>JAPPVO010000010.1:48887171-49487171 GCA_030407325.1 Camellia japonica | reverse complement strand
AACAACTATGCGCGTGTTTGGTTGATTTTTTTCGTTGATTTTTTTTTTTTTTTTCGTCTTTAAAACCTTTGCACTTTTGGATTAAAAAAAAAAAAAACCCCACAAAGAACACTCCCCCCCCCAAAAAAAAAATTAAATAAATAAATAAAATTAATTAGCTCACTTGACTTATTTTTCCTCTTTATTCAAAAAAAAAATTTATATTTTACATTCGTCTACACAAGATAGACTTGAAAGTAAAAATATTTGACATAATTTTGTAAGAAAATCACTAAAAATAAATTGAAACCAAATCAAACAAATAAAATAAATAACTTACTGAATTTATTTTACCGAACCGAATGAATAATAAAAGGATCAAGTCAAGTATGTGACGCTCTGTCCTTAAGACAGATTCGCCTCGCTACGATGCTTATGGTTAAGTGGCGTCTATCTCTCAGGATACAATGATCTTCAAAAATTGTAGTAGCACTCCAAGACAATTTGTCCGACGAACAAAACCCTGTGTTTTTACTCTTTGAATTTTTTCCCTAAAACTAATATGAAGATTATAACATGCAACAGAGCAAAACTAGAAGGAAAGTGAAGAATTTCATATTGGAAATCTGTTGGAATGGTCCAGGTATATATAGGGCCGAAAAGGTATGAATTCAAACTTCAACAGGTCTGAATTTTGAATGAACAGGTGCTGTTACTATTCAAACAGATAACTGCTAGAATGTTTGATCTGTCCGAATTGTATGAAACTATTTGAACTAGGCAGATTCAAATCTGTATAACTGCAGCAGTTAATCTGTTAGATATTTCGGACTGAAAGAGGCAAAATATAGACAGAAAATTAAATTCAATTTTGGCACAAAATTTGAATTTAATTTCTGAAAAAAATTCAAATGAATTTTGCTCAAAAAATTAATATTAGTATCGACTCGACCCACAACCAAGCTTGGCTTGGCTAGCCTAACGGCGATGGCAGCGCACGCATGTGGTGGTTTGAGCCATGGTTTCATTTGTCCATAATTCCTCCATTCTACAAACTTTGGGTGCCCCTTGGGGCCTAACGCAAGGTTGTACACCTAGAGCTTATATACTTACAAAAGCTCCCTTAAAGTTTCAATGTGGGACTGTTGGAAAAAATGGTTTTATATAGGGTTATTTTGGGCCATCTTTTAGCCCAAAATTGAGTGGGCCCCAAACGTCTTTTGGGGTGGGTCTGAAGAGGTGATGTGTTCCTTACCGCTTGGTAAGTCACACGGTGAAGACGGTTTGTCAAAACTATTTATGAGTGAATGGAAAGTTGACGTCGTTTTCAAGTTCGTAGAATTGGACATTTAAAGATTTAAATGTAGGTTTCTTTGTAAAGCTAGTCTCACATTGAAACTTTAAGAGAACTTTTGTGGGTATATAAGTTCTTGGTGACAACACTGGGGTTGGGCCCCAAAGGGCACCCCAAGTTTATAGAAAATAGGAGTTATGGACAAAATGGAGCTTAGCCCAAACCACCACACACGCGCGCGCTGTCGCTGTCTGTCCGACCGGCCGAGCCGAGCCGGGTGTGGGTTGTGGATCGGGTCGGTTCGTATATTAATTTTTTGAACAAAATTAGTTTGAATTTTTTCAAAAATTATTGCAAGAAATTAATTCAAAATTTGAATTTAAATTTTCTGTCCAAATTTACCTCTTTTAGTCCGGAAATTCCAACTGAGTTAACTATTTGAAACTGTCAAAATAACTGCCCAGCAGTTACAGGTTTTAACTGCAGCAGTTATCTGTTTGTTTTTGAACTTTATCTGTTCAAAATGGTTTCATACCTGTTCATTCAAAAATCTATATCTGTTCGGCAGATTTATACCTGTTCAGATAGCCTTATTTTTGCCTATAAATTTAGATCATTCTAGCAGTGTTTAGGTATCTCAAAAGAGTATGAAAATTCCCTTTTCCTTGCTGTCCAGATTTTATCTGTTTGCATTTGTTTTATTCTTCATTCTAGTTTTAGAAGAAAAAAAAAATAAAAAAAGTATAGAATACAAGGTTCTAGTTCACTAAACAAATTTGTTTGGAGTGCTACTACAAATTTGTGAAGATCATTGTATCTTGGGAGATAGACGCCACTTTACTGTAAGTACCGTAGCGGGGCGAATCTATCTTAAGGACAGTGTCACACACTCAACTTGATCTTTTATTTTTCATTTGGTTTGATAAATAAATTCTGTAAGTCATTTATTTTATTTAATTGATTTTATTTCAATTTATTTATTGTACACGGAAGATTGTTCCAACAATCTTAAGATAGATTCGAATTATTCTGTTTACAGAATTTTTCGTTTATTTCCTTTCTCCTTTCTTCTTTCTTCTTCTTATAGAAATTATTTTCTGTGATTTTACAAAATAATATTCTGGTTGGAAAACAAATAGTAGTAATATACTATCTATTTTCTTTGACAACTAGTAGTAATATACTGGTGTCATTAACAATTCAGAATATTTATTTGTGAAATTTGTCAGAAATTAATTTTGGTTTTCTTAAATAATTTCTGAGTGTTCATTAATTAAAAATAAATTCATTTTTTTTTAATTATTGAAGTGTTACAGAAAATTTAATTTTCTGTGTGGAATTAATTTGTTTAAATAAAATTTTATTTTATTTCTAAATTAATTGAAAAATAAAAGTTACATTCTTGTTTCTTTTATTTTTATAGAATTTAATTCTGTAAATTTGGATTAATTTTTTGTGTAGTATAAATTCTAATTATAATTTTGATTTATAATTTAGAATTCATGGATACTGAAACAAATGCTCAAACGAGTACTGGAATGGTGGCTGCAATTGCGCCAACCTCCTCTCCTGTTGTGACCGTACCAGTAAATCATAGTGAGAAGCCAGAGAAGTTCTCTAGAACTGATTTTAAAAGATGGCAACAGAAAATGTTGTTTTATCTTACTACTCTCAACCTAGCACGCTTTCTCCATGAGGATGCTCCTATTTTGAAAGATGATGAAACCGACCGGCAAGTGGTTGCTGCGGTCGATACTTGGAAACATGCTGATTTCCTTTGCCGAAACTACATCTTGAACGGACTTGACAACACATTATACAACGTCTACAGTCCTATCAAGACAGCAAAGGAACTTTGGGAGTCTTTGGAAAAAAAATACAAAACAGAAGATGCCAGCTCAAAGAAATTTATGGTTGGCAAATTCCTAGACTTTGTGATGGTTGATTCTAAGACTGTGGTCAGCCAAGTTTAAGATCTCCAACTCATTCTGCATGACATTCACGCAGAAGGCATGTCTCTCAGTGAATCCTTCCAAGTTGCAGCTTTAATTGAGAAATTCCCACAAAGCTGGAAGGAATTCAAGAACTACCTCAAACACAAGCGCAAAGAAATGTCTTCAGAAGAATTAATTGTGCGTTTGAGGATTGAGGAGGACAACCGTAATTCAGAGAAGCGGGCTGGTAAGCATCCTATGGAGTCTAAGGCAAATGTGGTAGAACATGCTCCAAAAGCAAAGAAACGGAAGTTTTCTGGAGAAAATTCATCACAAGGCTTTAAAAAATGGAAATTAAGAAGTACAAGTTTAATACCAAGTGTTACATCCATGACAAAGAGGGACATCGGGCTAAAGATTGCCGTAGCAAAGGCAAAAGCAAAAAAAGAACAAGTAAGAAGCCTGCTCAAGCCCATATGACCGAAGTGGAGAATATTTCCAATGGTGTAGATGACATCAATCTTTCTGCAGTTCTTTCCGAGGCAAATCTTGTTGAAAATCCTAAAGAATAGTTGGTGGACACTGGTACTACTCGCTATATTTCTGCCGACAAAAAGATATTCACATCTTATTCGACAGTGGACAATGGTGAACAACTTTTTATGGGCAACTCCTCAACTTCCAAAGTTGAAGGACAAGGAAAGATTGTACTTAAGATGACATATGGAAAGGAACTCACTCTCAACAATGTGCTGCTTGTACCGGACATTTGCAAGAATCTTGTTTCCGTTAGAATGGGTTTAGGCTAGTGTTTAAGAGTGATAAATTTGTACTTACTAAGCATGGGATGTATGTAGAAAAATGTTACATGTCTGATGGCCTTTTCAAGATGAATGTAATGACCGTTATACCCTCAGTTATTAATAAAAATACATCTTCTTCTTACTTGCTTCAATCTTTAAATTTATGGCATGGTAGACTTGGACATGTTAATTATAGATCTTTGCGTAGATTAATTAATATGGAATGTTTACCTAAATTTGATATTGATTTAAATCATAAATGTGAAATTTGCATTGAGGCAAAATTATCCAAAACGCCTTTTCATTCAATTGAAAGAAGTACAAAACCACTTGAATTAATTCATAGTGACATTTGTGATTTTAAATCAATTCAAACTAGAGGTGGGAAAAAATATTTTATCACTTTTATAGATGACTATACTAGATATAGTTATATTTATTTAATTCGAACTAAGGATGAAGTTTTGGAAACTTTCATTCAATATAAGAATGAAGGTTAAAATCAACTTGGTATGAAAATTAAAAATCTAAGAAGTGATAGAGATAGTGAATATGAATCACATTTTGGTGAATTTTGTAAATAACATGGAATAATTTATCAAACCACCGCTCCTTACTCACCTCAGCAAAATGGAATTGCTGAAAGGAAAAATAGGACTTTAAAAGAAATGATGAATGCTATGTTAATAAGTTCTGGATTACCTCAGAACTTGTGGGTGGAAGCAATACTCTCTGCTAATTATATACTTAATAAAGTACCTTGGAAAAAAATGAATCAAACACCTTATGAATTGTGGCATGGAAGAGTACCATCCTACAAATACTTAAAAGTGTGGGGGTGTTTCGCTAAAGTGGTTATTCCTAATCCTAAAAAGACTAGGATAGGTCCTAAAACCATTGATTGCATTTTCATTGGTTATGCCAAGAATAGTAGTGCATATCGGCTTTTGATTTATAAATCAGAACATATCGAAATGCATGCAAATACTATTGCAAATACTATTATTGAGTCTCGAAATGCATCATTCTTTGAACATGTATTTCCAAATAAGACTAGACAAGAGACTAGTACTAATAAAAGATCTTTTGATGCTATTATTAGTAATGATCAAGAACAAGATCAAGAACAAAAGCAAGATCAAATTGATGAAGAGGAACCTAGGCGTAGTAAACGTGCTAGAACCTCAAAATCTTTTGGTCCAGATTTTCTAACATTTTTGTTAGAAAATGAGCCTTCAACTTTTAAAGAGGTTATGTCCAGTCCTGAAGCTCCTTTATGGAAAGAAGCTGTCAATAATGAAGTTGAATCCATCTTGCAAAATCACACTTATGAATTGGTGGATTTGCCACCTGGTTGTAAACCTCTTGGATATAAGTGGATTTTCAAAAGAAAAATGAAAGCAGATGGATCAATTGACAAATACAAGGCAAGACTTGTGGTCAAAGGGTATAAACAAAAAGAAGGTCTTGATTACTTTGACACATACTCACCAGTTACTAGAATAATATCCATTAGAATGCTAATTGCTATTGCGTCTTTGCACAATCTAGAAATTCATCAAATGGATGTGAAAACTGCTTTCTTAAATGGTGAGTTAGATGAAGAAATTTACATGGAACAACCCGAAGGTTTTTCTGTTCCAGAAAAAGAAAAGAAAGTATGTAAATTGGTTAAATCATTATATGGTTTAAAACAAGCGCCAAAGCAATGGCATGAGAAATTTGACAAGGCAATGATGTCAAATGGATTTAGAATTAATGAGTGTAACAAATGTATTTATATTAAAAACACAGACAAAGGTTATGTCATTGTATGTCTTTATGTAGATGATATGCTCATCATAGGTAATAATAATGATATGATTAAAACTACCAAGAAAATGTTGAATAAACTTTTTGACATGAAAGACATGGGCATTGCTGATGTAATTCTTGGTATGAAAATTATCAAAACATCGGAAGGTTATACTTTGTCACAATCTCATTACATTGAGAAAATACTTGACAAATTTAACAAAGATGATGATCATCTTGCAAGAACACCTGTGGATGTTAATTTGTTTCTTTCTAAGAATGTACATGAAAGTATTTCTCAATTAGAGTATGCCCAAATTATTGGAAGCTTAATGTACTTGATGAACTATACTCGCCCAAATATAGCTTATGCAGTAAGTAAATTAAGTAGATATACGAGTAATCCATGAGTGAAACACTAGAAAGCTATTATAAGGGTTCTTAGATATCTCCGATTTACTTATAACATTGGGCTTAATTATACTAGATATCTAGCAGTACTTGAAGGATACTGTGATGCAAATTGAATATCGGATACTAGAGACTCAAAATCCACCAGTAGGTATGTCTTTACGCTTGGTGGGGCGGCTGTATCTTGGAAATCTTCCAAACAGACTTGCATTGCTAGGTCTACTATAGAATCAGAATTCATAACTTTAGACAAAGCAAGGGAAGAGGCAGAATGGCTTCGCTACTTCCTTGAAGATATTCCAATATGGCCAAGACCGGTGCTTGTTGTTTGCATACATTGTGATAGTCAATCAGCAATAGTTAGAGCACAGAGTCATATGTATAACGGTAAGTCGCGACACATTTTTCGTCGACATAACACTATGAGACAACTACTCTTTAATGAAATTATTTCCATTGAATATGTGAAATCTAAAGACAACATAGTGGATCCACTAACCAAAGGGTTAGCAAGAGGGTTAGTTGAGAATTCATCGAGGGGAATGGGACTTAAGCCTATTAAATAAGAGTTACCACAATGGCAACCCAACCTAGTTTACTGGAGATCTCAAGATCTAGGTTCAAAGGGACAACCGAGTTGTATATGACTCAGAAGGATTACTAGGGAGTCCAACTCCTATCCATTTATAAGATGAAATAGTGATGTCTGCAGCGTTTTAGGTTAAGTAAAATTTTAATGATTCTTATATTTAGGTAAACCTAGTGGAGTATGACAGGATACTCTTCATAAGAATCACCTATGTGAGTGTGAACTGGGCCGGTTCTATGAGATTTGTGAAGGGCTGCAAATTCTCTAGAGCACTCATGAAAGACCAAGTTGTTTAGAGCCAAAATGAACACAATAGTGAGAACTAAACTTGTGTCTAGTGATATACTGTGTGAGTTTTATTGTCTTATTTTAGACAAACGGCTGAACAGTTCAAGATATCATGTTCACTGCTTAGCTAGTAAATCCGATAGTGTCTCACAAGCGAAGGTTCAAAACCAAAAGTTACCTATCCTTTGCAGAATATTTTCAATTTTTGTAATCTCTGTAATTAGATCATATTGTTGCATTTTCTCTCCGTCAAATTCCATTCATGTGGGGGATTATTGGAAAAAATGGTTTTATATAGGGTTATTTTGGGCCATCTTTTAGCCTAAAATTGAGTAGGCCCTAAACGTCTTTTAGGGTGGGTCAGAAGAGGTGATGTGTTCTTTACCACTTGGTAAGTCACACGGTGAAGACGGTTCATCAAAACCATTTATGAGTGAATGGAAAGTTGATGTCGTTTTCGGGTTCATGGAATTGGACATTTAAAGATTTAAATGTGGGTCTCTTTGTAAAGCTAGTCCCACATTGAAACTTTAAGAGAGCTTTTGTGGGTATATAAGTTTTTAGTGATAACACTTGGGTTGGGCCCCAAGGGCCATCCCAAGTTTGTAAAACGGAGGAGTTATGGACAAAATGAACCTTAGCCCAAACCACCACACACGCGCGCGCACCCCACCGCTGCTGTCCGTCGAGCCAAGCCGGGCGCAGGTGTGGGTTGTGGATCGGGTCGGTTCTTATATTAATTTTTTGGACAAAATTCATTTGAATTTTTCAAAAATTATTACGGGAAATTAATTCAAAATTTAAATTTAAATTTTCTGTCCAAATTTACCTCTTTCAGTCCGGAAATTCCAACTGAGTTAACTGTTTGAAACTGTCAAAATAACTGCCCAGCAGTTACAGGTTTTAACTACAGTAGTTATCTGTTTGTTTTTGAACTGTATCTGTTCAAAATGGTTTCATACCTGTTCATTCAAAAATCTGTATCTGTTCGGCAAATTTATACCTGTTCGGACAGCCTTATTTTTGCCTATAAATTTATATCATTCTAGCAATGTTTAGGTATCTCAAAAGAGTATGAAAACTCCCTTTTTCCTTGCTGTCCAGATTTTATCTGTTTGCATTTGTTTTATTCTTCATTCTAGTTTTAGAAAAAAAAATAAAGAGAGTATAGAACACAAGGTTCTTGTTCGCTGGACAAATTTGTTTAGAGTGCTACTATAAATTTGTAAAGATCATTGTATCTTGGAAGATAGACGCCACTTTACTGTAAGCACTGTAGCGGGGTGAATCTATCTTAAGAACAGAGTGTCACACACTCGACTTGGTCTTTTATTTTTCATTCAGTTTGATAAATAA
This sequence comes from Camellia japonica, assembly GCA_030407325.1. Classification (NCBI taxonomy): domain Eukaryota; kingdom Viridiplantae; phylum Streptophyta; class Magnoliopsida; order Ericales; family Theaceae; genus Camellia; species Camellia japonica. The sequence continues at coordinate 49,478,723 of JAPPVO010000010.1, read as the reverse complement.
ATTCTGTAAGTTATTTATTTTATTTAATTGATTTTATTTCAATTTATTTATTGTACACTAAAGATTGTTCCAACAGGGACAACCTATTTTAAGGAAACCCATATTTAATTCTTTAAATGTCCATTCCATGAATTCGAAAAACAACGTCAAGCTTCCATTCACTCATAAATGGTTTTGACGAACCGTCTTCACTGTGTGACTTTCCATGCGGTAAGGAACACGTCACCTTTTCAAACCCACTCTAAAAGACGTGTGGGACCCACTCAATTTTGGGATTAAAGTTGGCCCAAAATAAGTCTATAAAAACCAATTTTCCAACTATAAAAAGTTCAAAAAAACTATATCTGAAGTTTTAGTTGTATTAGTTCAAAAAAAAAGAAGTTTTAGTTGTATACGAAACACTCCCTTAATATCTCGTTTGTAACTCTTTTATTATAGTGAAATTGCATTCATTGTGGATATACTAATTTGGGGATAACCTATATATGAATTGAAATTCTCCACATTATATTAAATAATTATAAAATAGTAATATGATCTTATCATTATTTCAAATTAAAAAAGAATAATTTTAATAATTGGTGTGATTTTATGGTTCTTATATTTTGCATGTAATTTGTAGTTCTTGTTTGATTGTTCTTACTTATTTTCGTGCCTACCAATCCTAATTAAGTGTTTTGTAATTCCTAATGCAAACTCAACTATTTAAGTTTGAGTCGAATATAAAGAATCAAAGTTTTTCGCTATCCAGTGTTTGAAAAAGTGAAACTCGACTTCAGTCTCTAGCTCAATCTGAATTACATAGTTAAATTAAAGAGAAATCACACGCACACAAAAAAAACACCTCAAAGTTAGATTCTTATAATAAAATAAATTTTGAATTTTTAATTTTATTAAGTTAAACCTTGAACTTTTAATTTGTTTTCAATCTGAACAATTTGTCTATTTTTGTTAAGTAAAATTGGCAAAAAAAAAAGTATTTTAGTCATTAAACTCAATAAAATTAGGTATTTAGACATTTTATGTATAACAACATAAAATAGGCAAATGATTTAAATTGAAAAAAAATTTAAAAATAGAATTTAACTTGATAAAATAAAAATTAAAAATTTATCTTGTTATAAGGTCAAACCCTAATATTTTTCTTTATAATTGTTCCTTAAATTAATCAAGTTCCGAAAAAAATCAAATTTAAACAACTTGCACATAGTAGCTGTTTGGTAACATTTTTTTAGGCACATATTTATTTATTTATTTATTTTTATCTTTGATGATCTTTTTGAGTAAATTACAAATACACCTCCTAAGATTTGTTTAAAATACAAATTATCCCCTGTAATTTTGGATATTATATCCTGCCCCTTGAAGTTTCAAATTGCATAACAAATGACCATATCTATTAATAAATCATCAAGTCAATTAAATATTTTTAATGATGTCAAAAATATATTTTCAATTAATAATTCAATAATTTTTTTGTTATATAGGAGACTAGTTAAGAATTTTATTTTTATTTTTATTTTTTGTTAATTTTGTTAAATAAAAATTTCTAACAAGGAAGATTTGTAATTTTTAAAATCGCAAGCAACAATTTATATCTTTTTTTTTTTTAATTTTCAAGACTTTGTACTTATATATTCATTTAGACATAAAGAAAGGGTTAAAAAATTTTAAAAATAAACTTTAAGCATAAATTTATTATTTTTAACAGTTGGGACTAAAGTCAAAATGCTGACCTCCTCTCCGGTTCATATCTGGACTAAAGGGTATTGTTTGGACTCATGAGTTACCCACTAGATTCTATTTTAATAATTTGAACTATCATCTTATAGGACTATCTATATTTATTATTTATAAAAAAAGAATAGGTCAATATAATAATGGTAGCATTTTCATTCTGATCGTGTTTATTTATAGAAAAAAAAAACACATTAGCTAGTCTATTTTAGAAAGAAAAAAAATAAATAAAAACTACTTGTTATTTTTTGTACATAAATATAATAAAATAAAAAACAATTATCGAATCACTTTAATCTTTTTTTAACAAATACTATACATAAAAAATTCTGTAAAATAAAGGATTCTAATTGTGAAAATAAGATTCGTGATAGGCCACAAAATCCTCTAGTATGAGGAAGCCTAATCCAAAATGAAAATGAGAGCAACTTAAAATTGGAGTAAAAATTTTGTGTAAAGGTGATACAGTTTATTTGATATTATCAATGCATAATAAAATCACATAATATAAAAGATAAATTTTAATTTTCAAGTGCCACATATACATAGAAGATAAAAGATAAAAAAAATAATTAACTGGTAATACGAATCACATGATGGACTGTTTGTTGCAGCTTTTGAAAGCTAATTATAATTTATTTTAATTTAAGAATTTATATCATAATGTTTGGTGTAAGTTCTGGTTATAACAAGTAAAAATAATTTAAATAAACTAAAAAAATTAATTATTTAAAAGTTAAGGAAGAAATTTTTTTTCACTTCAATGTTTTAAAACCTGGACCAGACTGGCGAGTCAGACTGGGACCCGGGCCTACTTCTGATCCTAAAGAACCCCAAAATCCGGACTAGGTTGAAAATCAATCTAGATTGTCAAAATCGAAAGAACTGGCGGTTCAACCGGGAAAGCCAATGGCCTGGTACCGATTTTGGAACGACCCGGCGGTTGAAAATTTTCTAATTTTTTCTTATATATTTTTTATTTTATTTTTCTTCTTTTCTTTTCTCTCTTCTCTTTCTTTCTTTCTTATATTTATATATATATATATATATATATATATATTTCAAAATTTTAATTAAAATCTCTTACTTCAAGAGTCTCCTCTCATGAGAAGGAGTCTCATTAGAAACTTGAGAAAATTATGAAAGTCTATTAGTATTAGAGAAAAAGATTTTTCTAAGAGAACCTACAAAATTCTAGTGGAATTCAATCAAATTATTTAAATCATATTAATTAGAGGGAGAGTTGAAAATTTTATTTCCCTGCAAAATTAATTCTAGGATTCAATCAATTTATTTGGAGGGAATGTTAAAAAAATTTAATTTCTTTAAAAAAAGTAATTTTTTCTTATTAATTATGATTTTATTAATATTATTAATAATAAATACTATGAAATAATTTTATTTTTATTTGAGTATTTATAATTTATAATTATATAATATTAATTATAACATTATAATTCGACCACTTTAACCCGATGATTGAACCAATAACCCGTTCATCCAAATTTTTTTTTTCGATTCGGTTACCCATTCGATTTTATTTTCAATGATGGTTGAGCGTGGCACCACGGCCTTACACTAGGGCGTGGAATTAGAACGGAGACAAAGACGTGGGTCTAATATGCGCATCCGGGACAGAGCTCCACGTCTCCGGCCAGCGGTGAACGCGGGCGCAAGTTAGCAGCAGCAGTCAATTCTGTGGAATGGACGAATCTAAGAGGTAGGTCGACAGAATCTCCATGGACAATGCTCTATTTTAACCTTATTCATGTTTCTTTGTCATTTATTCTAACACACATCCACTATGATTGGATAAGTAAATATTTAATTATAGTTACAATTTAATAACAAATAGTATTAAAATGATTTAGTTTACTAATGTTGTTTCAGTAGTGTAATATAAAATCTTTTGTTTTTTACAAAATGTTCAAATCAAAATATCATATTGTATCCCATGTATAAAAAATGTATGAATAAAGCTTCGGACCCCAGTGGGGTGCTGGGGTCCCTTCCCATTGGTCCAAAAAAACTTTTTTTTTTTTTTTTTCAACCAATGACAGGCCGACATGTGGCACTGGGGGGGGTCACTGGGGGTCTGTAACATTGCTGAAAATGTATACACAAATTTTAATTATGGATAAAATTTTTGTTATATTTGGTACAAATAGCATAATGATTAATTATATGCCTTATCATTGAAGTAGAAATTTTGTAGGTTCAAAGCAAAATAAAGCAATAACAACCTATATAATTCACCATTGTAAAAACTCTTAGAATATACAGTATTTTGTTATAAGCAACACTAAAGATTTATAATTTTATTCAAAAATATTAATGTCATTTAAATTTAGGGACTGTTTAGTGTGACTTACAAAGTTCCTTATAATTTTATTTTTCTTTTAAAAATCTATGTCAAAGTATTTCGTATAATTTTTGTTTACCACTTGTGAGATAGAAAAGGTTTCAATAAACTAAATAAATCAATTATTGAAAAATAGGATAAAAGATATTTTTAATTATCAATTTCTAATTTGCTAAAAATTTTCATCAATGATACCCTTAATCTATACATGGCTTTACATCAATTAAATATGGAACACTCGGGCCGTAAGTCTAATTTCAAAAATTTTGGCCAATAATCCCAAGATATATTCTTTTAAGATCAAAAGGATAAAAACAATTTGAAAATATCATATTACTCCTATCTATCTATTTATTTATTCACTAAGTTGTCTATGTATCATTCCATATTTGTCTATGTATTACTTATCTATTTACTTAATTTGCCTATCTGGACACCACCACTACCAGTTGTCGCTGTCGCTCATCGACAACGACTTTTTTGGCCATTTTTCAACGACTTCCATGGTGTCGGCAGTGCTCCTGCAACCAACTGACTAAGGTCTGATAGTGATCTAATGGCAGTAAAGTAAAAAAAATTCTTCAAAATAATAATTTATTCTTTTCACCAAATAATTTCATTAATCATATATTTTATCTCCATAAATGATCGATCCTTATATTAAATATCATATTCCCATAAAAATAAACTTATTACCAATTATCCATTCGACTAAATATAAACCATTCATTTTTTAATCATCTTAATAATTTTTTTAAGTACTTAAGAGCATCTCTACTCAAACCTTCAAAATTTAATGTGTCAATTTTTTTTTGAAGGCTTGGGTGGTAAAATTGGCATATGTCAATTTGACATAGAAACTCTCCACCTGATATGTTAAATATATTATTCTATTATTTTTAAAAATAAAATTATTTTATTGAGTGGATTCAATATTTGACATCAATATGGAACATATCAAATTTGACACGTTGAATTCATAAATATCAACTCGATATTTGACATATTGGGTGAATTTCATTCTCCATGTCAAAATTGAGATGTATATCACATAAAATTTGGCATTTCAATTGGAGTTGCTCTAACATTTAAGTTTTGTGTTATTTGTGTTGGGTATACCTCCTTATTGGAGTTTAAGACCCAATTGGTTTTGGTTAAAGAGTTTAATTTGATTTGGTATTAGTTATAATATATTTTTATATATTATATCTAATTTGTGGAGACCTAATTCAGTTTGGTAACAATTAGAATTTTGATAAAATAAAACCAAGATTTAACAATACATAAATATTGTTTGTGTTCCGAGAGTGGTGTAGCTACAACGTTGTTGACTTTCGGTGGTGTGAGATTGAAAAAATCAATTCGTGAAGCTTCAACAGTGGGTGAGGGAAAAACAGGCTCTTTGTTTTTTTGAAGATTTGATTGTCCAATCAATCTGTGGAGGTCTTTGTGCTTGAGTGAGAATTTTGTCTCATGTGGTATGATTTAAAGGTTGATTTGGGTTATTATTTTGAGTCTTCTTCAAGTTTGGTTTTGAAAATTTTGGTTCATTTATTTGGTGAGGTCTTTCCTCTTGTTTATTTATGATTATTTGGAATTCACCTAAGGGTGGTTTTATGAGACCATTCGTGTCTCGTTTGTAATCGTTTGGAAACTTATTTGGTTGATAGTGGAATCGAATTTCGATCCCGTAGACGTACCTCACATTGAGGGAACTACGTAAAATTCTTGTGTTGCCTTTGATTTAATTTTTTCGCATTAATTTTTATTCCCATTGATTAATTTACTTGTTGGGAATCACATATTTTCCCTAACAACTGATATCAGAGCTTACGGTTTATTTGGGTCTATTTATTTGTGTAAATCAATGGAGGGGAATGTGGGTCGTATGTCTAGCTTCAATGGAAGCAATTGGGTAACTTGGAAAACTAAAATGGAAGACCTATTATTTTGTAAAGATTTGTATGGGTCTGTTGAGGGTGATAGTGGCAAACATGAAGGTATGAAAGATGATGAATGGAATAGGCTTAATCGAAAAGCCGTTGGTGTTATCCGTCAATGGATTGATGACAGTGTGTTTCATCATGTTGCTACTGAAACTTCAGCACATGATTTATGGAAAAAATTAGAGGGCCTTTATGATAGGAAATCAGCTACAAATAAAGCTTTTCTGTTTCGTAAGTTGGTTAATTTAAAATATAAAGAAGGCAGCCCCATTCCAAAACATTTGAATGAAATAAAGAGTATTGTTAACCAACTTGCTTCTATGAAAATTGTTTTTGATAATGAGTTGCAGGCTTTGATGCTACTTAGTTCTTTGCCAGAAAGTTGGGAGACTTTGGTTGTGACAATTAGTAATTCGGCGCCCGATGGAGTTGTCACAATGGACCAAATCACTAGTTGTTGAATGAAGAAACTAGAAGAAAATCAGCGGGTTCCTCTCATTCAGAAGCATTTGTTGTGAGAGGCCGAAGCAAAACAAGGGGGAGGAGTAAGACTCCTCATGGTTGTGATCAAAGCCGTGACAAATCAAAAGATGGTTCTTTTTCAAAAAAAGTCATTGAGTGCTATTATTGCCATGAGAAAGGACACATGAAGCGAGAATGCCGAAGGCTCAAGAACAAGAAGAAAAGGCGTGACAAAAGTGTGGATAAGAAGTAAAAAGACACAACAACAGTTACTACCGATGATCTCATGGCCGTTTATGAAGATGATTGTATCAATTTTGTGGGCCAAGAGAGCAATTGGGTGATTGATTCTGGTGCTTCTTTTCATGTGACTTCTCGAGTTGATTTCTTCACTACCTACACCAAAGGAGATTATGGTTCTGTTCAAATGGGTAATGAAGGTTTGTCCAAGATTATTGGCATGGGTGATGTTTGCTTATAAACAAATTTGGGCTGCAAGTTGTTACTTAAAGATGTGAGGCATGTTCCCGACATTTGCCTCAATTTGATCTCTACTGGAAAGCTAGATGATGAAGGCTTCAACAACAAATTTGGTGATGGAATATGGAAGCTCACAAAGGGATCTTTGGTGGTGGCTAAGTGCAAGAAGACTCATACACTTTATTCGATGCAAGGAAAAATTTGTAAAGGTGTTGTCAATGCACTTGAAGATGATACTTCTACCGAATTGTGGCACAAGCGGCTTGGCCATATGAGTGAAAAGGAGCTACAAGTTTTGTTCAAGAAAGAGCTTCTATCCGGTTTGAAAGGTACACATCTTAAAACTTGTGTTTATTGTTTAGCGGGTAAACAACATAGAGTTTCTTTTTATAAAAATGTTGCTTCTAGAAAAGAAAATGTGTTGGAGTTGATTCATTTGGATGTTTGTGGTCCTTTAAAAGTTAGAACACATAGTGGTGCACTTTATTTTGTTACTTTCGTTGATGATTATTCAAGGAAAGTTTGGGCTTTTCTACTAAAAACTAAAGATCAAGTTCTAGAAGTATTTAAGCATTTTCAAGCCATGGTTGAAAGAGAAACAGGGCAGAAATTAAAGTGCATCCGATCAGATAATGGTGGTGAATACATTGGGCCATTTGATGAGTATTGTCGCAGCCAAGGTATTCGGCACCAAAAGACAATTAAGAAGACTCCTCAACAAAATGGCGTTGCCGAGAGGATGAACCGCACCATTGTGGAAAGAACAAGGTGTTTGCTTTCACAAGCTAAATTGCCAAGATCTTTTTGGGGTGAGGCAATGAAGACAACGGTTGACGTGATCAATTTGTCTCCTTTCTATCCTTTGAATGGTGACGTTCCAGAAAGAGTTTGGACCGGCAAAGATGTGGCTTATGAGCACTTGAGAGTGTTTGGTTGCCGAGCTTTTGTTCACATTCCAAAGGATGAGAGGTCCAAGCTTGATAGTAAGTCAAGACAGTGTATTTTTCTTGGCTATGGACGTGATGAGTTTAGTTATAGATTGTGGGATCCGGTCGACAAGAAAGTTATTCGAAACCGTGATGCTGTGTTTCTTGAAGACCAAACAATTGAAGACTTTGGCAAAGGTGATCAACCGGAGCCAAAAACTAGTGATCTCATTGACATGGATCCATCTCCTTCATTTTCAGTTGATGATGAAAATGGGGGAGATGTGCAGCCACCTATTGAAGATGTGGAGGATGATGCTAATCCTAATGAGGTTGAGCCAGAAATTGAGAAAGAGCATCCAACTTAAGAACCGCCACCACAACTTGAGTTGAGAAAATCTACAAGGGACCGACAACCTTCAAGAAAGTATCCTCCCAATGAATTTGTGTTGATTTCTGATCAAGGGGAGCCCGAGAGCTACCAAGAAGCAATTGAGCATGCAAAGAAAGGTGATTGGAGAAAGGCCATGGAAGAGGAGATGAACTCCTTACGTGAAAATCACACCTATGACTTAGTGAAGTTGCCTAAGGGGAGGAAAATTCTGAAAAATAAGTGGGTTTTCAAATTGAAGAATGATAGCAAGAATTTGAGGTACAAAGCACGTCTTGTTGTGAAAGGCTTTGGGCAAAAGAAAGGCATTGACTTTGACGAGATTTTCTCGCCGGTTATGAAGATGTCTACTATTCGGGTTGTACTTGGCATGACTGCAAGTACGAACCTTGAAGTTGAGCAACTTGATGTGAAGATTGCATTGCTTCATGGTGATCTTGAAGAAGAAATTTACATGGAGCAACTAGAAGGTTTTGTGGAGAAAAGGAAAGAGAAATTTGTTTGCAAATTGAAGAAAAGTTTGTATGGCCTCAAGCAAGCCCCGTGGCAATGGTACAAAAAATTTGACTCGTTCATGATGAATAATGGTTTTTCTAAAACCACTTCAGACCATTGTGTGTTTGTAAAAAATTTCCCGGATGGCAAATTTATTATTCTTTTGCTTTATGTAGATGACATGTTAATTGTGGATCAAGATTCTACCATGATTAACAGTTTGAAATTAGAGTTGAGCAAGTCTTTTGCTATGAAAGATTTGGGGCCGGCAAAGCAAATACTTGGTATGAAAATTGTTCGTGATTGCAAAGAGGGGCTGATTTGGTTGTCTCAAGAAAGCTACATTGAGAAAGTTCTTGAGAGGTTCAACATGAATAAAGCAAAGCCGGTTGGTTGTCCACTTGCAGGTCACTTCAAGCTTAATTCGAATCAATGTCCTACAAGTGAGAAAAACAATGAAGAGATGCAGAAAATTCCTTGTGTTTCAGCAGTTGGTTCCAGGGCCGGCCCTGATATTTAGGGGGCCTAAGACGAATTTTGGAAATAGGGGCCCCTTTTACATTAAAAAAAAAAAAAATTCATAGATAAAACGATAAGTTATAACTTTTTTATTTGTTTGTAGCCACAAAAAAATTTACTTGTACATATAATTATTAAAATTATAAACAAAACAATTTAATGAAACAGAATTAGGACAAAAAATTAGGAAAAAATTATTCAATTAAAACTGATAAAGACCTAGGTAAAAAATTTGGGCAAATTATTTATTCCACTAAAATCTAATAGATAAAGAAGGTAAAAAAAAAAAATTAGGGCCCATATATTGTATATATTATTTTTCTTGGGCCCAAACACCTTTTTTTTTTTATATATTTTTTCATTTTAATAAATATGGGCCAAACTACACTTATAATATGGACCAAACTACACTAATAAATAAACATGGACTAAACCATATATGGACCCAATAAATATTTGGAGCCCTTTAAATTGATCCAAAAAAAAAAAAAAAAACATTGAGCCTATAATAATTTATCAATTTGGGGCCCTATTTCTAGACCAAAATTTTGGGGCCTAAGGCCCAGGCCTTACTGGCCTTAGGCCAGGGCCGGCCCTGGTTGGTTCTTTGATGTACGTCATGGTTTGTACAAGGTCGGATATTGCTCACGCAGTTGGTGTGGTGAGTCGTTTTCTCTCTAATCCGGGTAAAGAACATTGGGCAGCGATAAAATGGATTCTAAGATATCTTCGAGGGACTTCGAAGGAGTGTTTATGTTTTGGGGATTGTAAGCCGATACTTGATGGGTTCACAGATTCTGACATGGCTGGTGATGTTGATTCTAGGAAATCTACTTCGGGATATTTGATGACTTTTACATGGGGAGCTGTGGCATGGCAATCTAAATTACAAAAATGTGTTGCTCTCTCAACTACCGAAGCTGAATTTATTGCCATTACAGAAGCTTGCAAAGAAGAGTTATGGTTGAAGAAATTTTTGCAAGAGTTGGGTTTGAAACAAGAAAGGTATGTGCTTTATTGTGATAGTCAAAGTGCTATTCACTTGAGTAAAAATTCTACTTTTCATTCGAGATCGAAACACATTGATGTGAGATACCATTGGATTCGTGATGTGTTAGATTTGAAATTGTTGCAACTCGAAAAGGTTCACACAGATGATAATATTTCAGATATGTTGACTAAGACTTTGTCGAGGGACAAACATTTAAAGTGTCGAACTTTGGCGGGTATGGTTGATGTCTCCACCTAAATCGGTAGGGGGAGAATTGTTGGGTATACCTCCTTATTTGAGTTTGAGATCCAATTGGTTTTGGTTAAAGAGTTTAATTTGGTTTGGTATTAGTTATAATATATTTTTATATATTATATCTAATTTGTAGAGACCTAATTCAGTTTGGTAACAATTAGGATTTTGATAAAACAAAATCAAGATTTAACAATATATAAATATTGTGTGTTCCGAGAGTGGTGTAGCTACAACGTTGTTGACTTTCGGTGGTGTGAGATTGAAAAAATCAATTCGTAAAGCTTCAACAATGGGTGAAGGAAAAACAGGTTCTTTGTTTTTTTTGAAGATTTGATTGTCCAATCAATCTGTGGAGGTCTTTGTGCTTGAGTGAGAATTTTGTTTCACGTGGTATGATTTAAAGGTTGATTTGGGTTATTATTTTGGGTCTTTTTTAACTTTAGTTCTGAAGATTTTGGTTCATCTATTTGGTGAGGTCTTTCCTCTTGTTTATTTATGATTATTTGAAATTCACATAAGGGTGATTTTGTGAGACCATTCGTGTCTCTTTTGTAATAGTTTGGAAACTTATTTGGTTGACAGTGAAATCGGATTTCGATCCCGTGGATGTACCTCACATTGAGGGAACCACGTAAAGTTCTTGTGTTGCCTTTGATTTAATTTTTTCGCATTAATTTTTATTTTCATTGATTGATTTACTTGTGAGGAATCACATATTTTCCCTAACAATTTGGCTATAGACATTTGTATTAGGCCATGGGTTCTCTATAATCCTCTATCAGACTAGAAATGTCTTGTTGGGCCTTGTGGGTTCATTTTTATGTCTCATTTTGATAATTTAAACTGTTTATATTTTAGGATTCATCGAGTACATTACTTTGCAAAAAATCATATATTTGGATCAATTTTGTATAAAAAATAAAATAAAATTTGAAGGTGAGAAAATAAATAGTTTATACAAAATTGATTCAAACACGTGATTTTCGTTATTTGATTGACCTTAAGTTTTTACAAGAATAAAGTGCTCGATAAATTTTAAAATATGAACTATTCAAATTATCATAATAAAATTTAAAAGGATAATACTTGAGACCCCCTTCTGGGGGCACCCCCTCACCCCCCTTTGCCATGTGTCAGGGGGTGATTGGATGTGCAGGAAAGGGGGACCAATGAGAGAAGAGAGGGGATCAAAAGGGGGTCTAAAAAAGGGGTCTAAATCACCACCCAATTTAAAAGTAAACCAATTGGATCGAACTGAGCTGTCTAGGCCAATTGTGCAGTCCAATCCTTTTGTACAACATGGGTCCATCCCACTTCCGTACAAGCCGACCGTCCGCCCATTGTCTTCTTGTCCGCTTTGGATCACCCTTCACTTTCATTTGAATTTTGATCAAAGATACGTTGTTGTCTCGTTGAGGTTTACTCCAATGTTGATAGAATTGGACACTTAAAAAAAAAAAAAAAAACTAATCAATTTTTTAAATACAATTATTTTAGTCCGATTAAAATATTCAAAAGCCAAATAATTAATTAAAATGGTCAACTTTTCAAACATGACCTATAGAGTTATTACTATGAAAGTGTGAAAGTATGTTTGGAAATATAAATCTTTATAATTTTAAATTATTTTTAATTTTCTAATATAATATACGATAATTTTCAAATTTTTCAGATGTGGTCGCCCGCTCTACCCCCCAGATCCTTCATTATCTATAATGCAAGTTTTATTTTTGCATTCAGATAAAAAGACAAACTACATCTGTGATCCCTATATTTTATCTATTGTCATTTTTGTCCTTATACTTTCAATTGGGTCAAATTTGATCCTTAATTTTAGATTTTGCGTAAATTTGATTCAATTGATAATACTCGTAATATTTTTGACGATGGGAACAAGCTTTTTTAATAATTTTTTGGCTTTTTAACCAAAATATAATGTAAAAAAATTAAAAGGGCAAATTACATATACCCCCTCGAGGTTTGGCTAAATTGCAAATACCCCCTGAGGTTTGAGAAATTATAAATTTTTCCCTGAATGCTATATTTGCATAACAAATTAGGGGGTAATTTGTTATGAAATTTAAACCTCAGGGGACAAATTGTTATGAAAATACAAACCTTAGGGGGTGGGATATAATTTTTGAAACCTCAGGAGGGTATCTGTAATTTAGCCAAACCTTAAGGGAGGTATATGTAATTTGCCCAAAAAAAAACTAGAACATTTGGGACGACTTTTTGATTTTTTACGAAAAGATGTGCAAAAAGTAGAGAGAAAAATGAATCTTTAACTTTTTGGTATAGGTTGTTGGCTTTTTTATTTTTTTGGTGACTTTCTGACTTTTAGGCTAAAAAGTGATATTGCCAAACGAGGCCGAAATTAGTTGGGATTAACTCGTTGAGTTGAGTAAGTTTATAATTTTACCCTTAAAAATATGACATATGCCACTCGTATGCATATTTTAAAAAAAAATAAAAAAAATATTGAGAGTTTAATCAATTGGAGCAAATTGAGACAAAATCATAAATTAAAAGTTAAAATCGAATCAATTGAAATTATAAATACCAAAATGACACAAGAACTAAAATATAGGGACTATCGTAGTAATTTACTCTAGATAAAATTATGTGCTTAGTATCTTTAATTTAAGTGAAGTATCATTTTAGTTCATGTAATTTTAATTTAAATAATTTGAACATCAATCTTTTAAATTATGTTCTTAGGCCTCGTTTGGGAACATGTTATTTTAGTAACTTTTTGACTTTTTACGAAAAGATATACAGAAAAGTAGAGAGGGTGATGTGACAACTTATAGTAACTTTTTGACTTTTTGGCTAAAATAACCACTTTAATTTAAGTGAAATATCTTTTTAGTCCCTATAATTTTAATTTATATAATTTAAATATCATTCTTTTAGTTTTGTTGTAATGTTGTCCTTTTATTGAGTGATTTTTGTACATGGATAAGGTATATTCATCTGGTATCTTCCACTATTATGATTGATAGAAGATAGTAGAACATGAGCCATATTGTTAAGTGTTTGGGGAACACTAGCGGGCTATATATATTTGTAATTGGTAGAAGGGTAGTGTCACTTGGTTCCCTATTAGTATACAAAACTTTTTTTCCTTTTGTCATATGTCGTTGTCATTTTGAACGAAAAAATAACACTTCTAAAATTATAAATACTAAAGTGAAATTCAAAAGAAACTATAAAAATTATTGACTACATTTATTCATTACACTAGTGAAGACCACATAAGGTAGGGGTGGTAGGAAAGGGTTGTGTTGTGGAAAAGGTTGTGGTAAAAGTGGTGTTCAAAGAAGGGGTATTTTGGGTATTATGGTGGGAGTCTAAAGAAAAATAAGAAAATTTTTATTTGCACACCACAAAAAGTCTCAGTGTACACTATTTGTAGTGTTCAATATAAATTTTCGAACAAAAATTAAAAATTTAGATACAAATTTATGAGTAAAAATAATTTTTTTTTTTTAAATATGCATTCCGTTCAATGTCATGTCCGAACAATTGATAACTATTCATAAATTTATTTTTGAAGATTTGATTGTCGTTCAATAATTTATGTCTGAATAATAATGTAATGGTGTGTACCAAATTTTGTTTGGTATGCAAATAGAATTATCCAAAAAAAGAGAGAGGGAAACAATTTGAGTGGTATAGGTTCGAAGAAGTGGAGAATCCTAAGGAAAGTGGCGGGGGCAAATATCAATATTCTAAGAGTAACTTTAATTTCACACACTAGTTACACTGAATATTTTTTTCAATGTACACATTTAATGAATTTGTTTAAGGAAAATTATTGATAAATCCCATTTAGAAGTATTTTAACTCAAAAGGTCTATAAAGGAATTTTTTAACCTATGTAGTCTCATGTATGTATAGTTTTATTCCATAAAGTCCTTTTTTCCTGATTTACACTATTTTCTTGGACACTTATGCCCTTATATTTAATTTTGATACCCTTATAAATATTTTTTGAACGGTTAGCAATTTTATGATGTGAACATTCATATTTTAAAATTCACATTAGTAGGAATGTAAAATTGGCCCGTGGGCGGCCCGAAACCCGTCTGCAAGCCGGGGCGGGCCCGGCCCGTTGACAATGTGAATATTCACATTGACATGTTAACATTCACATTAATAGGAGTGTAAAATTGGCCTGCGTCCCGTGGCGGCGCGAAACCCGCCCACGGCCCATGGGCGGCCCGGGGCGGGCCCGGTCCGGGCTGTTGACAATGTGAATATTCACGTTGATATGTTAACATTCACATTGATAAGAGTATAAAATTGGTACGCAGCCCATGGGCGACCAAAAGCCCGCTCGCAGCCCGGGGCGGGTCCGGTCCAGCCCGTTGACAATGTGAATATTCACATTGACATGTTAACATTCACATTGATAAGAGTATAAAATTGACCAACGTCCCGTGGGCGGCCAAAAGCCCGTCCATGGCCCGGGGCAGGCCCAGCCCGGCCCTTTGACAATGTGAATATTCACATTGACATGTTAACATTCACATTGATAGCAGTGTAAAATTAGCCCGCGCCCCGTGGTTGCCCGAAACTTGCTCACGGCCCGTAGGCTGCCCGGGGCGGGCCCGACCCGTTGACAATGTGAATATTCACATTGACATGTTAATATTCACATTAATAAGAATATAAAATTGGCTCGCGCCCCGTGGCTACCCAAAACCCGCCCACGGCCCGTAGGCAGCCGGGGGCGGGCCCGGCCCGGCCTGTTGATAATGTGAATATTCACATTGACATGTTAACATTCACATTGATAAGAGTATAAAATTGGCCCGTGCTTCGTAGCTGCCCGAAGCCCGCCCACAGCCTGTAGGCGGCCCGGGGCGGGCCCGGCCCGGCCTGTCGACAATGTGAATATTCAAATTGACATGTTAATATTCACATTGATAAGAGTATAAAATTAGCCCGCGGCCCATGGGCGGCCAAAAGCCCATCCGCAGCTCGGAGCGGGCCCGGCCCGGCCCATTAACAATGTAAATATTCGCATTAATGTGAATATTCACATTAACATGTTAACATTCACATTGATAAGAGTGTAAAATTGACCCGCAGCCCATGGGCGGCCCGAAGCCCGATCGCAGCTCGAGGCGGCCTTTGCCCGACCCGTGAGAATGTGAATATTCACATTAACATGTTAACATTAACATTGATAGGAGTGTAAAATTTGCCCGCTGCCCGAAGCTCGCCCTCGACCCGGGGTAGGCCCGGCCCGGCCCGTTGACAATGTGAATATTCACATTGACATGTTAATATGCACATTGACAGAAATGTAGAATTGGCCCGCCGCCCGTAGGCTACTCGAAGCCCGCCCACGGCCCGGGGCAGGCTTGTTTGGTTCCGGGCCCGAGCATGTCCGAGACCCTAGGCTAGGGCCTAGGCCATCACTTTGAAGCCCAGCCCGGCCCATCGGCCCGCTTAAGGCCCATTCAAGGATCGGTTCGAGGCCTAGCCCGCCTGAGGCACAATGTTTTTTTTTTTGTGGAAAATAATAAAATTTTGGTAGAAAAAATTAAATAGAATTAAAAAAAAATGGCCAGGCCCACCCAAGCCCAGCCTAAGCTCGAGCCTAGGCCTAGGCCAACCGGCCCGACCCAAGGCTGTCGTCTTCGGGTCACGGGCCAATTTTACACTCCTATCAATGTGAATGTTAATATGTCAATGTGAATATTCACATTGTCACAGGCCGGGCCAGGCCCGCCCCGGGCAGCGAGCGGGTTTTAGGCCGCCCACGGGCCGCGGGCCAATTTTACACTCCTATCAATGTGAATGTTAATATATCAATGTGAATTTCATATTGTCACGGGCCGGGCCGGGCTCGCCCCGGGCCGCCCATGGAACGCGAGTCAATTTTACACTCTTATCAATGTGAATGTTAACATGTCAATGTGAATATTCACATTATCAATGGGTCGGGCCCGCCCCGGCAACGGGCGGGCTTCGGGCCGCCCATAGGCCGCGGGCCAATTTTACAGTCCTATCAATATGAATGTTAATATGTCAATGTGAATATTCACATTGTCACGGGCCGGACCGGGCTCGCCCCGGGCCGCCCACAGGCCTTGGGCTAATTTTACACTCCTATCAATGTGAATGTTAACATGTCAATGTGAATATTCACATTGTACATGGGTCGGGCCCCTACACATTGACGATATGAACATTCACATTGATGGTGTGAATATTCACATTAGGGGTATTTTGCTAATTATGTCACCCATAGGACTTATTGAAACATAAGAAAATAATATGAACTAAATAGAACATAAGTAGATGAAAAGGGTATTTTGGTCTTTTTATCTCAAATAGGACCTAATGGAATAGTCAAAAAGAATATGGATTGGATGGAACATAAGTAATTAAAGATGGATTTATGGAAAAAGCTCCCATTTGTTTATCTTTTATTTTACTTATTTTACACACAAAATGTTCCAAATATGTTCATAATATATAATGTGTACAAAAATTCTAACACATTATGTGCACATACCATATAAAACATAAACTCCCACCACGCCCCTAAGCCTAAGTCAAAACCTAAACCATGCCCTACACACATGACATTTTTTCGGCACACTCTAGCAATTTTCCGACCATATTTACTAAGATATGCCAAAAAAAAAAAAAATTTAAATCAATAATTTTTTTGTATTATTTTACTATTATTCTTCAAAAACTAATATTCTGTTTAGTTTTAAGTTTTCAAAAATATTTTTGTTAATTTTAAAATCTTTTTTTTTTTTGAGTAAACTTTTTACATATTTAATCAACTTTTTACTTTTTAGAATCACATAATTTAGATACATTTAAAAATAAATTATTTGCCAAAAATCTTTAAAAAATAATAAATACAAAGACAATATGTACTGAATTTTTATTTTTTTGTATACTTTTTAAGTGTATTTAAATTAAGTGAATCAAAAAAAAAAAAACCAAACTGAGTGTAAGTAATTGTTATACTATTTTCATTATTCGTTCCATATTAATTGGTAACGAAATGGAAATAATTTGGTACTGGTTATTCAAATACATTAAACAAATTTGACAATCAACAATTGAATCAAACAATAGTTTTTGATTCTGTAATTCTGAACCAAATATAAATTTTCGACATATAACTATTTTTTAAGTTGGGTTTCGAATATATAAAATGTTTTCAAAAGTTAATTTCCATATAGATGCAACATTTTCAAAACTAATTTTTAGAATGACAATTGCAATAATGAAAAAAAAAAAAAAAAAAACACTTCTGAACCAAAAAACTCACCTATTCATTGCCTAAATTTTTTTATTAACAATCTTTTTTTTTCTACATGTAAATATTCATTATTTTGTAAATCCTCCATCATACAAATCAATATTAACGATGGAGTATAATGGAACAATGTTATAAGCAATGGATAAGGAGTAAAAATTTGAGCAATATTGGTCAAATATATGAGAAGCAATGAAGGAATAGTAAGGTGAACAATGATCAATAGAGGAAATGAGAAAGAGTCAAAAAAATTAAATAGTAAGTCTGATATGTGTATTTTTTGAAAAGAAAATATGTACTGAGAATTTCCACATAAAAGATGTGTAGTAAGAAAATTTAGTTTTAAGGATTGATGTGTGTATTGATATCCATATTGTCATTTTGTTTAATGGTAAAATTATAAGAAAAAATTAATTCATTAAGTGTGTGCAAATAAAGTAAATGATGTGTAGAAATATAATTACCCATATTCTAATGATGACATTTCACTTTAAAACTAAAACAAAACACCATAAAGATGATTTATATTTACTGTAGTGCCACTATTACATTATTCTTTTAGTGCTTTTTGTTTAATGCATTTTATGTATATATTAAATTTTCCTAATTATAATCACAGAAAATGAGTTCCTATTTACACTCTTAAAATTTTTCACGACGCCCACTATATGCATTATAATTGTTGATATGAATATAATTGAGTTTGAACAAATACAATCAGATAGGAAAATTTGAGCAATGCTACATATCACTAATTTATCATCACTAACTCCATCACTAGTGAAGTGACAATTGAAAAAAATAAAAAAAAAATAAAAACCAAGACACAAAACACATGTGGCAGTGGGTGGGATCCACTGCCACATCATTAGAGCCACCACTAATTAGTGGTCTAAAGCATTTTTGTTTTAATATAAATGGTTTGAGAGAAGATTGATTGTGTAAGGTAAAGTAGGTAAGTAGGTCAAAACGGTCAATTTTATAATAAAATATTAAATTATATTACTAAAATAATTAAATTTAAAAATAAAAATTCACATGCAAAATTCGGAAAATCTAATCCATTGCCATCCCTATATATAATTAGGGTTGCAAACGAACCGTGCTGTTCATGAACAACTCGAGCTCGGCTCGTTTAAAGCTCATTTGAGCTCGACTCGTTTACTAAATGAACAAACTCGAACTCGATTTTTAGGCTCGTTTATTAATCAAGCCAAGCTCGAGTAGCCCTAAGCTCAGCTCGATAAGGCTTGTGAACATAAAAATAAATAAATAAATATTTATTTTTAATAATTTATGAAATAAAATTTTAATAATCTATTTTATTTTATATTTACATTTGGTATTAGTGTAAATTTACATATTTGATTGATAAAATTTATTATTAATATAAGTATTATTATATATTTTACTCAATTTTGTATTTTTTTTATCTTAATATGTTAATTAATTTAAATTTATTTTTTTTTCAAACTCGACCTTGAGTCAAGCTCGAGCTCGAACTCAACTTGTTTATGTAATCGAGCGAGCTTGAGCTGATCTCGAGTTCAACAAATATTTGACGAGCCGAGCTCGAACTCGATTTTTGAAACTCGATTAGAGCTCAGCCCAAGCTCGAGTTCGAATTCAACTAATTCTTAATAAACAAATTTAAACATTTAAAAATTCAATTCACCTCGGCTCATTTACAGCCCTATATATAATGAGATGATAATGTGTTATAATTAAAAGCTCCTAAAAAGGTTATCCACACGATGCTGGCTATTGGGTAAAGCCAACAAAAGGCCCACAATTTCGAAAGATTTTTAATTATTGTAAGAGTAATATTATATAAACATATTTTTTGTTCAAAAATTTCATATTAAATGATATGCCATTTGTAATAATTTCTTATCAAGCAAAAACACATATTGTGTTTCATAATTTCAAAAATATCACCGTTACGTAATTTGTTTTTATGGATTTTATGCATGAAAATTATGTTTGTGAATAATATTCTTTTTTATTTATTTATTTAACAATATAAAATCTATGGACTAAAGGGGAGAAAAAAAAAAGACTAATGAATGGAGGAGAATAATCATGAATAGGAATAAATCTTTAATACTGAAAAGATTATTGCAAGAGTGATTATTGTCGTTGTAGACTTAAACTATCTTAAGCGGATTTTAATCCCACATTAAATTGTTGTTTCATCCTAACATGAAAGCTAAGTTTCCTCGGAAAAATTATAAAATTTAGATAGATTATTGTTACATTTGATTGTTGCTCCATCGCTGGTGACGTGGTAGTTTCTTTCTTATTATATTGAGACTTTTTGTTAAGTTGATTAATGGGTTTATATATGTGTTAAGACGGTAATTGTTCAATGTAATTCTACATTGTAAATAGTCCTATCGATTACAAATAAATAAAATAATAATAATAACGACAACGACAATAACAACGACAACAAAAAGACTTACCTAACAAATGGTCTGGCTTTCGCTTGGAGATTTGATCAATTGAATCTAATCCATGAATTTTTTTTCAACTTTGTCCAAAGCATGCGATCATATTAAGCTCAATCTAAATTTAAGTGGGTAAGCAATTGGTAGCCCAACATACTATTCATACAAAAATGAGACAAAATTCTCTTCCTTTCATTTGACTAATAGGATTCCCTGCAATAGTTTTTTTTACAATAATCAAATTTATTGCAAAAAATATTATATTTTGAGCTTAAATTATCTACATGAATCACCATTAACGGTAAACCATTTACTTTATCATTACAAAATTATTACAAATGTCATCCCTGCAAATAAATAAATAAATAAATAAGTAGATTACTAAAAAGTAGATTCCTTCTTGATAAAATTTGGCAATACCATATGGAGTTGTCTAACTTTATGTACTCTTCGGAATTTGTTAGAGACTATAGACAAAATTAAAAATACAAATTTTATATCCCTGTCTAATCATAATGACTATAGACAAATTCATGTATATGTTAGAGAACAGTTATCTTGTCATATCGTTTTGTATCCATATTTTGTTATAGCTTCAGTTTAATATAAATTTAAGGGACAGTAAAAAAAAAAAAAAAAAATCTCAAAGTTTGAGTATTATAATAAAACAAAATTTTAATTTTGTCAATTTAAATCTTAAATTTTTGATTTGTTTTCAATGTAAATCATTTGTCTATTTCCTTCAAATAAAATCTATGAAAAAATGAGTATTTTAGTCATTTAAACTCAATGAAAGATGTATTTTGGACATTTTATTGATCCCTACATTGAATTAATGACTAAAATACTCTTTTTTTCGTCGATTTTACTTAACGAAAATAAACAAATAGTTTGAATTGAAAACAAATAAAAAGATTAGGATTTAAATTGATAAAATTAAAAACTCAGAATTTATTTTGTTAAAAGACTCGAGCTCAAAGCTTTATTTATTTATTTATTTATAATTATCCCTAAATTTTATTTATTTTTATATACGTATGGCTTATAATTTTATTTTTATTATTTTTTTGTATCAAACCATTCTTAATTAAGTTTTCTTCAATTCCTAACACAATTAGATGAGACAAGCTTGCCTCCATCATTTTAATATGTTTAAGTTAGAGTCACTCATGGATCGGATTGATCTAATTTTAAAATAAATCAGGATCCTAATTGATCCTTACAATTCAATAAAAATTAGAAACTAAAAGGTTAAATCTCTGTAACCGGATTAGAATCGAGCCATAAAAATCAATTTAATTTGATTTAGGTTCGATTCTACAATTCTATAAATTTTATAAAACAAGAAATATAATATAGGGAAGATATCAAAATGAGTGGCATTATCAAAAATACAAATTAAAATTAATAATAAATTTTATGAATATTAATAATTAAAATATAGACTTTTTCATCAATATAAAATATTTTGTAAAAAATCAACTGCGATGTAGTTACCCCAACAAAAATATATTTTATAATAATAAACAAACTAATAACAATTCATTTAGTTGAGTTCGTTAGAGTTTTGTCAATTTGTAAATTAAAACTAGTGTTCAAATGTTGCTAGCAACTTCTATATTCTTATTTTACATACAAAAATAATTTACGGTTTGATTAGATTCACAACTATAACCAAAGCCTTAAAATTAGGATCTAGACCAATTTAGATGATTCAACTATTTTCAAAATAAAAATCAAACCAATTTGAATCAATTTACGAATTATACTAATTTTATTTTTAAACACCCCTAGTTTAAATGATAGTACACTAGAACTTGAAAAAATAACTATATACATCATAGTAGCCAAGTCGTCGCGTCGTTTCAGAGACATTGGGTGCGAACAGGCCCAACTTTAGGCCCCAATGTGAGTACTCAGAGTTTAGACACAGTTGGACAAAAAATAGGGATTCTATTTACATCCAAAAAATTTCGTTTCAGAAGTGGGTTGACTTTTTAATTTTTTGACTATTTTAGTCTAAAGTTAAAAAATCTCGTTTGGAAATGACTTTTTCATTTTTTTTAATTTTTTTGTGAGAGAAAGAATGTAATTATTATGAGTTGAATGTGATGTTTTATCTTATTAAGCTAAAATAGCCTATTTTGTCTTATATGGCTATTTTAGCCCCAACCCATCTTCCCAAACAAGCCCTAAGTACTCTCAATTTCTAAATACACTTTATTTAGTTATTTAAAATTTTATTTTACTCTCATTACACATTATATTTTCTCAAATTACCTTCAAGGTAAACCCAAATAATAAATAATAATAAAATAAAAAAAACTAAATTATTTCAAAAACTTTTCAATACAGAAAATAATTCTCAAATTCAGGAAGGAAAAAAAAAAGTTTTACATTATAAATTATCCACAAGAATGCTTGTGGAAAAGTCAAAATCAAACTTATAAACACATGAGTATCAGATACTAACAAGAAAGAGTAGTTCTCAAATAATGTATTATTTAAATAACAAAATAAAAATAACTCTAATAATATGTTATTGTTAATCTAACTACTGGACCTTTTATTTTTGTTAAAAAAACGATATAGAAAATAACTGATGGTGCTCTATAAAAATTGTTTAATCCCTTTATATGAATAATTCCCTCATTTTTGATGAGTTGCTTCAAAAAATTATTTTGATTATTACTCTCATCCATTATTTGATTTTGTTTAAACTTTCTTCTAGGGTTTAGGGTTTTAAAATAATAAAAAACAATGATGTTCATGATGATGGTGAGTTTTGGTAAAGTGGATTAGGATTTTGGAAGGAGGAAGAATAGAAAGAAGAAGAAAAAAAAAATAACTTTGATCTCTTGGAGAAGAAGATATAGAGATTTGAATAGGAATAACTAATTAGAATATAGCATGAGAAAAAAAATTATTTTAAGATTTAATATATGTTGTCCTTATTAATAAATTCATATTCATATATAATAAGAATTAAAATTTATGAATTTAAATTGAGACTTATTTTAAGTCCGAATAGGATCTCAAAAAATATATATATATAAAAAAAAAAAGGCCATCGCTCCAATGTTGCAGACTTGTAGTCTTATCGTAAAAAGCTAGTGGGCTACAGATTGCATAATACATGCATGCCCAGCTAGCTCTCCCATTTTCTGTTTGTCTGGGTATCATTTGGTAAGATTTATGGTTTATCGTTTTTATTTATGTGGGGATATAATTTTTGAACGATAACACATGGTTAAGGTGACATCGAAGTGTCAGCCGAGGTGTTACATGTCCTGATCATGATGCCGAGATGATCTCGGCTAGGCCGAAGTAATCTACGAGAATACCGGAATCCAGGATAAGCGGATAAGGGACAAGAGTCCTAGAATGGGAGAAGACTTCAGTTTGGGTAAAGATAAGACTCTTAGAGAGTTTATCCTAATCCTACTGGGAGTCCAAGATTAGCAGTAATCCTAAGTCCATTGAAGCTAGGCTTCTATTGGGACTAGGATTGTGTTGGCTATAAAAGAGAAGTACCCCCATGGGTCTAAGGTATGCTTTTATGCTCTGAATAGTGAGTTAAGCACTTTTGCAATCTTTGAGAGATAACTGACTTGATCGTCGGAGTGCCCCCGGATGGACGAACCACCGCCGGAATCTCTTCTTTTTGTGACAGGTCGTTCGGGCTTAATCTATTCTGCCAGTGTTCTCCAGCTGAGTGTTTGATTGGCAGTGTGGTCGGAAATTGACACCCACAATTTGGCGCCGTCTGTGGGAAAGAAAGGAGAATAGATGGCCAACGACGGACAGAAAGAGAAGGCTGGGGACGACACCCCTACTAGGAGTGGGAAACATATTGACCCTGACTTCGAAGAAGACAATTGCAACGAAGAGACTCGTGATAAGAATCATGGAGAAAATGAGGGCAGCGTACCGAAGAAATCAGACCAGAGCAGGTATTACAACGAGGACGACCTTCAAGTATGGAAGGATAGATGCCTACGGAGGGACGATGAGGTAAAGGGAATGGCGAACAAATTGGCGAATTTGCAAACGGTCGTCAATTTCATGATGCAGAACAACGTCATGCAGCCACCGTTCCCGTTACAAGATACACCGATTCCAGTGGCCAAGAAAGATGCCCGACAAGATGGGCAGAAAACAGTCCCTACAGTTCCCCAGCACACCAGGAGCGAAAAACACTCTCACCGGCCTTCAAGGGAGGTCGGGCGAGAAGAGTCAAGAAGGGAAGAATCTCAAAGGACACATTGCACCAAGGAAGCAGACCCCAAAGAACATCGACATGTTCAAGGGCAGGAATTGTGCTTCGACGCAACTAATGGAGAAAGGTCGAAGAGGGCTCACAATGAAGCTGAGAGTAGTGCACCTAAAAGGATGAAGTCAAGAGATAGCCGAGCTCCTGGTCAGACCAAGGAGGACCTAAGGGATTATCTACAGAGGAGGCAACAAGATGCCGAGGTAACCTCCCCGGTCAAGCCGAGAACGCCATTCTCGATAGAATTAGACAAATTCGAAGCCCCGAAGAGGTTTAGCATGCCGAGATTCCAGATCTACGACGGGAAGTCGGACCCCAACTTTCACGCCGGTTTGTACCTGAACTCGATGGCATTATACACCGGGAACGAGCCGTTGCTTTGCAAGGTGTTCCCCTCATCCTTCGGGGAAATTGCATCAAACTGGTTTCACAAGTTACCGAAAGGAACTGTGAAAACCTGGGAAGGCCTGGCCGAGATGTTTGTGGCCAGGTTCGTGACGAACAAACTACAACCATTAAGGGTGGATGCCCTGATGGCTCTGAAAATTGGCGAGGACGAAAACCTGAGGGCCTATGCCAAAAGGTACTATGAGGTATTCAACCGGATACCAGAATGCAACCAAGAGGTGGCGGTCGTATCATTTAAGAACGGCCTAAAAGATAATTGTCTGCTCCGAAAATCATTGGCAAAAATACTGCCAAAAAGTATGGAGGAATTAATGGCCAGAATAGAGAAGTACGCCAGGGCCGAGGAAGATACGTCGGGAACAAAGGCGCTGAAACCAGAGACGAAAAACAGCTCGTCGAAGCGAGGCTGAGGTGATGATGGCTACAACAAACTAGAAATCGGATTACGGGTTGCTCAGGCAGTCACAACCGTATTCCGAATTCCGGTTTACAAAGTCTTAGAGAAAATCCGCAATCAGCCCTACTACAGAGCACCAGTAAGGATATCAGGCGAGTTTATGGGAAGAAGCCTTGACAAGCACTGTGCTTACCATAATGAAGCTGGACATCTGACTCAGGGGTGCAGAGCCCTGAAGACACATCTGGAAGACCTGGTAAGACAGGGCCATTTAAGGGACATGGTAGATGAAACCAGAACAAGGGAAGGGCAGGCAAGACTGCCCCAGGCACCAACAGCACCACCCCCGCCAGCACCACAACCACAGGCAGGCGGACCTCGAGTGATCAATGTGATCCACTCAAAGGTAAATGAGAATGAGATAAGGGGGAAACCCAAAAGGTAAAACACCTGCAATATGTATATCAGGTCGGGAAAAAGAGACCTAGGACAGGCGAGAGCCAAGGACCAGTGGTGTCCTTTACTGAGGAAGACCTGGAGATGGTGCAGCATCCACACAACGATGCCTTGGTAATATCCCTCCAGATTGGAGAGTGCCAAGTGAAACACATCTTAGTCGACCAGGGCAGCTCTTGTGACATCATGTATATCAGGTGTTACAAGGAGCTTGGCATTCACCAAGATGACTTGGAACAGTCCAACGGCCCAATGGTTGGGTTCAATGGAACGCCAACATGGCCCCTGGGAGCAGCAAGCTTAGAGGTGCAGGCTGGCACCAAGAGGGTGAAGACAGAGTTCACCATAATTGACACCCCCTCCCCTTACAATGCAATTCTGGAAAGACCATGGCTGCATACAATGGGGGCTGTTCCCTCAACATTGCACCAGCTGCTGCGATTCCCAACAGAGTATGAGATAGAGGAGGTTAGAGGGGATCAAGTACAGGCAAAGAATTGCTCCATGACAGCAATGAAATCTACCTGCAACATTCGGGAAGCAAAACCAACAGAGGTTGAGGATGAAGACATGGAAGTCTTGGAGGACGTCGGCAAAGAGCCAACCGAGAAGAGTGAAGAAGCCCTGAAGAAAGTCCTTGTCCAGCAAGGGAACGAAGAACGCTTCTTCCTTCTCGCCTCGGGCTTGGCCGAGGAAGAAGAAAAAGAACTGGAGGCGTTCTTGAGAACAAACATTGAGGTGTTTGCCTAGACGTCTTACGAGATGCCTGGCATTGACCCCGAGGTCACTTGCCACAGACTGAATATGGACAGGTCAGCCAAACTTGTAATCCAACGAGCCAGAATGACGACATTGACACACGTTGAGGCAGTAGAAGAAGAAGTGGACAGACTTCTGAAGGCCAGAGCCATTCGAGAGGTAAGTTACCCGACATGGCTATCAAGTACGGTTGTTGTGAAGAAAAAGAATGGGAAGTGGAGGGTCTGTGTGGACTTCACTAGCCTGAACAAGGCTTGTCCCAAAGACAGCTTCCCATTACCCAAGATTGACCAACTGGTGGATGCCACTTCAGGGCATGGAAGAATGAGCTTCCTGGATGCTTACAGGGGGTACCATCAAATAGCTATGTACCCGCCAGATAAGGAGAATACTGCGTTTATCACCCTAAAAGGGCTGTATTGCTACAGAGTGATGCCTTTTGGGTTGAAAAACGCAGGAGCAACTTACCAGAGATTGATAACCAAGATGTTCAAACATCTAATTGGCAGGACAGTGGAAGTCTACATCGATGACATAGTCATGAAGACCAAGGAACCTGAAGGTCATCTGGCCGACCTAAAAGCAGTCTTTGACATCCTTAAAACATATCGGCTCCGACTCAATGCATCGAAGTGTGCATTTGGAGTTGGGTTTGGTAAGTTCTTAGGATATTTGGTAACCAGAAGGGGCATTAAGGCAAGCCCAGATCAGATCAAGGCTATTCTAAAACTGAAGAGCCCAACATCGGCAAAACAAGTGCAGATGTTGGCTGGAAGGGCTGCAGCCTTGAACAGATTCATAAGCAGAAGTTCTGATAAATGTAAGCATTTCTTCAGCTTAGTAAAGAAAGCCACAGACTTCTTATGGACCGACGAATGCGAAGCCGCCTTGACCGACTTAAGGAAGTATTTGACCACAGCACTAGTTCTCTCAAATCCAGTACCTGGAGAGGAGCTGTTCTTATACTTGGCAGTTTCAAAACATGCAGTAAGTGCAGTGGTAATCCGAGAAGAAAATGGAGAACAAAGGGCTGTTTACTATGTAAGTAAAACCCTTGCAGATGCAGAGACCAGATATCTACCCTTAGAGAAGTTAACACTGGCTTTAGTAATGGCTTCCAAGAAACTGAATCATTACTTTCAAGCCCACAAAATTGTAGTGTTAACTGAACACCCCTTGAAGTCCTTGTTGCAGCAAGGAGATCTGACAGGCAGAATAGCCAGATGGGCAGTGGCCTTGGGCCAATATGACTTGGAATTCAAACCCAAAACAACAATCAAAGGCCAAGTTTTGGCCGACTTCGTGACCGAGTTCACACCAGGTTCCATCACACATCGGGCTCCGTTGAGCCAAGGTGTGCGATGTCCAGGTGAGTAAGAAAAAACCTAGCAGGGGACAACAGAGCAAAGGAACAAAGAGAAACTCAGGCCCTGCAGTATTTACATTGGCGACTCCTTCCGGTTGTTTGTGGATGGGAGTTCAAACCGACAAGGAGCGGGGGCAGGAGTAGTACTAGTATCGCCAGATGGGCAGATACTGGAACAATCCATTCGTTTGGGGTTTATGGCCTCAAACAAATTCGTTTGGGGTTTTCAAAAGTTAATTTCCGTATAGGTGCAACATTTTCAAAACTAATTTTTAGAATGATAATTGCGATAATGAAAAAAAAAAAAAATCTTCCGAACCAAAAAACTCACCTATTCATTGCCTAAATTTTTTTATTAACAATCTTTTTTTTTTCTACATGTAAATATTCATTATTTTGTAAATCCTCCATCATACAAATCAATAATAATGGTGGAGTGTAATGGAACAATGTTATAAGCAATGGATGAAGAGTAAAAATTTGAGCAACATTGGTCAAATATATGAGAAGCAATGAAGGAATAGTAAGGTGAACAATGATCACTAGAGGGAATGAGAAAGAGTCAAAAAATTAAATATTAAGTCTGATATGTGTATTTTTTGAAAAGAAAATATGTACTGAGAATTTCCACATAAAAGATGTATAGTAAGAAAATTTAGTTTTAAGGATTGATGTGTGTATTGATATCCATATTGGTCATTTTGTTTAATAGTAAAATTATAAGAAAAAATTAATTCATTAAGTGTGTGCACATAAAGTAAATGATGTGTAGAAATATAATTACCCATATTCTAATGATGACATTGTTGGATAATTTTCACTGTATTTAAATATTTTAAATTCTGTTGTGTACTAAACTACAACTAGAATATAAAGAAACAAAAGAAATGAGAGAATTTGTTTGATTACAAAAATCAAACTAGAAATAAAAATAAATAAATAAAAACAGATTTTATTTTGTTACAAAAACAAAATTAAAATCTGATTTAAATAAATAATAACACCAAAAATGAATTAAATAACTTGCTTGATTAATTCTTGAATAATAATCTGATCAAGTTCAGTGTTTGACACTGTGTCCTTAAGATAGATTCGTCTTCTCCACGGTGCTTTCAGAATGTGGACGTCTATCTCTCAGGATGAAATGATCAACTACAAACAATAGCAGCACTACAAATTGTTTTCCTAACGAACACACTAAGTGTTTATACTCTTTCTCACAAAAATAAAATGCAGCAAAATGAAAAATAGAATTTGCAGAGGTAAAATACGAAATTTCTGAATGTTAAACATCAAATGAGGGTTGTCCTATTTATAGATGTAATGTTGGCTGTAGGTTTTGAATTAAACAGGTGCAAACCTGTTTGAACAGGTATGAACCTGTTGGTTTTGAATTCAAACAAATTTGAATCTGTTGGGTTCATAATTCAAACAGATAAAAAACGGGAAGGGCCCTGTTTGGATGTACAGTAAAATCGAACCAGTTTATTTCCGGTTTAATTTGAATTCTGAATTTTATTTTACCAAAAGTAAAATTAAATTTAAATGTTTTTGGCCGAACAAGCCCAACCCAACCACACACCACACACCACACCACACACCTGCGCCTAGCCGGATGGACGACGGCAGCGACGCGCGTGGTGATTTTTGGGTCCAATGGGTCTAGCCCATTTTGCCCATAACCTCTCCCTCTAAAACACTTGGGTACCCCTTGGGGTACACCCCAAGTACCAAACCCATGCCTTATAAATCCATTCAAAACTTCCCACCAAATCAATGTGAGACAAGCCTTATAAAAACCTTTAAGGATTTTCCACCAAAACTTCATTTCCATAGAGCACACTTTGGGTTCAATTTCCCATTCACTCGGTAATGGTTTTGAGCAACCAAATATACCACGTGAATCACAATGCGGCATAGAACGCGTTACCACTTTGACCCGCGAAAATCGACGTACGGGACCCACCTAAAAAATAGACCAAATTTAGAAAAAAAATTCTGATTTTATTCAGAATTTTATAACCATTTCCAACAGACATTTCACTTTAAAACTAAAACAAAACACCATAAAGACGATTTATATTTACTATAGTGCCACTATTACATTATTCTTGTAGTGCTTTTTGTTTAATGCATTTTATGTATATATTAAATTTTCCTAATTATAATCACAGAAAATGAGTTCCTATTTACACTCTTAAAATTTTTCACGACGCCCACTATATGCATTATAATTGTTGATATGAATATAATTAGGGATGACAAAAATTTTCCCATCTGATTGTATTTGTTCAAACTCAATTTTAATATAAATGGTGTGAGAGAAGATGGATTGTGTAAGGTAAAGTAGGTAAGTAGGTCAAAACGGTCAATTTTATAATAAAATATTAAATTATATTACTAAAATAATAAAATTTAAAAATAAAAATTCACATGCAAAATCCGGAAAATCTAATCCATTGCCATCCCTATATATAATTAGGGTTGCAAACGAACCGAGCTGTTCATGAACAGCTCGAGCTTGGCTCGTTTAAAGCTCATTTGAGCTCGACTCGTTTACTAAATGAACAAACTCGAACTCAATTTTTAGGCTCGTTTATTAATCAAGCCGAGCTCGAGTAGCCCTAAGCTCGGCTCGATAAGACTTGTGAACATAAAAATAAATAAATAAATATTTATTTTTAATAATTTATGAAATAAAATTTTAATAATCTATTTTATTTTATGTTTACATTTGGTATTAGTGTAAATTTACAATTTGATTGATAAAATTTATTATTAATATAAGTATTATTATATATTTTACTCAATTTTGTATTTTTTTTATCTTAATATGTTAATTAATTTAAATTTATTTTTTTTTCAAACTCGACCTCGAGTCGAGGTCGAGCTCGAACTCGACTTGTTTATGTAATCGAGCGAGCTTGAGCTGACCTCGAGTTCAACAAATATTTGACGAGCCGAGCTCGAACTCGATTTTTGAAACTCGATTAGAGCTCAGCCCAAGCTCGAGTTCGAATTCAACTAATTCTTAATAAACAAGTTTGAACATTTAAAAATTCGATTCACCTCGGCTCATTAACAGCCCTATATATAATGAGATGATAATGTGTTATAATTAAAAGCTCCTAAAAAAGTTATCCACACTGTACGGGAAAGAAATAAACATTCTCGTATAATCCTGTTGATCAAGATTGCGCTCCTCCGTACGACGTCGCTCTATTCCCTGAAAACACAAACATGAGCTAGTGGGCGGGTATGTGCCGGATACCTCTCCGATGCCTAACTCAGAAAAATAGACAAATAGACAGAAAGCTCTGTGTATTCGGGAATCAAAGTTGTGTTACCTCTTCATAGGTGATGTTGTGAGCTTTTATAGGTTCCGTGTGGCACAATCCTAGTAGGACTCTTATTCCTCCATGTAGAGTCCTCCTAGGAATCATATTCTTGAAAGATAATGCTTATTCTTCAACACCCCCTCACTGCTTAAACCAAGTGAGATGGTTCTTACCATGGTTGAATGTCAATACGACCGAGATAACATAGCCATGCTAAAGCCGCAGACTAGACCGAGCTCCCACTAGCTCGGTTCTTCCTTCCACCGCGTGTACCTCGGTTTGACATATTCCAACTGGGTTGTCTGAAACCGCACTAACCACAACGAGCCGAGACCGAGCTAACCAATAGCAAGGTTCTTGAGAAAAGCTCAACATACTTCGGTTCAATATGGTATGACCGAGCTAACTGCTTCCGCTCTAAGTGTGGTGACCGAGCTAATCTGCAGAGCTCTCTTGGACCGGGCTAACTGCAGAGCTCTCTTGGACCGGGCTAACTTCTAGGCCCTTTTACTCGGTCTCTCTTACTATGGCCTACACATCGGCCCATTTACCCAGCTCGGCCCAATTTACTTATAAATTACCCTCTCACACACGATGCTAGCTATTGGGTAAAGCCAACAAAAGGCCCACAATTTCGAAAGATTTTTAATTATTGTAAGAGTAATATTATATAAACATATTTTTTGTTCAATTCCATAACAGTCATTTTTATTATCATCGTCTAGAAAAGTGTTAAGAACTGCATGAAAGACATTAATACGTAAAGTATTTTTTAAAATTTGTGAGATTGTGTAGAATACATATCGTTGTCATTTTCATCTTCAAATATCTATTACGCATCAGCTAAATTTAAAGTATTTACTTATATTACTATTATAAAATTATTACAAAAGTCATCCTTGGGACAAGAAAAAATAAATAAATAAATAAATAAAATCCTTAGTCCCTCATTTGATGTAAATGGCATGTGAGTTACATTAGATTGGGTTAAAAGGTGAACAACGTGACACGCATGCTAGAGGCATCTTGTGAGTTGGGTCCAATTTAGCCACCTTTGGCGGTGTTTGGGAAGTAAATTTTTTGGTTTTTTTTTTGTTTTTTTTTATTAAAAGATAAATTGGTTACAAAACCAAAAAAAACTTAATCCAAACAAAATATCACATCAAACCCCATAATCATTTCACTTTTTCTTTTAAAAGTATCACATCCAATCACAAAAAAACTCAACTATCTTTTCAAACACAAAAAAAATTTTCTCTAATAATATCCTACAACTAAAAAAACCTACAAAAAAAACACACTTCCCAAACACTCACAAAAAATGCTATACTTCGTTTTTATCTTTAAGAGGACATTGTATCAAATTTACTTAAATTAAAATATGCACATGTAATGGAGATTCGTGTGGAAAATGTTCGAAATTTCTAATTTTTTTAAATAATTAGACTGATAATTATGTAGTATGATAGACGTTAGTATTTAATTTTTCATACATTTAATCATATAAAGTATTTTATTTTATTTTTATCAATCGATAAGAAAGTATTTACAAATATAAAAAACATTTCATCAAACAGACCACTAGCGTAGCTTAACAAATATAGGGGTTGAAGTTGCAACCTTACTTCATAGAGTGGTGCTACACAAATATTAGACCAAAGGCCCTAATTATGATTTTAAGAATC
Source organism: Camellia japonica (assembly GCA_030407325.1). Taxonomy (NCBI): domain Eukaryota; kingdom Viridiplantae; phylum Streptophyta; class Magnoliopsida; order Ericales; family Theaceae; genus Camellia; species Camellia japonica. Next base: position 49,445,727 of record JAPPVO010000010.1, on the reverse strand, counting down.
CAAATTTTAGGTCTACAGCTTTTATCTTCATCTGTGGACAGAGTTTAAAAATATGTTATGTGCATTCATATTTTATCATAATACCATGATTGAGGTTTTAGATTTTGAGTATATAGTCTATCATTGATCACCAATAACAAAAGGAAAAATTGTAAATAAGTGGTATTTTCACAAAATATTTACAAATTTATATAATAAAAAAAATTGTAACTTTAATTATTAAAGTCAGTAAGATTTATCACTAATTTGAATTACTATGTTTTTTAAACATACACTATTTGTAATTTTCCCTAACAAAAATGCACGTGAAAGTGGATAAATGATACATGCACCTAATTTTTTACGCATTATTTTACACACATCACTACAATATATAAAAGTTTTAGAGACCAAATATTTTAGTCTTTAAAAGTGAAATCTTTGTTACAAAGACATTTAGGGACCAATTTTTATCGTCATGAGGATAGTCGCTAAAAGGTCGTCCTGAAAAGTAAAAAACGAGACATTTAGCGACAAAATTTTGAAAATGTCACTAATAAATAGACCTTTAGGGACAAAATAATTTGGTGCCAAAATAGTTTATTTTTTAAGAAAAAAAATTTGGTCCCCAAAGGATAATAATTCATCACTAATGTCTAATTTTTATTGCTAAAAATATAATAACGACACTTCTTACAGCAAAATTATTTGATTCTTAAAAAATAATTTTGTCTCTAAAATCTTAATTTTTTATAGTGCATACTCACATAAATGAAGTCCATCTACATCTATAATGAGCAATTTATGAGATACACCTTACGTTACTGTAATTAGCAATTGGATGTTCATAGAAGTTGTGAGGTCGACTATGATGCTGACATGGTCGAGTTATGAAAATCATGATAAGTATTGAATACAAATTATTGAATTTATTTAAATTTTAAAAATAATAATATTTTAATATTTTTACACTTTGGACATGTACAATTAGTTTCATGTTAAAGTTAGAATACAATCATTTTTTAGGAAAAAAAAAAAAAATTTGATGAAAAGTCCATTTTAAAGAGAGTGTAAGACATTAGATTCAAAATAAAATCTTATTTAATAATAAGGATACGATAGAAAAGTCACTGGCTATGGTGACCGACAGCTGGCGACAACAAATGGTGGTGGTTAAGTAGATAAATATGTGATATTCAACATATAGGATGTTGAATGAATGTTATATGTCACATTTTAACAGATAGTTAGTTTGGTTAATTTTAACAGATATGATAAATTATTAGTGAATTTCAACATATAGACAAATTCGGTGATTTCAGGAGATAAACAAATATGTTGATTTCAATAAATAATTGTCTTTTTAGATAAATTGTGTCTTTTTCATCCAAAAATATTAGAGTTTGGGTTTTATAACTCAAAAAAATTTAAAAATACAAATTTTATATCCCTGTCTAATCATAATGACTATAGACAAATTCATGTATATGTTAGAGAACAGTTATCTTGTCATATCGTTTTGTATCCATATTTTGTTATAGTAATCTTATAATGACTTTGTGGACATAGCTTCAGTTTAATATAAATTTAAGGGACAGTTAAAAAAAATAAAATAAAATCTCAAAGTTTGAGTTTTATAATAAAACAAAATTTTAATTTTGTTAATTTAAACCTTAAATTTTTTATTTGTTTTCAATGAAAATCATTTGTCTATTTCCCTCAAATAAAATCTATGAAAAAAAATGGGTATTTTAGTCATTTAAACTCAATGAAAGATGTATTTTGAACATTTTATTTATGGGTGATTCTACTTACACCACAATTTTATCTTTTTACATTCTTCATATGAGTTTTTTTTCCCCCAATTTTATCCATGTGTGAAGTTACCTTTAAGGATAAAACACTAAAATTAGATATATTTTGTTATCTCCTTACACCCTTTAGTCTTCAATCCCTACTCTCTTTTTTTTCATTTCTTAATTTTTCTTCTCTCTTACACATCTCTTTTCAAAAAGTGAAAATCATAATATTTTGATCGTTAAAGAAAGCAATGGATGAAGAAACGGTAGTGAAGAACCATAAAAAAAGTGAAATTATGAGTTTTTTTTCTTTATTTATTTGGTAGGTTTTTGTTTCGTTTTTCTGGAATGGTGTTCGACTTTCGTTCAATGGTTCAAAATCGAACAAAATAAAATAGTCCGGCATCACATTGCCAAACAAAAAATATAAGTTTGGTAACCAATTACCGAATAAAAGATACATTTCTGGTAACCCCAAACCGAATTTTTTTACTTTGTTTGGCTTCTCATCGCCATATATTTTTAGTTTCATTTTTTTTATATTTTTTATTTTTTTACCTGAAAGGATAATACTTATACTCATTGTAACAATGCAAGCACTGTAATATTAGTGGACTCTAGTGATGAATTCATTATAGACGATGTTTGTTAAGTTTTTTTTATGAATACGATTTTTTCTTATTTTTAATTTGTATTGAGTTTTGTTATAATTTGACATATAAATGTATTTATTATCTTTAGATTTTTAGTAATCGTGAAGTATTAATTAAATGAGTTTCTGACGTTGAAAAGAAAACTGGATTTGTCATTGTTATAAAGACATCACAATGACAGAAAATCAGGACTTACACTTGCTTGTAAAAGAAATGGTTACTATAGAGACAACGGGAAGATCAAGGGGGAATGATTGTGGTTGATAGGTTCTAAAAAGTGTGGATGTCTATTTCTATTAAGGGGGAAAATTACCTACAAATTATCAAGACGAATTGTAATAATATGTTTGATTGATGAATGCAAACAATGATAGATTTTATGGATACTTTATGGATATTCGTACATTTAATGTTTTTATGAATAATTTTGTGGATACTTTTTATGTATGATTTTATGGATGCATATTTGATTTATGAATTTTTTTATAAATGCTTCAAGGAAAAAGTAAATATTTCAATGAACAGTGACGGGGGCCTAGACAACTCTATTGTAGTTTGGCTACATAACACTAGAGTAATTTCATTTGTATAACAATGTATCACTAAACATACACTTCACAAATGACCCAAATTAATTTCTTGTTATCATTAAAATATTGTCTAGTAACATGGCACAGGAATAATTCAAATTAATTAGTATTGTATTACCAAACAAGCCCACTACAAATTAAAAAGTCATTGTTTGGAAGAAAGTGTCTATGTAAATGTATAGCAATAAAATACTGGAGAGATCTATTTTTTCTGACAGTATAACACTGGAATAATGTAAATTGTTTAGTACCATGTTACCAAAATTAGTAGTGTAAAGAGATGAAATAGTTAATTTAGGGTTAATTTTGGTAATATATTGGGGGTGTAATAAGAATTATATTTTTTTAAGTGGTGAAATGAAATGGAAGGTATAAAAAGATTAAATAGTGGTGTAAGTAGAATCACCCTTTATTTATCCCTACATTGAATTAATGACTAAAATACTTTTTTTTCGTCAATTTTACTTAATGAAAATAAACAAATAGTTTAAATTGAAAACAAATAAAAAGATTAGGATTTAAATTGATAAAATTAAAAACTCAAAATTTATTTTGTTAAAAGACTCAAGCTCAAAGTTTTTTTTTTTATTTTAATTATCCCTAAATTTTATTTATTTTTATATACGTATGACTTATAATTTTTTTTTTTTATTATTATTTTTTGTATCAAACCATTCTTAATTAAGTTTTCTTCAATTCCTAACACAATTAGATGACAGAAGCTTGCCTCCATCATTTTAATATGTTTAAGGTAGAGTCACTCATGGATCGGATTGATCTAATTTTAAAATAAATCAAGATCCTAATTGATCCTTACAATTCAAGAAAAATTAGAAACTAAACGGTTAAATATCTATGTAACCGGATTAGAATCGAACCATAAAAATCAATTTAATAAATTTTGTATAACAAGAAATATAATATAGGGAAGATATCAAATGAGTGGCATTATCAAAAAATAATTACAAATTAATAATAAATTTTATGAATATTAATAATTAAAATTATACACTTTTTCATCAATATAAAATTATTTTGTAAAAAATCAACTGCGATGTAGTTACCCCAACAAAAATATATTTTATAATAATAAACAAACTAATAACAATTCATTTAGTTGAGTTTGTTAGAGTTTTGTCAATTTTTAAATTAAAACTAGTGTTCAAATGTTACTAGCAACTTCTATTTTCTTATTTTTACATACAAAAATAATTTACGGTTTGATTAGATTCACAACTATAACCAAAGCCTTAAAATTAGGATCTAGACCAATTTAGATGATTCAACTATTTTCGAAATAAAAATCAAACCAATCTGAATCAATTTACGAATTATACTAATTTTATTTTTAAACACCCCTTTAAATGATAGTACACTAGAACTTGAAAAAATAACTATATATATCATAGTAGCCAAGTTGTCGCGTCGTTTCAGAGACATTGGGTGCGAACAGGCCCAACTTTAGGCCCCAATGTGAGTACTCAGAGTTTAGACACAGTTGGACAAAAAATAGGGATTCTATTTCCATCCAAAAAATTTCGTTTTAGAAGTGGGTTGACTTTTTAATTTTTTAACTATTTTAGTCTAAAGTTAAAAAATCTCGTTTGGAAATGACTTTTTTAATTTTTTTAATTTTTTTGTGAGAGAAAGAATGTAATTATTATGAGTTGAATGTGATGTTTTATCTTATTAAGTTAAAATAGCCTATTTTGTCTTATATGACTATTTTAGCCCCAACCCATCTTCCCAAACAAGCCCTAAGTACTCTCAATTTCTAAATACACTTTATTTAGTTATTTAAAATTTTATTTTACTCTCATTACACATTTTATTTTCTCAAATTACCTTCAAGGTAAACCCAAATAATAAATAATAAAAAAAATAAAAAAACTAAATTATTTCAAAAACTTTTCAATACAGAAAATAATTCTCAAATTCAGGAAGGAAAAAAAAAAAGTTTTACATTATAAATTATCCACAAGAATGCTTGTGGAAAAGTCAAAATCAAACTTATAAACACATGAGTATCAGATACTAACAAGAAAGAGTAGTTCTCAAATAATGTATTATTTAAATTACAAAATAAAAACAACTCCAATAATATGTTATTGTTAATCTAACTACTGGACCTTTAATTTTTGTCAAAAAAACGATATAGAAAATAATTGATGGTGCTCTATAAAAATTGTGTAATCCCTTTATATGAATACTTCCCTCATTTTTGATGAGTTGCTTCAAAAAATTATTTTGATTATTACTCTCATCCATTATTTGATTTTGTTTAAACTTTCTTCTAGGGTTTAGGGTTTTAAAATAATAAAAAAACAATGATGTTCATGATGATGGTGAGTTTTGGTAAAGTGGATTAGAATTTTGGAAGGAGGAAGAATAGAAAGAAGAAGAAAAAAAAAATAACTTTGATCTTTTGAGGAAGAAGATATAGAGATTTGAATGGGAATAACTAATTAGAATATAGCATGAGAAAAAAAATTATTTTAAGATTTAATATATGTTGTCCTTATTAATAAATTCATATTCATATATAATAAGAATTAAAATTTATGAATTTAAATTAAGACTTATTTTAAGTCCGAATAGAATCTCAAAAAATATATATATATAAAAAAAAAAAGGCCATCGCTCCAATGTTGCAGACTTGTAGTCTTATGGTAAAAAGCTAGTGGGCTACAAATTGCATAATACATGCATGCCCAGCTGGCTCTCCCATTTTCTGTTTGTCTGGGTATCATTTGGTAAGATTTATGGTTTATCGTTTTTATTTATGTGGGGATATAATTTTTGAACGACAACACATGGTTAAGGTGATATCGAAGTGTCAACTGAGGTGTCACATGTCCTGGTCATGATGCCGAGATGATCTCGGCTAGGCCGAGGTAATCTGCGAGAATACCGGAATCCAGGATAAGCGGATAAGGGACAAGAGTCCTAGAATGGGAGAAGACTTCAGTTTGGGTAAAGATAAGACTCTTAGAGAGTTTATCCTAATCCTACTGGGAGTCCAAGATTAGCAGTAATTCTAAGTCCATTGAAGCTAGGTTTCTATTGGGACTAGGATTGTGTTGGCTATAAAAGAGAAGTACCCCCATGGGTCTAAGGTATGCTTTTATGCTCTGAATAGTGAGTTAAGCACTTTTGCCATCTTTGAGAGATAACTGACTTGATCGTCGGAGTGCCCCCGGGTGGACGAACCACCGCCGGAATCTCTTCTTTTTGTGACAGGTCGTTCGGGCTTAATCTATTCTGCCAGTGTTCTCCAGCTGAGTGTTTGATTGGCAGTGTGGTTGGAAATTGACACCCACAATTTGGCGAAGTCTGTGGGAAAGAAAGGAGAATAGATGGCCAACGACGGACAGAAAAAGAAGGTTGGGAACGACACCCCTACTAAGAGTGGGAAACATATTGACCCTGACTTCGAAGAAGACAATTGCAACAAAGAGACTCGTGATAAGAATCATGGAGAAAATGAGGGCAGCGTACCGAAGAAATCAGACCAGAGCAGGTATTACAACGAGGACGACCTTCAAGTATGGAAGGATAGATGTCTACGGAGGGATGATGAGGTAAAGAGAATGGCGAACAAATTGGCGGATTTGCAAACGGTCGTCAATTTCATGATGCAGAACAACGTCATGCAGCCACCGTTCCCGTTACAAGATACACCGATTCCAGCGGCCAAGAAAGATGCCCAACAAGATGGGCAGAAAATAGTCCCTACAGTCCCCCAGCACACCAGGAGCGAAAAACAATCTCACCGGCCTTCAAGGGAGGTCGGGCGAGAAGAGTCAAGAAGGGAAGAATCTCAAAGTACACATTGCACCAAGGAAGCAGACCTCAAAGAACATCGACATATTCAAGGGCAGGAATTGTGCTTCGACGCAACTAATGGAGAAAGGTCGAAGAGGGCTCACAATGAAGCTGAGAGTAGTGCACCTAAAAGGATGAAGTCAAGAGATAGCCGAGCTCCTGGTCAGACCAAGGAGGACCTAAGGGATTATCTACCGAGGAGGCAACAAGATGCCGAGGTAACCTCCCCAGTCAAGCCGAGAACGCCATTCTTGATAGAATTAGACAAATTCGAAGCCCCGAAGAGGTTTAGCATGCCGAGATTCCAGATCTACGACGGGAAGTCGGACCCCAACTTTCACGTCGGTTTGTACCTGAACTCGATGGCATTATACACCGGGAACGAGCCGTTGCTTTGCAAGGTGTTCCCCTTATCCTTCGGGGAAATTGCATCAAACTGGTTTCACAAGTTACCGAAAGAAACTGTGAAAACCTGGGAAGGCCTGGCCGAGATGTTTGTGGCCAGGTTCGTGACGAACAAACTACAACCATTAAGGGTGGATGCCCTGATGGCTCTGAAAATTGGCGAGGACGAAAACCTGGGGGCCTATGCCAAAAGGTACTATGAGGTATTCAACCGGATACCAGAATGCAACCAAGAGGTGGCGGTCGTATCATTTAAGAATGGCCTAAAAGATAATTGTCTGCTCCGAAAATCATTGGCAAAAATACTGCCAAAAAGTATGGAGGAATTAATGGCCAGAATAGAGAAGTACGCAGGGCCGAGGAGATTACGTCGGGAACAAAGGCGCCGAAACCAGAGAAGAAAAAAGCTCGTCGAAGCGAGGCCGAGGTGATGTGGCTACAACAACAACAGAAATCGGATTAGGGTTGCTCAGGCAGTCACAACCGTATTCCGAATTCCGGTTTACAAAGTCTTGGAGAAAATCCGCAATCAGCCCTACTACAGAGCACCAGCAAGGGTCAGGCGAGTTTATGGGAAGAAGCCTTGACAAGCACTGTGCTTACCATAATGAAGCTGGACATCTGACTCAGGGGTGCAGAGCCCTGAAGACACATCTGGAAGACCTGGTAAGACAGGGCCATTTAAGGGACATGGTAGATGAACCAGAACAAGGGAAGGGCAGGCAAGACTGCCCCAGGCACCAACAGCACCACCCCACCAGCACCACAACCACAGGCAGGCGGACCTCGAGTGATCAATGTGATCCACTCAAAGGTAAATGAGAATGAGATAAGGGGAAACCCAAAAGGTAAAACACCTGCAACATGTATATCAGGTCGGGAAAAAGAGACCTAGGACAGGCGAGAGCCAAAGACCAGTGGTGTCCTTTACTGAGGAAGACCTGGAGATGGTGCAGCATCCACACAACGATGCCTTGGTAATATCCCTCCAGATTTGAGAGTGCCAAGTGAAACGCGTCTTAGTCGACCAGGGCAGCTCTTGTGACATCATGTATGTCAGGTGTTACAAGGAGCTTGGCCTTCACCAAGATGACTTGGAACAGTCCAACGGCCCAATGGTTGGGTTCAATGGAACGCCGACATGGCCCCTGGGAGCAGCAAGCTTAGAGGTGCAGGCTGGCACCAAGAGGGTGAAGACAGAGTTCACCATAATTGACACCCCCTCCCCTTACAATGCAATTCTGGGAAGACCATGGCTGCATGCAATGGGGGTTGTTCCCTCAACATTGCACCAGCTGCTGCGATTCCCAACAGAGCATGGGATAGAGGAGGTTAGAGGGGATCAAGTGCAGGCAAAGAATTGCTCCATGGCAGTAATGAAATCTACCTGCAACATTCGGGAAGCAAAACCACAGAGGTTGAGGATGAAGACATGGAAGTCCTGGAGGACGTCGGCAAAGAGCCACCGAGAAGAGTGAGGAAGCCCTGAAGAAAGTCCTTGTCCAGCAAGGGACGAAGAACGCTTCTTCCTTCTCGCTCGGGCTTGGCGAGGAAGAAGAAAAAGAACTGGAGGCGTTCTTGAGAACAAACATTGAGGTGTTTGCCTGGACGTCTTATGAGATGCCTGGCATTGACCCCGAGGTCACTTGCCACAGACTGAATGTGGACAGGTCAGCCAAACTTGTAATCCAACGAGCCAGAAGGACGACATTGACGCACGTTGAGGCAGTAGAAGAAGAAGTGGACAGACTTCTGGAGGCCAGAGCCATTCGAGAGGTAAGTTACCCGACATGGCTATCAAGTACGGTTGTTGTGAAGAAAAAGAATAGGAAGTAGAGGGTCTGTGTGGACTTCACTAGCCTGAACAAGGCTTGTCCCAAAGACAGCTTCCCATTACCCAAGATTGACCAACTGGTGGATGCCACTTCAGGGCATGGAAGGATGAGCTTCCTGGATGCTTACAGGGGGTACCATCAGATAGCTATGTACCCGCCAAATAAGGAGAATACTGCGTTTATCACCATAAAAGGGCTGTATTGCTACAGAGTGATGCCTTTTGGGTTGAAAAACGCAGGAGCAACTTACCAAAGATTGATAACCAAGATGTTCAAACATCTAATTGGCAGGACAGTGGAAGTCTACATCGATGACATGGTCATGAAGACCAAGGAACCTGAAGGTCATCTGGCCGACCTAAAAGCAGTCTTTGACATCCTTAAAACATATCGGCTCCGACTCAATGCATCGAAGTGTGCATTTGGAGTTGGGTCTGGTAAGTTCTTAGGATATTTGGTAACCAGAAGGGGCATTGAGGCAAGCCCAGATCAGATCAAGGCTATCCTAAAACTGAAGAGCCCAACATCGGCAAAACAAGTGCAGATGTTGACTGGAAGGGCTGCAGCCCTGAACAGATTCATAAGCAGAAGTTCTGATAAATGTAAGCATTTCTTCAGCTTAGTAAATAAAGCCACAGACTTCTTATAGACCGACGAATGCGAAGCCGCCTTGACCGACTTAAGGAAGTATTTGACCACAGCACCAGTTCTCTCAAATCAGTACCTGGAGAGGAGCTGTTCTTATACTTGGCAGTTTCAAACATGCAGTAAGTGCAGTGGTAATCGAGAAGAAAATGGAGAACAAAGGCTGTTTACTATGTAAGTAAAACCCTTGCAGATGCAGAGACCAGATATCTACCCTTAGAGAAGTTAACACTGGCTTTAGTAATGGCTTCCAAGAAACTGAATCATTACTTTCAAGCCCACAAAATTGTAGTGTTAACTGAACACCCCTTGAAGTCCCTGTTGCAGCAAGGAGATCTGACAGGCAGAATAGCCAGATGGGCAGTGGCCTTGGGCCAATATGACTTGGAATTCAACCCAGAACAACAATCAAAGGCCAAGTTTTGGCCGACTTCGTGCCGAGTTCACACCAGGTTCCATCACACATCAGGCTCCGTTGAGCCAAGGTGTGCGATGTCCAGGTGAGTAAGAAAAAACCTAGCAGGGGACAACAGAGCAAAGGAACAAAGAGAAACTCAGGCCCTGCAGTATTTACATTGGCGACTCCTTCCAGTTGTTTGTGGATGGGAGTTCAAACCGACAAGGAGCGGGGGCAGGAGTAGTACTAGTATCGCCAGATGGGCAGATACTGGAACAATCCATTCGTTTGGGGTTTATGGCCTCAAACAATGAAGCAGAATATGAAGCGCTGATCACAGGACTAAAGCTGGCAACAGCCATGGAAGCCGACGAGGTAATAGTCTTTTGTGACTCCCAGCTTATAGTCAATCAGGCAACAGGGGAATTTGCAACCCAGATGAAACGGATGTGGCCTACGCAAAGGAAGTAGGCAGACTGGTAGCCTTATTTCAAAATTGCCGACTACAGCAGGTAAGCCGAGATGACAACAGCCATGCCGATGCTCTGGCCAACCTGGCTAGTGCAATGAAGCCTGGTGAGGCAAGAACAATAATGGTTGACTACTTGTCAGGTCCAAGCATAGAACCACTGAGCACAAAGCGTGAAGCAATGTGTGGAGATGGGACCAAGTTGGATGGATACAATAGTAGCATTCCTTAAGAAGGAAAATTGCCTAGACGACCGTAAAGAAGCGCACAAGATCAGACTGAAGTCGCAAGATTCAGTTTGACAGCAGAAGGCCATCTCTACAGAAGATCTTTTACTGGACCCCTTCTGAGGTGTGTGCATCCTGCACAGGTTGAAGACTTTCTGTACGAAATACATGAAGGAGTATGTGGAAGCCACGCCGGGGACAGGTCACTTGCTCATAGGGCCATTACACAAGGGTATTGATGGCCCTACATGCAGAAAGATGCTGAAACCTATGTCAAGAAGTGTGAGAAGTACCAAAGGTTTGCACCCTTGATACACCAACCAGCAGCAGACTTGAACCCAGTGTCCAGCCCTTGGCTATGTGCCCAATGGGGTATGGATCTTGTTGGAAAACTGCCCCAAGCAACTGGACAAAGGAAGTACCTGCTGGTAGCAACAGATTACTTCACCAAGTGGAGACTGAACCCCTTGCCAAGATTCGGGACGTTGATGTGAAGAACTTCATATGGAAGAACATCATCACCAGGTTTGGAATCCCAAGAGCAACAATAGCTGACAATGGCACACAGTTTGACAGTAAGCTAATCAAGAGCTTCTGTGCAAAGTTCAAAATCAAGAATTATTTTTCACCCCAAGTTTTCCTCAAAGCAATGGACAAGCAGAAGCATCCAACAAAGTCATCTTGGATGGGATTAAGGAGAGGTTGCAAGCAGCAAAGAGAAAGTGGGTGGATGAACTGTCAAGTGTACTCTGGGCATATCGGACTACACCGAGAAGATCAACTGGGGAATCCCCATTTGCCATGGCTTATGGCACAGAAGCAGTCATTCCTCTGGAGGTCGGCATCCCAGGGATCAGAACCCAGAGAGTGGAGAATGGAACTAATGATGTATTTATAGCCCGAGATCTGGATCTACTAGAAGAGAGAAGGGAGCAAGCAGCAATTCAGGTAGGGGCATACCAGCAGCAGCTTGCCAAGGCTTATAATAAGAAGGTGAACCTGTGAGAGTTCCAAGTTGGTGACCTCGTCCTGAGAAAGGTCGTCGGCAACAAGAAGGATTCCAGAGATGGCAAGCTTGGCCCGAATTGAGAGGGACTCTATAGAATCATCTCGGTCTTGGGCAATGAGGCATATCGGCTTGAGGACTGTGAAGGCAAAGAATTGCCAAGACCCTGGAATACTTGCAATCTAAAGTTTTTTTACCATTAGATTTTCTCGTTTTCTAAGATTTCTTTTTATCTTGTTATTAGCAGAAGTAATAAAGTTTTAGCTTGATCTTTAAACTTGTGTAATGTGATTGACCGGATATTTGATGATGTTTCTAAGTGAAACATGACGAATAACTTAGACTTATTATATGGCAGAGTAGAACTTTTACTTGCATATAATAGAGTTGAACTAAGTTGGCGATGTTTCTAAGCGAAACATGACGAATAACTTAGACTTATTATATGGCAGAGTAGAACTTTTACTTGCATATAATAGAGTTGAACTAAGTTAGGGTAACCTAAACTTGTCATATTGACAGAATCAAACTCAGATTGGAACCAAGTACATATCAGTCAGATTAACAAAGAAGCCGAGGTTGTTTACCTCGGCCAGTCTTTGTTTGAATCTGACCTCTGCAACAAGGTCACAACCCCAGGCTTAAATGAGAATCCAAGTGTAACTTATGTTCACATTAAGGGGAAGAGGACTGGAAAATGATGCTTGGAAGATTGGTTTAACACTTGTTGAAATTTAAGAAAAATTTACAAGTTGAATCTTAGACCGAGGTCATGTTTAACACTTGTTGAAATTTGAGAAAAATTTACAAGTTGACGTTAAACCGAGGTCATGTTTAACACTTGTTGAAATTTTAAAAAAAAATTCAAATTGAAGTTAAACCGAGGTCATGGCTAAACACTTGTTGAAATTTTTTAGAAAAATTTACAAGTTAAGCCAAGGTTGTAACAAAAAAAAGTACTTGCGTACTTGCCGAGATGAAAGCGTTGGTTTGTCTAACCGAGGTGTTATACCCCGAGGAGATTGCATAGTTAAGGTGTATATTGATACTTGCATTCAGATAAGGAAGTTTAATTACAAAGAGGCACTTCGGCCAGACATTAAAAAGTAATTGTTCAGATTGCAAAGATGGCATGTCAGCCAAATTAAAGCTTACATTGTTTTAAGAAGAAAGAAAAAAGTACAAGGAACAAAAAAAAGGAGAAAAACATCAAACTAAGACTCTCCGGCGTCTCTGGTTGGTTGGGTCTGGAGTTCAGAAGACAGCTAAGAAGACATCTCGGCGGCCCTCTTAGCCGCGAGCTCGGCATCGATTTCTTGAAGAGTTTGGTCGAGGCTCTTGTCGGCAATAGGCGCGTCTGAGGTTACCTTCTCAGGAGTAGCGTCTTTGGAGACCTCACCCTCCTCATCCTGAGACAAGTCCACGACTTGCTCGTTCAGAATAGGGGACTTGGCCCCAGCAGCGTCCTTCTTCTTCTTAACCAAAGCTTCCTCCTCGGACTCAGAATCGTCTTCGGATTGGCTTGGAGTAGGTGGGAATGACAGGGGGAGGTCGTCGACGTTCTTGAGGGGGGAGTCCTCGGGGACGTCCAACTTTTTCAGGGTGGCCATCCAACTAAGGGTGAAACCCTTGTTGCACGCTCGCTTCACCTGTTTTTTGTAGTCCTCCTTGACGTCGGTCGCCCCCTTTGCGTAAGCCTTCTCATCGGCGGCCTTAATCTCAGCCTCTTTACTGGCCAAGGCATCTTGAAGCTCTTTTTGGGCCTCGGCCATCTTTTCTTCGGCCTCTTTCTTTTCGGCAATAAGGACTCTGGCAATGGCCTCGGCAACATCAACTTTCTCTTCGGCCTCATCTTTTGCCTTGATGGCTGCCTCAGCCTGATCTGACAAAGTCTTCATCTTTCCCTCGGTCTTTTTTAGGGTCTTCTGCAAACTAGAGACCTCCCTGATCTTGTCGGCTAACTCCTTCCTCATTTCAAAAGCTTGCATTGAGAAGGAGTGGGCGTGCTGGATTGTCTGAAAGAAAAATGGACAGAACAAAAGTTAGTAGAAGTTCTAAAAGTATGGAAGAATAGAGAAAGCAAAATACCAAGTGTAAGGAACTTACTTGAACGGAATGTTGCAGCATCAAAGCGAAGTTTTCATACTCGCTCATCTCGGCGTTGCGATCGAGATCTTCAGGAAGGAGCAAGGCTGTTGTAAGGGCAACGCCGACGTTAATGTCGACGGCGCTGTCGCTTACTCTGACCGGCCTGTCCTTTATTGTGATTGGGGGAGCCCAGGGGGAGTCAGACTTAAAAGAACCTGAATCTGTCACCGACTCTGACCTCGGCCTCTTAGACCGAGTTGATTGAGATGGTTCGGCCTCGGCGGGCCTCTTCTCGAGGACGGAGGCGGTCTTCCTGCTCTCGGCCAATTTCGAAATTGGCAAGGTGTCCTCAGTGTCAATCTGAGTCACCGTTGCCTTAGGCTGGGCCTTCTTCATTCTTTTGGATTTTGGCTTTGGTTGAGGCTGGGATTGTGCTGGTTGAGCTGTGACAGTGTCAGGGATATTGGCCAGGAGATCTTCTCCAACTGCCTTCTTGCGACCTATCTCGGCAGAAATTACAGTTCGGCGTCGGCGTCGGCATTGGGATGGAGGTATTAGCTGTGGAGCCGAGGTAGATGGCTGTTCTGCTAGATCTGAAGTTGACCCCTGATCTGGCCGAGATGATGAAGTCACTGGTGGAGTTGTGGCGGAAGGAGGAGACTTGCTTTTCTGCTTCCTTGGGACATCGGGAAACACCGACTTGTAGGTCAGGATGAAGTTGAGCAGTAAAGGAGCTCTCCACTTGTGGACTGGCAGATCTAACAACTTCTTAAGATCCTTGCTAGGGAAGAAGGACTTATGGAAGTCTTTTGGTGGTTGTGGTAGAGCTGCAAAAAAAACAGACGTTAGAACATATGGAAAGAACAAGGAATTAAAAGACTTGGAAAAAATACAACACTTGGCTCTTACCATTACCCTCTACGAATACTGTCCGGCTGAGAGGGTAGAGGTGAAGGTCGTCATCTGAAGCAAACTCCCAGTTGCCCGAGACAATGAAGTAATCATCCCCGGCTCCCTTGTTGGAGTCTGGGAGGTCGGCAACAAGTTTGTACTCGGTGGACCTCGGTTTGAGGTAATAGATGTAGCTTTTTTCTAACTTGAGGCCACACATGGTGTAGTAGTATTGAATATCAGCCAAGGTTACCCTAGTTTTTTCTTGGCGTGCTAAGGCAATAATACCATTAATAACTCGGTAAGAGTTAATGGCAAGCTGCATCGGGTTTAATTTGTAATAATGAAGGACTTCTCGGAAAATGATGTCTAGTGGAAGCCGAAGCCCGCAATCAATAAAGGCGACGACTGGGAAGGGCATGGAGTCGACTGTGGGCATAATGAAGTCGTCCTCCCCAGCCAACCTAAGATGAACGTCGGCTGGGATGGAAAATTCCTGCCAAAAGTATTCCAACCTGGTTGGGGTGTCTACCCCATGCTTCCACATACCCATGATGTCGGCTTGGGGAAGGGTATAGGATTTTAGAAAGAAGTGTTTTTGTGAAGGTTTTGAAGGACCTCGGCTAAAACCTAAATAGGTGCTGGGGTAAGAATTTGTGGGGATCTAAGGGGAATTCGTTTCAATTTTTCCTAAAATTCGTGGGTTCTATGAACAAGTCCCAAACCTAGATCTATGGAAACAAAGGTTGAAGGCAGGAATCTGGAAAAGACATAGAAAATAGAAAACAAAGAACGTGTTTCAGAATCAAGAATGGTGATGAAACCATCAAGAAACACAAGGCAAAAGTTTGCACAGGTGTGTAAGGCCAAGAACAGTGGCAAAAATCAACAAGTGTGTGAGCAATGTGTATATATTTTAGAATGGATTGAGCAAAACGGAAACACGGAACAAATATACTTAATACATGGATCGAAATTACAAACACAAATGAAGACTCAATAACATGAATACAATCATAGTTGCAATATACAAAACGTAACGGTATAAAGTGAAACAAGAAATTGAATCAAAGAAAGGAACAGTGACTCACCGAAGAAAAATGAAGCCGAAGTAAAGTTCGCCGGGATCAGACGGTGGCCGAAAGCAAGGAAGTGCAGTAGAAGCCTCGCCGGAGGAGAGAGTGAGACTGGTTGCAGAGAAAACTTGACGGAAGCAACAATGGGGAAATTAAGAAGGTAAGAGAGAAAGAGTTTGAACAAAGACGATGATGTGAAGTGAAAAGACAAAGAAAGAGGGAACAAGTTTTGTCAAAAACGCGAAGAGGCGGCAAAATGCAATTGATGTGCCTAGAATAACGTATTTGTCAGACGGCGCACATAGGCGTGAGGCAACTTAATGGCGCGTATCAGACACGGTCCAGTAGGGGACAGACGCGTGGTAGAAACGGTAGAAATGTTGTGCGTAACAGCTCATGAGCGTGATAAAACTCTTGGAGTTCTTGATCTAATGAAGCAATGACCACGACTGGGAGGAATATCTTGGCTAAATAACTTGAACAAACTAGGTTATTGGCTCTAAGGCCTTGATGAGACAGGATACAAGTCCTGGTCGTGTGAAGCCGACTAATTATGACCTCGGTAATGAAGGATAGAGCCAGCTTAGCCGACGTGCTAGACGGTTTGCAGAGATAGGTTCCATCACTACAAGATGCCGAGGTAATAGAACCTAGGGGCAGTTGTGGGGACATAATTTTTGAATGACAACATGTGGCCAAGGTGACACCGAAGTGTCAGCCGAGGTGTCACGTGTCTTGGTCATGATGCCAAGATGATCTCGGCTAGGCCGAGGTTATCTGTGAGAATACCAGAATCTGGGATAAGCAGATAAGGGACAAGAGTCCTAGAATGGAAGAAGACTTCAGTTTGGGTAAAGATACGACTCTTAGAGAGTTTATCCTAATCCTACTGGGAGTCCAAGATTAACAGTAATCCTAAGTCCATTGAAGCTAGGCTTCTATTGGGACTAGGATTGTGTTGGCTATAAAAGAGATGCACCCCCATGGGTCTAAGGTATGCTTTTATGCTCTGAATAGTGAGTTAAGCACTTTTGCGATCTTTGAGAGATAACTGACTTGATCGTCAGAGTGCCCCCGGGTGGACGAACCACCACCGAAATCTTTTCTTTTTGTGACAGGTCGTTCGGGCTTAATCTATTCTGCCAGTGTTTTCCAGCTGAGTGCTTGATTGTCAGTGTGGTCGGAAATTGACACCCACAATTTATAAAATGTTAAATATATTTTATATTTATTTTTCATAAAAATAAAAACAAAATTTTGGGACACATGTTTTTAAAAAAATTGTTTCCAAAACAAATTGAAGGGATGATCAGCAAGAAAAGTGATTGTTGATAGTCTCAGATTGTGGTTGGACATGGTTTTTGGTTGTGTAGAGGTGTTGATCGAAGCTTGTTGCTGGCCATCGAAGGTGATTGTCAATCACATGAGGTAGTAGCCAAAAGTGATTGCTGACGGTCAGAGATAGTGGTCAGCTGCCAAAAGTGGTGGTTGAATGTGATTTTCGACAAGAGGAAATGGCCAAAGCGATTGTCGCTAGTGGAATGTAGTGACCGGAGGTGATTCTCAAAAGAGGTCACCAATGATGGTTTCGGGTGGCTGACGATGGTGATGAGCGGTAGGAAAAGGGAGAGTGAGAATAAAGGGAAAAAAACTTCGTTTTTTTTAAACAAGTGCTTTTTTTGGTTATAAAAATTTAATAAATTTTATAAACTATTTATAGTTTTTGAAAATAAAAATAGGTCCAACTTGTTTCCAGTTGGACATCAAGACTGGACCGTTTAGTCCGCTCAGTGGGCCCACTTTTGGGCCCTGCTTCGATGATTCGAACCGTTCACATTTTAAAATTCGTTGAATGTACATTATTCTTGTAAAAAATCAAATTGATCGGATAACAGAAACTGCGTGTTCAAATCAATTTTATATGAACCATTTATTTTTTCACCGTCTATTTTTTATTTTTTATACAAAACGGATTTAAACACGTAGTTTTCGTTATCCAATCGACTTGATTTTTTACAAAGATAATATACTCGACGAATTAAAAAATGTGAACGATTCATATCATCAAAAAGTAAATATTAAAGTTGAGATAGTATAAAAATTGGTTTAGTTATCAACATTTTTCATTATATATATATATATATTGAGAAATGATATTATACTATAATTTTTATATATCAATTTACAATAGAATAATGTGACAATGTCATATTGATAATTAAAGACATCTCAATGAATTTTTTATTTTGAAGTGATAGCCTCAAAGTCCTGCCAACTAATTTTTGCAGGAAAAGTGACTTGTAAATATAAAATTTGTTAGGTTTTTTTAATTGGCAATTCCATTTGACAAAACTATTATCAGTTATAATTTTATTCGCTCTTTTATTTTAGTGAGGCTATGAGTGTTTAGATACGAATCCAACCCAAATTGTACTTGTGTTTGCTGTTTTGTTGACTATGTACAGGGAGCCAAAGTTGTTTGACCGCTCGAACATTCATTTGTGCGCTCGAGCGGTAAATATGAGCATCTAATATCTCTACATGCAAACTCAACTTCTAAGAAGCCAGTTTTACCACTCGAACGGTGAATGTTGCGCTCAAGCGATCAGCCTATATGTTTTGCACCACCTTTACTCACACTGCTTGAGCAGTAAAGTGTATGCTCGAGCAGTCTTCGCAATCCTATTTACTATAAAGTGCGCCATTTTCTTTTTTCGGGTTTAACCCATCTAGACTCTTAGAGAGAAAGAAAAACTAAAATGTGGTTTATTGGAGGGTGTTTTATAAGTGTTTCCTTGATGATTTGAGAGTGATCAATAAATCTATGAGCTTTATATTGACTTCATCAAGAGGTTGTTTTACTATTACATTCACAAAAGAGATCGGTGTTCTTCGATAGATTCTGGGCAACTTGGGTCTGAAGCTTTGGTGGATTCCAGAGTGGCTCATCGTCATGGATTCGACATCGGCGTTATGGATTCATTGTTGGGCAAGACAATTCCGAGGTGAAGACGGTGGTAAAAGAGGCACATTGAGGTCAGTTCAATTCGGACGTGGATTCGCTAAGTAATTGAGGGTAAACATGTGTAATTCCTTTTTGCCTTCTTAGTAGATTGTCACGCCCCGTATTTTATTACTCGGATAACATTACCAATATTCATTAATTAAGTTCATTTACAAATGACAATTCATCCTTTGATGAAATGATAAATAATTAAATATACATGTTCCCTCTCGTGATACAATAAAGACATTTATATACGAATAAACGAAATGCCCTGAGGCTTACAACAAAAGAGAGAACACTACTCTTTACAAAAAAAATAGCACTCAGCCAAACAAACAAATGAAGTAGTACAATCCATCACTACATTACACTTATGAAATGGTAAAACCATTGTTTGATCTTCAAATCCGAAAAACATTCCCTGTACACATGTACAGGCAAGGAGTGAGCAACCACTAGCTCACCAAACAATTCCATATTAAAACATTAGAAGATAATGCGGGTACCAAAATACTCATACATATATGTGAAATCATATCATATCATATCAAAACCATATGATTTTATTACATAATTTCTTAAATCCAATTTATTTAATTAACCATAACAAGTTAACTTAAATAAATAAACATGTTTCGATAGCAACAAGACATCCTTTTCAATTCATTCAATTATCATTCAATTATCTCATTATCAATTGAATCAAATAATTAAACAATTCATCAAATCCATTTTATACAGTCTTATGAGATGAATGCATATGCTATGTCATGCTCAAAATATTTTTCTCATCTTTTGAAAATCTTATGCACAATGCCAATTTGAAAACACATTAATCCAAGAATTTCAATAAAATTCTAAGATGGTAAATATGACTCAGGTAATCCCTAGGCTGGTGTCTGCAAGTAGACTATACAAGTACTACCAATTTGTCATTTTTACTTGTATTAACTGGAAGGCTCGACACCTATCATCTACACCACCTTTCAATCCCTAGGCTGGTGTCTGCAAGTAGACTATACAAGTACAACCAATTTGTCATTTTTACCAGTATTAACTGAAAGACTTGACACCTATCTGCACGGGTTTCTGGTCTTTTACCATGGACACTCAGGCCAACTTAACCAATATCCAACTACACTCCCATCCGAACTTACCAACGTATTTACCCAAAAATCATTTCATGAAAACTTGTTTTCCAACATTCATTTCTCAATGCAAAGTTTTCAAATCAAATTTCAAAGCTCATCATTATTAAATGAATTGATATGCCAATGCAATGATTAATAATACAATGCAATATTGCTTCCACTTTCAATACTTCCACAAAATATTCTCATTGTGATCAAAATTCTCATTTCTCATTTCAATATAATTTCTCAAGATGAATATAAATACTTTTATTCCAATTTATCCATGGGACAACAAAATTTCCACACTTAGAGTAATCTCAACCATTTAGTCATTTCAAGACTATCAATATTTTGAACAATAATTTCCAAAAACTTCAACAATTCTCATATTCCATGAAAACCATAATTTATATGTAAGTAAATAAACAATTTTTCAAACATCATTTATTTTGGCACACAAAATAAATATAACAGCATCTTCAAAGATTGTCAACATCTTTCTTAAAAACCCCCAATTTCTAGATTTTCTCACCAAAACCACTCATCTTCATTTGTTGAAAGAAAGTCACCAAAAACATCTCTCTTCAATCCTCATAGTTCAAAACCCTCAATTTCTATTTTAAAAGGAATAAGAAAGTAAACTCACTTTAAAAAAAAATCTCTCATCTTCTTGAATCAACAATCAATTTTCAAATTAATAATACCAAACCTAACTTCACATGCCTCGTCCCTCAAACATAACTATATTTCAACATAACCATTATTCATGCCAAGCTATTTAAAGAGGTAATATTTTTACCAAATTCTCTACCAATAACAATTTCACAACTTTTTTTTGAAATTACTTAACCAACATGATATTTACATCAAAAATTATGAAATATGCCCAATAGTAACATTTTTAAGGTTATGAGTTTGAAAGTCCACATTTCACATTTTTATTTTCATAAAAATGTACACAACTTAATCATCAACATATCATCTTTTATAAAATATCATGAATATAACACTTTTAGAGTTTTTAATTCCAAAACAACTCTATAATTCCTACTTAAGCATTTACTCCATATTCCTCAACATTAATTTATTTTTCTCAAAAAAATAAATTCCAAATCAAAGATAAAAAAAAATTCAACTTTATATTTCTCAAAATAAATCATCTAATCATAATATGATGTAAACACAATTCATACAACTATTAAATTCTATTTTCGGATTTCTTTTTCAAAATTAACAACATAAAATGATTTTCCCAAAATCAATCTCAAAATACCAACATTCTTAACATTTCAACACAATTTTTCTTCCAAAAATTTCCAAACAAAAATCTAAAAATATATCTATATGCAATATCTCTTATAATAATATATTTTCTCAAAATAATCCTAATATAGTTTTAATGTAAAAATATGAAGAAAGTCCTTACCTCAAATAATGAAGAAGAGCAGATCTGGAAGGCAAATCTTGCCCGATCATGAATCCGAGACTACCATTGCGAAGATCACAACAAGGTCTCCAACTTTTATTTACAAAATTTTTACAAAATTTCACTCTAAGGACTCCCACTCAAAGCCCAAAGGTTGAGCATCCATGGTGAGAAAGAGACGAAGCAGAGAGAGTTAAGCTATCTGCCACAAGAAATGAAAAGGAAAGGAAATAAGGGGAATCAAAGGAGAGGAAATGATGCCAAGGACAAAAATAGGGGCCACCCACATGGGTTTGTTCCCTAAAGCTTGATTTTTTCCAAAAAATATATTTTTTGTAATAATACCTCAAAATTTGATAATATAAATTATAAAATGATATAATTTTTCTTACCACAAAGTATAATATTTCTGTACATCACAAAATATAATATTTTGATCACTATGAAATACACACATTTTCATTCTTTATAAAATATATAATTTTTCGCCATATGGTACACACCATAAAATCAACAATTAAATATTTATTATAACTCTTATATAATAAATAATAACAATTCTCAAGGTGGTTACTACCAATCACATAATTAAAAAGGACCAAACAGTTAAACATGAGTCACTAAACAAACTCAAATTAAATTAAATCTTAGTCATGGGTTCCACCCATAAGCCAAACGTAGTCCAATTATATACCAAAATAGGCCCAACAAATTTATCCAAATCATGATCTAAACATTCAAAATTAAATAACAAAATTCTGCTATAAATTAAACTGAATATCAATCAGTCCGTGAATTTTCATAAAATAAATACTCATCATTTAATTCTGAAATTTTTATCTAACGTGCTAGACTCATATGGGAACAACATATAAAAATTTCATAATTTTCTGAGATCGGGAACTATTTTTAAAAAATACAAAACCGAACTGTTTTCGCACAAAATTTACACAACAATCAAATTCGAAAATTTGCTCAATTAAATTATGCACTAGCTATTTAAAATTTAAAAAAAATTCTGGGTCATTACATGGATTGTTTTGTGTTTTTGGCCCGCGATTTTTTATCACAATTGGAGGCGCTTCAATTGTGATTTTTTCCACGTTAAATCTTTTTGTCGATTTGTTATTGATTGTTTGATTGGGATTGGTATTCACTATTTAAAATTGAAACATAATTATGAATTAATATCTTGAGAATTTTAGAATTCTCAATTGATATCAGAGCAGGTCGCTCAATTTTTGTTTTTCAAAACTATAGGAGCGAGATCTTGTTTGATTTGTGATAATGGATTCAATTTGTTAGGGAAATTCTACGGTTCAACCACCCCTACTTGACGGATCTAATTACTCATTTTGGAAAGCTCGGACAAGAGCATTTTTTTAAATCTATTGATTAAAAAGTTTGGCAATCTGTCATTTGTAGGTGGACTGAACTAACGATTACCATTGATGGAGTAAAATTTTGCAAACCAATTGACAAATAAGACACAACAGATTATGAAAATAGTAGCTGGGATAGTAAAGCTATCAATTCTGTCTTTTGCACTGTCACACTGGAAGCGTTTAGTTGTATTTGTAAGTGTGAAATTGCAAAAGAGGCTTAGGATATTTTACAAACTATTCACGAGGGCGCTCCTTCGGTTAAACACTCAAAACTTAAAGGCTTACTTTTAGTTTTGAAAACCTTTCCATAAAAAATAGTGAGACCTTTGATGAATTTCATGCGAAGTTGAGTGACATTTTAAATTCAAGCTTCAATTTAGGTGAAAAAATACCGGAATCCAAGATTGTGGAAAAAATTTTGAGGTCCATGCCCGATCAGTTTCAACGAAAAGGTACGACTATTAAGGAGGCTCAAGATGTTAACAACCTCAAGCTAGATCATTTGGTTGGAAATCTCCAAACCTATGACGTACACATAAATTTCAAAAAGAAACAAAAAGATGATATTGCTTTTAAGTGTGCTCATAGAGTTGGAAAGGATTCGGATGAGGATTGTGAGTTTGATTCCAAGATTACATATGCTTTTGTAAAACAATTTAAGAAGTCTTTAGGTAAAATGAAACCTAATCTTGTGGAATCAACTCACAAATCCAATGGAAAAGAGAAACTCAAAATTGATCCTAAAATAGGGAAGAAAAAAGGAAAGACACAATGGACACCTCAAAGAGTCTAATGCTATGAATGCCAAGGTTTTGACCACTTTACTCAAGAATACCCTAATCATTTGAGGAAGAAAAAAGCTTTCGCTAACACTTGGGATAATGAATCAGAGTTTAATAAGGATGAAAATAACAACGAGGCTTGAAGCGAAGAGGGGTATGGACAATTTCTTACTTTCATGGCGGTTTCTGAAGCTAAAGAATGAATAGAGTATCCCAAGAGGCCGGTTGAGAATGTCACTGATGATGAATCCTCGGGGAGTGATGATGAAGTAGATGGTGAAGAGCTTTAGCAAGCTTATGAAAAGTTGTACAAGAAATCTCTTAACTTATCCAAATTGAATGACAAACTCACTATCAAACTCAAAGCTTGTGAAAGTGAGAATGTCAAACTTAATGAGGAGATTTTCGAGGCTAGGAATGATGTCATCAAGATCTCTAATGATCGACATGCTCTTTGTGCAAAACTCTTGACTTGTGAGACAGAGAGGAATGAAGTACAACAAATCTATGCAACATATGAAAAAAAGATTGAAACTCTCAAGATGTCTCCAGCTGCCTTAGAAGAGATAGTCATCACGAAAGTGGAAGAGCTCAAGTGTGTCATGGCTACCATTGGTTTTTGGAACAAAGGATCAAAGACTTTGGACATATCATTAGGTCTCAAAAAATGTGTGATGACAAGAGTGGCATTGGTTTTGGTGGCGATAAAGAGCAAAAATTGAGTGTATCTACATCTCATGATACAAGGACTCAAGAAAAGGAAGGGCATACGATTCAATATGATGATGAACTTCTCTATCTTCCTAGAGTTGGTAAGATCAAAGAAAAGAAGGTACACCCTATTTTTATTTGTTATCATTATGGTATGTATAGTCATATTCGCCCTTATTGTTATGACTTGTATGGGAGAGTGTCTCATACAGGTAGAAGAAATTGTAATACCTTGTGGAGTAGGAGACATTTCATTGGTTGTAATGAGGTTAAGGGTCAAATTAGATCTCATTGTTTTGATTTGCTCGAGACCAAACATGAAGCGAATTTGCATTTGCCTAGACCTTGGAATAGGAGGTTGGAAACCAAGTCGAGAGGGGTTCCCCTTGAAGGGAAAGGGAACCACAACGTCAAGATATCACCCAATAGTTGCAATACTCACAACATTGTTCATACTAAATCGGTTTGGATGAGAAAGTTTGACTTGGGTTAAGTTGTTTATTTGTTTTTTTTTTGCTTTTCTATTTTTGTTTGTTCTTCTTTTTGAGTTGTTTGTGTGTGCTTGTTCGTTTTCTTTCTTGCTTTGTTTATAAAAGAATTCAAAAAGATTTTCTTAGTATGATTTTGCAAGCTTGAAATTTTTAAGAAGTTCTTGGTGCATATTGCAATTGATGAGAATATCCACGCCTTGTTAATGTATGTGTGCTATCTATGGTCATTGCTTATTTTGGATTATGCGTACTTTGATCAGTTTGTCTTATTCTATACACACTCTTGGATTAGCAAATACCGGATCTGTGTGAGTGCTTTTCCGATCACACTGCCCTCCTTAGTGATCCAGCTATAGAACACAGGCAGAATAGCTGGCACCCTGTAACCTGTACAGAAAGAAAAAGCTCCGGCGGTGGTTCTTCCACCCGGGGGCACTCCGACGATCAAGTCAGTATCTCTCCAAGATAAACAAGTGCTTAAATTACTGCTCAAGACTTAAAGTTGCGTACCTTAGACCCGCCGGGGGTGCCTCTCTTTTATAGTTTTACTCCATCCCAGTCCCACTAGAAGTCTCACTTCTATGGACTCTATTTCCGGATTTACCTTGGACTCTTCAAGAGATAAGGATAGACTCCCTGAGAGTACTACCTGTATCTATCTTGTAGTCTTTCTTCATTCTGGGACTTCTGTCCCTTATCCGCTCATCTCGGATCCGATATCTTTGGAGATAACCTCGGCCTTGCCGAGATCACCTCGGCATCACGACCAGGACACGTGGCACCTTGGCTGACACGTCGGCGTCACCTTGCCACGTGTTGGTACTCAGAAAATATATCCCCACAACTGCCCCCTAGGTTCTATTACCTCGGCATTCTGAGGTGATGGAACCTACATTGGTACTCTTGTTGAACATCGGTTCAAGAAATTCCCAGCCGAGATCATCTACTTTTAGCCCGACATGTCTTCACCCCAGAACAAGAATTCAGATCAATTTCTCCTACGCGCATGAGCTGTCATGCATCATTTTTTAACCGTTCCACCGACGCGTTTTACCCTTATTGGTCCGTGCTGGTGACGCGCCTGCAAGCCGTCTTTTCTCTGCTTGCGCCGTCTGACGCATGCGTTAACCCAGGCGCAATGAATGCTTTTGCCGCCGTTTCACTTTTTTAACAAAACAATTGTCTCTCTCTTCTTCTCTTCACTTTTGCATTTTGATTTCCTGGCTTTCTCTCTCTCTAAGGCTCCCTCTTCTTCAAATTTTCCATTGCTCGAAGCTCTCAACTTTGCTACTGTCTCCATTCGTCTTCCTGGTGAAGTCTTCGTCACTGTTGCACCCGTCGTCTGACCTCGGCGAATTCCTTTCCGGCCTCACCTTATCTGGTAAGCAACTGGCTTTTCCTCTTCCAGTTCTTGATTATCCCTGAAATTTCTTGCCGTTACTGTTCTGCTCTAGCTTTTAATTTGCGAATCATTCACCTGAATGCGTTTATTTCTTGATTTTACACATGAACATTTGCATTGTTTCTCCTCTATTCTTGGTCTTCCACCCTTTATTCTTGAATCTGAAGCTTCGCTCTTGCTTTTCTGTTTTCCAGATTTTCTGTCCTTCATACTCGTTCTTCGTAGATTTAGGTTTGGGATTTGCTTATAGAACCATCAATCCTTAGGAAAAATTGAAACAATTTGTACCAGTACATACCTAGGTTTAGGCCGAGGTCCCAATAACCCTTCGAAAGTAACCTGTTTCTGTAGCCTAGTTCCCTTATACCAGAATCATGGGTATGTGGAGAAGTAGAGTAAATTCCCCAACCAAACTCGAATTCTTTAGGCAAGAGTTCACTATCCCTACCGATGTTCACCTTAGGCTAGCTGGGGATGACGATTCCATCATGCCTACAGACGATACCATGCCTTTCCCCGTCGTAGCTTTTGTTGAATGTGGACTTCGGCTTCCACTAGATCCCCTTTTCCGTGAAGTCCTTCACTACTACTCCTTGAACCCTATGCAACTCACCATCAATGCCCTTAGAACGCTTAATGGTATTATAGCCTTAGCTCGGCAGGAGAGTGTTAGGATCACTCTTGCCGACATCCAATACTGTTACACTATGTGCGTCCTTAATCTGAAAGAGAAGGGTTATGTGTACTACCTCAAGCCGAGGTCTACTGAATATAAAATCGTAGCCGACCTCCCAGATTCCAACAAAGGGGCTGGAGATGATTATTTTATTGCTTCTGGAAACTGGGAATTTGGCCCAGATGAAGAAGTCCACCTCTTCCCTCTTCCTCGAACGGTCAGGGAGGGCAAGGGTAAGAGCCTAGTGTCAATTACTTAGCTGTTGCTTTCTTCTATTTTTCCTCAAAAATTTTATCTGTTTCTGATGTTATGTTCTGTTTTGCAGACGTTCGTAAGCCGCCAAACAACTTTCGTCAATCCTACTTTCTGCGCAAGGATTTGAAGAAGCTCCTAGATTTGCCCATCCAGAAGCGCAAAGCCCCATTGCTGCTGAATTTCATTCCAACATACAAATCCACCTTGCCCGACGTTCCCAAGAGGAAGAAGAAAAACCTCTCTCCTTCTGCTACCACTCTGCAAACTGCATCAACACCTCGGGCTGATCAAGGATCAACCTCCGATCCAGCCGATCAACCTTCAACCTCGGCACCATACTTGGTACCAATTTCTGAAAGAAAACGCCGGCGACGACTCGTAAAAACTGCCGAAATGGTTCGCCCGAAGCCAATTGTGCAGGACCTTCTGGCCGACCTTCCAACCGACGTGGACGCAATTCCCACTCAAACCGTGCCCTCACCAAAACCAAAAAGAGTCAAGAAGGCCCAGCCAAAGGCCAAAGCTACTGAGGCCGAGGTTGAAGATGCTCTGCCCATCTCCCAACTAACTTCAACTGTGAAGACCACTTCCGCACCCGCCAAAAGATCTGCTGAAGCCCAGCCATCAGGGTCAACTCAGCCAAAAAGGCCGAGGTCGTCGTCTGCGACGACTTCGAGGTCCAGGGTTCCCAAAGTTCCCTGGGAGCCCAAAATTACACTTGAAAACAGGCCAGTCTATGCCAACGAAAGTGCCGACGACGTGAACATCGGCGTGGCACTTAGTACTGCAGTTCTTCTTGAGGGCGATCTTGAGCGTAATGCCAAGATGAATGAATTTGAGAACTACGCCCTCATGCTGCAGCGATCCGTTCAAGTAAGTCTCTGAATTTTTATAACTTGTCTTCATGCCACTTTCTTCATACTTGTTAGGTTTGTAACATTTTGTAATAACTTTTGCCTTGTATTCTTTCAGGCCATGCAACATGCCCACTCCTTCTCCTTACAAGCTTTTGAAACGAGGGAGAAGTTGGAGGATATGAGGAAGGAGTATGCTGCCCTTCAAAAACAGAATAAGAGTCTTAAAAATAAAATGAAGACTCTAGAAGATCAAGCCGAGGCTGCAACTCAGGCTAAGCAAGAGGCTGATGAGAAGGCCGATGCTGCTGAAGCCATTAAAAACGTTGCCGAGGCAGAAAAGAAAGAAGCTCAGGTGAAGGCTGCCCAGGCCGAGCAAGAACTTCACGAGGCGCTGGCCACAAAGGACGCCGAAATCAAGGCGGCCGATGACAAGGCGTATGCCCAAGGCATCGCCGATGTTACTGAAGACTACAAGTTACAGGTTAAGCAGGCATGCAACAGGGGTTTTTCCCTTGGTTGGATGTCCTTAGCCAAAAAACTTGATCTTCCTGCTGATTCGCCATGGCGCAAGGCCGACGCTATTCCTTTGCCATTTCCTCCTCCTCCTCTTCCAAGTCAAACTGAGGAAGAAGCTGGGTCAGAATCTCAGGCCGAAGATGAAGATGAAGATAACGAAGCCTTGGTGAGGAAATCCAAGGATGCCCCTGAGACCAAGTCACTTCCTCAGGGTGATCAAGTCCTGGACTTAACCCAAGAGGAGGATGAGGAGGTTGAGAAGGTGCCCAAGGAAACGGACTCAGTTCACTTATCATCTGACCTTCTTCTGGCTGAGAGAAGTGTTGAGAAGACTCTGGCCGAGATTGATGCCGAGATTGCGGCAGATAAGGAGGCCGAGGTTGTGGTAGAAAAGAGTGCCGAGGTCGTCCTTCCAGAGACTGCCGAGGTGCAGATCCAAGCCGCTCTTGAAGCTGAGGAATCACAGCCCTGATGCCTTTTGTACTTTGTTGTTTTTTTCTTTTTCCTTTGGACAATATAAGTTCCTTTGTATGGTCGATGTGCGTTTCCTTGTCATGTGCGAAAAATTGACTTTTGCTAGGCCACGGTGCCTTTATTATATAATACTGCAACTGTTTGTCTCTGAATGCTTTAGTCTTCAATTTTCTCTTCATTGCTTCTATATGGTTCTATACTTAGAATATTTCGCATGATTTACATAATTCTTCCTTTGCATAATCTCCTCGGGGTTACATACCTCGGGTATGATAAGTTCAAGTTTTACGTCGGCAAGATACTGACCTGCAATCTTTTCATAAATTTCAACAGTATAAAATATATATTGTAAATTGCTACAAATTTCAACAAGGCTTGAGATGTACAGTAAACTTTACTCAAGTTATAACAAGTGTTAAACAATGATCTACTTGTAAATTGCTGCAAATTTCAACGGTTTAAACAATATACTTAACCTTTACTTCAACCTGTAAATTGTTTGCAAATTTCAACAGATGATCACATGTCGGCGTAACTTCGACTTGTAAATTGCTACAAATTTCAACAAGTGATGATAAAAAATTATATCGGCTTAACTTTAACTCGTAAATTGTTACAAATTTCAACAAGTAAAGATAAGGAATTTATCTCGGCTTAACTTTAACTTGTAAATTGCTACAAATTTCAACAAGTAAAGATAAGGAATTTATCTCGGCTTAACTTTAACTCGTAAATTGCTACAAATTTCAACAAGTAAAGATAAGGAATTTATCTCGGCTTAACTTTAACTTGTAAATTGCTACAAATTTCAACAAGTGAAAATAAACAATTATCTCGGCTTAACTTCATCTTGTAAATTGCTACAAATTTCAACAAGTGAAGATAAGGAATTTATCTCAGCTTAACTTTAACTTGTAAATTGCTACAAATTTCAACAAGTAAAGATAAGGAATTTATCTCGGCTTAACTTTAACTTGTAAATTGCTACAAATTTCAACAAGTAAAGATAAGGAATTTATCTCAGCTTAACTTTAACTTGTAAATTGCTACAAATTTCAACAAGTAAAGATAAGGAATTTATCTCGGCTTAACTTCGGTTAAGTATAATTTCTGTTTAGCTTCGGCTAAGCATTACTACAGTCTTCTCTCTGCCACCAATGTGAACCTAAGTTCCACTTGGATTCTCATTATTCAAAAAACAACATTGTGCATAGTTTCATAAGTTGTTGAAAATTCTGCTAAGATTTTATTGATCATATCGGCAAAAAAATCAAACAGGCATCTAATGATAAAAAAACTTTAAATTACAAGTGTTCCATGGCCTGGGCAATGCCTTGCCTTCATTATCTTCGAGCCGATATGCCCCATTTCCTAACACCGAAGTAATTCTGTAGGGTCCTTCCCAGTTTGGGCCAAGCTTGCCCTCTCTGGGATCCTTTTTATTGCCGATGACTTTTCTCAAGACTAGGTCGTTGACCTGAAAATCCCTTGGATTGACCTTCTTGTTGTAAGCTTTGGCAAGCTGTTGCTGGTATGTTGCAAGCTGAACTGTAGCTTTCTCTCTTCTTTCTTCTAATAGATCCAGATCTCGGGCTAAGAGCACATCATTAGTCCCGTTCTCAACTCCCTGTGTTCTGATCCCTGGGATGCCGATCTCCAATGGAATGACTGCTTCTGTGCCATAAGCCATGGCAAAGGGGGATTCCCCTGTTGATCTTCTTGGCGTAGTGCGATATGCCCAGAGCACGTTAGGCAATTCGTCTACCCACTTTCCTTTTGCTGCCTGCAGCTTCTTCTTTATCCCATCCAGAATTACTTTGTTGGATGCTTCGGCTTGCCTATTACTTTGGGGGAAGCTTGGGGTTGAAAAGTAATTCTTTATCTTGAACTTTGCACAAAAATTCTTGATGAGTTTGCTGTCAAACTGTGTTCCGTTGTCGGCAACTATTGCTCTTGGAATCCCAAATCTGGTGATGATATTTTTCCAGATGAAGTTCTTCACATCCACATCTCGGATTTTGGCAAGAGGCTCTGCTTCTATCCACTTTGTGAAGTAGTCTGTTGCTACCAGTAGGTACTTCCGCTGCCTAGTTGCTTGGGGCAATTGTCCAACGAGATCCATGCCCCATTGGGCAAATGGCCAAGGGCTGGAAACCGGGTTCAGGTCAGTAGCTGGCTGATGTATCAAAGGTGCAAACCTCTGGCATTGTTCACACTTCTTCACGTAGGCCTCTGCCATCTTTTTGCATGTAGGGCCACCAATACCCTGGGTAATGGCCCTGTGAGCTAACGATCTGCCCCCTGCGTGGCTTCCACAAACTCCTTCATGAATTTCATATAAAAATCTTCGACCTGAAGAGGGTGTACACACCTTAAAAGAGGTCCGGTGAAGGATCTTCTGTAGAGATGTCCTTCTGCTGTCAGACTGAATCTTGCCGACTTCAATCTGACCTTGTGTGCTTCCTTTCGATCTTCTGGCAGCTTTCCCTCTTTTAGGAATGCAATAATTGCATCCATCCAGCTTGGTCCCATGTCCACACATAATGCCTCTTGCATTGTGTTCGTGGCTCTATGCTCGGGCCTGCTAGGTAATCGATCATTATTGTCCTTGTCTTTCCGGTTTGCATTGAACTTGCTAAATTGGCCAACGCGTCGGCGTGTTGTTATCGTCTCGGCTAACCTGAAGAAGTCGGCAGTTTTGAAACAAGGCTGCCAGCCTGATGACTTCTTTTGCGTATGCCGACATCCTTTCATCTCGGGCTGCAAACTCTCCTGTAGTTTGATTCACTATAAGTTGTGAATCACAAAAAACTATTACCTCATCCGCTTCTGCTGCAACTGCCAGCTTCAGTCCAGCAATTAACGCTTCGTACTCCGCCTCATTGTTCGAGGCTTTGAACCCCAGTCGAATGGACTGCTCCAATATCTCTCCGTCGGGGGATTAACACTACTCCTGCCCCTGCCCCCTGCCGGTTTGAGCTCCCATCAACAAAAAGTCGAAAGGAGTCGCCGATGTAAATGCTGCAGGGTCTGAGTTTTTCCTTCCTTGGTTCTTTAGCCTTTGGCTGGGCTTCTCCTTCCTTGTTTCGACATCGTTTATCTCGGCTCAACGGAGCCCGATGTTCGATGTATTCTGGCGAGAACTCGGCCACGAAGTCGGCCAAGACTTGTCCCTTAATTGCTGTTCTCGGCCTGAATTCCAGGTCATATTGGCCTAAGGCTACGGCCCATCTTGCTACTCTCCCAGTCAAATCTCCTTGTTGCAACAAGGATTTCAATGGGTGCTCTGTTAGTACCACAATTTTGTGAGCCTGAAAGTAATGGTTTAGCTTCTTTGAAGCCATTACCAAGGCCAGCATTAATTTCTCCAGTGGTAGATACCTTGTTTCTGCATCAGCCAAGGTTTTACTGACATAGTAAACAGCCTTCTGCTCTCCCTTCTCTTCTCGGATTATACAGCACTTACTGCGTGCTCCGAAACTGCTAAGTATAAAAACAGTTCCTCCCCAGGTTCAGGTGTTGAGAGGACTGGAGCCGTGGTAAGATATTTCTTTAGGTCGGCCAAAGCGGCCTCACATTCCTCAGTCCATAGAAAATCCGTGGCCTTTTTCACCAGATTGAAAAAAGGTTTACATTTGTCCGAACTTCGGCTTATGAACCTGTTTAGGGCTGCGGCCCTTCCAGTAAGCATCTGAACCTGTTTCGCCGATGTCGGACTCTGTAATTCCAGGATGGCCTTGATCTGGTCTGGGCTGGCTTCAATGCCCCTTCTAGTCACTAAGTATCCCAAGAACTTACCGGATCCGACCCCAAACGCGCACTTTGATGCGTTGAGTCGGAGCCGATATGTTTTGAGTATGTCAAAGACCTCTCTTAGGTCAGCAAGATGATCCTTTGGTTCCTTGGTCTTCACGACCATGTCATCGATGTAGACTTCTACTGTTCGGCCAATCAAGTGTTTGAACATCTTGGTTACCAGCCTTTGGTAAGTTGCTCCTGCGTTTTTCAACCCAAAAGGCATAACTCTGTAACAATACAGTCCTTTTGGGGTGATAAACGCTGTCTTCTCCTCATCCGGGGGGTACATGGCTATCTGGTGATACCCCCTATAAGCATCCAAGAAGCTCATCCTTCCATGTCCAGATGTGGCGTCCACCAACTGGTCGATCTTTGGTAGAGGAAAGCTGTCTTTGGGACAAGCTTTGTTCAAGTTTGTAAAATCTACACAGACCCTCCACTTGCCATTCTTCTTCTTCACTACCACGGTGTTTGACAGCCATGTCGGGTAATTGGCTTCTCTGATGGCCCTGGCCTCCAGAAGTCTGTCTACTTCCTCCTCCACTGCTTCGACGTGCATCAACGTCGGTCTTCTGGCCCGTTGTATTACAGGTTTGGCCGACCTATCAACATTGAGTCTGTGACATGTGACCTCGGGGTCAATGCCAGGCATTTCATAAGGTGTCCAGGCGAACACTTCAATATTTTTTCTCAAAAAGGCTTCCAGCTCTTTTCCTCTTCTTCGGCTAATCCTGTGCCGAGAAGAAAGAAGCGTTCCTCATCGCCCTCCTTGACGAGGATTTTCTTCAGTGCTTCTTCACTTTTCTCGGCCGGCTCCTTGCCGACATCGTCTAGGACCTTCATGTCCTCTTCTTCAACTTCTGCCTTCTCTGGTTCCTGAATGCTGCAGGTTAATTTCATTGCTGCCATGGAGCAATTTTTTGCCTGCAACTGATCTCCTCTTACTTCCTCAATCCCATGTTCTGTTGGGAATCGTAGCAGTTGATGCAATGTTGAGGGAACTGCCCCCATTGCATGCAACCACGGCCTCCCTAAATAATGTTGTAAGGCGAGGGTGTGTCAATCACAACGAATTCTGTCTTGATCTTTTTCGTGCCGGCCTGTATCTCCAAGCTTGTTGCGCCCAATGGCCATGTCGGCGTTCCATTGAAGCCGACCATCGGGCCGTTTGACTGCTCCATGTCATCAGGGTGAAGGCCTAGTTCCTTGTAACATCTGACATACATGATGTCGCAGGAGCTGCCTTGATCAATCAAGATGCGTTTACTTGGCACTCCCTAACCTGGAGGGATACTACCAAGGCATCATTGTGCGGGTGCTGGACCATATCTAGGTCGGCTTCTGTGAAGGCTATTATTGGTCCTTGGCACTCTTCAGGCCGAGGTCTTTTCAATCCGACCTGGTTGACGTACTGTAGGTGTTTTACCCTCTGTGTCTCCCCCCGTATGTCGTTTTTCGTTCACCTTTGAGTGGATCACATTAACCACCCGAGGTCCGTCTGCCTGTGGTTGCTGCGCTGGGTGAGGCGGGGCTGCTGTGCTTGAGGCAATCGTGCCTGTTCTTCCCTTGTTTTGGCCTCATCCACAAGGTCTCTCAGATGGCCTTGCCTTACAAGATCTTCTAAGTGTGCTTTAAGGGCTCTGCAACCCTGAGTGATTTCCCCAATCTTTTCCTTCTGCGTGTTACTGGCCATCTACTCTTCTTTCGTTCCCACAGACGGCGCCAAATTGTGTGAGTGCTTTCCGATCACACTGCCCTCCTTAGTGATCCAGCTGTAGAACACAGGCAGAATAGCAGCACCCTGTAACCTGTACAGAAAGAAAAGGCTCCGGCGGTGGTTCTTCCACCCGGGGCACTCCGACGATCAAGTCAGTATCTCCAAGATAAACAAGTGCTTAAATTACTGCTCAAGACTTAAAGTTGCGTACCTTAGACCCGCCGGGGGTGCCTCTCTTTTATAGTTTTACTCCATCCCAGTCCCACTAGAAGTCTCACTTCTATGGACTCTATTTCCGGATTTACCTTAGACTCTTCAAGAGATAAGGATAGACTCCCTGAGAGTACTACCTGTATCTATCTTGTAGTCTTTCTTCATTCTGGGACTTCTGTCCCTTATCCGCTCATCTCGGATCCGATATCTTCGGAGATAACCTTGGCCTTGCCGAGATCACCTCGGCATCACGACCAGGACACGTGGCACCTCGGCTGACACGTCGGCGTCACCTTGCCACGTGTTGGTACTCAGAAAATATATCCCCACAGGATCCTTCCATATAAATTATCAAAGTTCTCTATGGACTACTAGCAATGTTTCATGTGTTTTTCTTGAGAAATTAACCAATGCTAACATATCTTGGGTGATGTTGAGTGTCTCAAACTTCCTACTATCTATTCGCATCTCCATTGCTTACCCCTCTGTATTTGTTCTCATGGCATGAGAAAAAGGTTATCTCAGAGTCACCAATCAAGCATTACTATCTTTTCCATTCTTCTTTGGTTTGGTTTCCATACTCTTAAACGTGAAAGTCGCCGGTGAGTGTGCAAGAAAATTGTATACATTGTTTGAGGGGGAGCATTCGTATATACTTAAGAAATACCCTTTGATCACTAGAGGTTTGACTTTTCTTAGTCATTCTCTTGTTGGTGGTCTAGCCATCAGATCACTACTAGGATTTGAATCTAGTGTTTGTCGAACTCCAAAAGCCACACACACACTTTTATCATGGGATCTATACTTTTCACATGTTGCATCACATTCTTTCATAAGGAATCTTCTAGAGATTGTGCACATTATGTTTTCAACTAATTGTATTTCTTGGATATTTCATATTGTTTTTGTCTTTTCATTTTTGTTCATTGTTTTTGGTGCTTGTGGTTGCTTTTAGCGAGGGGGAGTTTGGTTAATCATTGCAGGAGGTTTTTTTTAGCATGGACTTACATTGTTTGGTTTTGTAAGGGAGATTGGTGTTAGTTGGTTTACTTGTTGCTATGCACTGCTTATTTATTGCTTATTTCTCGCATGCTATTGATTATTACATTATTTTGTCTTTGCTTGTGTGGTTTATGCTCTTGCTTTAGTTGACTGAGCTCCCTTTGACAATTCATGACAAAAAGGGAAAGAATTTTGAGGGGGAATTTTTTTGAGAGTGTGCCTACATGTTCATTTATTCATGTTTCAAGATCTTGTCATATGTCTATTGCTTTCATATACTCTTATGGCACTAATAGTTGTTTTGTAGATCATGACATTGAAAAAGAAGTTTGTTTTTGTTAGTTGTAATAGGTTGGGTTGTTTACAATTTTCTTTGTTAGGTGTGTTTTGTCACGAAATTGACAAAGAGGCAGATTGTTAGGTTTTTGTAATTGGCAATCTCATTTGACAAAACTGCTTTCGATTGTAATTTTATTCACTCTTTTGTTTCAGTGAGGCTATGAGTGTTTAAATGCGAATCTAACTCAAATTGTGCTTGTGTTTGCAGCTTCGCTGACTATGTACGAGGAGCCAAAGTTGTTTGACCGCTCAAGCGGCCATTTGTGCGCTCAAGTGGTGAATAGGAGCATCTACTATCTCTGCTTGCAAATTGAACTTCTGGGAAGCAAGTTTTACCACTCAAACGGTGAATATTGCGCTCGAGTAGTCAGTCTATATGTTTTGCACTGCCTTTACTCACACCGCTCAAGCAGTGAAGTGTGTGTTCGAGTAGTCTTTGCGATCCTATTTACTATAAAGTCTGTCGTTTGCTGTTTTTAGGGTTTAACCCGTCCAAACTTTTAGAGAGAAAGAAAAACCAAAGTGTGGTTTATTGGAGGGTGTTTAATAAGTGTTTTCTTGATGATTTGAGAGTGATCAATGAATCTACGAGCTTTATATTGACTTCATCAAGGAGTTGTTTTTACTATTACGTTCACAAAAGAGAGAGGTGCTCTTCAGTAGATTTTGGGAAACTTGGGCCTGAAGCTTTGGTAGATTCCGGAGTAGCTCATCGTCGTGGATTCGACATCAACGTTGTGGATTCAACATTTGGCAAGACAATTTTGAGGTGAAGACGGTAGTGGAAGAGACACATTGGGGTCAATTTAATTCGGGTGTGGATTTGCTAGGTAATTGAGGGTACATATGTGTAATTCATTTTTGTCTTCTTAGTAAATTGTTTTGTGGCTTTGGCCTGTAGTTTTTTTTATCACAATTGGAGACGTTCTAATTGTGATTTTTTTGCATGTTAAATCTTTGTGTTGATTTGTTATTGATTGTTTGATTAAGATTGGTATTCACTATTTAAAATTGAAACATAATTACGAATCAATATCTTGAAAATTTTAGATTTTTTAAAATTTATGCCGAAAACATGTGTCAATAACATTAATTTGTGAAATTAAAGAGTATAATAGTGAGTGTTTCGATGAGGGTATTAAAAGACCACAAAAAGTCACCTTATTCTATATAAAAAATCGATTTACATATCATTATTATATATATAATTTTTGTCTATCACGTTACTCCTGATATGTATGCATGGAGAAGGTTGATATTTATTATGAGATGACCTCCTCTATTGTAGACTCTAGTGGTTGTAACCATAATAATACATGAAAGTATGTCCTAACCACTCCGAATTTAATTTTCAAAAAACAAAAAAAAGAAAGAAAGAAAGAAAGAAGCTTTAAATTAGAAGTCAAATTAATTCATATACATACCCACCGACCCCACGCATTATAAATATGCATGCATTTAAAAGAAATCTAAAAAAAACTTGGGTTAGGTAGTGTAGAAAAATGAAGAAAGTTGATCAATCTTGTTTTTATTTTTGGGGCTTGCTCTGTTACAGCTCGCCAGGGGCGAAACCAAAATTTTTAATCGAAAGGGACCAAAACATGTCATCTCATTCAAATTCTTTCATTATGCATTCTTTTACAATAATACAATTTGAAAAGCCTAATTCATGTATATAGTTTATCACATTGCTTATTATTATTTAATATATTTTGTCTTTTCATTTTATTTTATTTGAAACTTATAATATTCAAAGGGTTAATTATATAATGGTGTAAGATATTCATGTGCTCTTAAAAAATATCATAATTTTATTAATTTTTTTTAAAGTGTTAATTATAATTGATATTAATAAAATATGTGACTACAATCAGTGGCGGAGGCAGGAAATTAAAGCAGAGGGGGCACTTATTAATTACAATATTAAATTTTTTTATAAAAATATTTAGCATAAATTTTTACCATTAACTTCAAGAAAGTTAAAAAAAAATTAATCAGTGTGTTTGGTTTTAATTTTCTGAATTTAGTTTTTTGAAAACTAAGTTTTTTTATTTTTCGTATTTTTTTGGTTTTAGTGAATATTTTTTAAATTTTAAACAATTTTTTTACTTTTTTCGATGCACATTACTTAGATATGTATCCAAATAATAAAATATTTGTGAAAAAATATTTTTTAAAAAAATTAATAAATACACAAAAAAACGAAAAATGTACTGAATTTTCATATTATTTTTAAATTTTTTGGTATTTAGTGTATTTTTTAACAGCAATGATTTAGAGCTCTAAATAAGGAGCTCTAAATCCACCACTAGGGAGGTGGAAATTGAAAAATAAATAAATAAATAAGGCACAACATACACTGTGGCAGTGGATGCATCACTAGTGGTGGCTCTAATTAGAGCTCCCAAGCATTTTTCATTTTTTAAAGATTTTTTTCACAAATATTATACTTTTTAGGTATATTTATGTTAGGTGTGTTTAAAAATTTTAAAAAATTGCTTAAAATATTAAAAAAATTATTGAAAACATTAAAATACGGAAAATAAAAATATAGAATTTTTTGAAAACTGTTTTCTGAAAACTAGAACTAAATAAGCTAAATATTATTTGTAATTAGTGTATCGTGGACAATATTAAAAAAAAGTCATGGATATAAAGTTTTAAAATAAATAATATAATGATAAAGTAATTTTTTTTATACAAAATATGCATAAAAATTCAATATAATAGTTATACTACGTCATCATTCACATGTGATATCACCAATCAATAGTAAAAAAACACATAGAGAATGAACGCTACATGTCAAATGTAACTAATAATTTAATAAATTCTATATTTTCATTAAGATTAATTATGTTTGCATGTCAATAGTGATAGACATCACCATTACATTGAAATTTCTATAGATAATAATATCGTAATCACTTTATTTTCAATCAAAATAACCATTATTATTATTATTATTTTAAAAATATCATTGACATTTAAAATAATATTTTTATAATTTTTTTTATTTAAAATATTTTCTTTATGTTTGCTTGAAAAAAAAAATAAAAATTTGCAAAACCCAGGGGGGGCACGTGACCCCCCTGGCCCCATAATAGCTCCGCCCCTGACTACATAATGCTAAAGACAAAAAAAAAAAAAAAAAGATTAAGACAATAATGTGTGATTCAAATACATATTATGTGTAAATCTCACTATATAAGAACTAAATCTAGACCACACATTATTTTTCCTTGATATTTTTGTGTTCGGATTATTGGTCTAACTATAAAGAGCAATTGAAAAATATTGTGATAAGTAAAAAATCAAGAGGAGATTTCAAGGAATAACAAAAACAAATGTTAGAATTTTGAAGGGATCAAACTAAATTTAATATACTAATTATATTGTAAATATTCAAAATCATATATAGGTATTAGGGTTGTTCACAGGTTGGATCGGCTCAGTTTTGCCCGTCATCGTCACCCGAATTGACATCTTCGATTTGGAAAAAAAAATCATCCAATGTCAACCGAACATGGTTTCGAAACCGTTCGAATTAGGTGGTAGAAATTTCGGCCGGTAGTCGGTCGGTGTTATAATGAAGCTTCAACATATTGCAAACCAGATAGAAGGTGTGAGGAAGAAGAGAAGATTTTCAAGAGATAAGAAAGATATGAGGATTTCATTGCGATGATTTTACACGACTGTTTCCCTTCGCCACAACCTCAAGTTGTCATTGTCATCATCGTTATGATCTTTTAGAAAACAGAAGTGCCAAATTGTGTCAGATCATAAAGAAGGCAAAAAAGTGATATATTAGATATATGAATCTGATATGAGTGTGAGAGAGAGAGAGAGAGAGAGAGAGAGAGAGAGAATACAGTGAGAAAAAAGAGAAGATGAGAGAGAGACGAAAAGTATCGGAGTGGTTGAGAAGAAAATGAAGCATCGAAAAGGAAGAGAGAGACAAGAGAGTGTGTATGTAAAACAAAGGAGCAATGCTTGGTAGCCCGACTATGAGGTTGGCTCGAATGGCTCGTTTTTTAGTAAATCCCATTTTTAAGAATTATGTTCCATCAAACCCACATTGTTTTTGAGTATTCCATTAGGTTCTATTTGGTTTAATATAACCAAATCACCCTTCTAACTTTTTGCATTTATTTCGATTTTGAAATTACTACACACAATAAAAAATAACAATAATTTCTTATTTCATGGAGAAAATCTCTCCCTTATTCCATAGAGAAAATGTAACGCCTCGAAAATTGGGAAGGGTATATCTATTTATGCAACAAAACCCATCTGATAGGCAAACACATATATATAGCTAACTATTCCATACATCCATTTCCATTAAATCCCAAATGCCAAATACATGCTTTTCACATCTTAATGCCCCAATTTCAATCCCAAGCATGCATTTTACAACAAGTATGAAATGGAAGCCAAACAGATAATAAGTGCCCTACAGGCTTACAAATTTATCCAAGAAACATTCTTGGTTACACAAAATGTGTTGGGTATACCTCCTTATTGGAGTGTGGGACCCAATTGGTTTTGAAAAAAGAGTTTAATTTGGTTTAGTATTAATATATATATTTTTATATATATTTAATTTGTGGAGACCCAATCCAATTTGGAAACAACTAAGGTTTGATAATAAACTCTAGATTCACAATATTTTAGGGTTTGTTTTTGCTTATCCCGAGGTGAAGAGAACGGCTGCTACACATACTCCACTTTGGTGAAATCAATTATTTGGGTGGGTGAAGAGTGGAATTAATTTGGGTGGTTCTTTGCTTCGTTTTCGGTGTTGATTTGGTTCGTTATTTTGGATCTTCTACAACTCTGGTTCTGAAGATTTTTGTTCATCTATTTGGTGAGGTCTTTCCTCTTTGTTTATTTGTGATTATTTGGAATTCACCTGAGGGTGGTTTTGTGAGACCATTGGTGTCTCGTTTGTAATCGTTTGGAAACCTTTTGGTTGATAGTGGAATCGGATTTCGATCTCGTGGACGTACCTCACATTGAGGGAACCACGTAAAAATTCTTGTGTTGCTTTTGATTTAATTTTTCTGCATTAGTTTTTATTCCCATTGATTGATTTACTTGTGGGGAATCATAGATTTTCCCTAACAACTAGTATCAGAGCTTATGGTTTATTGGGGTTTATTTATTTGTGTAAATCAATGGAGGGGAATGTGGGTCGTATGTCTAGCTTCAATGGAAGCAATTGGGTAACTTGGAAAACTAAAATGGAGGACCTATTATTTTGTAAAGATTTGTATGGACCCATTGAGGGTGATAGTGGCAAACCTGAGGGTATGAAAGATTGATGACAGTGTGTTTCATCATGTTGCTACTGAAACTTCAGCACATGATTTATGGAAAAAATTAGAAGGCTTTTATGATAGGAAATCAGCCACAAATAAAGCCTTTCTGTTTCGTAAGTTGGTTAATTTAAAATATAAAGACGGGAGCCCCATTCCAGAACATTTGAATGAAATAAAGAGTATTGTTAATCAACTTGCTTCTATGAAAATTATTTTTGATGATGAGTTGCAGGCTTTGATGCTACTTAGTTCTTTGCCCGAAAGTTGGGAGACTTTGGTTGTGACAATTAGTAATTCAACACCTGATGGAGTTGTCACAATGGGTCAAGTCACGAGTAACTTGTTGAATGAAGAAACTAGAAGAAAATCAGCGGGTTTCTCTCATTCGGAAGCATTTGTTGTAAGAGGCCGAAGCAAAACAAGGGAGAGGAGTAAGACTCCTCATGGTCGTGATCAAAGCCATGACAAATCAAAAGATGGTTTTTTTTCAAAGAAAGACATTGAGTGCTATTATTGCCATGAGAAAGGACACATGAAGCGGGAATGCCGAAAGCTCAAGAATAAGGAGAAAAGGCGTGACAAAAGTGTGGATAAGAAGTAAGAAGACACTACAGCAGTTACTACCGATGATCTCATGGTCGTTTGTGAAGATGATTGTATCAATTTATTGGGCTAAGAGAGCAATTGGGTGATTGATTCTGGTGTTTCTTTTCATGTGACTTCTCGAGTTGATTTCTTCACTACCTACACCGAAGGAGATTATGGTTCTGTTCGAATGGGTAATGAAGGTTTGTCCAAGATTATCGGCATGGGTGATATTTGCTTGGAAACAAATTTGGGCTGCAAGTTGTTGCTTAAAGATGTGAGGCATGTTCCCGACATTCGCCTCAATTTGATCTCTACTGGGACGCTAGATGATGAAGGCTACAACAACAAATTTGGTGATGGAATATGGAAGCTCACAAAGGGTTCTTGGTGGTGGCTAAGTGCAAGAAGACTCATACACTTTATTCGATGCAAGGAAAAATTTGTAAGGTGTTGTCAATGCACTTGAAGATGATACTCTACCGAATTGTAGCACAAGAGGCTGGCTATATGAGTGAAGAGGGGCTACAAGTTTTGTTCAAGAAAGAGCTTTTACCCGGTTTGAAAGGTACACATCTCAAAACTTGTGTTCATTGTTTGGCGGGTAAACAACATAGAGTTTCTTTTCATAAAAATGTTGCTTCTAGAAAAGAAAATGTTTGGAGTTTGATTCATTCGGATGTTTGTGGTCCTTTAAAAGTTAGAAACATGGTGATGCACTTTATTTTGTTACTTTCATTGATGATTATTCAAGGAAAGTTTGGGCTTTTCTACTAAAAACTAAATATCAAGTTCTAGAAGTATTTAAGCATTTTCAGGCCATGGTTGAAAGAGAAACAGGGCAGAAATTGAAGTGCATCCGATCAGACGATGGTGGTGAATACATTGGGCCACTTGATGAGTATTGTCGCAGCCAAGGTATTCAGCATCAAAAGATAGTTAAGAAGACTCCTCAACAAAATGGCGTTGCCGAGAGGATGAACCGCACCATTGTGGAAAGAACAAGGTGTTTGCTTTCACAAGCTAAATTGCCAAGATCCTTTTGGGGTGAGGCATTGAAAACAGCAGTTGACGTGATCAATTTGTCTCCTTCCTATCCTTTGAATGGTGATGTTTCAGAAAGAGTTTGGACCGGCAAAGATGTGTCTTATGAGTACTTGAAAGTGTTTGGTTGCCGAGCTTTTGTTCACATTCCAAAGGGTGAGAGGTCCAAGCTTGATAGTAAGTCAAGACAATGTTTTTCTTGGCTATGGGCGTGATGAATTTGGGTATAGATGTGGGATCCGGTCGACAAGAAAGTCATTCGAAGCCGTGATGTTGTGTTTCTTGAAGACCAAACAATGAAGACTTTGGCAAAGGTGATCAACCGGAGCCAAAAACTAGTGATCTCATTGACATGGATTCATCTCCTTCCTTCAGTTGATGATGAAAACGGGGGAGATGTGCAGACCTATTGAAGATGTAGAGGATGATGCTAATCCTAATGAAGTTGAGCCAGAAATTAAGGAAGAGCATCCAACTCAAGAAACCGCCACCACAACTTGAGTTGGGAAATCTACAAGGGACCGACAACCTTCAAGAAAGTATCCTCCCAAGGAATTTGTGTTGATTTCCGATCAAGGGGAGCCTGAGAGCTACGAAGAAGCAATTGAGCATGCAAAGAAAGGTGATTGGAAAAAGGCATGGACGAGGAGATGAATTTCCTTGCTTGAAAACCAGACTTATGAT
Organism: Camellia japonica; assembly: GCA_030407325.1. Taxonomy (NCBI): domain Eukaryota; kingdom Viridiplantae; phylum Streptophyta; class Magnoliopsida; order Ericales; family Theaceae; genus Camellia; species Camellia japonica. The sequence goes on along the minus strand of JAPPVO010000010.1, from coordinate 49,402,021 downwards.
TTAGTAAGTTGCCTAAAGGGAGGAAAATTCTGAAAATTAAGTGGGTTTTCAATTGAAGAATGATGGCAAGACTCTGGGTACAAAGCACGTCTTGTTGTGAAAGGTTTTGGGCAAAAGAAAGGTATTGACTTTGACGAGATTTTCTCACCGGTTGTAAAGAATGTCTTCTATCGGGTTATACTTGGGCATGGCTGTAAGTATGAACCTTGAAGTTGAGCAACTTGATGTGAAGACCGCATTTCTTTATGGTGATTGAAGAAGAAATTTACATCGAGCAACCGAAAGGTTTTGTGGAAAAAGGGAAAGAGAAATTTGTTTGCAAATTGAAGAAAAGTTTGTATGGTCTCAAGCAAGCTCCGCGGCAATGATACAAAAAATTTGACTCTTTCATGATGAATAATGGCTTTTCTAAAACCACTTCGGACCATTGTGTCTTTGTGAAAAATTTCCCGGATGGCAAATTTATTATTCTTTTGTTTTATGTTGATGACATGTAAATTGTGGGTCAAGATTCTACCATGATTAACAGGTTGAAATTGGAGTTGAGCAAGTCTTTTGCTATAAAAGATTTGGGACCGGCAAAGCAAATTCTTGGTATGAAAATTGTTCGTGATCGCAAAGAGGGGCTGATTTGGTTGTCTGAAGAAAGTTACATTGAGAAAGTTCTTGAGAGGTTCAACATGAATAAAGCAAATCCGGTTGGTTGTCCACTTGCGGGTCACTTCAAACTTAGTTCGAATCAATGTCCTACAAGTGAGAAAGACAAAGAAGAGATGTTGAAAGTTCCTTATGCTTCAGCAGTTGGTTCTTTGATGTACGCCATGGTTTGTACAAGGCCGGACATTGCTCACACCGTTGGTGTGGTGAGTCGTTTTCTCTCTAATCCGGGTAAAGAACATTGCGCAGCGGTAAAATGGATTCTAAGGTATCTTCGAGGGACTTCGAAGGTGTGTTTGTGTTTTGGGGATGGTAAGCCGATGCTTGATGGGTTCACAAATTCTGACATGGCCGGTGATATTGATTCTAAAAAATCTACTTTGGGGTATTTGATGACTTTTGCAGGGGGAGCTGTGGCATGGCAATCTAAATTACAAAAATGTGTTGCTCTCTCAATTACCGAAGTTGAATTTATTGCCATTACGGAAGCTTGCAAAGAAGAGTTATGGTTGAAGAAATTTTTGCAAGAGTTGGGTTTGAAGCAAGAAAAGTATGTGCTTTATTGTGATAGTCAAAGTGCTATTCATTTGAGTAAAAATTCTACTTTTCATTCGAGATCGAAACACATTGATGTGAGATACCACTGGATTCGTGATGTGTTAGATTCGAAGTTGTTACAACTCGAAAAGGTTCACACAGATGATAATATTTCGGATATGTTGACAAAGACTTTGTCGAGGGATAAACATTTGAAGTGTCGAACTTTGGCGGGTATGGTTGATTTCTCCACCTAAGTCGGTAAAAGGAGAATTGTTGGGTATACCTCCTTATTGAAGTGTGGGACCCAATTGGTTTTTGGAAAAAGAGTTTAATTTGGTTTAGTATTAATTATAATATATTTTTATATATTATATTAATTTGTGGAGACCCAATCCAATTTGGAAACAACTAAGGTTTGATAATAAACCCTAGATTCACAATATTTTAGGGTTTGTTTTTGCTCATCCCGAGGTGAAGAAAACGGCTGTTACACATACTCCACTTTGGTGAAATCAATTATTTGGGTGGGTGAACAGTGGAATTAATTTGGGTGGTTCTTTGCTTCGTTTTTTGTGTTGATTTGGTTCGTTATTTTGGATCTTCTACAACTCTGGTTCTGAAGATTTTTGTTCATCTATTTGGTGAGATCTTTCCTCTTTGTTTATTTGTGATTATTTGGAATTCACCTAAGGGTGGTTTTGTGAGACCATTGGTCTCTCGTTTGTAATCGTTTGGAAACCTTTTGGTTGATAGTGGAATCGGATTTTAATCCCGTGGACGTACCTCACATTGAGGGAACCACGTAAAAATTCTTGTATTGCTTTTGATTTAATTTTTCCGCATTAATTTTTATTCCCATTGATTGATTTACTTGTGGGGAATCATAGATTTTCCCTAACAAAATGGAGTTTCAACTCAACGCAAATACAGCCCTGGGCTTACATTCAACAAATAACCATAAAAGAAAAATGAAGCCTCAGCCTTGAGTCCTCCAAAGTCAATGCCTTGGTAGAGACATAGCACCTGTACCTAAAATGGTTTCCCATATAGGGTGAGCCACAACTCAGTAGAGATAAACTACACAACATATGGACCATGACAAGACTAAAGAGGAGTATAATCATGCCATGCTCATGATAAAACAGTTTATTTCTCTTTTTATAAAGCATGCAATGCTAAGATGTAACAACAGATATAAAATCATTTCTATTTTAAACCATATATGTTACATAAATACAAGCTCTGTGAATCTCTAGGTAACTGTCTGCAAGTAGGCCCTAATGCACTAACACTGTCATTTTTACCAGTAAACTGGAAGGCTCGACACCTAACCGCGCGGTTCTACACCTTCTACCCAGATTCACTAAGTATTCATCTTTTCGCAAACAAATACATTTCCAAACATTTCTCAAAAACATATACATTTCCAGTGAAATGAATGTAATGCAATGTCCAATGCAACAAATGAGAAATGTGGTTCAATTTACCTAAGTCTCATGCATTTCTACAACAATCATGGCTATCCTCCAGCGATAGCCCAAAATAGATATTTCTAAACAAATATTTAAACAATTAAATTCCAAAAAAAATTTCAACAAATACAATCTATTCCACATCTCATCAAATATGAATAACTCCACTAGTTTTCATATCACAATCACGTCCGGTAACCTCTCAAGGTCCATTTCTAACCGTGTCGGTTTTATTCCAACGATACATTAAGCAAATAAAAACGTTAATGCCCAAGAAACATAATTTTCTTTTCAAACTCATTCTCCACATTATTCATTTATGACATCCTATTTTGATCGAAAACCCAAAAGTTAAGCGTAATTCTTTGTTTCTTTAAAAATGTTTCTTTTTGGTCACAAACCGATAAAATTTCAAAACAATCGAATCGAAGTTTGCTTTTTTCAAATTTAAAATAAACTCTTTCATAACCTTACAAACATTTCCAAGTTTACACTTTCGCAATTTGGGTATCAACTTTTTATTTTTCTCAAAATTTCTCTTTTACGCAAATAAATCACAAAATTTTCAAAAATTCTAATTAAATTATATATAACTCTAAGCTCCCTATAATCAAGTAAAAGTGCATAAAGAAGTGTAGAAAAAATCCATACCTCAAGCTTAGGAGAGAAAATGAATGAAAACTCCAAAATTCGACATTGCCAAAATTCGATTTGCACCGGTCAAAACGAAATTCTTGAAGTGTTTTTCAACTTGACCTTAAGAACTATGGTCAAAAACTCAATGGATCTTGCTAGATCAAGAAAAGAATTAAGGGTTTGTGGTGGTGTTTAGAGAAAGATGAGAGAAATGAGAGAGTTGAAAAAGAGAGAGAGAGAGAAAGAGAGATATGTTCTCTGCCAAGAACAATAAGGCAACAAATAAAAGTAAAGGGGAATGGGGGTAGCCCCACGTGGGCTCTCTCATCATTATTATTATTTTATTTTATATATATATATATATATCCATCTCTCTCTCTCTCTGTATATAATTAAAAGTACAATTAGCAACTTTATAAGATTGTGTAACCTAATTTCTAAAATGATATCATTATTTCTTCACCACAAAATATATTTCGTTTGCTTGTACACATCACAAAATATAATATTTTGCTCATCACGAAATATACGCCCATTTTATTTACTACAAAAATATATAATTTTTCACCATATGGTACACACCATAAAATTAACTATCAAATATTTATTATAATTCTATATAATAAATAATAACAACTCCCAAGGTGGTTATTACCAATCACATTTTAAAATGACCAAGCAGTTAAACGTGAGTCATTAAACAAACTCAATTTAAATTAAATCTAAGTCATGGGTCTCACCCATAAGTCAAATATGGTCTAATTATATACCAAAATAGATCCAACAAATTTATCTCAAATCATGGTCCGAACACCCAAAACTCAATTTTAAATTTTGCTATAAATTCAACTGAATACCAATCAGTCCGTGAATTTTCATAAAATAAATATTCATAATTAAATTCTGAAATTTTTATCCAATGTGCTAGACTTATATGGGAATAACATATAAAACTTTCACAATTTTCTGAGATCGGGAACTATTTTTAAAAAATACAAAACCGAACTATTTTCGCACAGAATTTACACAGCAATCAAATTCGAAAATTTGCTCAATTAAATTATGCGCTGGCTATTTAAAAATTTTTTTGGGTCATTACAGAAAATCTCCCATTTATTCCGTGGAGAAAATATATTCCTCATTTTAGAAGAAAAAATCTCTCCCTTATTCCATAGAAAAAAATCTCTCACAGTCTCAAAATTCTAAAACGCCTACCTTCTAAAAATCTCTCATTAAATGTTAATATGAACTTTCACATTACAAATGTATACTGATAAATAACATCTCCTCATGAAACCATACACACACTCAATATTACATGAGTGTATGAACATTAATATTCGATGCAACTATCTATTTGTATTATAGAATTAATGTGAACATTCACATCTCTATGTACACACTATGTTTGTGATCAAAATAACACATTATTGTTTGTGCTAGTATAACTACTAATATACAACTAACCTTCGAAAAAACACAATATATACCAATGTACAATGTAAATGTTTACAATAAACAACAAATATACAACTAACCTTCAAAAAAATAAAACTCATATCAAAATACAATATGAATATTTACAATTTATAATTAATATATAACTACCCTTGAAAAACTAAACTCATACCAATGTGAACAATTACACTACAACGTGAAAACATAAAACAAAAGTGAAAAAGTGAAAATCGACTATTTCGATTGTTCAATGATAACAGAAATAATTGTTCAACCAACAAGTATAGTAACAAAAACAACAAACATACAACTAGCCTTCTAAAAAATAAAATTCATATCAAAATACAGTGTGAATATTTGTAATTTACAATTAACATACAACTAGCCTAAAAAAAAACTAAACTCATATCAATGTGAACATTCACACTACAACGTGAAAACACGGAACAAAATTTAAAAAAAAAAAAGAAGGTAAAAATCGACCATTTCGATTACTTAGTGGCAATAGAAATGATTGCTCAACCAACAAGTATAGTAACATATAATATACAATAAATCATCAAACAATATATACAAAAAAAACTACCAAATAGTTCATATATATTGATGCACTTTTTTAGAAAAATCTATATATATCAACTCCAGCATAATACCGGCGAATAAATTATACAATATTGATGACTACACAATCTAACGAAGAGACTATGGTTTATGTATAACAATGGCAAACAAACGATTATTCATCGCTGGTTTACTATCATCTCTGCTATGAGTCAATCATCATCTCTATCATTGGTCTACATATATAACAACCCTTCTCTTCCAAATGTTCTTCCATGGCAAGACTTGATTGTAAAATAATGGTAAAAAAAGATTTTTAATCAAGTGAATCCCTCACATTGAGGCAAAAAAAATACTAAAAATAATAATCTTCTATATTTATATACAGTATTTTGTATATATCATAAATGAAATATATCTAATAATAATTTGCTCTCTCCTAAATATATGGTATATATATATATATATTATATAATAAATGTTTATTAGAGTAAAATAGTCCACATAATACTTCAAATATGGGGAAAATGACTTATTGGAATATAAGTTTAAATGTATGAGACAAGGTAGAACAAAATAATACTTTGGGGACTAATTGAGCTATAAATTCTCTAAATGAGATTTGTAAATAAATCTCTCAATTCATAAAGATTAATACAAATAGAACTTGGAAGAAGAAGAATATCAAAAGCAAAACTCAATGTGGACTTTTATGCAGGAAACAAAATACAACAACAATTGTAGGAAGAAAAAAAATAGAGCAAATAACCTTGAAAAAATCAAACATATTTTTACCTCCCCGTATTGCTAAGTTGTAGGCCTCTAAAAAACAAAAACAACAAACAAATAAATTCAAAAAAAACAATATATGATAATGAAAATCAAAGCAAAAAGTATATATATATATATTTCTTTTGCAGGAAGGGTGAAAAAAAACTATAGAACATCATCTATATATATATATACTATTTCAAGCAGGCTCGTGCAATGCATGGGCTATTATTAAAATATATTTAAGTTTTTTATTTTGATAATTTTGTAAAAAATTAAAATATTATTCCATGAAATTGAATAGAATAAATCATTAGATATATAATAAAATTATGTGGTATTGTAACGCCTTAAATTTCTAGCTCAAATGATAATACAACAATCATGGCTCTTTCAAGGAAAACCGAATATAAATCTCCAAACTTACATTACATGATACAATAGTTCTTCATGCAACAATACATTAATCCAACAACAAGTAAATAAACAAATAAATACCCCCAAGGGTTTACAAGTTTCCAAGGCTTGAGCCTGGTTACACAAAACGGTTATTCAAACCCACACACATACAGCCCTTAGCTTACACACAGAGTCACAGCAAAATGAGAGTCTCGTACTCTCAACACACATTTCCTCGCCTTTAGTTAGGCGGCTTCACCACATCTTTTCCTATACAAAAATCCCGTAGGGTGAGCATAAAGCCCAGTAGGAAATCCTTAACAAAGTATATACATTTTATACAATTCTCAAGAGATGAAATGCACATGCCATGCTATGCCATTTTGAAAGAAAATCACATCTTCATCTTTGAAAACCATCATGCTTAATGATGTCATGCAATTTCAATTCTTCAAAACTTAACAATTTAATTCAAGAGCAGTAAATATGACTCTGGTAATCCCTAGGTCGGTGTCTACAAGTAGACTATACAAATACTACCAATTTGTCATTTTTACCAATATTAACTAGAAGGCTCGACATCTGTAATCTGTCATTTTTACCAGTATTAACTAGAAGGCTCAACACCTATAATCTACACCGTCTTTCAAGACTTACCACCGTATTTACCCCAAAACCATTCCATGAAAACTTGTTTCTCAACATTCTTTTCTCAATGCAAGTTTTCAAATCAACTTTCAAAATTTAATGTAATCAAATGAATTGATATGCCAATAACACAAGATGAATATAAATACTTTTATTCCAATTCACCATCCAAGGAATAACACAATTCTCTCTTCTCAAGTATCCTCAACAATTAGTCATTTCAAGACTATTTCAACGTTTTGAACAATAATTTCCAAAATGAACAACAATTCTCATATTCTCTGAAATTCATCATTTACATAAATATAAATAAGAAATTTTCCAAACATCCATTTATTTTGACACACAAAATAAATACAACAATATCATTCATGGATTTTCAGTCTCTTTTAAAAAAATCCCCAAATTCTAGGTTTTCTCACCAAAACTATACAACTCAAATCTTTTGAAAGAAAACTTTCCAAAATCATCTTTTCTTCAATTAACGAAGATCAAACCCATAAGATCATTTTAAAAGAACAAGAGACAAACCCACTTTCAAAATCGCTCAACTTCTTGAATCAACAATCAATTTTCAAAGCTATCGAAAGATGATTTCAAAAATCATCTAGATCTTGCAAAAATATATATATAACTCTAAGAAAATCCCTACCTCAAGTTTTGAAAAAGAAATGAGATGAAACCCCCAAAATCAACGGTGTCGAAACTCGATCTTCACCGCACACAATGAAACCCTCGAGAAGTTAACCAACTTTGATGAAGAAGCAATGGCAAAACTCAAATGGATCTTGAGAAATCAAGGTTTTTGATCTAGTTTGTGTAGAGAAATGTAGAGAGAATGGAGAGAAAATGTTTCTAGAGAGAGAGAGATATACAAAAGTGATTTGAAATATCAGATTCACGAACTGATATAACATGGTTTGCTCGAGCGTGGAAAGCCCCGCTCGAGCGTCAAATACACATTCCCAATACTTTTGCAAACAGGTCAAACTTCTGGAACCAAACATTCTCCGCTCGAGCGCATAAACGGCTGCTTGAGCAGACAAGCAACTTCGAACGCATTTTGCATTTTTGCTTCGGGGGCGCTGCCCCCTCGACCCCCGTGAGTTGACCGGGCAGCTTGATCCCCGACATAGTTAGCGAAGTAGCAAAACATGAAAGATACGCTACAACCCGATACAAACATGAAACATTACCTGTTCCAAACACACCGCTACAACCCGATAACCAAAATAAGGAGAATACAGGGAACTAAGATACGTAACACCATCCAAAACCATACCAACCTGAGCCCGAAACACCACAGAAAGACGAGTCAAAACCGGGATCGCACAGGTATGATAGTATCATTTTTTGATTTGTTATGCACTTAATGATGTAGACTTCAATTCTATTGTCATATCATTTTGGGTGAATTTATGAGTCTTTAACATTTCTTCTGAATTTATAAACAAAAAATTATGGCGTGTAGCTTTTTTCAACAGATAAATATAAAATAAATATTAAGATAATTTTCTCATCTGAAAGAAACTACTAAGATAATTTACTGAACTAATAAAGAAGCAAAAGACAATACATATATATATACACAAATAAATAATTTTATTAATACATAAATCATACTCGCATAACAAATGACCAATTTTATTAATAAGCAAATCATTAAGTAAATTAACAATTTTTAATGATATGAAAAATATTTTTCAGTTAACTGTTTTGTTAATAAATAAATCATTGAGTCAATTAACAGTTTTTAATGATATAAGAAATAATTTTTTAATAAACAATTTTGATGATGTATGATTGCATAGGAGAATTGGTTTTTTTTGTCCCCCTAAGTATTGTGTTAAATAAAAATTTATAACAAACGATAGTTATAATTTCTAATATTATAGGACCGATTCATATTTTAAACAAACTTTATGTGTGTATTTGTAATTTGTTAAAATATATATATATATATATATATATGTTTCATAATTGACCAAGAATATTTCCATAATTACAAAAAAACTTGTTTTATGATTGGCCAAAAATGTTCGGGTAATTACGAAAATACCTGTTGCATAATTGACCAAGAATGTTTGCATAATTATGAAAAAAACTTTCACTCAACATATAGGCCACCATTAGTAAATTATTGAAAATGAAAAGGCAAAATCAGAAAGAAAAGACTTACCTCACAGCTAAGCGGTTTTTATATATATAGATATATATAAATATGAAAAAATTAAAATAAAATTAAAAAAAACAAATATAAATGCAAAATGAATACACAAGATTACTTGAAAGGAAATCAACAATAAATCCTAACACTTCAACTGTTCAATGTAACCTACGTAATGTCCTAACAGCACGAAAACAACTAAAATAAAAACAAATATCGAACAATCTCACTATCAATCATCACCAGACAAAATTTTTGAATAACTACAAAAATAAAAACTAACATAATTTTAGCAAAATATATAATTAAAAAGAAAAGAAAAGAAAAAAAACCACAAAAGTTCTGCCAAAACAAGAACAAAATTGGTAGGAACGGAATTTTATACATAGAATCAAACCAAAAGCAAGAAAATCAAGGATGAGTCTTCGAAAATCACTTTAAGTGACTAAATTAAAAGCTTATAACCAACTCAAAAAAGTTGTGATAATAACACAAGAACAGTTCTAATAGGTGGAATTTATATGGAAAGCTCAAAACAGAAAACAAAACTCAGGCTTGACACACAAATTCAACAGTCAGTCTGTGAGATTTTATCTAGAGAAGTGGTGCAATTAGTGGAAGATCTTTTGGATTTAACAGGGTTTTGAAAGTGATCACCGAAACAGGAACCTTCAAGAAGGGAGAGATGGTGGCCTCTGGTTGGTTGGTCAATTGGTTGCATTTGTAGCGATTATCTTTCAAGGCTCTAGATCCCCTGTCCTTAATGCATGTCCTATCTCTTTGTCCCTTTACTATTGCATTGACAAGTGTCCACCAACTAAAACTCATTGTAACTCTGTCAAACTCTACCTCAACGAATCATGAATCATCCCCTCTTTTCATTCGCCATCGTGGGATTACAACTCCTTGAGTCTGTGTGGTTGGCTTAGGAACAAGTAGTTTGCGCTACTCTGCCACAATGCTGCCAAAAACTATTTTGCGGAGAATCCATAGAAAAACTCGACCACACCAATATAGTTAATGGCTTCAAATATGTAGCAAAAGAACTATACAAATTATGCCAATTCATGAGAGAGAAATGATTACAAGATTTACATGGTTTGGCCTAAGCCTATATCCACGAACAATCACAAGGAGAAGGATTCCACTAACAAAAAGAACACTGTTTCAAAGAGCTACAATGGTGACAAAACAATCCCTCACAAATAACTAAGCTCACCAAGCCTAAAATACAAGTTCTCTCACCAAACCCAAATTTTCTCTACATGAGTCTCACGAAACTAAAGTTTCAACCAAGAGACACCAAGTGACCAAAAGTCATATGAAAGACTCGAAGGCTTACTAACAAAACCTCCATAGGGGGCTCTAAGGAACTACAAAGTCCAACCAATGGAATTGAAAAGTTCAACTGAATGAATGAGAGTCTCCACCTATTTATAACCAAAGAATCACTCCTAAAAAAAAATAAGTTTCCTTCCAATCCAATCTAAAACCAACTAGTAAATACTAAATCCAAACTTTAGAAAGTCTAAACCAAGTCAAATAGGTCTCTCATAAATCCAAACCAATATAGGAGTTATAACGCCTCGAAAAATAACATAAAACGCAACTCATAACAGTAAATCAAGTGATCAATAAACTGACAATCCCCATTCATATTATCTATGATCATTACAAAATGTAACATATGCAATATACATTCATGAATCCTAGATTTTGAATCTATAGCATATGACATTGATACAGGAATTTCAACTCAATATAAATAAAGCCCGAGGCTTAAACAAATAATTACATCAAAACATAACCAAAAAGAAGCCTTAAGCTCTGAGTCCTCCCAAGTTACGTTCTTGGTGGAAGCTTATCATCAGCACTTGAAAGTTGTTTTCCACATAAGGTGAGCCAAAGCCCAGTAGTGATGCTCTAACACAGTATATGAATCTGAGCAAAATTATAAGGTGAATGCACTATGCATGCCATTTTCCAAACATTTCCCATTTTCCATCTCAAAACTATGTAATGCTAGATGATATATCAATTCATGAAAAATAATCCATTTACACAAAAAACAGGGCAGTGGATACAACTCACTGGGAATCTCTAGGTACGTGTCTGCAATTAGGGCTATAGAAGCACTACCAAAGTCATTTTACCGGTACTAACCAGAAAGGTCAGTACCTAACCGCGCAGGTTTCTGGACTTTTACCAATGACACACAAGCTAACATAACAAAACCACAATTACACCCCCTAACTAGATTCACCACAGTATTCACCCATTTTTCTCAAAAACCTTTACATTTACAATGCTCAATACATAATAATGCTCAATGCACAATGGATGAGAAATTAGTTTCAATTCAACCTAATCCTCATGCAATGTCTCCAACAATCAAGACTATCCTCCACTAATAGCCCAAAACAGTTGTTTCTATTCAATAGATAAATTTCAATGAAAATACATTTTCATTCATTCCAATGGGAATGATAATACATACCCAACTCCACCATCATCATCAACATAATCCTTATTCCAATTTCACAATATCCAACATCATTTTCCCTTTCCCTTTTTTTACAATTTCCAATATTCAAAATTAGGGCAAAAACCTCATTTTCTTCCCAAAATCAGTTTTGAGAAAAACTTTCCACCATTTCAACACAACTCATCTACAACCATATTACTACAACCATTTTCAAAAATCAATTTAGAAAACCTCTCTTTTGATTTCAAACCAAACCGTAGGTTTTACCAAAATTTCCCAAACACATAACCTTTTTGAAAAGACAAATAATTAAGCTAAAACTCATAAAAAGAGTCAAGGAAATCCTTACCTTAAGGGATAAGACCAAAGGAAACAAGAAGTAGAACTCGATGGAGCCAAAAACACTAACTCCTCCGATTAGAACGAAGCCCTCGACGTGCTCTATTTTTTACTCCAAAGGACTAGAGTAAGGAAATGTACAGATTGAGAGTATTTGGGGTAAAAGTTCAAGAACTAGAGAGAGGAAGTAGATCTAGGGTTTTGGAATGTTTAGAGAGAAAAAGAGATGAAAAAGTAAGGAAAAAGGCTTTCTCTCGGACTAATATACACATAGACCACTTGAGTGAATGAATGGTCGTTCGAGCGACAGAGACAATAAGTGACACAGCTTAAGTGACCAAAAATCACCGCTCGAGTGCACAATGACCCCCCTCCAATAGTTCGGACCTGTAAAAGTTCGCTCGAGCACAAGAAAGACCACTCGAGTGAAGAATACAAACTCTCAGTAGTTTTGCAGACTGTAAAAGACCGCTCGAGCGCAAGAATGGTCGCTCGATCGAACAAGCAAAAATCTAGACATTAACTCTTTGAAAACTAACCTTCCAACCTGTTTCAAACACAAACCAAAACTCCCAAAACCAAACTCAATAAACAACAAGACGGAAATGCGTTGAACAAGGATAAATACACGGGTTCTAGGATCCAAAAACAATTAAAAGAATCGAGTTGAAACCAATCGTTATAGGAGTCAAAACTATGTCAATGTTTCCTATTCCAATTAGGAAATAGAATACCTAATCCAAATCATATTGGGAATGAGCATTGAGCCAATAATCCCAAAAAAAGGACTATCGCACCATTGGACCAAATAAGGACGATCTTCATCTCTTCTACTACTACAACTTAGATGCTATGTTTTTTTCCCTTTTCTAGAATAACAACAATACATATGCATATATATATATATATATACTTCTTCTATCCCAAAATATTAGTCTCTTTTAGGGAATCTAACTTTTTTTGGTAGTACAATTATTACACTTCAAAAATACTAATTTTCCAAAACTATTGTTTGACTTTTTCTTTTTTTGAAATATCAATTGTCATAATTATACTTTTATGTATGAATTTAAAAGAAGAGCAAAATATGAAAGTCATGTTATTTTAGTCCTTGGTTTTTGAAAATAGACTAAATTTTGAGATAATGAAAAATAGAATAATGGATTAATATTAGGGAGATTGACCAATAAATCCCATATTTTGGACTTGTAATCTATATAGTCCCATATTTTTTCTTGTGATCCATTTAGTCTTTTTGGATGTGTAACTCATTTGCCCGCCATATTGGAGTGTCACATTTGAAAAAAGTACACTAAAAAGTTTTTTAGTATCACATCATACCCGCCACGTTAGAGTGTTACATTTGGAAAAAGTATACTGAAGAGTTATTAATTTTTTTAGAGTGTCACATCATACTCGTCACGTTATTGTAGACGTCCCCGAACGCAATCCCGGGAAGGAGTACGAGTCCCCCCCATTCTGGTTCACTCTTTGGTCACTACAGTTCGAAGGACTCAAATGTCACGGTTCTTAATCTGAACCAAAGAGTCCAAATCTGGCAAATCGTTTTGAGAAAACAGATTTTTTGAAAAGAAGTGCCAAACATGGACTGCTTTGCCAGATACAGAGTCGCCACCTAAATATTTTTTTAATGGGGGAATTTAGGAAACCCTGACTCGGTGCCGAAGGCCACGTGTCCGTCATCACCAAATGTCTTGGCTCGGGAGCTTGGGTACGATCGGGAAAGGTCAACTATGAGCACCCCATTTCGCCCGGTTCGAAGACCGGCCTCTACTAACCGTGATATCCGATTTTGAAAACATTATGCGTTCTTATTCCGGTTATTAGCCTAGAATTACTATGTTATGCGCACAGCAAACAAGTATAGACTAGGTTGCCTAATTCGGAAATAATCATTGCATATCCGTTTGTTTTGAAAGCGCTTTGGGTTTTGCTACTCGCAAGTAGGCTAAAATACGGATTTCAATGAGTTTTCCAACTCAAGCAACCCAACCTCCACCCACAGGCATTCAAACAGTTTATCTCACATAAGCACTTAGCCGCATGGTAAGCATACTGTCATGGCAACATTCACACGCATGTGGTATGCTAAAGCGTAAATACTTACATCGTACTCCGTGCCAAAACAGTAAACTAGTTAGCAAACATGCATATCCTGTTCATGTTAAGTGGCTAATGCAACACATACAGCATGTAATTAGGATAGGCTCGGCTAACCCTAAAAATGGCATGTGAAGTGCACTTTATTTGATGCAAGTATTCAATTTGGAATTGGAAGCACGATGCAGTTTGTATGATGTACCGAGCCCTATGCATGTAAACAAATGCATGGATGCACGCATGCATTGCATAAGGTATGCTAAAATAAGTATGCCCTAATCTACCATCGTAAGCAGGTAAATAAAAGGAAAGAAAGAAATGGGGATTGGAAGACATACACCCACTCACACACACTTATTACAAATTTGCCCTCACTCGGAGGGACCGAATAATAATACAGTCCAAAAGAATAAATGAATAAATTATTATAAAATTCTAATTACTTAATAAATAAATACAAAAGAAAGGTGGCCACAGCCCCCCGCCTCGGGATGCGCGAATGATGCATGCTCGAGTCCGCCTTGCCCGGAAACCCGCGCCATGCCACTGTTGCCTCTGTTTTTACTGCCCTGCTTCTCTGCAAAACTGCCAAAGTCTCAGGACATATTCCCTGCACACTGAGGATCATCACCGGCCGTGTACAATACCCATCGGCTGGAGATGAAGTTATTGGCACTGAATCAATGGCCGGTCGGCACTCTATACTGCCGGTCGGCAGAGAATTCCTGCAGAAGACAGTTTTTGACAGCAACAAGGACAGACAGTGTATGGCATGGTATTTCAAGCAAATGTGTGCACGGACACACTCCCTATCATGCAATGGACTCAAGGGGGTATGTTCCTTGATCCTTGGACCACCAATTGCGCATTTCAATGCGTGATGGCCCAAGAGAACCAAGTGTGCGTTTTTCATTTCAAATGTAATGCAAACCAAGCAACACACAAGGAGGCCTAACCTCTATCATACTCATCTCAAGAGGCAAGGTGATGCATGCAAGATGCAATGCAACCTAGGTATGGAACTAAGTATGCAACATGAATATGTGACGAGCATGCAAAGCAAGAACATGGGCAAGCCATGCAAACACATGTTGCTTATCTTGCCATTTACTTGGTCAATTTTATTTACCCATTTTAGCATTACCAATTCATCCTTTAATTGATTAAGTCCAAATGAGAGTCCTCTAATGGAAAAGAGGGCCTAAGCCTCAAGTGCCTTGAGCATGAAGAAGACCTCATGCCGTTGGCTAGAAGAAACCCTCAAGAGGATTAAAGCCATTAAGCATGAACGTCTCAACTTCATGCTCAAACCGACAAGAGGCTCAAGGCTACTTTCAAAGCAATGAAAGTGAAACATGTAAGGAGTGGCATGAATGGCATGAAGTACGCTGAAATTGTGTGCAAGACACTACTACAAAATGCAATGTGTTCAAGCACTCATGCTCCAATGGACTAATCAACTAGGCATGCAAGAGCATTACACCATAACCACGAGGCAAGCCTTAAACAACAAAATCAACTCAAACAGAATTATCAGCTTAAAACAGTGTTTCTACATGCCAAAACCCTAAAATGCTATGGACGGCACATGCACAAGCGATTATAGCATGCCATTGCTCTTGAAGCACATGAACTACAACTATGTAATGTAATCATGAGAGTTTTATCCAGCTCAAAACAGAGTTTTTATATGTCAAATATGAGCTAAAAACATGCTGGTCATGCACCAAAACAAGCTCGCAAAACATGCCCTCTTTTAGGCCATTCTAAGCACTCAAACCACAACCATGCAAGGCCATACACAAACCATCTAAACAAGTTAAAACAGATCTTAAACATGCCGAAATATGAACAATTGTAGGCCAAAGTTAAGCTAGCTCATGTTAGGAAGTTAGGCTAAAACATGAAGCATGTTTGGCTAGAAGGCGAGATTGCATTACAAGTGCAAGAAATAAGCAACAAGGGCCCTATCCACCCAAAACAGATCTGAAACATGGCAAAATAAGGCCTAAAACATGCTTGGCTTAAGCTAAAACAACCCAAAAAAGATGCTCTTTTACAAAGCCAACAAGGCATGGCATGAGGAAACTAGGAGGGAGCCTATCCCCTCCCATTTGGGACCTCAAAACAACTTTTCCACCACTGAAATTCCACTGGAATTCAGTGGTTTAAAGGCCAAAGAAAGGTTGTTTTAAAAGCTTTAGAACAAGGCTCAACACATAGTCAAAAAGCTACAAAAGTAGGTAGATCACCCTTAACTCCAAAAGGGCCTTAAACCACCATTTTTAATCCATAAAAACAAAGGTTTTTTCAGTTGAAAACCAGGCCAAAAGAAACATGCAAAGATAGCTATACAAGTGCACAAAATCAAGCTTGAGAAGAGTAAGAACTTACCCTTGAAGCTCTGCACCAAAACAGGTCCTTCTTGGACCAAAACCAGCCTTAGGAGCTCCAAATACACCTCCAAGGATCACCTCTTCAATACAAGCAAGTTTGATCAAGGGTGGAGGCTCAAGAAATGGGAAGAACACTCACTTTTGGGCACTTTTATGCTTCTATATACACAATATAGGAAGAAAGAGAAGGATGAGATTTGGTTGTGGAATTTCTAGAGAGAGAGAGGTCTTTTAGAGTGAGAAGCTCCAAAACTTGCTTAGGAAGTTCTAACCCTTTAAGAATGAGATATATGGCTCTATATACATCAAAATCAGAGCTTTTGGTCGAAATATCCCAAATGAAAATATCTGGTACAGTGTTCAATAGCTGGATGGTAAATATCTGTCAAAAATTCTGAGTTCTGGGCATTTTTGGCCGGTCGGCACTCTTTTGTGCCGGCCAGCAATCTTTTTGTGCCGGTCGGCACTATATAGTGCCGATAGGTGGCTGAAAGGTCAAAAAAGTGCCGGTGGATATCCAGATTGAAGCCCCGGAAGTTAGCTTTCCAATGGCGCAAACCTTGCATTAAAATTCCTTCTGTGCAAAAAGTTATGCCCTTTTTGGTGAAGCCGCGCAGATTCGATCCAACCTGACTGATCCCCTGCTTCAACCAACCATATCTCCCCCACCCGGACTTGGCTTTGAGAGATTCTTGAGTGCAAAATGAAGCCCCGGAAGTCTTCTTTCCAATGGTGGTGGCCTCATAGCTTAACTCCAAGTATGTAGACAAATAAGCTCGATTTAGCGAGGACTGCTCGACTCCCTCCTACCCGGATTCATGCCGAACTTCTCTTCCAGCTTTTTTCTCCCCTCTTCTCCTCTTTTCTTCAACTTCAAACCCCTAAGTAAGGTGTTTTGAAAGATTTTTCAAAGATTTCATCTCTCTTTCATTCATCTCCACTTTGTCCTTGCTCGGTTTACCGAAAAGCGCAACATTTACCGAAATGCGAGCGTCGGAACATCGTGGGAATTTTATTTCAAAAATGTTTTGAAAGAGAGGGTTTTAAGGTCTAAAAACCATCCAAATAATTGTGGTTCAAAACGGGGTGTGACGTTGAGATTTCCTCTCTCCTTGTTGAAGAAATTGAACCTGTGCCCTGCACACCTTTCTCCAACAAGTAAACCATCAGTAACGCCCAAGTCTCGGGGGCGGTCAAAAATGGGGTGTCTACAGTGCCCCTCTTTGACAGAACTCGAAAGTCATAACAATGACGGGAGTGAATGTCAAAGCCCAGAGACGACCCATTTTTGACAAGGCCGAAGACTTGGACAGACAACAAAAACAACGATAAGTAAATGGTTGTGCCCGCAGGCTGCCTACGTATCCCTTTACAGGGAATCAAACCAGCGCAGTTCAGGGCAGGATGCAAATGATATGCAGGAAGACTTTTGAAAACTGACTTATACGCTACGCGAAGCCGGTTTTGACAAGTAAAGTGCACAAAACAGTGCGAGTGCGAGTGAGAAGTAATGCGAAATGCAATGAGATGCGCAAAATAGCGCGATGAAATGTAATGCACATGGCAGTGCGATGGAGGTGCGCAAGATAGCGTGATGCAGAGTGAATGCACAAACAGTGCTAAACAGATGCACAAAATAGTGCGATGCTAAAGGTGTAAAGTAGTATGAGCAGGGTGAATGCACAAAACAGTGCGATACAGATAAGGTGCGCAAGATAGCGCGATGCGCAAAATAACGCGAACAATGAATGCATGCAAAATGCAACCAGGTAAAGTGCGCAAGATAGCGCGAATGATACAATGCACAAAATAGTGCGATGCGCTGAACAGCGCGATGCGTTAGACAACGCGAGTGCACGAGACAGTGCGAATGCACAAGACAGTGCGATGCAATATACTAACAAGTGCAGGTGAAGTGCGCAAGATAGCGCGAATGATATAATGCACAAAATAGTGCGATGCGCTAAACAGCGCGATGCGTTAGACAATGCGAGTGCACAAGACAGTGCGATGCGCTAAATAGCGCGATGCGTTAAACAACGCGAGTGCACAAGATAGTGCGATGCGCTAAATAGCGCGATGCGTTAGACAACGCGAGTGCACAAGATAGTGCGAATGCACAAGAAAGTGCGATGTGGCTAAGATGCACAAAACAGTGCGATACGCTAAACAGCGCGAGTGTAAGCTGCACAAAACAATACGATGCGCAAGAAAGCGCGAGTGATTTAGGAATGCGAAAATGCACAAGACAGTGCGATGCGCAAAATAGCGCGAACGAAATGTAATGTAATGCACAAAACAGTGCGATACGCTAAACAGCGCGAGTGATTTTGAAATGCACTAAACAGCGCGATTGATTTGAAATGCACAAGATAGTGCGATACGCTAAACAGCGCGAGTGAGATACAACCACAAGATACACAAGACAGTGCAAGTGAGATACAAAGTGTAAGTGCACAAGACAGTGCGAGTGAGATAAAATGCACAAGAAAGTGCGATAAAATGCACCTTCTATGCAAGTATGGAGAAGTGCACCTTCTATGCGAAATTGAAAGCATATTCTATGTATGAGACAAGCAAAGCATATTCTATGCCGAATCGAAAGCCAGCATGCTCTATGCATGAATCATAATGATGTGCGGCACGCATGTAGTAGAAGTGTATGTGAAGGTTCACATTCTATGCAGTAGAGGAGCATCAAATATGCACTCTGGTGCCTCTGAATTACCTCTTAGAGGGCTTTGCAACACACTCAGCTCGAAAAGGGGACACCCTGTTTATGTTGACAAGAGATAACATCTGCTGCTGCTTTAATTGCCGTTCTGACTTGAAGCAGGCTTATACTCGAGATAAAGGCGCACTCATACTTCGGTAGCATTGACAAGGCCTGAAGAGGCACATCCGGAGTACAATCACGGAATTTGCTGAAGGTGAAACACACTCAGATGCTTCGATTTTCCCTCTTTTGCTTTTGCTTTGCAGTCCGGAACCATTATAGCTTCAGATAGGTCTCGGTTCTACTATTCACACTTATCGGGGGTGGACCCTGCAGTTTTTGAAAGAACAAATTCCTTTTTTGAACAAATGTGAAGAATGGCACAACACTCTGAGCACAAGATGATGATTTTTTTTTTTTGAAATTAAGAAATGAGTTCTTAACCGGGTATTGAGCCTACGACTGAACACAGCGCACCATGACTCAACAACGAAAAAGAAAAGGTAAACAACCTAAACACATCGAGACACGCTCGGAACGACTCAAAGCAAGAATCAAGACAAACAAAGCAAAAGACACGACACACAGACGTGTTACAAAGAGGAGGGACTTCTCAGTGCACGAGGAGCCAGTTCCTCTGGGTAGTGTTTCCCACCCTTTTCTCATTTGTGATTCTCACATCACTCGGCTCTCAAGCTCGGTTTTTCTCTCAAAACCCTTTTCTCGCTTTTTCTCTCAGCGCACATCTCTCTATTCTTTAATCTCTCATTTTTCAATCCCTCCCCTGGGCGGTTGACGGATAAACAGAAAGTTGTGGGCTCTTGCCCCTAGCATTCCGCTAGATTCTCTTCTTCTGCTCACAACAGTGAGTTTCTCCCACAGAGGGGTTGTGCTACAACTAGGTGTGTAGCAAATCTGCAGCTAACATCGGTTGATGATGCCCTGCTGGGGAGTTTGGACGCGGTTAGATTTGTCCAGATGAGGAAGTGGAACATCTTGATCCATTCCTCAAACAAAGATGAAATAGGGCTTTGGGACAAGGGATCTGGAGCCATCTTTCAGTTGCAAAATAAGTATACCTCAAACAAAAATATTAGATACCCCAAATATTTTATCAAAAATTCTACTAAGCACTCACATGATTGTGCGTCCCACATGGGTGCCATACCCATGTGAGTCTTGTGTCAAATTTTTTGTATCCCTACCATTGCTCTACCTCAAATGACACAATATAGGATAAATTGTATTTATGATTTGAATAGAGGAGTGTTTTTGGTAAAATGAATGTTAGATTTAAAATTGAGCTTTCGCTCTTTTTATATATGGTTAGATTTATATTTATATATATTTGTTTTGGCAAAATTTTTATTCAAAATTTATTTTTCTAGCTTTTTGAGATACAAAATTACAAATTAAATCTTCATACTCTAGTTTTGGTAACATATCTTTTTCAATTAATAGTATAACTCATCCACTTAATTTTTTCATGTGACATAGTTCATCTAAGGTAAGATCTATGCAATTTTAATTTTGAAAAACTTCTTTATGCAGAAGTAACAAATACATGGAGGGTGGTCCAATCCTTTTGGAGGTCTAAGGCAAAATATGAAAGTGAGTTTTTTTTTTTCTTTCTTTGCAGTAAATAAGTGAGGTGTACTGATATTAAATATTAATAAATAATAATAATAAGGGGTGCAATATGGGTTTATCACATATAAAGTCATTAACTATTGAAATAAAATGTAAAAAAACTCAATTTATAGTAGGGATGCTCACAAATTAAATTGGGTTGGGTGGCCTTCCATTCGTTATCCGTCCGAACTTAGGCGAATTAGAAAAAATCGATCAACATTCGTCCGCTTAGTTAGCGAATACGGGGTCATGTGGATTGGTAAGTGGATGCAGATTGATTCGGTCGTTTGGGCTTTACTATTTTATATTTTTTTGGAAATTATTTTAGAGTATTTTTTTTTTGGTGAAACACCAATAAACCCCAAAATGTGATATTGTAAACTGTTTAGTCCTTCATTTTTTCTTATGAACCCAAAATTTCTATTAAAGTGAAAATTACACAAAAGGGTAGTCACATACATGTTTGGATTTAATTATTGAGGAATAAAAGTGGGTTTCTCTAAATGTAAAATTACACATTTGGACAATCTATATTATAAAGGCTTTGGATTTTCCCTTTTTCTTGAACAAATCTTACATTACGAACAAGAACGTAGCATTCTAATGTAACATGCTAACAATGTAACACTTCAATGTAACACACTAAAACACTCTTTATGTATTTTTTTCTAAACATAACAATGTAACAGTTCAAAACTTCTTGGTGTATTTTTTCCAAACATAACACTCTAATGTAACACACTTCAATGTAACACACAAAAAAAATTCTTAATATACTTTTTCCAAACATAACACTACAATTAATGTAATCTCAAACGTAACACTCCAATTAATGTAATCTCAAATGTAACACTGCAATATAATATACACAAAAACACTAAAAAATTCCTTAATGTACTTTTCTCAAATGTAACACTCACAGTATGAAATTATACATTTACCCAAAACTTACTAAGGAATTTTTGTATTTCTTTTAGAATGGTTTGAAAAATCCTACATCCTTTTTTTGGAGTGTTACATTGGAATGTTATGTTTGAAAAAAGTATACTAAGGAATTTTTTTTTGGAATGTTATTTTAGAGTGTTACGCTTGGGAAAAGTTCACTAAGGAGTTTTTTTAAAGTGTTACATTGGAGTATTATGTTTGAAAATTACATTAACTCCCTCCTAGTAGTTTTTTAGACCGATACAAGATCGCTCGAGTGCAAGAAAGATTGCTCGAGCGTAGATTCCTAACTCTTAGTAGTTTTACAGACTGTAAGAGACCGCTCGAGCACAAGAAAGACCGCTCAAGCGAACATGCAAAAATCTGGGCAACAACTCGTTCAAAAACTAAATTTCCAACCTGTTTCAAACGTAACCAAAACTTCCAATAGCCAAACTCAACAAGCAACAAGATGGAATGAGATGAACAACAGTTAAGTACATGGGTTCTCGGATTCAAAAGTATGAAAATGAGTCGGGTTTAAACCAAAATCGTTATAATCGCTAGAGTTGTTTTCGTTACTCAAGCATTATCGACCTCACCATGAAGGAAGAGAAAATGAAGAAGATGAGATATGAGTAGATCATGATGTGACTATGGGCATGGAAGAGAGAGATGAGAGTATGTTGAGTTTTGATTTTGATTTTTTTTTTAATCTCCATTAATCATTAGCAAGAGAGAACTTCATGACTAAAAATGTAAACATTTTATAAATTCTGACTTTCACACAAAATGAAAAAAAAATAAACAAGGGATTTTCGCAATTAAAATTTATTAGAATGTTCTTTTTTATTGATAAACTATTTTTATGGAATTTCACCAAATTTTACTTTTAACAAGAGTTTTTTTTTTTTTTTTTTTTTGTACACCATACAAAATCTCAGTACACACTATATATGGTATTTGAATATAAACTTTTGAATAAAAGTCAAATGTTTGGACATAAATTTATGAACATAAAATAGTTGTTTGGATATAAATAGTTGAAAAATATATATATATTTGAACAATTGACTTTTGTTCATAATTATATGTCTAAACATTTGACTTTTATTCATAAATTTATATCCGAGCACCACAAATGATGTGTACTGAGATTTTATAGGGTGTGCAATAGAATTTCTCTTTCGACAATGCTTTAACTCACCATTTAAGTTTTGAGAAATTCAATTTACACCATTAACCCTCACAGTATATACTATTCACTTAGTTCACACCACAAACATTTTGAATTTTTTTTTTCTATGACAATTCTGGTTTAGACCTGACTCGTTTATTATTTTGGATCCAAGATTATTTGTCTTGATGGTTGTTCATGTCCTTGTTCATCTTATTCCTTGTTGAATTGGGTTGTGTGAGTATTGTGGTTGCGTTTAAAACAGGTTGGGAGTTCGTTTTTGAAAGGAGTCTTTGCCGAGAATTTTGCGTGTTCGCTAGAGTGAAGCTTCTTGCGCTCGAGTGGTATTTTACAGTCTGCAAAACTACTGAGAGTTTGATATTTGCGCTTGAGTGATGCTTCTTACGCTCGAGTGAACTTTTATAAGTTTGAACTACTGTAAGGGGTGCATTTGTCACGACCCAAACCCGCCCCTATAGGTTTAGCGCCGTAACCGACCAGTAATCCTAGGATTACCAAAGGCCTCTGAACAGATTAAATAAACTTAAGAGGCTAGCGGAAGCAAATATACAAACATATAATGTCCATAGAGCTGTGCAGACATATGTGGGACAAAAAATTTAAAACTTATATACATATATGTGACATCATATACACGTTGGTCTTACGCATTATAGATACAGACAAAAAGGGGTTTAGCTCTATAAACAGAGTATACAAAAAGTGTTCAGACAACCAGAGAAAAACAAGAACTTAAAAACTTGCTGGCAAAAGCATGGCCACACTTAAACTCGGGAACCTCTTCGAGAGGCGCAGTAGTTAGCTGACAAAATAGATCTTTAGGCAACATCTTAGGCCTGGTCACGCGCCTGGTCACCTACATACATAAATAATATGGTAAGTTAGAGCCTAGTAAATAACGACAGAGTAAAGGGTTTATGAATGATGTCCAAAACAGATTCATAAATCAGAGTTCATACCATAAACAGATTCAGATTCACATACTTATCTAGAAGTCATAAGCAGTTATATGTAGTACATCCATTAGCTATCAAATCAAATTGGTCATGAGACTTACATGCATAATCGATATTGATGACCTTAAAGGTTCATATTTTGCGCGCAAGTAGCTATGGTATTATATGCCCCAGGCGAGGGCCATGTGACATAGACCACGATATTGTTTCCCCCGGGCAAAGACCATATGATCATAAGTCACGGTATTGTTTCCCCCAGGCAAGGGCCTTGTGCATATTGGCCACGATATTGTTTCCCCCGGACGAAGACCATGTGAACTAAGGATACCACAAATACATTTCAGAAAATTGGTCATTTATTCATGATTCACAAAATAGCACTTCATTCACCAGACCATATCTTATCATTTTGAAATTACTTTTATTCAAACATAGCGTTACAGAGTTGTTACTCATAGATAGCTCCGGTAGCATAACAGATCGGATAGTCAGATAGTCTATGACGCGTGACCAACACAAACATATAACGGATGCTTATTGAAACACATGCTCGGAAAACACTTAACTCATTTCCTTTCTATCTTAGTGTATTTCTAATCCTTATCCTCATCATTATGTCTTAATTAAGGCTTAGGAATACCTAGGATGCAATGAAGATGCCAAAATGTATTTGAAAACACTGTGCAAAATATTTAGAAACAGGGCAGTTCACCCGAGCGCAACTTTGGTCGCTCGAGCAGACCCCTTTGTTCTGTAAAACTTCTGGGAGCTCTCATTTTACACTCGAGCGCAACTTCTTTCGCTCGAGCCAAGGTCCAAAACAAAGGGTTGTCACTCGAGCACAAGTTCTGTTGCTCGAGCCAACCCCCAAACTCTGCAAAAGTACTGGAAACTCGCATTCTTCGCTCGAGCGCAGACTCCACTACTTGAGCGAAGACCACGAATTCTAGAATTTTCAAATTGCTCTCTAAGCTTCCAAACTCTAATTCAAAGCTTCAAAACACAACCTTTGGGCCCAAAACTTTAGAAAACATTTGAAAACTTGTATATTATCATGAATTGAAGATCATTTCACAAAATCAAAGCCTAAAAGCAAGTCAATTGCACAAACTAAACTTGAAATGTGTATGTATATGACATGCATGCAATGATTTAAATTCAAAGCTTCCAAAACATGCATAAATGAAGCGTTTTGAGGCAAAAGCATGGTGAGCTCCCAAGAGATAGCAATTATATGCACTCGCATGTAAAAATTGAGTGAAAATGAAACTCATAATCCATAAATTATGCATGCAAGCATGTATTGAGTTTAAATCCTTCAATCCTAGCTTCATTCTTGTATTAAACCACCTAACTCACTTAAATTCATGCATTAGGCCTCGTTTGGGAACAAGCTAATTTAGTAACTTTTTGGCTATTTGGTTAAAATTTAAGCTAAAAAAAACTAATATGTTTGGGATGAGTTTTTTTGGCTTTTTACAAAAAGTTGTGTAAATAAATAATATAAAAATATGAAAGTTTGAAACTTTACAATTTTACCCTTTGGTGAAATCGAAATGTGTGAGATGCGTTGTATTGTTCCAAACGTGCACAGAAACGTCACTTCACGAATAGTAGTATTTTTTATTTATTTTTTAAAATTTGGAAGTAATGGACTTTGACTAATGTGAAACGCATGTATAGTACCACACGTGGTAGATACATGTGTTCCAACCATTTTTTGTTTTGTATTTTTTTTTTTTTTTTTTTTTGTTGAACTTTTTGGACTTTCACTCTAAAACATATGTAACAATATGTACTCCCTTCGTCCTAAACAAATATTGAGTTATGTTAGGCAATCCAAATAAATTATCAAATTTTTTACCAAACCTCTCACATGGGTGTAGGATCCACACACATGTGATTTGTGTGGGTTCCATATCCGTAACAGAGGTTTAGTAAAAAATTTGGTAATTTATTTTGTGTCTATAGCATGTTTCAAAAATATTTTGTAATGAATAATTCAACTTTTTTTAAAATTTTTTGGGCTATTTTTTATTTTTTTTTCCTGTCAGTTTATTTTTCATTTTGAACAAAAATGGAGTTTGACTAGAAAACATATATAACAATATATACTCCTTTCGTCCCAGAATAATATTTTGGTAATGAATAATTCACCTTTTTTAATAGTATAATACTAGCACTTGAAAACTAATTTGTCCAAAATTATTATTTGATAGTATATTTTTTAGAAAATATCAATTGTCATAATTATACTTTAATTGTTGGTAATGTAAAAGAAGGGCAACGTAACAAGTTTATATTAATATATTTCCGTTATTTTTTGAGGAACGAGATATGGTTTGGGACAATAAATATATTAGAATTCAGTACATTTTATTTACATTCCAATGAAAAAATAGAATTCAGAACGAGATATATTGGTGTTCCATTTTATTTATTTACGAAAAGGAATGTGATTTGTGGGCTGTAAAAATCTTGTCATATTTTTATTTTAAGGCATTGTTTCAATTCACAATCAAACTATTTGTAAAAGTCTGCATTCTAATGTCATCAACAAATCATAATTAAACTCTATACAAAAGTTGATTAATTGGAAAAAATTGAACAGAAATCCTGTACTTCACGAAATTGTAATGCGGAAAAATTTAGAGAATCACCAGAAAAAGTGTTACCAGGTTTTGGGATGAAAAATATTTGCTTGTTATTTGTCACATATAACCTGTGAGTTTCATGGTACGAATGAAACTTTTATAAGAAAATTGCAAATGCTGTTATACTGGCCAATATTGTCAGTAATTTTTTTGGCTCTTTTTAAAATGCATCTAATTATATTGCTTTTTTATTTTATCAAAAATTTCAATTACTAATTTCATTTTTTTTAGTTGGTAAGTTTTTTTTTTTTTTTTGCCCACGTTCTTTGTGTGATGTAGTTGGACAAAATACACATCAATGGCATATTAGCCGATTATTAAAAAAAGGAAAAAGAAAAGCGTCTCGCATATGAGCTCGGTTGGTGAATAAATTATGTGCATTTGAATTTCTGTTTTCTATTTGTTTTTTTCAGATATATATTTAACATATAACTTTTAAAGTTGGTGGGAAAGCTTGTGTTATTCACCTATTTTCATGTTATGTTGTAAGTCACCTAGTCGGACAATGGTAACATTATTAGCAAATTTACAAAATTTTGAAATATATCTGAATATAGTTAATGCGTGTAATATTTATGAAGAAATCCTTTACAACAATTCGTAAAATATGGAATTTGCATGAACCATATGAGCATGCAAAATACGATAATTGCATTGACACGTTTGTGATTTTTGTACGTCATCTTCAAAAGTGTAAACAGTTTCCTAATGTGTTCAATATATCCTTACAAAACAACAAATTAAAATCAAACATTCCTAAAAAAAAATTATGACTAACCTTGTTCAACTACCGAGCATTTCGCCGAATTTGGTATAACTCCGCCCTTATCCGATGGCGCACCTGCACCATTTCAACGTTCTTGTCCGTAGGCATCATGGCATTGTCTAGGGTAGCCAAATTTGCGCGATTGGGAAAATCCTCATATGTGTACTCCGCCGCATTTCTGACAGCAACAACTGATTCATTATCCTCGCAGTTTTTGTGAACGAAATTGTGTAGCCATAGATGCAGCCACCAACGGCACCTGCACTTTACGAAAATCAAACCGAGGCATGCTGTGCAGGAATC
The DNA here is from genome assembly GCA_030407325.1 of Camellia japonica. Classification (NCBI taxonomy): domain Eukaryota; kingdom Viridiplantae; phylum Streptophyta; class Magnoliopsida; order Ericales; family Theaceae; genus Camellia; species Camellia japonica. The sequence continues at coordinate 49,374,222 of JAPPVO010000010.1, read as the reverse complement.
TCCATCGCGACTTCCAAGTCCCAAATGTTCGCTCAATCACACTTCGCAAAGAAGAGTGAGCGCGGTTGAACAACTCATTACGATTCCTCGGATTGTGACGTTGAAAGTGTGGTTGGTGGTAATGGCTACCCTTGTATAATGCAAGAAATCCCTTCTTATTTCTGTATCCACTATCAACTAGATAATATCGACCTATCAATGTAAGTAAGTTAATACATATTTCTTTTACGTGTGGGCAAACAAACTGAACATATTATGGCACCTCAAAGAAATAACAACTATGTATACAAGTCATTAATGAGGTATTTATTTATGTTGCATTTGTTACATTTTTAGTAACGTTTACATATTGTGCACATATCATAGCTATGCGTTCAACTAAAATAATATTGTTAATTTTGAATAAGCAACCCTACACAATGCAAAGAATACAATTGATTGGTTTGTGTTTATTTGTGAATGTACTGAGGTACACATGACAGTCGTAACCTATATGTAATTTCGCATATGTCATACATTTTTTTTGACAATTCAAACGTAACTTAATGTAGAATAAGGTTCTAACAATTTATGCATAGTATTTTTTTTTTTTTTTTGGTCCAAACGTACCATTCACTGGAGTTGGAAAATTATATTGTATCCGGCTATCATGCATGCTGCCCTCCCAACCGCATGACACAAAAATGAAACACATATTGAAATCACACACTGTCAGAATATTTTGAGTGTGGCAACCCTTTTGACTGAAATACGGGGCTGCTTTAGACTCCCTTATGCACGCTGGCACGTGTGTCCTATCCAAGGCACCTAAACAATCCTACACAATTTGAACAAGTAGTCAACTGAATAGTAACATCAAGTTATTCATTATAGCCTTGCATTTTTTAACTCACATCTTTATAGAATTTAAAATGGAAATTGATTTTAAGCATAGTTTTGCGCACCTTGAACGGCAAATGTTGTGGTTGGGACTGCAGGTGGGGATCTCTTCGATTTTGGAAATCTGCGGGCGGCCGACAGTGAGCGACAGTGAACTTTTTCATTGCTTTCAAAACATTATGAAAATGTTGTGATATTGTTTCATCGGAGTGTTGGAATCTTTCTTGGAGCTCTCGGTTAGGCAAGTTTTTGAGAACATGAATGAAGATTGTAACACTTTCCTCAACATGTAAGTCGTGGTCCCGCTCGGGTACATGTAACCCCAAAGTTGTTCACCAGTGTGGCACATAAACGCGTGAAAACATGTTTCAGCATGCATAGTTCATATCGAAATCTGCCATTGTAACCATTATACAGTTCCGCTATCCATGCCCTCCCCATCAAGGTGGACGTACGACATGGGATTTTAAGCACGTGCACCTTGTAGTAGTCTGAGGCTATTCTGTACGCTTCAACATAATTATTGTTTATTTCATTCTGTCACTTTATTGCAAGCGCAACGACACCATTACACAATTTCTGCATCCGTGCATTGCTGTCACCGGCGCCTTCCATGCCTAAAAAGTTTACTTCAAATAAACGGTTAGTAGAAAATATAAACTAAACAAATCCGGTATAAACGTAAAATTCATAAAATAACCTAACATAAATTCATAAAACAGCCTAACATGAAATAACCTAACATCAGTGATTAACCCGTGATGAACACTAAATTTGGTGACAAAATTTTATGGGGTAAACATATGTATTCAAATAACTTAAAAAACATAAATTGAGATGGTCAATGTTATCTAATTTAATGCAAAGAAAAAGGGTAGTCCACAAACAATTAAAATAATAACTTGCACTTTTATCCCTTTCATAGCAGTAATGTTCCTAATGGACCAGCCATAAACCTGTTCAATGTTATCATGTTCATAATGGGTTTTGCAAACAACAACATCAATTAAACAAAATTAAACATGCCAGAATATTAAATTACAAAACCAGCCATAACCAAACTCAAGCAATGAACAACCATAACCTGTCCACTTAAATTAAAAAAAACAGGTAAATTTTGTAGATGCATAACCAACTCAAGCAATTCTCCTTAAACAAACTGCAACTAAAAACAGGTCCAAACAAAGCATAGTTAAAAAAATAGGTCTTTAGGAAATAGAAAAAAAAATATTTAAAAGCGAAGTCCTTCATTGCGCAATATGCTCGCAAGAGTTGGAACAGTTGCAGTCCTCTCTTTGTTCTGTTGTTTCACCTGGAGCTAGCCGATAATGCATTCGTCTGAAAGAATACTCATCACTATCTCCCTATTATTGGGCACTTCCATAAGCGAAATTCCGAAAATGGAGTGGTGGATTAGTTTGGTCCAAACCCTGAATTTCATAAATACGTCTAACTGCTTGGGCTATAGTGACACTATGGCGACCGACAACATGGTTTACAGTGAGTTCCTTGCTTTGGGTCTTAACCGAATTGACTAAATCATCCATGCTTGTTGCCAATGCTTCTGCCTCAGTCATTCGCTTTTTTTGCATCAATGTGCCTGATGAGTGCCTCCTTTTGCTGCCACTACCTAATGCGTTTATGGTTGCGGATTTCATCAAATCAGCTGTTTCTGATGCTCCCAATTCGTTGTTGTCGATAGAAAAGTCAGCACTGTCGAACTCCCCTTCCACCTTCAATTGGTTCCGCGTCTTGCCAGGCGTCCAAGCATTTTTACCCGTTGTCGCAGCTCCAGTGAATACACGACGCATCAACTCCTCATGATCCAACGGCTTCGTTCTGAACTTGCAACATACGGAATCAACCTATAACATGACAGAATGAGAATAGCAAATTAGGCAAATGTTGACATCTGTATGTGGAGTTTGTACAAAATAAATGAACAGTAGCAGAAAAAATTGTACACGCCAGCATCTCATTTTAAAGTAAACAAATAATATAAAAACAAAACCATTCCATATATACCAGTTCATAATATTAGTTCCATTTCATTTTGTTGTATATCTTTTTTATTCAATCATAGACGAATTATAACCATTCCATAAAAGTGACAGTGAATAATTGGAATGTACATAATTGTTTTATGCATGACAGTTAGTAGTAGTGGTCATTTTCTATATAAGTTGGTAATTTTTCTACCATAATATTTGAATTTCTTCTAGTTGCACCAGGTAGATGTTAATATAGAAATTGTACTAGCTAGATGTTAATACAAGGACTAGTTGCACTAGTTACATGTTAATCTATATATATATATTTGAATTTTAGGTAATTCACAAAGCTTAATTTGGTTTGGTTATAAAGTTTAATACTTTTGATTAGTTTGAGCATTTGTAAGGTTTACATTTGTGATGATTTGCATCATCACTATTACTTTAGTTCGTATCTTACCTGTATTTGGTACATGTCACCAATTTATTTTACATCGCACGGGTAGTCACCCAAGAAATGTTATGTATGTGGGGTAGGACTCCCTATTTAAAAAAATAATCGTCATCCAGTCAAACATTCCATAATATTTAACCTACTCTTATTTTAAAGGTTTCTAATCATTTGCAAGAGTACCGTGTAATTTAATTGGTCAGCTTATATTTTGACATGAGTTTCTAATCATATACATAAATGTTTTACATATTTATTTATGTATTGGTTTATTATGTCAACAACATTTACAATCAACCTTGTAGTTTGTTGTGCTGGTGTACTCTAATTAACTAAATTTTTTAATCATATCATTAGTGTAATAGTCAATATTCATAAATCGTATCACAACCTAACATTCAGTGGTTAAACTCAATATTCATAATTTTAATACATAAAATTTTTGGGTACTAGGCAGAAGATAGCAATGTTGTTGTACAGAAAAAAAAAAGTACAGAAATATAATGAGACGAGCATATTTGCAATTAGATTCCATAATCAATCGTCCGATGCATAACAAAAAAAATGGTTACTTAAGTTGAAATCGTTACCTTCTCCACTCTAGCCCACCATTCATCTGACGCATTGAACAACCCAGTCTCTAAGTAGAACCCAATTCCACTGGGGCCTTTCCGGCAATCCATCAGCTTCGACCGTGCATGCCACTTCGACTTCAGTTGATTGTACCAATTTTTTAGTTGTTTGATCTCATGCGTCAATCCAGTTGCTGCCTCATAAGTCTTACACAAAGACTGGTACCCATTCTGAGTGATTGACATGTACGGCTTATTACTTGTGTCTATTTCCTTAAGAACAAGTTCCAAGAAGATACGTGTGTTCTCCCAGTCCTAATTAGCTTTGTGATTAGGTTTTAGGCCATTTCTTTTGGCGGAAGGAGTACGAGAGCCGGATCGATTTGACGCCATGCGACTATAATAATTACAATATAATTTGCATATTACGTATGGTCATTATTTATATCAAAGATGTTCACCATATACAATTATGTGTGTGTATTACGTGTCGCTTTGTTAAAATCACAAGAGAAAACCAAGATCTTCATGCTCGTAAGTTTTGCAACGATATTGCTGTGCACACCTTTGTGTATATATGACTTTGTTACACAACTTTGCAAAAAACATTGAACACAGGGACACATATGATAAGTAATACATGTTCTGAACTGATAACATAAAACTATTATTTGGGCCACCAAATAGTACAGACAGAGTAGTAGGGTAACCATGTAAGCACGGATACATATATTACATACGGAACAACAAAATAACGACGATGATAGACAAAAAACAAGTCACAACTTTAAGTACACGCTGAGTCTGCTCAATGTCAATCAAACGAGCCTCAAAACGATGCACAGTGTCTCTGTCATTCTCAAGAGGCGTTTGTCACCCATATTCGTTACACCACCCAATCCAATTGACACATGACTGAGGTTAAAAAAAAGTATTAGTGATAGTTTGACAAGGGAATTATACCAAAAAAGTGAAGGTTCTTGTACTCATCACTCCACGAGGGCATTGGTAGTACGCATGACCTAGATTTTTTGCAGTCCAAGAAATCTTGATCACACAGTGCCCATACCCACAAGCATACATAGGGCCTGGTTGTGTTGATGTGGCAGTCAACATAAACGAGGCCATAGAGTCTTTGATGACTTGTTTCGTGACATAAGAAGCAAAACAATAACAGTTCAACGGGTGTGACACTTATGCTATGGGATAAGTTTGTTGTGTTAACAAGTTTGCCATTGGACGTCATTTTTCATGTCCATAAATTTTTTAATTTCATACTGATTTTTTTGAAACAATTTGTATGCAGTAGATTTTTTGTTTGGACATCACACACATCAAATCAAACAAATAATAACATGATAAACACCAAGTTCTAGTACGAACATGAACATGATAAAGACGAAGTTCATACGAATACCACTGTGCATTAGATAAATATTATATTTCTTTTGGCTTCATTATTTTTTCCATGCTTGGTGATTTTTCCAGTGCGATATATATTACAGTTTTGTTCCCTTGCTACTCCTTAGAAAAGGTTATGAACCTAGGAGACCATTTTTTTTTTTTTTTTTTTGCTTTTGGATACCAACTGCAGACCATTACATATGTAACTACTTTTTACAATACTGTGCTACATCTGTTCCCCTTGTGAAACATGGTAGGAACTCCCTACAACCCAAAAAATGACCTAACAAGCTACACCCTGCAAAATAAAATTTCACCCTAACAAATGATGCCAATTTTTTTTTGTAAATCATACATATTAAAAGTTATTTGTAATGTAATAAAATTTATAAAATGATTAGTATTTTACAAGTGATCCTCTATTTGTAAAAAATATTGACAGAATGAAAAACATGAAACAGAACCAAAAACCTTCTAGGTTATGCTCTACTGTATGAAAAAACATTTAGAGCTGATAAACTAGTATTTTAGGTGATGAGTCAGAAAAAAAAAATCAAATACAATATAAACTATTTTTCAGGTGATCCTCTAGTGATATAACACAAATCTTTCAAAATTCTTTGAAAATCTAGACAAAACAGTAGGCTGAAAATCTTTCGGAAATGAAAAACATAGAGGATGGGTTGGAGATAGTAGGTTAAAAAAAAACCAAACATTTCAAAAATATGTTTCCAATTATGAATATTGAATCTGTTTCCAAAAATCTATTTCCAATAATGAATATTGAATCTGTTTCCAATTATAAATATTGAAACAAATCTATTTCCAACAATCTGTTTCTAATTATGAATATTGAATTTGTTTCCAAAAATCTGTTTCCAAAAAACCAAACAGAACAAAAATCCATTTCCAATTATAAAGTTACTAGTAGGCTGAAAATCTTTTGAAAATGAAAAAATAGAGGATGGGTTGGACATAACAGGTTACAAAAAATCAAACAGAACAAAATTCTATTTCCAATTATGAATAAAAATCTGTTTCCAAAAAACCAAACTGAACCAAAATCTGTTTCCAATCCGTCGAAGAAGCTATAGTGCGACGACACTGTACAGTCAAGTCCCAAAAGCACAACCGAAAACACATAAAAGATCAGAAAATGAAGCCTTAAGACCCCGATCTCTTCTACTTTAGGGGACTTTTTTTTTAATTACCTAACGAATGTTTGAATTTATAAGACAAATTGAAATTGCAAAGTGGTGAGACATAGAGAGAGAGAGAGAGAGAGAGAGAGAGAGAGAAAGAGAGAGAGAAAGACAGAGACAGAGACAGAAAAAGAGTTCATACATAAATAAAAAACAGAGCATACGACTCATGGTTATCAGATCCACACCCCCCACCACCAAACAATCCGGTTATTGCTCAAGTGCTCTCGGTAGTTCAAAGGAAGCCCTAAAACCCCCATCTCTTGTATGTAGGGGACTTTCTTTTTAATTACCAAAACAAAAAAGTCTGATTTTAGAAGACAAATTCAAATAGGAAAGTGGTCAGAGAGAGAGAAAGAGAGAGAGAGAAATAGAGAGTTCATACATATATTAAAAACCAGAGCATACAACTGATGCTTACATATAGAAACAAAAACAAGAGCGGCTGAAGAGAGATAGAGAGAGAAGAAGAACTTACCTGCGGTTGGGGCAATCGTCGGAGGAATGACTATTTTTCCGTTGGCCTTCACGGACTCTTGTCATCGCTTGTGTCATCTTCCTCTTCAGATCAAAGCTTTTACTATTTTCTTGCCTTGAATGAAGGGGCCTTTTCATCTTACGTGTTTGATGTAGCTAAAGACCTCTTGATAGTACTTTGATGGCTCTAATAATATTCCCATCAATGTTTGAAATAAAGCAGGGTTAAAAATGAAATAAAAACACATCAATGAAGGGTAAAAGGGTATTTTTACACTGCATCTGACACAGATCATGTGAAGCTACTGTATATAGGTTTGTAGGGTGAAAATTGTAGGCTTATTGGTTTTCTTAGTGGCTTTTTGGCTTTTTGGCTAAAATAGCCACTTGCCAAACGAGGCCTTAACCAACTCAATTACAAAATTAAAGGCTTGAATTCTTACCTTAGGTGTTCAGTTGGACTCTAGATGACCAATTCTTAGAGTCTCCAAGCTAATTCCTTCAAATTTCTTAGCTAATCTCCATTTTCTAGCTTTGATCTCAATTTTCTTCCCCCTTTCTCTCTTTTTCTCACGTGTATGAGCTTTAGAATGTATAGAAACCTTATATAGGCTTATTAAATGAACTTGATTAAGTGTGATTAAATCTAACCCATTTATTCTAATTAATTGGTTCCGAATCGAATTTCAATTAAACCTATCATAAAATTTTAAAAATTCTCAATAACACAAAGACTTAGCCAATTTTATGCTCAGATGCCGATAAGGCCTTCAATTTGAATATCAAAACAGAAATTCAAACATATATAAACACAAATAACACAATACACATGCAATTAATCTAGAATTTCCTCTTGATTACTTATTAGGTAATCTTAATTAAGAACAATAAGCTAATCATAGGCTGGGGTTATTACAACATTGTGCGCTCAAGCGACAATTCTTGCGCTCGAGTGGTGTTTTCGTTTGTGTTTGGTCGCTCGAGCGACCATTCTTGCGTTCGAGCGGTATGCGCATATATCAGTTCGAGAAAAACACTTTTTGAGTCATTTTCTCACTTCTCTCTCTCTTTAAACATTCCAAAACCTAGATATGTTTTCTCTTTCTAGAAACCATCTCTAAAACCTCAAATACACTTTGATCCATTGATTTCTACACATTTGTCCTTCGGAAAAAAAGGGTAGAGCTTGCCTAGAGCTTCATTTTGATCGGAGCAAAATTGATTTTCGACTTTGTCAAAGTTTCCCCCATTTCTCTCTCTCTCTCTCTCCCTCCTATCTTCTAGCTTTAAGGTAGGAATTTCTCCACACTTTGTATGGTTTTCAACTTAGTTATTTGCTTTTCTAAACAAGATTGTGACTTGGAAAATTTGGATAAATCTAGGGTTTTGGTTTTCGAAATTAAAATAGAAGTTTTCAAGATGGTTTCTTGGAAATGATTGTGAGGTTATAAAAGTGGTTGAGTTATGATAAAATGGTGGATTTTTATCATTGGAATTGAATTATAAAGAAATTGGGGTTTTGCCCTAAAATGTGAATATTTGATTTTGTAAAGAGAAAATAGAAATGATGTTGGATATTATGAAATTGGAATAATGATGATGATGATGGTGGAGTTGAATATGCATTATCACTCCCATCTTGAAAATTTGGAAAGTATATTTTTGTTGGAATTATCTATCTGTTTAGAGATATCTATTTTGGGCTATCGGTGGAGGATTGCTATGATTGTTGTAGAAAGTACGTGAGAATTAGGGGAATTAAAGCTAAATTCTTATCCATTTGCATTGAGCATTGTTGGATACTTAATACATTGAAAGTGTATATTGTTTGAGAAAAATAGTTGAATACCTTGGTGAATCTGGATAAGGGGTGTGGTTATGGTATTATTGTTGACCTGTGTGTCTTTGGTGAAAGTTCAGAAACTCGCGCGGATAGGTGCTGAGCCTTTCAATTAGTACCCGTAAAAATAGTAATTGGTAGTGCTTGTATAACCTATTTGTAGACACATATCTAGAGATTCCCAGAGTATATCCACTGCCTTGTTTTTTATTGTAAAGGAAATAATTTTATGAATTGTGATATAAACTTGGCATTGCATGATTTTGGAAAGAGATGTAAAATGTTTTGGCACGAGCAATACATATGCATTCACTTTATAGCTTTGTTAAGATTCATACACTGTGCTAGAGTATCTCTGTTGGGCTTTGGCTTACCCTATGTGGAAAACCATTTTTAGGTGCTGATGATATGTCTCCGCCAAGGTAGTAGCTTTTGAGGACTTTGAGCTAAGAGTTTCTTTTGTTATTATTGTAATTATTACAAATGTAGGGCTTTATTTGTATTGAGTTTAAACTCACTTTTGTTGTAACCAAGCATTGTCTTGGAAAGTAATAGTCGTTAGGGCATTTATATATCTGTTTAACTTTTATTTCATATCTTTAACTTATGGCATATGCTATAGATTCAGGGTTAGGACTTATGAATGTATAATTGCATGTGTTACCTTTTGTACAATGGAATCATATGAATGGAAGGTAATCATTTCGATACATGTTGTTATTTAAATTAATATTGTGAGATGGTTTATGGTTAATATTTTCGGGGCGTTACATTTTGACTTTTTATTTTTCTTAATTCACAACTTATAATCTTACATAACCCTAAAATACCCTTATCTTCAACATCCCAAAACTAACCCTAGCCCATTAACCACTATTGTAGCCACCGGTTACGATTGCCATTTTCGGCGACCACCATCTCCAGCGTCACTCTCCATTCAGCTAGCCCAGCACAACCCTTTCTCCCTTTCTCCCTCTGTTTCTATTCTCCGTCTTTATTGCCATCACCAACAAGTCTTTATACTTTGAATCCCCTACCCATCACCAATATCCCTCGCTACTCCGAACCGTCTACACATTCTGTCCTTGGCAACTTTAAACTCTCCACCCATCCGCCCCTCTACAACTCCGAACCTTATGCATTCCCTATAAATCACGATTAGCTACCCGCCTAGCTTTGACCATCCCCTCTTTTGTCCCCATTGTGATCTCCTTATCACCACCCTCTAAAACCCTATATCGTGAGTTGTAGATGAGGGCGGTAATGGTAGCGACGACAGAATGGAATAAGAAGAAGAAGAAGAAAAAAAAAGAGGAGGAGGAGGAGGATGATGAAGAGGATTAGAGGGAGTGGCAATGAGGAAGATGACTTTCGTACTGGTGGTGGCTTTGCAGTGCTATTGACTAGTGGTGGTTGGCTGATTAGTGATGCTTGGTCAATGGCGGTGGTTGTCAATATGATAGGATTTTTGGATAAGGGTTATGAAATAGAGACGTGGCTATTTTGGATATTTGATTAAAGGATAAAATTATATATGATGGCGTGAAAGAGTAGGTGAGGTGTGCAAATAGAATTTCCTTTAAGTTTTACTCTTCTTATTTATTTATTTATTTTTTTTGTGTGTGGCTTTTGCAAGTTGTTTGGCCCATAATTGGTGTTACCAAGTAAGGATTCTCTCTTTAGATCCTCTCTTTGGTTCTTTACTTAGTGGGTTATTATATCTACTTTTGATGATCCGAATCGTTTATATTTTAAGATTTGTCATGTATATCGTACTTGTAAAAAATCAAGTCAATCAGATATTTAATCGACTTGATTTTTTACATATATAATATGCATAACAAATTTTAAAATATAAACAATTAAAATCATTCAAATTGGACCCAAAAATGAGTCGAATAATCTACCAAGTAAGGAGCAAAGGAGAGAATAAGCAGAGGATATCGGGTACAAATACAAAAGTATTCTAAAATGTCGAGTCCGCAAAACCTGCATTTGGTGCGTTCAATTCCTGCTGGAGAGTGTTGTGCTGTCTCTCTCTCTCTCTCTCTCTCTCCGTGTAAACCCTCGTCTTCGTTTTCCCGCCATTTATTGCTCCACAAAGCGACCGTAACCAAAGAAACGATGCACAGTAAAACCCTATCGTTCTTCTCCGATTCTCCTCACACTTGTCAGATTCAAACTTCTCTTCAAAATCCACACTCCAACTGTTGAGAATTCGTAAGGTTTCCAAACTCACCATGGTCACTTCAAGGGATGTTCAAGAGATCGTCTCAAAGCTATCATCCGATAAAGCTAAGACTCGAGAAGTAATATTTAATATTCACTTCATTTTCTTTCCACTCTGTTTGTTTGCCGAGAAAATGTAGGGAAAAAAAAAACAAGTAAATTACCCGATCACGCTTGTTTTGTGCTTTTTTCTGATTTGGAAAAAAAAAAGAAAAGGAACTCCATTGAAAGCTTAACTGTCTCTGGCTTGGTTGGATAGTATTTTAATTTCATTGTGTTTCCTACATTTTATTGGGAATCAGGAAGAACCTTCATGTAGGTTAATGTTTCTGCGTGTATATATATTTTGTTGAATCATGGTTTTGATTGGTGAATTCAGGAAGGACTTAAATTGTTGAACACATGGTTAGAAGGCGAAAGATCAATTGGCTTTTGTAGATATATTGGACAGAACACAGCAATGCTTAAACCGAATGATGTACCTCATTGTAAGATTTGATATTGATGCATATGTATATATGCATGCATTGAGATGATTTTGTTTATTTATTAGTGCTATGCCATTACATGTACAATTTGTTGAATGGGAAATTTGGTAATTGAATCCTTTTTTCTGTGCAGCCGAGACTTGGCCTTTTCTTGTTAAACTGCTAACTCAGTGTGTGTCGTTGGAGATATCTTCGAGCAAGCGGCGATTGCCAAAGTTAATATTTGCTAAAACTTTGCGCATTGTTGTACAGCGAACAGAGGATGCCAAGTATTCAGGTTGTTGCTTGAAGCTTATCGTTATTAAGTTAATTTATTCACTGGTAAATATTTCATTGATGTAGTAGCCTTAAATCATCAACTTTTAAGGATGAATTTCAATCCCTTTCACCATTCTACCCCTCAGATCCTATATCTTCCATTAAATCCTAAGCTGTCATGACTTTTCTTATTGCCTTGGGCAAAATTGTTTAGAAGCTATGTTGCATGGTGTCACGACCCTAACTCGCCCCTAGAGGTTTAGGCTGTGACCGGCCAGTAATCCTAGATTACCTCCCGCCTCAAAGACAAATCTGATAATTAATAATAATAACGGGGCATTGCGGAAGCAATAATAAAATACAAACATGTCCATCGAATAGTGCATACATGAAAGGCCGTATAAAATTAAAACTTCAACTTCTTCATAGATGCGGATACAAAAGTACATCATAGCATCTTAACACTTGTACGACATATCCATACATAGAAAGCTCCAAAACAAAAGAACTAAACAAAGAAAACAAAACAATCATCTTGATCCACAAGGTTGACAAAACTTGGCTCCAATGAGTCCAAGATCGCCCCATCACGGAGGCACTCCAATACGGCTGACAAAAGGGTGGACTCTCGAGGTTGCTCTGTGCTTGACGTTCCATTTGCTCACCTATATATATATATATATATATAGGGGAAGGAGGTGAGCTAAAGCTTAGTGAATAATACCAATATAAAGAGGTTAAATGAATGATGTCTATCATTGTACAAAATCATATCACATGAGTTCAAAGCAAATCATAAGTGAGTACTTGTTGTATCAAAGTTCACAAATCATATTCATATGTGGTAAATCTAATAGTGAGACGAAGGGCCCGAAGGCATAACGAAGGGACCACATGGGTCTAATGAAGGGATCATATAGGTCAAGCGAAGGGACCACTTGGGTCAACATTAGAGATCTCTGTGCACATATAACGAAGGGCCATGGTATTGTTACTCCCGGGCGAGGGCCACATAACAAAGGGCATGGTATTGGTACCCCAGGCAAGGGCAACACTAAGGATGCTACAATTACATTTCTAAAGAGACAATCATTAATTCATAATGAAATAACATTTCAAAATAATACTTTGGCGGTAAACCAAAATACATTTTAACAACATATCCTTACAAATATACTACTAACAGTGGGTTGGTACTGACGGTAGACCTCAGTTGACCACCTACACAAAGCACATAATACAAATACACATTGAATACACATCTGAAACAAGTAACGTATCTTAATTTGATTCTCTTACGTGGGTTTCTAGTTTGTTCCATGATTAAGGGTTCGTTTGGCAAGGGCTCATTGGGCTCATGAGCCACAAAAGACAAAATAGGCTCATGAGCCACAACAGACAAAACATCACATCCAACCCCATAATCATTACACTATTCTCTCACAAAAAAAGCCAAAAAAGCCAAAAAGCCAAGAGCCCTTCCCAAACCAAACTTTTGAGCCCAGGCTCATATAGCCAAAAAAGCCAAAAAGCCAAAGAGCCAGCCCACTTCCCAAACGGAGGCTAAGGATGTTTAAATGATGCAAAAGAGCGCCAAAAGGGGCATAAGGATGCAAATATGCACTTATAAGTGCTAGTCAAAATTTGCTGAAAACAGGGTCTTCGCTTGAGCGCAAACTTGGTCGCTTGAGCGGTGTGACCTGTTTGCAAAAGTATTGGATGGTCGAAATGTGCGCTCAATGGTTGCTCGAGCCAAGTGCTGAACAAAAGTGAGTTTGCTCGAGCGCACACTTGGTCGCTTGAGCCAATGGCCAAATGTCTGTAAAAATATTGGATGCTTGCAATGTTCGCTTGAGTCAAGGATCCTTCGCTCGAGCGAACTTGGCGAATTCTGGGTTTTCTAGATTTGTGTTTGAAGTTCAAAAACATTCCTTTCAAGTTCAAAGCTTGCATAGTTGGTCTCAAAAGCTTAGAAAAACTTTATAAAACATGAATTGTTGGAAAGTTTGAAACCATGATCTCAAATCCTCTTTCAATTCTTCAAAATAAATTCAAAATACCACGTTCTTGACATGCTTGTAACAAACTCAACTCTTTTCTTTACAAAACATGTTTATATGAGATGTTGAGTGTAAAATCATGAAGAACCTTAAGAAATAACTCATGTAAGTCCCATGCATGTATGAATTTGTAGAAAATCAAGTCCAAAGATAAAGAATTATGCATGCATGTACACAATTCACTCAAACTCACTCCATTCATGATGATTCATGCTCATTTCTTTCAAATACATGTAAATGGTCCTACAACTTGGTGGATTCATCTTCCAGCATGAATTATTCTCATGAATTTAGGGTAAGGATCTTAGCTAGAGCTTGAATTTGGCCTTAGGTTAACTTAATCTCTTCAATCTCTCTTGAACTCCCTTGAATTCCTCTTCTCTCTCTCTACAATGAGTTGAGCTCTCTCTCTAACACTAATTTCAGGTCAAAGTTTGTTGAAGAATGGAGTCTTAAGCTCAATTAGTACATATATATATGTTGATTAAGGCTTCACTAATCAAATGGGGTTAAGACTAAACAATTGGACTTAACTTAAGTCTAAACAATTATAAATAATTTATGAGAAATGTCTAAGACCTCTAATCCAAGAGCACTAATAGCTCTAATGTTGGTATAGGTCCCACATGATGGGATGTTTTGCTCATGTTTTTTTGTTTTTTTGATTTTCCAGCTCATTAGAGCTGATTTAGTGGTCCAAATTTAGTGGTACCAATCACTGTTGTTAATTTATTCTAATTATTTTGATTTGAATCAAATTTTAATTAAACTTACCATATAAATATTCCAACTAGCCTATTGAATTAATTAATTTTGGTTTTTGAATCCGTTTGGGCTTTCAATATGGAATTCTACATTTGACATTCAAACAGATAACTCACAAACAAACAGATAAATGTCAATTAAGCACATAATTATGCAAGTCATGCCCAATAAAATAACATATAAAAATGATACGTAGGTCGGGGTTGTCACACATGGACTCTGGTACGGGTGTCAGGTGCTGATGTGTACCTAGAGGTTAGACTTATCAAACCTTAAATTTAAGCATATGTGGACTTGGCAAAAATGGAGTCATATTTTTATATTTTTTAATCTATTATGTAAGATAAAATGGTGTTATATGGAAATTATATTGTAAAAAATTTACTTATTTTATAGCAATTATAATAAATATATGTATTGATATTGTTAAATACAATTGTATAAGTGTCCACTAAAAAATATCGAACCTATATTACACACCCTTATCCAAGTGTTGGGTGTTTGACATGGGTATTTGATTTATATTGAAGAGTCCATGTATCATAGCTTAAAGTGTCAAAATTTAACTTATTTTGTAGCAATTATAATAAATACATGTAATGATACTGTTAAATACAATTGAATAAGACGTGTCCATTGAAAAACATCGAACATATATCCCACACCCTTATCCAAGTGTTGGGTGTCCGACATACATATTTGATTTATTTTGAAGAGTCCATGTATCATAGCTTAGAAGTGTCTCGAAAATCTCTCCTTACTGATTAATTCAGTGGTGTCACTATGAATGATTGGCTGAACAACCTGAGAGGGCACCACTTCATCTTTCGGAGTTGGTGCCAACTATGGCTTAATTGCATGTGGTAGCTTATAGGACAATAATTTGTATTTGTTCCCGCAGATAATGGAGAATGGTTCAATAATAATTATGTTCCTAGATAGAGTAAACTGATTAAATAATGCTCAAGTAGCAGACCTGAAACCTAGGAGCCTAGGACGACAAAGGTTGAATTGAGCTGAGTGACTCGTATTCAACAACAAAATAAGGTTAAGTCCTGATATTTAATTCAAATTGTAAAAGTTAAGAATTCCAGGCTTCCTTAGTTTAATTTTTGAGGAAATATTGAACAAAGTTAATAAGTCCGAGTGGTAAATTTGTCACCGGTTGGAGCCCTAGAAAAGAAAAATCACCACCCCATTCAGCCTAACAGAACTATTTGGCTTACTTGATTCAGATTTTTTAACTTTTCAGAGACCAGACTTTAGAAAGATAAGATTTGAAGTTGTAATTTCATTTTTTTTTGCAAGTTTCCTAACCAAACAGAGTTGGCTAAAAAGATATATGCTCCATTGATCTGATTAGTTGAACTGTGTGCTTGGATTTTAATCCTTTCAATGAAAATGGTTAAAAGAGCATCATTTGATGTAAATTATGTATATTATCATTATTGTTAGGCAAGAATTTGCTTCTGCTATCCATGGTGAAACTGCTTTTCAATCATATCTGGGATGTCTTGAACGATGTCCCCAGCTTTCAAACCGAGTATGGGATTATCCTCCGGCTTCTTTTGGAAGTGAAAGATTATCGATTTCACATGAGGAAGCGGGTCTATTGCAGTGAGTGTCCCTTTTGCCTTGTACCTCATACACATTAGGATGTTTAGAGTATTGTCATTTATCGGTTTTCTTATATTATTCTAACTTCTTTTGGCAAGGTTTGGTGCTTTTATACATAGAAAAGGTGCAAACAAGCTTGAGTGGCAGTAATAGTATTCAATCTAATCCCAAAGAAGACGTGTTTCGTTGCATCTTGACACTCCATTCACTTCTTGAAAATCCTCCTGGAGACTTTCCAGTTACTCTTCGCGAAGACATTGTTAGGGGGTTTGTTAGGATTTTGTCTTTTGTAAGGTATTGTGATTGTGTCCTCTTTTGTTTTTCCTTACGCTTTTCTGCCTGTTTGTGTCATGTATTGCTGGGTTTCCATCTGGAAGTTTCAGTTATGGTATAACATGCAATCCCTTTTTCTGCTGTTACATTTTCAGGGATGAGGGAAAGATTTCACGTAAGCTAATTGAATGTTTGAATACATACTTGTTGAAGGATGGTCCAAATTTGGGCTGTCAGTCCTTGGAAATTCATGATGCTGTGAGGCAATTTTTGTTTCGTTGTTGGATAACAACCCATGACCGTGGTCTAAAGGTTTCTTAATGTGTTGTGATTAGTTTTCTATGTTAATTAGTAGAGATTTGAAGTGATTTATGTTTGTGTATGTGTTTCTGTTGCAGGATGCACTTATTTTATATGCTAGGTTACAATTAAATTTGACTAGGGGTGCTGCTGATGGGAGTACTTTGGTAGAACAACTTCTGGATGTAGTCGGCAAGGATCTAGATCAAAATAATATTTGCAGTTCCAGTATTCCCTGGTGAGTTTTTGGTTTCATTATACAGTCCTTTTGAAGTTCTTGAAGTTCTGTAGTTGTTCATGTGAATATGTTCTGTTTTCAGGAGTGACACAACCAAGGATGATAAGTGTGGAAATTTGACTAGCTCACAGTGTGGTTTGGTGGAGCTCGCAGCCCTTGTCTTTTATCGGGTAGTTATGCAGAAATTTCTCACCTGCATTTCAGTTTTAGAGTTGATGCTCTGTGCTTTAATTTGTTATTTGGTCAATGTATGGATTTCAGTTTGACACATAAGTTCAAGGCTCATGGTTTTCAATTTGGAAGGATTCTTAACTAGATAAATCTTTAATGAAAATTTACCTTTTCTATAACTTCTCTTGATTAATTGTCATGTGGTTATGACAGAAGTTGTGCTACCTTTAAGGGAGTAATTTCACAATTTTTGATATGAAATATACATTCCCAAGTTTTCTCTTGTTAAATATTGTGAAACTGAAATTTTGACTTCTGATAGCAGTTAAAATTTATTCCTTTGGCTGAGGGCAGAGAGAGGAGATTTATTAATGTGATTTTGACTTTCCCAGGCATGCGTCAATAAATCAAAAGCACCGACTGAAAAACGAGCCAGGAGGGAACATGCTGCTGCCTATCTAAAAGAGGGACTCATGAAAGGAAAATGGCTGTGGTATGTTTTGAGCCAAAGGATTCAATCTATTCTCATGTCCTTGCATGGGATGCTATACCTGTTCTCTATGACATATTGGTTTATATTTACAGTTGGTCTGAACATCTACCAGTATGGAGCATTTATCTATATACATGTTGATTGATATGTGATGAATCGATTAGTATGTCTGGTTTAATGACATTATTATAATCTGTTGGGGAAATTTTTCCATCTTCAAATCCTTCAATCACTGGATTTTTGTATTAAATTTTTGTTCTTTCTGCCCAGTTATATCTAATTAAAAGATCTAGTTATGTGTTAGTATCTTTGTTGGGGTTTTAGCTGCTTTGACCATCAATGGGTGTGTTATATTGATAATGAGATTTTTAAAGAAAATTTAATGCATTTTATTTGCAATGCACTCTTGCTTATTGGATTTGAATGTCTTGCTGGATGCACTATTGAAACAAAGGTACTTAAAACCAGTATTTCATCAGCTGTGTCTATCACACAAAGGTTCTCCCAGGAAACAAAAAATTGGGCAAATAATGACTGCCCCACGTCTTTTACCATTGGTTTGGCTGTGTTGTAGTTTGGTGCATCGCTATCACATATGTGAGACGTATTATTTTTAATTTTGACAAATTTGGGGTTTTTATTTTTGGTATTTTTGTTAACATTCTCTTCAGTAAAATATCTTGCTTATGTCAAAGCTAAGGGGTACTTTTTTGTGAAGTGACATTTAACGAAGGCTGGATTTTTGTGGAGAGACTAGCGGGATGAGAAAGGCGATATAAGTCTGGGGATGTGAGATCTCTGATTGAAATAACTATCCTGCTTAGTTTGTGTCTATTTTTATGTTTCTAGCCTTCATAGCTAAGTGATTGGAAAATCTGCAAAAGTATTTCCTTACAGGGGTTTCTAGTGGGAGGATTCAAATATCACCCTATTGATCATGATTCGATTTTCTCACTGAGTTCAATAAGGTTAGATGCATTTTATCATTACCTCCCTTATCATCATTGATGCGAGTACAATGATGCCATGGGATAATTCTTTATCTCTCAGTAGCCATGCTACACCTAGTAATTTGTATTGAAGGGGGTAGAATCTTACATGATCTTTAATTGTAAGGTATTTGCAACTATGATTGGGAATCTATTAAACCAGACTGAATAATCAAATGGCAGAATAAGATCCACGTAGCAGATTAATCTGCTACTCATGAGATACCTTTATAACCATATACAACATTATATGTTTATGAAATATTTGCACTGTGAGATCTTCATAGATGTGTTTGGTTTTTCCCACTAACCACTCTGCTCATTTGAAAGCCGTCCATGGTTGAATTGGATATAAATCTCTATTATTATTGATCAGTGCCTGGATATAATTTTCATTATTCTTTGTGTAATTACTTGTGAACCTTGTAAGCTGAAATCCTATATTACCATGTCAATATTGTTAATTTCTGTGAGGTTTTTGAATGACTTTTGGTTTTGAGGGCGTGCAACATGTCATTATTGTGTTGTCAGTTTTTTTAGTCACATTATATTGTCACATGTGCTCAATGACATATTTGTAG
Organism: Camellia japonica; assembly: GCA_030407325.1. Taxonomy (NCBI): domain Eukaryota; kingdom Viridiplantae; phylum Streptophyta; class Magnoliopsida; order Ericales; family Theaceae; genus Camellia; species Camellia japonica. The sequence goes on along the minus strand of JAPPVO010000010.1, from coordinate 49,354,944 downwards.
TAGCCACTGATGAAGTAGTATTTTGAAGTATGCCTTGTGATATGATATTGAAGTGTCCACAAGTGTATGTGGATTGTTTTAGTTTTCTATCTAACTTTTCATTAATTTTCCTTACTAGATATTTTGAATTAATTAAATGAAAATTGTTTGACAGGAACGCTGTCTTTTGCTGCCTCATACATAACTACTGTAGCCGCATCAGTAAGCATCTCTTAATCTACTGGTTTGAAGGCATTTGTGCAAACTTTGAAAGGTGAGTTTGCATTGGCATGTTGGAGAGGCTTAATAGAATCCTTGTCTTCTTGGTGGCTTATTGTTTCTTTTGATATGCAATTTTCTTTTCTGGTGTACCTGCTTGAAAATTTACTCCAAATAGGACAATCAATTAGAAGAGATATACTTGTCCTCTTCCTTTTACTTTCTTGTTTCTTGAATTTTTTATTTTTATTTTTTGATTTTGTCTGCTGTTTTCATGCATCAAAATATGGAAACCTTGTGCTTATAGGCACCTAAGTTCCTCGTTGCAGTTCATACGATTTAAGTTACATCATAGTTACTGTAATGTGGCCAATTTGTTTGAGGAAAGAATACAGTAGTGATTCAATTAATCATCTAGTTGCATGAATGTATTCATCAACTAGTTTGTTCACTCAAGTTGAGACTGCCATGTACTTATACTCTTGACATATTTACTGCTTAATAGAATCTTCTTGGATGCTCTTGTGCCGAGATACTCTGAAACAACAGGATGATAAAACTAAAATGTTTCCATGTAGGCAAAAGTTTTATATAATGTTTGAATTTCTCAAATTGTGGAATTGATGGATTGGGATTTTATTGCAGAATAATAAATGATGCAAATATGGGCCACACTTATGATTGTTTGCTGTGGATTCTGCGGTATGCTGCTCTTGATCTGCATACTACTACTGATCATTTTAGCTAATTGCTCGTATGCCAGAGCTTTTGCGAAATAATGGCTGATGATTCTATGCTTGTTTTTTATAGTTAGATACAATATTCTATTTTCCCTTCATTCTATCCATGTTTCTGCTTTAACACTTGATATTGATGCTTCTTCCACTTCGTCCTTTCTACCTCTTATGTATATGTATCTACCTTCTTTTAAGGAGTCTGCAACGACTCTCTTCAGTGCTTCTGCTTTCAGTTTCAAGAGTGGAGACCTCACCGGGTTCATCTTTCTCCTCAAATGAGGTATCTGGTTTTATTTATTCTTTTTACATTAAATGTATCCATAAATGCGTTTGTATGTTAGCAGGTTTCATCCTTCACTAGAATGAATAATGATATATAACTGAAATCTTATTTGACCATGAGGCAATTTTCTAATGCCTTGGTGATCATATGTATGTAAAATTCAGAATGCTGGGTTTGAGTCCTGCTATCTGTTAAAGTTTGTAGATAAATAGCATCCTAAAATTGTGTTTCTTTGATGCGTCATTTCACAATATGTAAAATGGGTGAATATTTTCAAAACTCCATTCTAAATTCGATGGCGCATTTGATTAAGCTCAATCTTATTGTTTTAAGCTCAATCTTCTTGTCCTCTTTCTCTTTTTATTTTTAATAAAATTTTGTTGTTGCTCTTTCAAAAAAAAAAGGTTTGCCTTGTTTAACTTGACCTTCATTGAAGGGAGGCCTCAACAACTGTATCAGAGTAAAGAAAACATTGTCATCATTAATATTGCTCGGCGTTGGTGTTATGTAGTGGAGAAGTAGTTATTGGTTCCATATGGTGCCCAAAGAAGTCAGTAACATTGTATTATTTTGTTTTTATGAATTTTGAATGGCTTAAATGTGCCTTAAAATGTTTGAGCCACACACATTTCCTCGGTTGTGTTATTTAGCCACAAATGCTTTGTGATTTTCCATGGTCATTTAAAGTTCCTTTTGTCGGTGAAAAATGAAATTTAAAACACTGTTTGATGATATTCCAAAAGTCAGTGTTGTTTAGCCCAAAATGCATCTCTGTTTTGCACGTGTCAAATGATAATGCATTTTCTTCCTGCAAGCTGTGTAATGACATAAAAATAATACTAGGGCGGTATTCTTAGTTGATGGTTTTATAGTCGGGAGCATAGTTGTCAAATCGGAATTCGTATTGTGAATTGAAATGGCCTCGTACCAAATCGCGAATCAAATCGAATTGTGAATCGTAAAGATTCGGTAACTTTTTCTAAATTATTTAAAACCGTATCTACACATTTAGATGTTAAATATATCTTATAAATATGAAATATTCAGACTTAAATCAATAAAAATGTTATTTTGAATGATAATCACATAGTTTAATAAGTAAGAAGTTAACAAAGGTTCCTATGTAAGATCGCCATCTTACATTTTTTCGTTTTAAGATATTTCTTATTAATCATTCTCAATAAAGATAATAACCAAATAAACAAACTATCAATTTCTAAAGTAACAATAATTAACAACGATATTGATATTTGAACAATAAGCATACATACTTTTCTAAGTAATAGTGAGCAAATCATAAGGAAGAATTATTTAGAATTTTTTATTTTAAAGTCTAAAACATTTTAAAATGTATAGTTGACCTCACACATGTAATATTCAATTATATTCAACTTAACAAAATAGCAATAGATAATTCATAGTGTAACTTTAATCTTGAATATCTTTAGAAGATATATTATGATTTTTAAAAGGAAAAAAAATGAGAAGAAAAGTTAAAAATATGTTGGGTCTGACTGAATCTAATTGGATCCTATTAAAAACTTTATGATCACTAAAATAACAACAAATCATGTATATATGTTGGTTATTTTGATATTAAACGCTATTAGAAGTTGTATTATGTCATTTTTACTAAAATGATGGAGAAAAAAAGAGTCGAAAATATATCGGACACTATAATTTCAAAAATTTTGAATCGTAAAGAGTGAATCGATTGTGATTCGTGCAATTCACTAGAGATTCACTTTCAAAATAGATTCACTTATAGATTTGTATCGATTTTGCAAAAATTGTGAAGATACGAATCGAATCGAATCGTAAGATTCTAATAACAGAGGTCGTGAGGGATAGGGTTTGTGTGTTTCATCTTCAATATGGAGATGATACTATACTTCTCTTCGACGGAGAAGAATAAGGTGGTTTGCCTTTATCTTTGTTGGGAATTTTCAAGTTTCTGTCGGGTCTTAAGGTTAATCTGAACAAAAGCAGTGTCATGGGCAATAACACGCAACATAGTAAAGTTGAGCAAATGGTGAGCATTTTTGTGAGTCTTCCTTTTAAGTATTTGGGACTTCTGTAGAGGGCAACCCTAGAAACGAATCTTTCTGGGTGTGAGTTTTAGAAAAGGTTGGAGGGTAGGAGGAGAGCTTTGCTTTCCAAAGGAGGGATATACTTTGGTTACCTGTGTTGAGGAAGCATTCTTGTCTACTTTTTCTCTTTTTAAGATTCCAGTTAGGATTGCACAAAAAAAAAAAAAAAAAAAAAAAGAAAAAAAAAGGAGATAAGTTGATGTGGGATTTTCTTTGGGAAGGGAAGGGTGAAGGCAAAAAGATCATTTGGTTAATTGGGAGATGGTCACACTTCCTAAGGAGAAAGGGTGTCCAGCCGTTGGTAGTCTTGTGGCAAGGAACATTGCCTTACTTGGTAAGTGGTTATGGAGATTTGCCATTGAATGTGATTCATTATGGCATTTTGTTATTAAGAGTAAGTATGGGGGTTCAAGTTAATGGTAGAGATGCTCAAGTGGTCAATAGGGGTAACAGTCGTGCTCATTAGAAACTTGTATTTCATCTTTTCACTTTGGTCTAGTTTTCTTTCCTTGAGGATGGGTGATGGGAAACAGTTCATTTTTGGAAAGATGTCTGGGTGGGAGATTCTTCATTTGATGTCGCCTTTCCACATGTATATAGAGTTGCTCGCTCTCATAATTTCTCAATTTTCTCTTTGGCTTGTTCTAGTTTGGCACCGATATCTTGGAATTTTTTCTTATAATCTTAATGATCGGGAAACTTGTGAGTTGACTTCTTTGCCGTCCCGGATTGAGTACTTCTCTTCATCTCCAAACGTGTGTGATAAGTGGTTTGGCTCATTCATTCATCTTGTGAGTTTGCATGTAAACCATTTTTTCACAAAATCATTGATAAGTCGAGTGTGTTGTCTTTTCACAAAAAATTGGAAATTGTTTGTGGCATCTTAAGGTGAAGATTTTTATGTGGTTTTGGATCATGGAAGCATTTTGACCAATTATACCTTTCAAAGGACAGGCCCAATCACTATCTTTGTCAATGGTGCATCATGTGTAAGAGGGGTGAGGAATGTTTGAATCATCTTTTCTTACACTTCCCTGTGGCTTTGAGGTTATGGCATTGACTCTTCCTTTTGGTTAATTCATCATGGGTGGCTCTAACAGCAAGTATCCACATGCTTTTAATTGATTTTTGAGTTTTGGAGGCAAGATAAGGGCAAAAGTGTTGTGGCTTTGTGTGGTATTTGCTATCGTCTGGGCCATTTGGTTGGAAAGGAATGTAAGGATTTTTGAAGAGAAATTGGGGGACTTGGATTCTATGTGGGATAGAGTTTGCATTTTGGCATTGTTCGGGAATATTCTGTATCCCCTCCATTTGAGGGTTCCACTCTTTTGATTACTAGCGACTGGGTGTCTGTGTGCCATTTATAGTTCTTGTTTTGTTTTAGTTTTGCTCATAGATACTTGTTTGATTATAGAGGACTTCTTGTCCTCTTTGGTATGTTTTCCCTTTTTTCTTGATAAATTTCTTTTTGTTGCTGATCAAAAAAAGAAAAAAAAGAAGTTATAAATGTAAGATGGAAACCTACCCTAATATTCCTTCCCCTGTCCTACCACGGGCTACCCACCTCTTCCACCTAACCAACAGAGTTGTGCCAACTTAAGTGGCATGTGTTCTTTTATTTTATGGGTAAAAAAATTCACAAGACTTGTCAAAGAAAAAAAATGAGAAATTCCAAATTCTAATCTGATGAGAGTTGTTGACATGGTTAAAATTGGAATAAGTTTGTTAAATAACCTGGAGTGTGTGGGTTGTGGGTTTGTCCTTGTTCGATATGCAAAATTCCCTGAAGGTCTTATTGGGTGCTGAAGAATAAAGATGAAATGATTGAGAGACGACTTTAAACCACAGAACACTGTTTGAAGGTTTTCTGATTATGTTTTCTAATTTGAGAATAATTTTAATTTACTACATTGATGTAGTAGTAATTTTTTAATATATTAATGTAGTAGTATTATTTTATTTTATGATTATTGTTATTTTTTGATTAGCAACAAAATGAAATGTTTTATTAAATGAGAAGAGAATGAAAAGAGGACAAGTCCAGCAATCATTACACCAAAAACCCAAAAAAGTTCATATACATCACAAATTGCTTTCCAATCTCTAGAAATAAAGACAAATGGAACCCCTTTGAAAACTGGAACCCCTTTGTGCTTGTTTGAGGCAACATGATCAAAAAATTGTTAATTGAATAAACTTTGCCTTTGTGCTAGGTTTGAAGCAACATGATCTAAACAATTGTTAATAGAATAATGTCATTGAATGATATGGCGTGTGTTTAGAACAGTAGGTTTTCTTATCCAGTGTTTTCCTGTTAATGAAGACTATTACTTGATGGCAACCTTTATGCAGCTTGAAAGAGGTTGGCACACAATATGGAGCTGTCTAATGCGTGGGTTACCTGTATTCAGTAATGTCACCTCTGTTGTAAGTTTTTGTTCACGAAATCATCTTTACTAAAATTGAGTAATCACCACCTTTAGTGTTGTTACTGTAGATAGTAAATGCCTTTTTTTTTTTTTTTGTTGTTGCTTGTTTTGATTGGGAACAAATCATTCTGCTCATTTTAGTATAGAGGAGCCTTTGTTTGAGTTAGACACCACGTTTGCATCATGCCTGAATGTTTATCATGAACACTCTGAACATCTCCACAAGTTTTGAAATAATTTTCTCTAACCAAATAAATAGGTGACGCTTATAGGGATTGAACTTGCTACGGACTTCTTTGACATCTATTTCTTTCATATTGGTAATTGGATAAGATCTTAATTAAAGAGAATAAATACAACAAAATGTTGGTCATAATCGGTAATACTTCTGCATTCCTAATATTGTGTATTTTGTTGTGTTACATGGACTCTTCTATTTCATTGAAAGTACTTGTATCCACTGAATATGATAAGGGTAAGGGCGTGTGATATGTCTTGTACCCAATTTAGATTCTCGAATCCTTTATTTTATTTAAACATGTTTGAAAAAGCAGAAACTCATATTGCCATTAAAGAAACATTTCTAGCCTCTTGTACGGATGAGAGATAAAAAATTTATATTTCCCTTAATCCTATTTAATTTCAAGTATATTTCTATATAATTTACGAGGTCTTATTTAAGAATATTATATAATATGCAATATATGTGTGTGTGACGCATCCCCGTACTCATATCCAACTTTTGGATACATATCTCAATATTCTAAAATTTAGGTTTATGATGTTCTGACACTTGGACCCACACGTGCATCTGATACTCAGACTTGAGTCCATGTAACATAGGTATTTTGGAAGACGGCGGATTTTACGAATATGTATTCTATCACTACTCGACTTTTAAAAACATAAATTTAAATAAAAATCATTTATTTATTGAATGCCACGTGCACTTTGAAAGAGTTTAGGAAAATCCAAGAAAGGAAGAGCCTGTCGGTTAAGCTGTTTTGCTTAAAATACAAAAGTTTAAGATAATTCTTGAAAAATTAGTTCTGGAAGATTTAGAAAATCCTTACAATGTTGCACAAAATCTCCATTGTTGGTGTGAAGTAAAGAGGAAATTATTTAGCTGTTGTACTTAAAGGTAAGTGTCAAAGGCCTCATTTACTAATGTGGCCTTCCTGCCCCAACATGCATATATTCATACCACACCAGCATGCATAATCAATTGTCAGAGTCAGAATTAAGTACTACATATTATGCTCAAGTCTGGGACAAATTAGAAGTATTGCAATCTTTTGATAAGTTCACTACAAGCTCTTACATATCCGTTATAAAACTAAGGCCTGTTGGAGATAAGATTATATTGTCAAAAATATCAGAAGGTATGGAAGGTATTAGAATAAATAAAGATTCCATGATTTGTGCTTATCATGATTTATTGTATCTTTGATTTATTTTAATTCTTTAATTGAAGGGATTTGATTGTATCTCCGACTATATATATATGGTGTATCATGTAAACAAGAGTATCAAGTTGAGTGAATGAAAGATGTAGCCCATAGGGCTTTGTGTGTGGAAGTAGGCCAATATTGGTTGAATCACGTTAAATCTTTGTGTTCTTTTTTTCTTTTCTGTCTCTATTATCTCTCCATATTGAACCTTACTGCCTTATTACAAAATTCAGCTAGTCCGAATCATAGAATGCCCATTGCAAGGTAGGAACTTATGAGCTTCAAAATTGGGCAGAGTGTAACTTCTAGTATGTCTAAGCTCTGCCTGCATTAGAAAGGGTTAAGCCTAAACCAATTGGCTTAGTAGAAAACATCTTCAATCCACATGTATAACAATGGTGTTGTGTGCAAGTGTTCATAGTTACAATATATTGGAAAATCAACAGTTTAATAAATTCATAAAAAAGGTGACAATAAGAAGTAGAAGGGGAACGAATCACACGTGATTGATGCTACCCAATTAAGTTTTAAAATGTTCAACCCATTTATAAACACATCTTGGGATTGTGTATTCCTCGCACCTTGCTTTTGGCATACGTCGAGTTTTCGTCTTTACAAGTTATTATCTGGAGGCTAGAGTATTAAACCCACATTACATTCCAACACCAACGCAGTCTTTTCTTCCTAAAGGAGTTCTAGGGTTTCTCAATTTACTTCTTCCATAAATGAGTGCCAACAAAATAGTTCTCACTACAATTCCTCCCAAAGGAGTGCCAACTAACAATTTACATAATTCTCATAGTAGTATAAATCCTTAATTTTGAACATTTCCAACAAGTTCCCATGTTCAATCTTATTCTAATACAATAAAATTTGTAAAATTTCAAACTTTACAATTTTGGGGCTTTTCAAGTCAATCAAGATGCATTTAAAATTGAAGTCACGTTAAGGGTTTTCATGAAGAAACAACATCAATGTACCATGCTCATCTCAATATTTACTAGAAAGTAAATCAAGTACAACAATAGGCATGAAATAGGAACACATTTTCAGAAATCTACACAAGAAACCAAAGATTGACATGAAAAGAGTAGAAATCCCCTACCTAGTACCCAAATGAAGAAGACTGGGACTTGAGATGTTGGTGAAATGAAGATCCAATGGGTGAACAATAAAACCCTTAGTTAAAAATGAAACACAAGAATTGAAAGAGAGAGAAGAGAGAACCACAGATTTATTGGGAGAGAAGGCACAAAACCTAATTAGGTTTTTTACCTCTCTAAACACATGTATTTATAATAATAAGGGAATAAGTACAATGACACTATTACCCTCAAGCACATAACTTAACACTCCCGCTCAAGTTGGTTTATAGATATTTTTCATGCCTAACTTGCATACAATAGGATGAAACACGTTAGTCCTTAACCCTTTGGTAAACACATCACCTGACTGATCTTTAGATGTGACAAAAGACAAACAAATGATGCCATTATTCAATTTCTCCTTGATAAAATGTGGATCAATCGTGATGTGCTTAGTCCTATTATGCTGAACCAGATTATGAGCAATGTTAATAGCGGCCTTATTATCACAGTATAGTCACATGGGACCACCTCTCAACAATCCTAGGTTAGCCAATAAAACTTTCAGCCACATCAACTCACAAATGCCATGTGTCATGGCTTGATACTCTGCTTCTGCACTTGATCTGCCAACAACTGATTGCTTCTTACTCCGCCAAGTCACCAAATTTCCTCGTACAAATGTACAATAACTTGTGGTAGACCTCCTATCATCAATAATACCATCCCAATCTTCATCGGTAAAGGCCTCTAATCTTAAATGACCATGATTGGAGAACAAGATGCATTTTCTAGGCGCTGATTTGAGATACCTTAAGATTCAATGAACTATATCCAAATGCCCCGTCCGAGGATCATGCATGTATTGGCTAACAAAGCCAACGACATATGCAATATTTGGCTTAGTATGAGAAAGGTATGTCAGTCTTCCTACAAGCCTTTGATACCTTCCCTTGTCCACAAGTTCTCTGTCACTACTATTGAGCCTATGATTAGCTTCAATAGGAGAGTTAGCAGGCCTACGTCCCAACATGCCTACCTCCTCAAGCAAGTCCAAGATGTACCTCCTTTGAGAAATAAAGATGCCCTTATTTGATCTAGCAATCTCAATTCCAAGAAAATATCGTAAGGGTCCGAGATTTTTAATTTCGAATTCCATGGGAAGTTGAGTTTTGACTTTGGACATATCTTTTTCATCATTGCCTATCACCACAATGTCATCCACATAAACAATAAGTACTGTGATCTTATCCCTACATTGTTTGATGAACAAAGTATGATCTGCTTGCTTTGCTTTATACCCAAATCTAAGCATTGCCTTAAGAAATTTGTCGAACCAAGCTTTAGGAGATTGTTTCAACCCATACACAGCCTTCTTTAATCGGCAAACCTTTCCCTTAGTGGTTGGAGAAGAAAAACTTGGAGGAACATCCATATACACTTCCTCTTTTAGATCCCCACGAAGAAATGCATTCTTCACATCCAACTGTTGTAACGACCATCCTAGAGTTGCTACATAGGAAAGAAGAACACAAATGGAATTCATCTTGGCCATTGGTGCAAAGGTCTCTTGGTAGTCAATGCCATAAGTCTGAGTGAATCCTTTGGTACCTAGCCTCGCCTTATATCCCTCAATGGTCCCTTTAGCTTTCTACTTAACAGTGAACACCCATTTGAACCCCACAGGCTTTTTCCCGGTTGGTAGAGAAACTAACTCTCAAGTGCCATTCTTACTCAGTGCTCTCATCTCTTCTGCCGTAGCTTCTTTCCACTTAGAATCATTAAGAGCTTCCTTCCAACCTTGTGGAATAGAAACAAAAGATAAAGACGAAACAAAGGCACGGTATGATGGAGATAATGAGTCATATGACACAAAATGATATATAGGATGTTGGGTACAAGATCTAACTCATTTCCTAATAGCAATAGGAAGATTCGAGTCATCAACTTCATGAACATCACTAGCAAGGACATGAGAATTAACAGCTAAGGACTTATTACTTGAAACTGGAGATGGAGATGATTAGCATGGCAGCACATCACGCACCAGTTCTTTCTGTCGCCGAGAGTAGGTCTCGAGATTTGATCTATCTAATCGACGAGACTCCCTCTGAACACAAGGAATTACCTTTCCCACACTACATGGCTCACCCTTCCCCTCACAACCACTACAAGGAGAAATTATAGAATCCGAGAAACCAATCTCTTCTTCTGGAATAAAAACCTCCCCCTGAAGGGATGATCCCAGGATCAATGGCTCGGACGCACAGAACGTAACATCCATAGAAACATATAGCTTGCGAGTGTGAGGGTCATAGCACCTATAACCTTTTTAAGTAGAGGAATAATAAGAAAAATACACATCAAGGCCTTAGGATCAAGTTTGCTGCGAATGGAATGAGGGGAATGGACAAAGCAGACACAACCAAAGACCTTAGGTGGAAGGGATCGGGGAAGAAGGTCAAGAGGGTGTTGAAACTGGAGGACACTCTAAGGCATGTAGTTAATAAGATATGTGGCGATAAGGACCGCGTCACCTCAATATGGTTTAGATACATGCATTGTGAACATAAGAGCATGAGCAACCTCAAGAAGATAACGGTTCTTTCGCTCGGCAACACCATTCTGTTCAGGGGTACCGACACAACTAGTTTGATAAAAAATGCCATGGGCTTCAAGATAGGCCCTACACCATCAATATATTCAGTGCCATTGTCACTGCGGAGGACTTTAATGGGGGTAGCAAGTTGAGTAAGCACCATCTTATGAAATATTTGAAAACATGAAAAAACTTCATTTTTGGTCCGGAGCAAGAAAACCCAAGTCACACGAGAGTAGTAATCAATAAAAGTGACAAACCACCAATAACCAAATATAGACATAACACGAGATGGACTCCAAATATCAGAATGAATAACCATAAAAGGAAAAAGACTTCTTTTATTAATAGGAGGATAACAAGAACGTTTATGTTTAGCAAACTCACAAGCATCACAATGAAAATTATTCTTATGACAATCCTTTACTAAAGTAGGAAAAAGTTTTTCTAAAACAGAAATAAAGGGGTGTCCTATACGCCGATGCCATCGATGTAACAGAGGAACGGCAAAAGTGCCAGTTGCTTGAAGAACCTGGTGAGAAGATCCAATAGAAGAAAGTTCAGCATCTAGAAAGTACAGGACCCCATGTGCTTTACCACTGCCAATCGTTCTCCCAGTACCTAGTTCCTAAAAAACACAATGAGAAGGATAAAAGGTTATGGAACAATTTAGCGAATTAGTAAGACGACTAACAGAGAGTAAATTAGTAGAGAACTGGGGAACATGAAGAACAGAAGAAATAGAAATAAAGGAATAGCAATGAACAAAGCCTGTCCCAGATATAGAAGATAAAGACCTATCAGTAACTCTTTCTTTATCCTTGCCAAAACAAGGAGAGTAAGAGTAGAAATGATGAGACAAACTTGTCATGTGGTCAGTAGCGCCGGAATCAATGATTCAAGGATATAAAGAAGAAGAAGCACTCACGGCACTCATAGGAATACCTGTGGAAGCAAAGTTGGAAGCAGAGGAACGATCAGAAGCAGGGACAGAAAGAATCAAGCCGAGCCATCAAACGTCGGAGGGCGTGCAACTCATCATGGGAAAGTGTAACAGAATCACCCGGGGTGCTAGCAGAAGACTCAGAGAGATTGGCATGGGAACAAATAGCGCCACCACGTCCACTAGTACCACTACGACCTTCACCGCGGCCTCAAAGAGGACGATCATGTAACTTCCAACAATGTTCCCTATCATGCCAGTCTTTTCCACATTAATCACAGGTAATCTAACCATGATCAACACTAGTACCTTTGCTCCCAGACTTGGAGACATGGCTATCCTTTGGAGCAGAAGAAACAGCGAGAGCAGAGCGATCTTGGAGAGGCTGGTGAACCATAGCACTACACCTGCTCTCTTCTCGCTGAACATAAGTATATGTCTCACGCACAGTGGGAAAAGGATCTCGACCAAGAATCTGAACACGAATCTGATCATACTCATATTAAGACCAGTAAGAAAATCATAGATCCTCTCTTTGGACACCATCAACTGAAAGGTAGTAGCATCTTGAGAACAGATAGCGTGGAAGTTCTGATAATAGTCGAGCTCTTGCAACAAATTACTCAGCTCGGCATAGTACTCGGCAAGGGACTTATCCTTTTGATCAAACTCCCATATTTTCGTTCGCAATTCATTAGTCGAGGCATCATTACCACGCTAGGAATACATCTGAGTAGCAGTAGTCCAAATCTCATGAGCGGGATCCATCAAAACAAAGAAGCGGCTAATACTGGAGTGGATAGAGTTAATAAGCCAAGTCATGGCAAGAGCATTCTCTTTTTGCTATTTATCTCGGGCTGGTCCATCCTTCTTGGGAGCCTTAGTAACTCCCTGGATGTAACCAGACATACCACGAGCAGTTATGGCCAATTGAAATAAACGCGACCAAACTAGATAATTGGTACCATCCAACCTGACTGAAGCAAGTTGAAGAGAGGAATTGTCGCTAAGAGAGACATTGGAACCAGAGTCTTTCACTTCGCTGACTATAGGGATCTGCCATGGCCTAGCACACCCAACAAATAAGACAACCGCAGAAAACTATCAAAAGAAAATTGGTTCTGAACTGAAACAGCCCAATAGCATTAAAAAGGGGCCAAAAAGACCCAGTGGCTGAAGTAAAGAAGCAATAGGCAGACCGTAGAATGAGGTAGATAGTTCTGGGAAGCCAAAAAAACAATCAAAAAGCATCCAAAAGTATCAATTGAGGCCAGGGATCAGACTACAGACTCTGGTTGGCTCCCATAGGTATGGACCCAAGTGGTGAATCGACCAAAAAACTGGCAGAATGAAGAAATCAAAAAATAGGACTAATTTTCCCAAAAAATAAAGAAAAAACGAAAAAATAGACAACAAAAAATCAAAAAATTTTGAAACTTTTTTTGAGGAACCTTCTACCCTAGTCGTTCATGGTGGTAATTTTTTAAATTTTTTTTTTCTGGAAAAGAATAGAAGAAGAAATTTTCTTTTCTTTGCTTTGATACCAAGTTAAAAATAAAACACAAGAATTGAGAGAGAGATAAGAGGGAACCAGAGATTTATTGGGAGAGAAGGCACAAAACCTAATTAGGTTTTTTCCCTCTCTAAATACATGTATTTATAATAATAAGGGAATAAGTACAATGACACTATTACCCTCAAGCACATAACTTAACACCCTTGTGTTAATTTAGCTTTATGATCCTGAGTACAAGCCTTAATTTGATTTCTAGGAGCAATAGAAGGGTTGGAATTATCATTATATTGTTGTTACTAACATGACTAAAAATAGGAGATTCCCCATTTGAACGAGTAGTAAGAGAATATGAAACTAGAGTTGAGGATGATGGTTGGCTCGGTGGGACACGAGTAGTTTGTTTTGCTCGACTCTACAAATGGGTCTTTAGATCAGTCCTACGGTCCTACCCAACCGTCCATCAATTTCTTACTTTCCCCTTAGTAGACTTTCTCTTCTCCATCTCACCACAAATAGTAACACCTTGAGTAGGAAGAAGAAAAAAGACTCTTGCTGTAGAAGCTTTGGAGGAATCTTAAACTGAAGGACATTAGAGGGCATGCGATTGATGAGATAGGTTGCAATAAGAACGATATCACCCTAATAGGCTTTAGGGATTTTCATAGTATACTTGAGGGAGTGAGGAACCTAAAGAAGAAGGCAATTTTTATGCTTAGCAGTGCCATTCTGCATAGGAGTTCCCGCACAACTTGTCTGAAAAAAAGATGCCATGCTTATTGAGGTAGGCACGAAAGTTCCCATCAATATGCTCTGTCCAATTATTATTCATGAGGGATTTTAACTTTGGCATCAAATTGGTTACTTGTCATTTTATAAAAGATTTTGAAACATGAGAAAGCTTCACTTTCAGTACGAAGTAAATAAACTAAATTAGCAATAGAGTAACCATCAATAAAAGTAACAAACTAACAATAACCAGAAAGAGAAACAACATGGGAGGGCATCTACAATAAGCATAAAGAGAGAAATGCTTTTTTTTTTTTTTTTGGAGGATAAGATCGTTTAGGCTTGGCAAATTCACAAGCATCGCAAACAAAACTACTTCTGTTACAATCTATGAAGCACGGGTACGAGTACTGGTACTGGTACGATACGGGTATGTTGATACGGTAAAATCCAAAAAAAGTAGGGTACAGGTACGGCTTGGTACACTTGTAAAAAAATATTAATTTTTAATTTAGAGCAACGCAAAATTAATTAAATGATTTAATTTGTTAAGCTCCAACTTATAATTAACATTTAATGCTAAAAGTAAAGGTATAAATCAAAATTAAATGTCAATATATTAAATAACTAACAAACCATAGTTTAATTTTAAAATCATGCTAAGTATAAAACTAAAAATAAAAAAGAAGTCTAGTGAAAGGAGTTTTATCTCTGTAGTAGAAGAAAATATTGTTTCAACTGATGTACGGTACAGCTTGGGTATATACTGGGTACGTCAAAAATTAAAAAGAAAAAATTTGGGTGCGTATTTCGTGTACCCGGTACGTATGCAAAAGTACCATACGAGATACCATACGCCAGTAAGTATCTAGTACGGGTATGGCATATTTTTCGAAGTACCCATGCTTCATACTTTACAATCCTTTATGAAATTAGTAAAAAGTTTTTGTAAAGCACCTAAAGATTGATGTCCTAAGTGCCAATGCCACTAATGTAAGAGGTGTAATGCTCAACTAGTAGCTATTTGAAGAGCCTGACCAGATGACAACGGTGAAGTGGAAGCAGATGAAACATCCACAAAGTATAGACTACCATGTGCTCTACCTTTGTCAATTTCCCTTGCCAGTTCCTGAAAGACACAATGCTTAAGAAATAAATGTCACTGAGCAATTCTGAATTAGTAAGGCTACTAACAAAGAGTAGATTGGTGAAAAATTTCAGAACATGGAGAACAAATGAAAGACATATAGAGGGAGACCGCTAATACATTGAGATAAGTAGCACGCATAACATAATACACAACGTTCTCAGAGCTAAAAATATTTACAGTTTATACACAACGTTCTCAGATCTTTGTCAATTATAGTTTCAGAGGAACTAGGCTGACTACTGAGCTTTAATTTTCCGTTCTGTGCATATTTTTTTTTAATAATAATGCTTGCCATTACTTGAGTAGCTGTGATGCACTTATCTTGACATCTTGTTCTGTTGAGACAAACTGAACGTAGAAGTCTCTCTGGAAGTGTTTGGTGAGAGGTTTGACTTTTTGAAATGGCTTGCAATATTACAGTTATTTTGGAATGCAAAAATTTAGTAAAGATGGCTGGTTTCCTGTTTATGTTGCCAGTATTTATAGCATTCTTTTTGGTTTATGTACAGGCAGATGCTGCTTTGATGCTCCTTGGAGACATAATTTCCAATGTGAGTATGACATTCTTTCTTTTGTGGTTCCTGATGCTAAGTATACATTTTTAAAATTTTTTTTTGTCTGTTTGTTTTCCTTGTTAGTATGCACAAGTTTTATTACTGATACACCATCTGATTATAACTATTATTGCGTTGCACTTTTTCTGTCAGGATTTAATGAACGCATTTACAGTACCTCATGATGTCTGGGACATTCGGCTATTTAAGCGTTTGCCATCAGCGTGAGTGTACTTTGTCTACATGCAGATAATGCTAATTGTTTCAAATATGTTAGCATCAATATTGTACATCAATATAGGTGACAAGAATGATTGGGCAATTAATATTTCTAGTCTAGGCTTAATTTTGTGGCAGCAAATTTGAGCACCAAAAGTTATTTGATAGTGTTCTTTTAAAGGAGTTGATAGTGTGCACATCCAATGCAAATAGTTGTACTTATTTCAGTGATATTGGAGCCTATTTTCATGGAATTATCATGAACAGCCTTTAGGAAAGGTTCTAATAGCACTTCATTGGTCCTTCCTAGTAGGAGGGTATAGATCCAAATGATTTTCTCCCATTGCTTGATACCATGGTAAACTTTGAGCTGTTGAGTGTGAAAATATAGTATTCATTTGTGAAATCAGGAGTTTGGTTAGTCAGGCCAGATTAGTATAATCAAAACTATTGGCCGTTCTTAAGCTTCACATAAGCATGCACTAGATATTTTTGCTCATCAGCTAGGTATGCTTTTAATCTTTTGGACGGATTTAATAATGTTTCTTTAGTTTATTGTTTTTAGTGCTCTGCCTCCCTGCTTAGTGGAGGTATATCCTTTCTTTTAATGTTTGTGTTGGGCATACTATGTGATCGACGAATATCAACAAAATTGAAAGGAAAATTTTGTAGAGCAACTATAAGGCTAGCTATGCTTTACAGGATAAAATGTTAGACAACTAAGAAACATGTATATAAAATGGGTGTAGTTGAGATGAGTATGCTTAGATGGATGTGTGGTAAGATTTGGAAAGATATAATTAGAAATTAATATATTTGTGAAATGGTAATAGCACCAATTGAAGACAAGTTGAGAGAATAGGCTTTAGATGGTTTCTTCATACACATGACAAAGATCTATAGATGAAATGAGAAGGAAGAGTGATATGATCACCATAAATGGAAATGTTAAGAGGAATGGAAGATCTAATTGATATGGGATGCGGTAGTGTAAAAGGATATGTTTAACCTCAAGGGGTTGGCCTAGTGGGCAAAACTTGGGGCTTGGGGTGTGCTCCCTCCAGGTCCTAGGTTCAATACCCACTAGTAGCAATAAGCTCGTTGGGGCCATGTCCATACAAGGCGTTCGCCCTGGCTTTAAATGGGTCCCCCGCAAGTGAGCGGTGGGTTTGGTCTCCCGGGATTAGTCCAGGTGCGCGTAAGCTGGCCCGGACACCCAATTATCCCAAAAAAAAAAAAAAAAAAAAAAAAAATGGTCCTTGACAAAGAATGGTTGAAAAAGAATTCATGTAATTGACCCTTCTTGATTGGGACCAAGGACTTAGTTTGGTTTGGTTATTATGAGTCACAAAATTGCTTTTCAGGAAAAAAATAGGTCTCAAAATATTTCACACCTTGGTACTTTCAATAATATTAGTCTTCATACATATTGACGATTTCTAGAAAAATAGTTGATTGAAATATGTTGAACTAGATAGAAGGACCCAGGATAAAGAGATTATTTGAGTAGCACAATGGACACCTCCAGAAGACTCTGGTTTATTTGCTGGCAGTTTCACGACCTGTTTTTGGAGTAAAGTAGTTCTCAATAGATAGCTTCTTTGTTAATGTCCTTGTTACCTTGAACTTGGATCGTTTTGGTACGGGGAATGGGAACGTAGTACACCACATGCTTAAATTGTGGTACGATAAGGGTGGGTTTGTTTCCAAAGTGCACCAACTTAAGACAATCCATTTGCAAGGGTCATTGATGAGCAAACAGAATTGAACCTCTTAAGATGAGAGAGATTTAATTTAAACCCTACAGATCTGAAAAAAGTGTAATTGTTGGAGAAGCATGCAGCTATTTCCTCTTCAGTCTCCTAGCCTGCTATTTCTTGCAGCCAAAATAAAATAAATTCTCTAATGTGGGAACACTTCTATGCTTCTTGCGATTAGGTGTGAATGATGTTCTTCCTTCAACCTTTAGACTTGATTTGGATGGTATGAATGAGAGATTATTAACTCCCAATTGGAAGAGGATTCCCATTAAGGCTATATGGATGTAATCTTCTTTCAAGTATTCATTAGACTTCTGGTCCTCTTCTGTTGCATATGTTTTGATTACAATTTGATGGGAGCCTTAGATCGAGGGTTCTCTCTCCCTTCATAAAGAAGAGGATATCACATTTTATGGTAATATCATTTCCTTGGAGGAATGGGAATTGGACAGGACAAAACATGAGAGTCCCATTCCATCCCGTGTTTCTTGCAAATCAAAATTGACCTTGGGGAAATTTGAAGCCCTTTGATCGCCAATAGTTTCTTGTGTGCTTTTTTTACACATCTCAGTGGTTTTGATTTGTATCATTGTTGGGATTCTAATGTCCTCTTTCTCCTCTTATTGTTATATGCTTGGCCTGCAACACTACATTGCATTTGGTGGAGAGCGAGCTTATTATCACTTAAATTGGCTTGGTATTTATGAGTTTTACTACGTTCTCCACCGGGTGCACAGGTTTTGCAGCCATTTCCTTTTATTTGACTTGGCATCACAATGCGAAGCAACATTGCTTGATTGGTTATTTGGGATTGATGTACATATATATGTGTTACATAACTTTTTAAATATAAATTTGGTTGTTTTGATGAGTTTTTACTAACCAAGGGTCACATCAAACCCTAGAGTTTCATACGAGTAACTGTTGATATAGTTGTATTTTGTAATAAGGTAATATGATTGAATATGGAGAGATAATAGAGACAAAAAAGAGAAAAGAAAGAACACAAAGGTTTAACGTAGTTTGGCTAATATTGGCCTACATGCACACACACACACACACAAAAGCCTTAGGGGGCTACATCTTTCATTCACATGACTTCATGCTCTTATTTACATGATGCACCATATATATAGAGTGGGAGATACAATCAAATCCCTTCAGTTAAGTAATTGAAATAAATCAAAGATACAAAAGAATCATAATATGCACAAATCATGGGATCTCTATATATTCTGATATCTTCCATATCTTTTGATTTCTTTGAAAATATAATCTTATTTACAACAGATATAGACACACTTAAATAGATAAATATGTATTGGTGTTTGTAGCTTTTGGTTTATTTTATTTTATTTGGATTAAATAGTGGTGGGCTAACAACTGGCGATATCCCCTCCCCATGCCTATCTTCCCTTCCCAACAAACCTAGATGAAGGTGGGATTTGATCCTCCGAGAAACCTTACTGGTTAAATTGGTCAGCACCTTTGTAATTCAAGGACTTCATTCCAAAACCTTATAATCTTCATGTTGTAAATTTTGTTTGATTTGTTTTTTTATTAAGCCTTTAGTTTTGTGGTGGTTGTCTTACCTACTTGATTCCAGTGTCTTCTAAGAACATCTCAATATTATCTGTAATTTTGTGGTTTTAATCTCTATGCAGGTCTGTTTTGTGCTTCATTTCATGTTATTTTTCAAGAAGAGGCTCTCAAGTAAGTCAGGCTAGATTTTTTCAATTTTCTTTTAGCCTTGATCTCATCCTTTTAGAGTTTGTTTCAAAACCATTAGAGCCATTTTCCATTCAAGCAGGTTTAAACAGTACAATAAAAGCAGGAATCTGACTTTGATATTTTAACTGGAACTTTTTCTATATTTCTTTTTACAAGGTTATCACGGTATCTTTTAATGCAAACATATCGGTTCCATTATCCATTTCATTTACTGTCTAATGGGACTTTAATCAACCTGGTTTCGACTGCATAAATTGGTCTGGGTCATGTTGAAGAATTAAATGACAAAGATAAAAAGAATGAAAAGAGAGAGAGAGAGGAGAGAAGACAAGAAAAACAGCGCTGTGAGGAAAAGAGAGAATGAGAGCACATAGGGTTCTCTTCCCCATTCTTTAATATTTATACTTACAGAAAAGATTACAATACTACCCTTCTAACACATAATAACCAACACATGGATGAGAGATTGTTGTTTTCTTTTATTACCTAGTTTATGAATCAAGTCCGCATAGATACTTTAGAGATGTGAAGTACCTGATGGTATTATTTATTGATGCATGCTGTTTGTTCTGCATCCATCACTTATTACTGTAGAGGTCTGAATGTTCTCTAAGTAACTGTTTCTAGTTTGCTTCTTTTCTTTTTTTGGTTTTTAAAGAAGTTGATTTTTAAAACATTAATGATGATTTTAATGATGTCTTAATCGAAATTAAAATATCTGTGTCTGCCCAATTTACCGCTGAACCTCTTAATAATATGTTAAACAAGTAAAAATTCATAATCGTAAGTAGACACTTGATTCTTCCATATATGTTTTTAACTTTTCTTCTCTGCATATAACCTTTAATTCTCCTAGTCTCTCATTGCTTTTGGTCCTCGAGTGCTTGTTTAAATTATCACATTTTATGGTTCCAAATCTCAATCTCTCTCTCTCTCTCTCTCTCTCTCTCCCTCTGTGTGTGTGTGATAAATAATGAATTATGGTTATGACCAACTTCAGTTGATAATATTCATGTTTGACCCTTATTTGGTGTTGATGTAGTTTAATTTTGTGGTTGGCGTTCTTTATGTATTTTGCAGCAATGTTTTCCATAAGTGCCACATTCTTGTCAAACACACATTTACTTCATAACATTTTGAATCAGAATCACACAATAGTATCTAAGTTAATACTTCAAAAAAATCCCATTGAAATATTTAATGATTTGCTAATTATTGTTTTTTTTTTAAAAAAAGAAGCAAATATCTGTATTTTCGTCATTGTGATCCAACCTTTTCTTTTAGAAATATTTCATTTCTTGGTTTTATCTAAGTTTGCATAACTAGTTAATGAATGAAGTTGTTTAGGTGAACAGGTGGAAATTCTCTGAAGCTTGCAGTTGTGTTAGTTCTGTGGAAGCAGATTATCACCAGCATCTGATTTCACTTAATGTCTAGAACACAATAAATAAATTTGAGTCTTTTTTTGGTGGTTGGGATAGAAGTCTCTGTTTGTAATAAGACGTCGCTAGCCTCTCTGCCTGTGTTGAATTATAATTATATTGGAGCTCTGGTTGACCCATTCAGCTGAGTGCACTTCTGTTAAGGATTATTGTTGAATAATTTAAAAGACCCAGAACTTGCCTCTTTTTATTTACTCCCGTGGGCATAAGGTTGGCAGTAATTTTTCTGCCATCTATTTTAAGACAATTTTTATGGACTTCAAATTTTATATTCAACGGTAAGGAAGAGTGATATGATCAGTCAATTCCTTATAAAACTTGAGGAATATCTACCATTACGTTCATGTTTGTGACTTGCCATCTTTGTTTTGTGCAGGGTGACCTCCGAGACAGTTTACACCTCAGACAAAATCTCTTAAGGGCAGTCTTGGCTTTAGTTAACTGCCAGGTTTGCTTGTTTATTTAATGGAAGTAGTTTTCTCTCTTGATTGTTCAATTGTTTTATTCAGATATCTGTACTTTTTATTTGCATTGGAAGATGGATGAATTGTGTACGAGTACAATTGTTCTTCTAGAATTTGTTTTTGGCAAGTTGGTACTGAGGTGGCCAGGATTCTCCATGCATATAATTTTGGTTCATGGATAAAGATTAGTGATCGTATGCTTACACAAAAGTTTTATTATAGGAGCTACTTTTTGTAGGTATTTGGTAGTGAGGTGATTGGTTGTGGACCTCTAGGAAGATGCTGGGTATTTAAATGGCCAACGATTGCCAGAGGTGGAGGAGAGAACCATGGCAGCCTTGAGCAAGAGACGTTGGTAGGGAGAGATCTTAGTAGGGTGAACACATAGTCTAGCAGGGTAATCTTTCACAAGATAATATGTCTATACACATGTACATGATCATGATGCTCTACAAATGTATAGTATGCTCAAAACGGTTTCTCATTTAAGAAAAATGGTTTATATCAATCCCAATGACCAAAACCAAACATTCTTATCGACCTGGTGAATCCTCTCAAGTACATGCATTTGCTAGTAGTCATTGCTATGCACCACCTAATCTAGTGAGGTATCTGAAGTAGTAGTCTATGAGTGACCATTGCTAAGCATCACTTAAACACCACCAAATTTATCGGTTTCTAACTGGAAGGACCTTGGCACCTACACCGAGTGGGTTTTCAGTCTTTCGCTTGTAACAGAGAAGACAAATTCGTATGTATATTTTTATGAATCAAAGGAGCTAAGTACAAATATATAATCTAAATAGAATAAAACCCTAATAACCTAAAAGACTAAACTACTTTGAATGAATAATATAAAATAACACACATGCACACCCCCCCTCCCCCTCAAACTGAGGATGCGAGCGCAGAAAGTATCGAAAGTTTGGAAAGAAGAAAACAAAAACGATCAATAGTGTGAGTCTTCGTAAAAAAATCGGCCAACTGAAGAGAGGAGGGAACAAAAGAGAGAGTAATATTGCCAATCTAAAGATGCTGTCTGACAAAGTGATAATCTATTTCAATATGCTTTGTCCGCCCATGGAAGACTAGATTGTGGGCAATCTGGACAGCACTCTGATTGTTACAATACCATTGAGTCGGATCAGAAAGAGAGAAACCCGTATAAAAAAGAAGCCACCGAAGCCAAACTATCTTGAAAGTAGCATGAGCCATTGCACGATACTCAGCCTCAACGGTGGAACAAGTAACAATAGTCTATTTCTTACTTTTCCAAGAGATGAGAGAATCTTCTAGAGAAACACAAAGACCAGAAGTGGATTTGCGATCAGAGATGTGACCCGCCCAATCAGCATTAGCATAGGTATGAAGAGTCAAGTCCGAAGAGGCAGATAACAGCAGACATTGCAATAGAGTGCCACGAAGGTAGCGTAGAGTATGAAGTAAGGTAGCCCAGTGTGTGGAACGAGGAGCAGAAACAAACTGATTGATAATGTGCACGACATAGGAAATGTCTGGACGAGTAATTGTGAGATAAACAAGGCACCCAACTAACTCTCGATACAAAGTGGGATCCTTAAGAAGAACGCCATCAGAAGCAGAAAACTTAGCATGCAACTCAATAGGAATGTCGACAATTTTGTCACCAGTGAGATTAGCACGAGAAAGAATATCACGGGCATATTTAGTCTGAGAGAGAAGATACCCAACAGGAGAAGTAGCAACCTTAATACCAAGAAAATACCGAAGAGATCCTAAATCCTTCATCTTGTACTCCCGAAACAATTGATGCTTAACCTCCTCAATAATACTAGAATTAGAGCCGGTGATGGTCAGATCATCCACATAAAAGAGAATGAGAACAAGGCCAACAGAAGTGCGCCGGACAAAGAGAGCACAATTATGATGACTAGGGTGAAAACCAAGCTGAAGTGCAACAGAGTGAAATCGCTTATACCAAGCACGAGGAGACTGCTTGAGACTATCTAGAGCATGGCGAAGACAACAAACAACATCGGGAGGGTGAGAGAGACGAAGTGTAGGGTGCATATACACTTCTTCAACAAGATGCCCATTCAGAAAAGCATTTTTGACATCTAGCTGAAACAAAGGCCATTGATGGGCAGCAACAACAGAGATAAGAGTGCGAACAGTAGTCATCTTGGCAACGGGGGCAAAAGTCTCATCATAATCAGTCCCATACTCCTAAGAAAAGCCCTGGGCAACCAAATGAGCTTTGTATCATTCCAAATAACCATTAGAAAGGGTTTTTGACCTTATAGACCCATTTACATCCCACAACATTCTTGCCAGCAGGTAATGGAACCAAATCCCAAGTTTGAGTGTTAGCCAAAGCAGTTAACTCGTCATTCATGGCAGCAATCCAATTTGGATCATGACAGGCTTCCTTGTAAGACCTGGACTCAAAATAAGTATGAAGACAAGAAAGAAAAGACTAATAGGAAGGGGAGAAACATGTATTACCAAAACCAAGTCGGTTCGGAGGACGATGGTCTCACTTTGAAAAGCGATGATGTGCAGGAGGAGCGGGATCCAGAGAAACTGTTGGAGGGGCAATGGGGCTAGAGGCAGGCGAGCTCGGAAGTGCTTTGCGACGTTGATAAATAAGAAGAGGAGCAAGGGAAGCGGGAGCTGGAGAGGGAGTTGAAAAGCAGGGGAGGGAGTAGCTGGCGAGATATTAGGAGTGCTAGTAAGAGGCAAGGTAGAGACCTCAAGATCAGAAACAAACTCATCGGGAGAAAAATTAAGAGGAAATGGGTCAATATGAACCAATTCTTCCGCAATAAGCTCAAGGACAACACCATCAACAGAAGGCAAGGGGAACTGATGATGAATAGCTCCCCAAAGTGGCTCAAATTGATCACGAAGGGCTATAAGAAACTGAACAAGACGTTGCTTTTCCCGATACTTGGTATAACTGTCAAGTAACTGCAAATCTGATGGTTCCATTAAAGTAAGCTGATCCCAATAAGTAGTCATCTCATTGTAGAACTCCTGAATGGACTTATCTTTTTGACTAGCATTGCGTATAGACATCTCAAGTTCATACTGTTGTGCAAAGTTAGACTCAAGGTACATAGTTTTCAAATAGTCCCAAACTTGTTTAAAAGTAGAATACTTGGAAAAATTCATACCAATAGTAGTTTGAATTGAATTATGAAACCAAGTAAGAATTTGTGCATTTTCCTTATCCCATTTAGCAACATCGGCCTCCGTTTCTTTGGATTTCGTAGGTCTAATAGTCACACCAATAACATATTTCCACATGCCTTTACCCATTATAAAGTTCTTCATTACATGGGACCAATAAGAGTAATTGGTACCATCCAACTTAGTGGTGATGGCTTGCAGTTTATCATCAGCCATATTGTAGATAGAGAGATGCAAGTTGACGCTGAGAGGCTTCAAAGGCTGTGAAAGTTGGAGAGATGTGTACTCCAGAACCATACAAGATTGAAGTCAGATATATTCACCAAAAAAAATAAAAATAAAAATTGAAGTCAGATGGTTGTAGGATTCCAACTGTTGCTGAAACACAGACACAGAAGGAGATGAAGTCAACTGGTTGCAAGTCACAAAGAGTTCGAAGCAGCCCACACAGAAAATCAAACCAGAGAGTGAGTCGATTTCTGAGGATTGCAAAGAAAACAGAGGCAGCAGCGTAGCAGTAGCAATAGCAAAATCAAAGCCGAGCAACGAAACAGAAGCAGTGATGAAACAGAGCAGAAGAGAGAAACCGAAAGGAGACGGTGAACACTGAAGCACCTGCTTCAGTCGAATGGTTCAAAGAAGAACCCACAAGCAGAGGTCTGCCACAAACGAAAAATAAAACAAAATAAAAGACCACTGCGTGATGAGGAGAGCACCTACGAAGGTATGCAAAAGAACTATGATGGCCTGTGAATGCTGATGATGAAGTGCAGAAACTAGGTCAGCAGGCGTTTGTATGGCTCTGATACCATGATAACAGAGAAGACAAATTCATATGTATATTTTTATGAATCAAAGGAGCTAAGTATAAATATATAATCTAAATAGAATAAAACCCTAATAACCTAAAAGGCTAAACTACCCTTAATGAATAATATAAAATAACACACATGCACATCACCATGGACTATTGAGCCAAATTATTCTCAACCTCATCTATACATGACTTGAATTCACCACCATTAGTCAATTAAAACCGTAATGTTTTAATGTAATTAATGCAACACATGCAAATATTCAATTCTCATAAAATGTGCTCCATGCACCTCCGTTCAACAATGTATTTTCATTTCCATGAATTCAACAATTCAATAATACAATAAATATAGGTTTTTGTCAACCTATTGTATCAATGTCTACAAAAATGCCATTCTCCACCAATGGCTAAAACAATTATATCTAACAACGATATAATCTCACAAATTATACTCATCTATTCTCAATTTTAATATAACATCCTTAATTCCAATATAACATCATCAATTTCTAATTTTGTGTAATATCACAAATTAGGGCAAATTTGGGGCTTTTTTTTTTTTAAAAACCCACATGCAATTTTGTACAAGGAAAATAGGTTTAGTAAGAAAATTATAGAGAAATACCAAATTATTCCCAATTTTGTACAAGGAAAATTGGACTTCAGCATGTGCGGCCCCACCTGTTGAAGTCCAATTTCTGAAGAAGGTTTTCTACAATTCTATTTTTCGTCCTTTCACCCGAAACTCAAATATTAAAAATGACACAAGCTAAATAGGAATTAGTATCATCTTAATCACACAATCAAAACACAACTCGCCAAATCAAAGGTCCAAAAGTGTATCGAGGCATCCATATAAGTGGGCTCAAGTCGGGTTTAAGACCCGGGACACTACAATAGGTATGATACCTTTTCCTAGGTGTCATGTGTTGGGCCAACGCCCCTTTATTTCTGAGATCGGTCAAGGAAGACCTACTTACTCTTAATGAGCAAGCCAAGCAGCCTTGACAAGCCCTTGATCCCAGCCTCCAATCCATAATCCTTCAATGATCTTGAGCGGTGGATGCCTAGCTCTTTCTTATAGCTTAGGATGCGAAGTGATGACCATGATAGTAGTAAGTAATGATCCCAATTTTGATAAAAAGAAGAAGTAATGATCCCAATTAAGGGGGTGTATGCATAGGGGAGACATAAGCTAGCCAATGGCCGGGTTATGTTGCTATCAAGTGGGAGTGACCACTAAGTAGAGGTACGTTGGCTGGGGGTGGTCTTGGTTGCTTCTTAGCATTCCCTTTAGGAATGAGGCATGAAGGGCTGTGATTAAACGGGGGGCTCATCTGGGTGAGCTAGGGTGTGTTGTGGGGTGGCGTTGCCGAGCGGGTGAGCTTGGCTTAGAAGAGTAGTATTGTGGGCCATGCTTCAGGCTTTTTATATTTTGAGTCATATAATTTGATGCTTTGGCTTGCTAGGGCCCTGAGAGTGCTAGCTGAGCAGCCATTCTTGGTGGTCTATATGCCTCTACTTAGGTTACACATATAACTCCAATCAATCTGCTTTGGGATATCATTGTGCCTTGGAAGGGCTGCCATGTGGAGATGGTGGCGCAGAGGTAGTGGTGACATGGCGCCTTGTAGGGCTCACCACGTAGCAAAGGGTGGTATAGATACTCAAACTATTTATGAAGTTTTATCTTGCCTTCCGTATCTTTATAACCATTGTAGTTTTTTTTGGTGAATTTATAAAGTTATGCTATTCTTACTTTCCAAACAATTATTGGTGTAAATTAATTTTATTTTTAATATGAATATATGTTTTTGTTGTTTGGGTTTATTTTCCCAAGGAAATATGAGCTTTACATTCACTGATTATGCCACTGTTAATGATTGAAGAGAGCCTTTGTGAATGTGTTTCTTCGTCTTTTTAACCTTTTCTATTTTTTGAAACTGTTAAATGATCATCCAAGGTGGTAAGGTATCCTAAAGGGGTAGTCAGAAAGAGAAAAGAATTGCATGAGAGTAAATCAGAGGTACAACGCATGAACTAAAAACCCCCATGAATTTTCTGTGGAGTTCGTCAAGTGTACATGCATGAGATGAATTCAGTAGTACCTAATGGTCATATTACTGGATTTTTATTTCATAACCTTTGGAACACTATCATGCTGGTGGTTTCTAGGGGGGAGGATATTATGTTTTGTTTTGTTTGATGTTTCTTTTCCCCTATTTCATTAATATATTTTTTTGAAATATCTAACTTGTAACTTGATATGTCATTTAACTAGAATTTTGGAATATGCTTTAGTCAAGTGTATTCTGTGATATTTTTTTACAAGCAGTGCCTTCTTATGCAGGAGTGTCCCATGTTGAATGAGCGCATCATTGTATTGTTGCCAGCGGCTGTTTACGCTCTTTGTGCTGGTTGTGCTCCTTTACCACTTGATTGCAAAGGCCTTTTCCCATATCATTCATCCATGGATGTTCCTGAAGCTGTGGAGGAGTGGGTTAAGGTACATGTTGGTGATGATCTTTTCTTGTTATTATTGAACATCTTGTCTATACAGATTGGTTTTGGCTGATAAAATGAATTCGATGGTGGTTGTAGGGAGAAGATCGTGAGCATGAAAATTTGCATGAACTTTTTGAATGCTCTGTTGAAGTCCTGGCAAAAATTGATCATTCTTTTGGTCCTGAGGTTGTTTTTTTTTTTTTTCTTAATCTCAACTACTGTTTGCTTTTTGTTTAGTTTTTACCTTCTGATTGTCATTGTTAATTTTCAGGTTTCCGAATCCCAATGCTATCGGAATGTACGTCTTCCCCATCAGTTAATAGATTCGCTGCTTCATGAAATGGAGACCTATATTCTTGAAGCTGTAGTAGATAAAAATGTCGAAAAGATGCTTCTGTCTGATGTCTTCTACATGTGTGCTCTCTTATCTAATTTTATGTTCTGTTCGTATATAACAAGGTTAGTCATTACTTCTTATCTACTTTTAATGACACAGGTGTCAATCTTAGAAATGCCATCCATCTGTACCAGTGTGGTGAGGTTAAGTTTGTGTCAGCGCTGCACTTCCTTATCTGCTTTAGACTAGTTGTATGAAAGTTGTATGCAGGTTTAGTATTCATTTCTCTATGTTCATGCAAAGTTTTGGCTGAATTTACTTTGGGCATGGTTTAATTTGTTAGTTATTATTTTGTTCTTTGTTTTCCTTTCTTCTTCTTTCCTGTTCTTTTTTTTTTTTTTTTTTTTAAATAAAAAATAAATTTGATGTAGGCATATTATTTTTTTGCTATGATGATGTTTCATGTTTAATGTAAAATATAATTGGAAGACATTGAATGTGATATTTCTTGCGATTCACAATTTGGCTGATGGCTGATGTCAAGTTCAGCCAAATTGTGAGACTGAGTGGATGGACATTCTTTCTACCTCCATTGTAGCCATAGATTGAAGTCGATACAATTTTGGTATGCACAAGTGATTTTGTCTCTAATAATTTATTTATACTTTTATCTATCCTAAAAATGTTTTGCTTACTTTCAGGGTAAGAGAAGAAGTTTCGTCATTCCTCACTAAAATGGGCCAATACTTGATAAAACTGCTGGATTGTGCTGTTTCTGGTATTGAAAAAAGTCATAATGATGCGAGACGTGGTTGTTTGAACTCTAATTATATTTTTGAAGGCATGAATTCCGTCATAGCTTCTTCCAAAAGTTTTGTTTGCTCTCCTCTTTTCAACAAAGGGAGAGATCAAAATGTTTTTGATGTCGTGGTCTATACTGCAATAAGTCAATCTATTGAGAGGCTTTTGAAAGCTCTGGCCAAATTATATGAAGAATATTCGCAAAGTGCAACGAATTTTCAGTCTCAGATAGACCTGCCTGACTTTTCTGCTTCTATCACTTCTGTTTCAAAATCTCCATCGAATAGCAGTATCAGTATGATTATGGACATGGAGTTGGACTTGGTTGAAGATTCTAAAGATGTTGATGTTATAGCAGTTAGTGGGAAAACTGTCAGTGGCGTTTCTGTCTCGGCTGGGACCTGGAAGTTTGACATTATATCACTAATTTCCTGTTTTTTCGCAGTTTTACCAGTTGTTACTTGGGAAATCTTGTTTGACCTTATGGACAAAGAAAATGATGCATGTGTATGTCAATGCACTAGTTTATGTTTATTATTTTTATTGTTTTTGAGGTTTGTGCTTGTCTATTTTTTTAGTTTTATTTGTATTATATATATATATATATATATATGTACTTATGCTTTTAATGCAATTATTCTCTTTCAGGTCTTGGAGAATATTTTATTCAATGTTTGTCGACATCCTTATTGGCCCTCTTCCAGAAAGTTTTCAGACTTGGTACTGTGATCACCTGGATATTGATGCATGAACTTTGAGAACATGTGCAACTACAAGTTACTTAAATTAATGAATATTACTTCAAGCTACTTATTGCTTGATGACATTCATATCCTTGGACATTTGCTTCCTTGTTTTATTGATTATTCATGGTTATGTATTTCAACTCCTTTTTGCAGGTTTCATCAATGAATAACATGGTAGATTTGAGGGCAAGCCTTAAACCACAGTGTTCTAATATCCTAGCTGCTATCTGTGATTTGCTAGGGACCTTAATTTCCTTGGACACTTTTCGAAGGGATAATAACACTGTTGGAAAGGACACAAATATTGCTCTACCTTTAAAGGAAAGAATATCTGAACAGGTAGTTTCTTTATCTTCATTTATTTATAATATAATAAATGGTGCAAAGTTGGTAATTACTAATTAGTAATAATTTCTTATTTCGGTAATTGTAAAATATACTCAGAATTGTGTGAAAATATCTGAGGCAAGAATTTGAGAAAAGAGGGAAAAAGGAATGAAACACTCTCAGAGTCTGAATAGAGAATATAAGAATAGCAAAAAAATCCAATTCCAACTATGAAAAATCCATTAAGTAAAAACAAGTTGTTGCTCGGGTTGTTTCTAATGGAATGGCAGCCATGTTAGTTCTACATGAGAGCCTTTTTCTAAAGGCTAAAAAGGCACTCTAATCAGTCACCTAGGTCCCTTTCCTATTCCAGTTTGCCGCCTATTAAGAGAATGGGTCCCATTCAAGCGGCCTACCTTTATTCATCTCAGAATCTTTTGGGAGGCCTTGGTGGTCTCTTTTTATCTAAAATAGTTTAGAAAACTCTTCCTACAAGGAATGGCCTTCTTTCTTTCATCTAAAAGCTGGCTGGTATATTCTCATATTCAAAACAAGGAAGGTGCTGCTCATTCGCAATTACTACCATAAGAAAGTCACCCCTCTAAAGGGGCTTATGCGCTCCATGACTTTCGCATGTTATGGGATCTCGAAGACTGAATTGAGTTGTTATGCATTTAAGCCTCCAATTAAGTGCAGTAACATTTTTTTGACATTATAGAGTCCTAGGATACACAGTTAATGCTTTAATGCAGTTTTAGTTGGGATGGAATCTATTGGAAGGAGAAAATAGTTGGATGAGTTTTTTAGTAATATCATGAGGGATAGGTTGACACAAGAGGACATTAGTGTTGTGTGGAGAGCCCTATGAAAACTCAACCATGCTAAGATAGTTGATGGCTTCTAGATGAACGATACAAATCCGAGAGAGAAAAACAAACACAAACTAGGAGCATGGTTTGGTCTGAAACAGTCTCCACAAGTATGGTTTGGTCGCTTCAGTTCTATTATTATATCTATGGGCTTTGTTTAGTGTCACTCAGATCACACTTGTTTTATTCGTCGGAATTCTGTGGGACAGTGAATAATCTTGTTAAGTGTATGTGGATGATATTATTCTCGTAGGTGATGACTCTGTCGGCATTGGTTAAGTAAAGAAGGACTTGGGCCAAACTTTTGGTATTAAGGATTTGGGATGGCTCAAATATTTTCTGGGAATTGAGGTGGCTCGCTCAAGGGACGGGATCACTTTGTCTCAGAGAAAGTACACCATTGACTTGCTTAAGGATACTGGTATGTTAGGGTGTAAATCTGCTTCTACTCTTATGGATCCTAATGTCAAGCTCACATCAGAGTCTAGTGAGTTGCTGGATGACCTAGGCATGTATCAGCATCTTGTTGGACGCCTCATTTATTTGACGAACACTAGACCTGATTTGACATTTGCGGTTAGTGTTGTGAGTCAGTTCATGCATGCACCTTGTAAAGAGCACCTGGAAGCGATTCATCAGATTTTGAGGTATCTGAAGATTTCTCCTGGCTTAGGATTATTCTTTACAGTTGGTCTCCAATCTAGGCTCTTGTTTCACTAATGCCGACTATGCAAGATCTAGGACTGATCGGCGTTCCACTTCTGGCTTCTGTACTTTCTATGGTGATCATCTTATCTTGTGGAAAAGTAAGAAGTAGGCTGTTGTTTCTAAGTCTTCTACAGAGGCTGAGTATTGGGTTATGGGTCATGGGACATGTGAAATTCTTTGGCTTCGCTCTATTCTGGTAGAATTGGGATTTGAGGAGACTGTTCCATTCTCTTTATTTTGTGATAACAAATCTGCCATTATGTTATTTTTTGATTCTGTGCTTCATGAGCGTACCAAGCATATCGATGTTGACATACATTTCATTCGAGAAAAGATTTGGACTGGCATTGTGCGTCCATCTTTTGTCTCTTCTTTCAGCAGTTGGCAAATATGTTCACAAAATCTGTGAGACCAACTTTGCTCCAGTCTTCCATTGACAAGCTGCGTTTGTTGAATATCTTCATGCCAGTTTGAGGGGGGAGCATTGAATATAGAAACTAGAATATTATGTTTAGAATATGAATTAGAATAATTTTTATGTTGATTGTAGGAATCTCTCTTCTTGTCTATATTGTTTCCTAAAGTTGTATCATGAATATGTTATATATATACATGGCCTCTACCTCATTCAAAGGTAAGCCAAATAATTCTCTCCATCCTTTTCATAGTGTGCCCCCTTATTTAATTAATTTATTTTCAAGGGATACGCTGAGGACGCTTCACTTTCGGGGACATGTCAAGTTGTCTTTTTCCCCTATTTTATTTAGCGCTTTTGTTAAATGTTAAATGTTTCTTATTTTTTTCTTAAATTTAAATACTTAATAGATGATCCATAAAAAAAGATATAAATTATAAGTGTTAATTTAAAAGTGTTCAAAAAAATAGAATTAGAGTTAGTTTTTGTTAATATTGACTGTTTGTGAATATTATATTAATCTAGATAGCAAATAAAAATATATGAAAACACATTTTATTGCTGTGTCCCCGCCGTATCCATGTTCCCATTTTTTTGAAATTGCCATGTCCCGTGTGTGCATCTGTATCCGTGTCCATGCTTCTTAGGTCAATTGTGCATTTCTTTTTTCTCGTTCTCTACTCTATTCGACATCACTATATTATCACAGCCGAAGGCTAATAGTAGAAATCTTACAATGCAGTATGCGAAAAATACACAGACACACATATATATAATGTTTAAGCTAATTACAATGCTAGAGACCTAATATTTATAGGCCAAAACCCAAATCAATTAGGAATCTTGCTCCTCACATTGTTGGTAGGGATGTAATTGGTTTGGGACGGTCGGTATTTCGGTGAAATTTTGCACCGAATTGATAATGTCGGTTTTATTATATTGAAAACCGATACAGACCAATTTTTTTACCAAACTGCATTGATTCAAACAGTTCAGCTCAATGTGGTTTAATCGGTTTAAATACTTTCAAAATGAGTAGTTTCTTAAATTTGTAGTATAATAAATAATTTATATAAAAATATAAAATTAGCCATTTGTACATAATTTTAAACATATCCAATCCGACTATTCACAAAAATACAAACAAAAAAATTAATAAATACTAATGCTTGAAGCTTTTACGGAATTAGAATTAGAAATAAAATATAATTTAAGAACCAAAGTCTTAACATCAGAATAAAACCAAAACTTAAAACAATAATTTTATTATATATAAACATTTACGGTCGGTTTCGGTGAAAATCGGTGTACAATATGTCAAAACCGGTAACCGAAAATTGAAAAAAAAATAATTTTCAAAACCAAACAGACCGATTCATATTAAAATACCGACCAAATATGACCGGTTCGATTTGGTTCAATCGGTTTAGTCGGGTTTTTCGGTTTTTCTTATATCCCTAATTGTTGGAAACAAAATCGAAATTCCTAATATTTTTGTGTTTAAATCTATGGAATGGGCGAAAAGTGTCCAATCCATGCAATGGACCCATGTGCTTCTCATTAGGCTTCCAAAGCAGATAATGGGCTATAATTATTTAAAGGTTACGCCATCATATAGTTTCCGAACAACTTTAATTTGTTGAATCATCTCTATGAAAGGTTGAAGAATGGCTACTTGATACTTAGTTTCAGTCATTCTTTTTATCTTACGCATGTTTTGACAGATCAACTTATGCAACATTATTGTTTACTACTTTTGTAGAGCTTGACATTTCTTGGAGATCTGTTAAATAAAGTTGCAGAAAATGATATCTTCGATTGGTCTGGTCGCTTGAAGCTGATTGATTGCATATGCAATTTCATATTACTCAGACCTCACATTGGTCAGGTGATTGTTGTAACTATGATTACTGTCTTAGTTGTGCATGTTTTATTGGGAGTTTGTGGGCCTCTTTTCTAGTTTCTTTTGCATTCTTAATTCATATTCTGAACTGTCTTTTGTCATTTTATGATTTGGTTATAATTTCCAATTTAGGAGGCAGCGAGGGAAGATTTTGTTTTCTTCATGTTTGTTTAGCTTTGTTTGGTTACCACTGATTCCTGAGCTCTTATGTATTTCTATCGTTGTGTTCATGATTTGTGTGGTGTACCTTGAAATAGAGCATGATTGAAAAGCTGCTTATGATGCTACGGGATCCAGACTACCGAGTAAGGTTCTTGCTGGCAAGACGGATTGGCTTTCTTTTCCAAACTTGGGATGGCCATGATGAACTCTTCCAGGATATATGGTGGGTATTAAGAATCTATATCTTCCAAGTTTCTATTATTATTTCTATTATTATTAATATCAAGAAATGTAAATACTAGCCCTAGTGCCCTTGAACTTGTTAGTAAGATGAATTTAATGCCGACACCCAAACTCGATACTTGTACTCAATTCTGCTGACAATTTTCTGTTGTCTCTGGATCCTATTTTTGTGCATTTTTACCATTGTCTTGGTTGTTGCATCATTTTCCTTTGTTTAGAACCATTATTGGCATATGTGTGGATTGCCAGATGAGCTTAGTCTTGCCCAGATATTGGTTTTTATGAGTTGGATGATATAAGGCTGCATTTTAACTCCAACCCAAAGGTGCTTGCTAAGTCTATGTTTTTGAGTAAAAAGTGTTAATATTTGCCCAGAATTTCTGCTCCATCTATTCTGAGGACGATCTTGTCTCCTTATCAGTGCATTTGTTTTCTCTTTATAATGGGTTTGTGTTTTTTTTTTTTTTGTTTTTGGATAAAGTAGTCAAAAGTTTTGGCTTTCTTATGAGAATTTTTTACTGCCGCTCCTGGGAAGAGGAAAATCATATTATCATCTTGATCTATTATGACTATTAAGGGTAAATTTTTCGTTACAAAGAAATTGTAAGTGGCACTCTTATCCATCAACCTGGGATGCAATAAAGTGCACACCATGATAGAAAAGGCTGCAATAATAAGCAGATGGTTCATTATCATGCTGCTATGTTCCATGGAACAGAAATATCAGGATGTGGCACCTTTTGAGGCCTCCACTCTTCCAGCTTTTTGTTTGTGTTAGCCTTTTTAACTACTGATTAATCAATGGATTTAAACTCGAGATACTTTAGCCTTCAATGGCTCCTCCCTCCATCTTGTCCTTCTGTTTTTTGGTGATATGCAAGTGACTCACCCTGGTTTATACTGAGACTTGAATCTGCATCTTTCCATTTGGGGTGTTGTTATACATCACTGAAGCTAACAGGTGGTGGTAGACTTCTAAACCTGTGTTGCTGGATAGGAGAAAAGGCACCGTGCTCAAATGGGGTTACTCGTCTCTTTGCTTATTCCAATTATCATTTTCCTTGAAGAATTTTTCTTCTCAAGCTTAAAACTTTTTAAATTATGGTGATTCATTCTTGTTTGCTTCTAGTTAAATTTCAAATGTATAAAGAGAAGTGCTATTGTAGGAATGAAGCCCCGTTGTACATGTGCATGCTACTGTCATATGTCTAGGATCCTATCAAAAAGGATTTATGATTGGCCAAAGTAATACTCTGATCTATTATATTTTCTATTTTGTCATTTATTTATTCTTTAACAGATTGTTAACTCTTTCCTAAATGCGGTAGGGTTATACTTTTTAGTTACCTTAACTAGGTAATGCTTGATAGTGCAAATTCTTAGAAAGCCGTATTTGACCTATATGCCTTCCGACAAATAATTGACTCTGAAACTTTGATCCTTTTGTTATGTTTCGAACCTAATTTTAATTTTTGGTAATAAATGAAATTTTTAGCCTTGTCTGGTTTAACAAGCATCTTTTTATGTAAAAGAGGTTGAAACAAGGAAATGGTGCAAATAGTGAAAAGATTCTTCCTGATATTGAAACTTTCTCGCTTGAGTATTGTGCTTTGTGCTCTCTACGTGTGGTTGATAGAATATTTTTCTTGTATATTGCTTTCTGTATTAGATTCCTGAAATATGTCTATAATATATATTTTTCTTTGACCATTATTTCAGTTCAAATTTTGGTGTAAAGTTGGTGGTTTCCTCAAAAGATAAAGTTGTAACTGCAGAAGAGGTCTTAGCTGCTGGTCCTCAGCCTCGTCCAACAATGGAAACCATTATTATCACTCTTATGCATCTTGCATTGTGCAGCGAGAAAATAGAGCTGGAGGTATTATATTCATTTATATCTAAATACTCTCTCTCTATGCATTTCCTTTGTTTTTATTTGCTGTATGGGGAAATTAAAAATCTTTTTGAAAAGTAACCAAGAAAGCCACAGTGGGTAGAAGAGGAAATAAAGTCTAGTAATATGGAAATTGAACCATATGACACAAACCTTATAGCTTTATTGGATTCTTCGATTATTTTACATTGCTTATTGTTTTGATCATTGATGAATAGTGGATTGTGTTGATAGTCATCACTAACTCTCTTCACTCTCTAGAATCTTCTCTCAAGAATATTCTAGAAGTTTCCACATGAATCTAGAGACTTTGGAAAGTTCTAGAGAAATCCGGAAGATTCTAGAACATTTTAGAAAAATTTGGAACATTGGAGAAGGTTGGTGAGATCTAGACAAATCTAGAAGGTTCTGGAAGGTTCTAGAACATTTTAGAAGTACAGGAAACTCTAATATGTGCTAGAGTAATTTAGATAGTTCTAGAGTATAGTAGAAGTACGAGTATATCCTAGAATGTTCTAGTAGCAAATTTATCACCACTCATTTTGTGGATGAGGTTTGTTTCTAGAAAATTCTTCACTAGTATAAATATGAGATGAGTTCATGTACTAGGCATTGAATGATCAAGCACTATAAGAGTGATCTAGTGAGAGTTGTGCTAAAGTCTTGAGTGAGGAAGACACAAAGTGCAAGTGTGAGTGTTTGAATGTGTTGTGTGAGTAGGTGACGTGTATTAGTGTGTGGTTGTGTATAAGTGTATTTGAGTGTTATCAATAAATGTCATATTTTTGGGTCCATTAGTGTGTCAAACTCAACATATTGTTGGTTTCTAAGCATGAGGAAACAATAGTTGGGTTATGTGCAAAATTTACTTTGTAGTCTATTTGACCTATTTGAAAAATAACACGGTAAAATTACACTTCACCTCTTTGAGGTTCCATTGAATTGTTGGGAAGCAGCTCAAACATTTGAAAATCCTACGACGCACATGGGTTGAGCTGATACGATATAATAATGAAAAGGGTAACAGCCTGAGCGTGGCCAGCCGTCCTAGACATTGGGTTTGAAAATAAAATCTTAATATTTCCAAAAGAAAACTAGACAACCTAGGCCTGCCCATATAACCTAAAAGCATGTTTATAATATAAAAATATTAACGTCACAACTTGAATATATATGATGTGATAGTTAAAGTGGATACCTGTAAAAGGGAATCGTATTCGTATCATACCGATACACTTCATATACTCACGAATACATATCCAATGCTTTCTAAATGCATCCGATACTTGATGTTAATTTGAAATGTATCAGATACTTTTTGGACACTCTAGTTCATGTATCCAAAGTATTACCAAATTGAAATTGTAATATAATTTTTGGGAGTAATCACACCCCAGTGGTGTCAGAGGAAAAAAAAACTACACAATCAAGAAAAAGTTTATAATTTTAATTATTAATATGTATAAAGTTTCTCATTAATTTGTAAATATTTTTGTAAAATTACACTGATTTGATATTTCCCCTAATTTTTGCATATATTAGAGTATAATTTTTAGAATAAATACAAAAATAGTTTTTAAATATTTTTTTTTTAAATTTTTTAATGAAGAAGAAAATAGTGAAATTAAATTAAAGTAGTACTCTACTTTTTTATGATTTTATCAAATTAATGCCCACCAAAAAAAAAAAAAAAAAGAAAAAAAATGAAAAGGAAACTGAGTATTAGCTCTTAATCTAATATCTAATTCTTAAAGAATTGTTTCTCATTGTTCTTTGAGCTCATGTGTAATATAATATTAAAAATTATATATATGTATATTTATATATTTTCAACGTATTTTGGCTGGAGATGTATCCTATTTTTTAGGATTTTGTTATCTCGCTGTATCTGTATCTTATTGTATATTATTTTCTCTTTCACTATTGCTAATCAGGGTGTCAGTGGCCTTTTTGCATTGTTCTTTATAATAATATATAAATTCTTCCA
Organism: Camellia japonica; assembly: GCA_030407325.1. NCBI lineage: Eukaryota > Viridiplantae > Streptophyta > Magnoliopsida > Ericales > Theaceae > Camellia > Camellia japonica. The sequence continues at coordinate 49,316,685 of JAPPVO010000010.1, read as the reverse complement.
CTTGTATATATATATTTTTTTCTCCATTTGTAATGGATACGTAAAAGAGTTGTGTTCTTGTTTTCCTATGCTGATATCTGATGTCATGTGCAGGCTGTTTTTATGATGTGTGTGATTTCTGCAATTGATCCTTGTCAGAGGTATTATATATCACCTGGTTCTTTTGTTATTTTGACTAGCCATCTGTATTTGTAAATGATTACATGTTTTCTTCTCCAGAGAATTGGTCATTGCAGCACTTGATAATCTATCAAGACAGCTCCAGTATGCTAATAGGTCAAAGGTTGCCCTCCACTTGTTCTCCTTTCAATAATTTGATCTTTGTGAATGAAATGACTCTGATTGTTTTGAAAGGGCTGTCAGCAAAGTTGTTCCTGTCAAATTACTTGAATTTTCATTGGTTTCGATTTCCACAAAATGATTATGGGTAGATTTCCTTTGATTTTTGTAGTACTTGGAGGAACTTATGGGATCAGTTCTCTTTTGTTGGGTTGCTTGTGGCGTAAGCTTAGTTTCACTTGTTGAGGTAATGCATTATTATCTTTGTCCTCTAGGGATTTTCCAAGTAGGATAAGAGGGTGCTAGGCATTATGCATAATCTTATTGTTCTTTGCAGGTAAGAGATCTTTTTGTTTCAAATATGGAGCCCAGTCATTTTATGCAGTATTGTTGCCATTGGCTTCTTCCAGCTTTAGTTTTGCGTGGGGAGACTTCCAACCTAAACTGGGTTGCTAAGGTGGGCAATGCTAAATTCTTCCTGTTTCTTCTTTAATAAAAGATTGTTAAAAATTGTATTGAACTAGTTTTTATTATTTATATTTCTTTTTTAAGCAAGCATTTTATTACAGAAGAAAGATATTACAATATAGCTTAACACACGTGGCCATAGGTACACATTACTTACCCATAATGGGTACACACTGCCAGCTAGACTGCACTAGTGCTGATTATGCTGAATGCTGAATTTCTAACTGCTTATTTTTATGCCTCTTTTGAGGTGTACTGACCATCACTCAACTGCAGCCACCGCCACCACTACTTCTACTGCCATCACTCCTACAACCACTACCATCGCCACTGCCACTTCTCACTACCACTATCCCACCATCACACAAACTACTACCGACCACCACCGTCACCTCACCCTATCACACAACCGACCTCAGTCTTTGTTGCTACCACTTCTCCATTATCACAACCGTTGCCATTACCACCACTCCACTACCACCAAAACTTTTGCCGCTACCACTACCACACCATCGCTGCCACCACTACAACAATCTACAACGACCACCACCACTACCTACAACTGCCATCACTGTCACAGCCATAACACCACCTCCACTCCATTATGGCCACCACCGCCATCACTACCAGCCTACCACCGTACCACTGCCACCACCACCACCACCGCACAACTATCTCCACCGCTGCCACCATCACCATCCCCTACCCCACCAGCCCCAACCATGGCACCACTACATTTTCCACATTTACTTCTTCACAATCCAAGCACCACCACCATCACTGTCACCATTACATTACCACCGTCGTATTACTACTAACCCACTGCCACAATATAAACAGTGAAAAACAAAAAATAAAAAAATTAGTAACAAATTTCAAACTTTAGTTTCTTATGTATGTACAACTTGATTAAATTCAATATTTAAATGTTGGTACATACCAGACAATTTTTAGATTAAAAAAATTCAGCATTCAATTTTATTAAACACCACCCAAAAATTTCACTGATAACTGGTTGACTTGTTCGTCGATATCCATTTTCCCTATTTAACAAGAGATTTTGATTTCTTGTTGAGATTCAGATAGTTTTTTTTTTTTTTTTTTTTCTAATTAATTTATAACTATTGTTGCATTGTTTGGTTTTGTTAAAGTTAAGAACATATTTGCTTTCAGGTGGCCTGTCAACACACATCTCTTCTGGTTAAAAATCACTTTGTGCCAATCTTTTCTATTTGCATGGCATTTCATTGCAATAAGAAGTCTGGATGGGAAAATGGAGCAGTGGTACTTCAGAGTTCAATTTTGAGTATTGCTGAGATATCTGAGAATGAGAGAGACAAACTCATAAAGAAAAATATGGTTTGCTCGTCTACAAATCTAAGTTTAATATTAGATATTTAATGTTATGATGAATTTTGTTGCATAAACTGTTAGCAGGTTTTGTTTAGCCACATTTATAGTATTCAAAAGTGAACCATCCTTGTTGGAAGTAGAGTTGATACAAATAGGGGTAGCAAATAGGTGAATATGTGGAGCAAACAAGCAACTCTTACAAAAGATACCTGAATCTGGTAGTCTTCCAGATCTGGACAGTAAGGAAAATAGTGGCTTAGGTGCTAGCCTCTTCGTGCATACAGCAGTGACGGATGGACTGGTAGGCACCATGGGGTTGAATCCTCAAACCCCAGCCTCCAAACCTTTAAAACCCCAGCTGGTTTTGAGAGCTCTGAGCTCAGATCTGTGTTTTTCTTCTACAAAAGTCCCTTTTCTCTGCATATCAGTCCCCTTCTATAGAAAGTCAAGAGGCTTTTTAAAGAAGCCAACTCAAAAATTGCAAATGATCCCCCCCAAAAAGACAAAATATATTAAACATCCTCAAAACATTACTTACTTAACAAAAACAAACCAAGGACCCCAAAAAAACTCACACAAGTCGAGGCTTGAAACCTTAAAATGATGAAAAACCCTCACCAATGACACCCATAATTATTATGTTATATACATATTTGCATTGTTTGCATCAGCTGTATGTATGAGGTGGTTTATAGGAATGAAAAAGAAGGATAAAATAAAGAGAAGAGAGGATATGAAGAAGAGATAAAAGTGAGGGATTTCCTATATTTCATAGTTTTTATATTAACTTCCAATTATAGAGAATTATAAAATTAAGGAAATATCTAACACTCTCTCAAGCTGGTGCTAAGACATCACATATGCCCAACTCAAATCAAATTGTGTGTATTTTTTGCTTAGTACTCCTTGGTCAGTACCCGAGAAGCGTGAAACATGAATAGTTGACACAACATGGACATGCAGACAATAATTTTTAGAAAATGAAGGACATGACTTCTTTTTTTTGTGTGTGTGGGGGTTTTGGGGGGGGGGGGGGTACGCACAAAGTATATAGTTTTATATATTAATATGTGTCACATCACATATATGAATATTGTATTCAAAGATTAAAAAAAAAAAAAACAGAACATACACTTATTTCTAAAGTTTAAAGAAGGGGGGATTTATATCCATAAATCTACATTATTTTCATTTTATTATTGGATCCCAAGTTATTTTGTTCGAACGTGTAATGTGTATCTCGTATGTCTAAACGATAGACACGTGTCCACCTAGTGTTCGAAGTGTGTTAGTGTCTACAAAAACTTAAAAAATAATAGGACACGTTTGGACGTGTGTTCAATACATGTCTGGAATGTTCGAACAAGTGTCGGTGTCCAACATGGACACCACTTTCTTGGAAGTATCTAGCTTTTGTAGGTTAATACATCATCAAGTTGATCTCACATACTTGATTAAAAATATAAAAATATGACATTTTTTTGCCAAGTCTGCATACCCTTAAATTTATGGTTTGATGAGTCCGACCTCTAGGTACATACATGCACGCGACATCCATATCTGAGTCCATGTAACATAGGCTGAGGTAACTATTAAGTTACCAATTTTCCCAAAAGCCGAAGCTGTTAGAAAATGGGCCCAACAATGTACATCAAGCTATTTAACATCGTCCCTTACGTGCAACCCTATCTTGCACATGGAGAGGCAAACAAAGAGCCAAACAGAAAGAGAACCAAGCAACCAAACAGAGAAAAAACCCAAACAGGGATGTAATGCCAAATGCTAAAGGAGAGAGTTGAACTCAAGACCTCTCAACCAAAGCTTTGATACCATGTTAAGTTACCAAATTTCCCAAAAGCCTAAGCTGTTAAGAAATAGGCCCAACAATGTATATCAAGCTATCTAACAGTAACAAAGTCATCACTTTAGTGTCACCCGACCCATGTGTGTGCTTGGTCTTGCTGCCAGTTCAGTTAGTTTGGGTGTTAGTCTTGTTTTTCAATGTATAAAGGAGGGTTACAGGTCTGACAATGTGTGAGAGCTTGTTTTACATTGTTGGGTCCATTCTACAAGTTCATTTGGGGCGATTAGTTAACTAGCATAGTTGGATAATATGATTACGAGGCTGGACTACTGAAGCTAGGTATTGGGTAGTGCTTTCATGTTCCCTTTTCCTCTTTCTCTTCCTGCACATGTAAGTTGGGACCAATGTGCAGAGGAGGGTTGTGAGGCAATGTGTGTGAGCTTGTTTTACATTGTTAGGTCCATTCTACAAGATCATTTGGGGCGATTAGTTAACTAACATAGTTGGATAATATGATTACGAGGCTGAACTGCTGGAACTAGGTATTGGGTATTGCTTTCATGTTCTCTTTTCCCCTTTCTCTTTGATGATGGGCCCAATCAAGAACATGAGAGAGAATTTAGAGAGAGAAATATCTCAATCAATCAATGTTTAATATCTAGAAGTTAGTTACAAAGTGGTTATGCCTCTTCTAGATATAGGCTACAATTTCCCTCCACTAACTATCACATTCTATGCACATGATATCCTATATCATACTCTCCCTCTCAAAAGAACTTGTCTTCAAGTGAAGACAAACAAAACACAACTAATGCCCTAGAAGTGAAATCAAAACTAGAAAGTACAATACAAACAAATTCCATAAAGGAAACTAATGTACAATAATAGAAGCGGTGTTGATACAAGAATCATCCGGCAAATAAGGCACAAGGTGTTGCACATTAAAGGTGTTGGAGATTCCCAAATGAGGCGGCAATTTGACTTGATAAGCATTGTTGTTGACTTTGTGCAACACTTCACAAGGACCCACCTTCCTATCAGTTAACTTGGTGTAAGCACCATGAGGATACCTTTCTTTGGTTAACTCGGCCCACACAAGATCCCCCACCTCAAACAACACTTTCTGTTTATGCACATCAATGTCTGATTTGTATTTGGCATTGGACTTTTCAATTTGGGCCCTAATTTGAGCATTGACATTCTTGATGAATTTAGCCATGTCCTCCACTTTAACGTTTCCCTTCCTTGAGATAGGCAAAGGAACCAAATCCATAACACTTGAAAATTTCATTCCAAAAACTACTTCAAAGGGAGAACTATTTATTGTTGGAATTAAGAAATAGTGCTATTATAAATATGGTAGTGTTGGAATTAGGAAATAGTAATATTGTAATTATGGTAGTGTGTATAAATTTGTGATTGTGTCAATCACAGATTTGATACCTTTTTTTTTTTTTTATCTTCGTTTCCTATTTTGTTCGTTTCCTATTTTGTAATATTGTTTCATTATAAATACAAGGCTCTACCTTATTCATATGTAAGCCAAAACAATTCTTTTCATTTTTTTTGGTATCAAAGCCAAAACACAGAAACCCTAGACCACTCCCTCTTCCCTGTTGGCCCCTGTTCTTCACTGCCTAGCAGTTTCATCATCTTCCTTCTTCTTCATCCAGCAGCTAGCAGCCAACAGACCTCCTCTCCCCTCTAGATCACCTGACAACACCCTCCCTTCTATACCCCTCGGCAGTCCTGCCAAGGGCCTTGCTATTACCAACCAGGTCTCATCCCGGCCTAGAGTACTTCGACCAGGTCTCCCCTTGGCCTAGGTTGGTTCGACACCCTCTTTACGGTGGTCTAAACCCTTTTTCTCCCTTTTATAGGGTGTAGTGCTGATGCTTTAAGAACTTTTTTGGATCTATTTTTTTCTTTTTTTTCTTTCTGAGCTACCATGTTTATTCGGTAGCATTTAGCCATTGAGTTTTTTTCCGGCCTTTCTGGTTGTTTACTCGGACTGTGTTGCTGTGTTGCTGTATTGCTGTCTATTTCAGCCCTCATCATCTCCCCATGAATAATTAATCTTTTATCATTTCCTACTGAGGTATCTATTGCGGTCTCCACCAAACCTGTGCCTGTTCCAAGTACTAATTTTTCTCTTTCCCATTACACTCTTATTCATCATATTATGAGAGTGGTGTTGAATGGGAAAAAATTTGCTGCTTGGAGCTGTTTCCTTAAACTCTATCTTGGGGGAAGGGAAAGGCTCATTGGCTTTTATCTACTATGACCCCGCCAGCTGTGATAGACCCTACACGTGCTCAGTGGGATATCAATAATTGCACTATATTGGGATGGATATTTGATTCCATGGAAGATCGGATTTATCATATGTTCCTTTATTACGATACAGTTTCGAGTTTGTGGCAGACATTGTACAGATGTACGCTCATGCTCACAATGATGCACGTATCTTCGAGCTTTACTAGGATATAGCCCAGGCCTCTCAGTCCTCTCTTGGCCTTTCTGTAGCTAAATTTTTTGGATATCTTCGGGCTCATTGGGAGGAACTTGCTCAATATAAGCCTTTGACTGACCTTTCACCAGAAGCAGCCTCTCTCGTGTCCAAGAGGCTTGCCTGACAGCACACTTATCAGTTTCTCATGGGTTTAAACTCTAAATTTGAATCTTTTCGAATTCAAATTCTAAACACATCACCCATGCCATCTCTTTATGAGGCTTTTGCCATTATTGACAGTGATAAGCGTCGCCAACAATTGGTTCAGCTTATTGTTCATTCAATACCTTCAGTTTTAGCAGATCAGATGGCTCTTGCTGCGAGTTCTAGTTCTTGGAGTTCCATCGATTCTGTTACTTGTCATCATTGTGGTACGCCTGGACATGTCAAAACCCGTTGCTTCAAACTTCATCCTGAGTTGAGGCAACGCCCTCCTCGTCCTCGTGGTCCTGCTACACATGGTTCTGGCTTTGCTCGCACCGCTGCTTTGGTGGAAATTACTCTTGCTTTTAAGCCTCCTGATGTCCCTAATCTACAGCAATTACAGACTCAGATTGGTTAGCTTCAGGCCTAACTTGGGCCTCTCACCACTGGTTCTCTTGGTCCATCATCCTCTACTACTACCCTTGCTATAGGTACTTCTACTGCTTTCCATGTTTGGCCTGCTAGTCTTTCGTGGATTCTGAATTTTGGGGCTAATGATCATATGACTGGTGAGTTTTCTTTTCTTTCCTCTCCTGTACCTACCATTGCTGCCCAATCTGTGTGTCTTGCTGATGGTTCTTGCTCTTCTATCTAGCACAAGGGTGTTGCGTTTTTATCCCTTGATATTACTTTATCTTTTGTGTTACATGTTCCCAAGTTTGGTTATAATCTCTTATCTGTTAGTCGTCTTGCTAAAACCTTAATTGCGCCGTCATCTTCTTACCTTTTTCGTGTCTTTTACAGGTTCTGAGTTCGAAGAGGATTTTTGGTAGGGGATATAAGCGTGATGGGCTATACTACTTTGGGGATCCACTGGACTAGCCTTTTTCGACTTTAGCTACTTTTTAGGCGTCTGTTTTGCCTGCTTCTATATCTTATGTTTTTTTATGTTCAAACTTTAGAGTTATGGCACGCCCGTATAAGTCATGTTAACTTTCAATATTTATGTCAACTTTTCCTGTTATTAAATAAAGCTTGTAAGGATTCTAAATTTCATTGTGTTACTTGTGAGTTGTCTAAATATATCCATACTAGTTATATACCACATATGACACGTACCCCTAGTGCTTTTGACCTTACTCATTTTGATGTTTGGGGTCCCTCTTATGTTCCTACTTTTTCGGGTCATCGTTATTATGTGACTTTTATTGATGATCACATTAGGTGCACTTGGGTTTATTTACTTCGCTGCAAGTCTGATGTGTTTCCCATCTTTGTTCAGTTTTTGCAAATGGTTAAGACACAATTTTGTACCATTGTTAGGAACATCCGCTCTGATAACGGTGCGGAATACATCTCCAATGAATTTTGTTCTCACCTTAATCGAACGGGTATTCTTCAACAACTTACATGTCCTCGGACCCCTGAACAAAATGGTGTGGTTGAACGTAAAAACCGTTATATTATGTATGTCGTGCGTTGTCTTCTTCGTGGTATGAGTGTGCCTAAGTCTTATTAGCACATGGCTGTTCTTACTGCTGTCTATCTCATTAATATGACTCCTAGTCGTGTGTTACATAGCCTTACTCTATTCCGTATTCTTATGCCTAATACTACCCTTTTTCCTCTTTTGCCTTATGTTTTTGGGTGTACATGTTTTGTTTAGGACTCGTGTCCCACTCGCACTAAGTTAGATGACAAGTCTATTCGTTGTGTCTTTTTGGGGTATTCTTCCATGTCTAAAGGTTATAGATGTTTTGATCCTATGTCTCGTCACTTTCAACATACTCTGGATGTTACTTTTTGTGAGGATCTTCTTTTTTTTAGTCCTAACCCCTTGTTGCAGGTTTCCCCTTTAGATACTCAAAGTGTTCTCCCTGTCCCCATTTTGGATGAGGCTACGGATAAGGTTGCCCCTTCTCCTCATCCTCCACCTTCGCCTTCTTTCCTCTTTCCCTTGTAAGTATACTCTCGTTGCCCTCGTGCTCAGCCTCCCCCTGCTAACTCTTCGAATCTTGGATCAAATAATTCTTCCCCTTTACATACATCTCCTTCCCTTCCTTGTCGTAATCCTCCTCGGGATCGACATTCCCCCAACCGTTGGGGTTATCTGTGTAGTACTAATCATCCCATTTCCCAGTATTTCTCTTATGACAGGGTTTCCGACTCATATCATTCTTTCCTTGGCAAGCTTAAGTCCGAGTCTATTCCTCGGTCTGTGTTAAAGGCCCTTCAGAATCCAAAATGGGTGGAGGCAATGCAGACTGAAATGGCAGCTTTAGAACAGAATCATACTTGGGATTTGGTTCCTTTACCTTCTGGCGAGAGTATTGTGGGTTGCAAATGGGTCTTTGCTATTAAGTACCTACTTGATGGCTCCATTGACCGTTATAAGGCCCAGTGTTTTTTAAGGCGAAAAGCAAACCGAGGCGACAAGGTCTCCTAACGCCTAAGCGTGAGGCGACGAGGCGAGGCGAGGTGAGGCGAGGGCTTCATCGAATAGAGGCGACCATAAAGGATATTTTTTTTAAATAAATATTATAGACAAAAATATAAATATTTTAAAGAACCATCATGCATTTATCATTCCAAATACTAAATATCCATAAACAACAGAAAATATCCAACAAAGACAAATACAATCCACCAATCCAAAGGTTCTAATTGAAATTAGTGTTTCAGCAAAATTAATTGAAATTTTTTCAGCAAAATAATTATATTATTAACACAGCAAAATAATTGTAAAATAACGGAGCAAAATAATTAAACAATTGTAAAATCAATTTAGTAAAATTAATTGAAATGTTTTTTAGCAAAATAAATAAGAAGAGAAACAAAACAAGAATAAGGGAAGAAAAAAAAGGGAGGGGGGAGAAGAAGAAGAAGAAAAAAAAAAAGGAGTTCGAGGAAGAAGAAAAAAAGATGAAAGGAAGAAGAAGCAGCAGGAGAAGAGAAGAAAGGAAGAAGAAGAAGAAGCAGGTACTCACCTCCTCTTTCAACTGGAACGATGTCGAAAATAGGTAATTAGCGAGATTCTTGAAAGCAATTATCGATTGGAACGATGTTGACTAGGGTTTCGACTTCTTATTTAGTAGAAAGCAATTATAAAGTGCAATGCATGTCCACAAATAGCACAAAAGTCATTCAAATCAAGGGCCTAGATTTTTGAACTGAAAGCAGACAAAAAATGGTGAAGCGACGCTTCGCATTGCCTTTCGTTTCGACGCCTAAGCCTTGCTTCATGCGCTTCGACTTCGCTTCATCATTTCGCCTCGCCTCGCCTCAGTAGGTGTGAAGCGCTAAAGGGTCGCCTCACCTCGCTTCGCGCTTTAGCGAGCGCTTAGTCGCGCCTTTAATAACACTGGTAAGGCTCGCTTAGTGGCCAAGGGCTTCACTCAAGTTCCTGACAAGGATTTTGGTGCTACCTTTGCACCAGTCTCCAAACTTGCCTTTGTTCGTCTACTCATCTCTCTTGTGGCATCCTATTCTTGGCCCCTTTATCTGCTTGATGTCAAGAATGTCTTTCTGCGTGGGGATATTCGTTAGACGATTTATATGGCACCTCCTCTTGGTTTTCGAGCTGAGGGGGAGTATTCGGGGCAAGTATGTCGATTGCGCAAGTCTTTGTACACCTTTAAGCAGTTTCCACGAGCTTGGTTTGGTCGTTTTAGCTCAGTCATCATCTCCATGGTCTTTGTTCAGTGCCATTCAGACCATACTTGCTTTATCTGTTGTAATTCTGCAAGTCAGTGGATAGTCTTGTTGGTGTATATGGATGATATCATTCTTACCGGTGATGACTCTATAGGCATTGATCAAGTAAAACGGGAATTGGGACACACCTTTGATATTATGGATTTGGGGAATGTCAAGTATTTTCTTGGGATTGAGGTGGCTCGTTCACAGCAGGGGATTTTTTTATCTCAAAAGAAGTATACTCTTGACTTACTCAAGGATACTAGTATGTTGGGGTGTAAACTTGCTTCTGCTCCTATGGATCCCAATGTTGAGATCACATCAGAGTCTGGCGAATTACTAGAGGACCCAGGTATATATCAGCGTCTTGTTAGGCGTCTCATCTATTTGACCAATACTAGACCTGACTTGACATTTGCAGTTAGTGTGGTTAGCCAATTCATGCATGCACCTCGTACAGAACATTTTGATGTGGTTCATCACACCTTGAGATATATGAAGAACTCTCCTGGCTTGGGATTATTCTTCACAGCCCTCAATCTGGACTCTCCTATTTTACTGATGCTGACTATGCAGGATCTATAGATAGGCGTTCTACTTTTGGCTTCTATACTTTCTATAGTGATCATGTTATAACATGGAAAAGTAAGAAGCAAGCAGTTGTTTCTAGGTCTTCTGCAGAAGCTGAGTATAGGGCTATGGCACAAGGCACTTGTGAGATTCTATGGCTGCGTTCTATTTTAGCAGAGTTAGGATTTGAGGATACTGCTCCTGCTTCTTTGTTTTGTGACAACAAGTCTGCTATTATGTTGGCTTCTGATTCTGTCGTACATGAGCGTACAAAGCATATAGATGTTGATATACATTTCATTCGAGAAAAGGTTTGGATTGGTATTGTGAGACTATCCTTTGGCTCTTCTTCTCAGCAGTTAGCATATATGTTCACCAAGTCTGTAGGCCTAATATTGCTCCAGTCGTCTATCGGTAAGTTACGTTTATTGAATATTTTTACACCAGCTTGAGGGGGGAGTGTTGGAATTAGTAAATAGTGATATTATAATTATGGTAGTGTTGGAATTAGGAAATAGTAATATTGTAATTATGGTAGTGTGTATAAAATCTGTGATTGTGTCAATCACAAATTGAATACCTTTTTTTATCTTCGTTTTTTATTTTGTAATATTGTTTCATTATAAATACAAGGCTCTACCTCATTCATAGGCAAGCTAAAACAATTCTTTTCATTCTTTTTTTTATGGTGCGGTTGATCGATGAATTGTAAGCGAACTTGGCTAAAGGAATAATACCATTCCAACTCTTGGGATGATCTCCCGCAAGACAACTCAACAAGTTGCCAAGACTTCGATTCACTACCTTCATTTGGCCTTCGGTTTGAGGATCAAATGTAGTGCTAAAGTTCAAGTCAATGCCAATTTTCCTCCATAAAGTTTTCCAAAAGTGAGCAAGGAACTTTGTATCTCTATCGGACACAATAGAGGTAGGTACCCCATGCAAGTTATAGATTTCCTTGAAGAAGAGGTTAGCAATATTTATAGCATCCATGGTCTTCTTGCAAGGTATAAAATGTGCCATCTTGCAGAAACTGTCCACAACCACCATAATAGAATCACTCCTCCTTTGTGTAGGAGGTAAACCCAAGACAAAGTCCATACTAATGCATTGCCAAGGACCATCTGGCACCAGTAAAGGCGTATATAATCCTGCATTAGTTGTAGTCCCTTTGTTTCTTTGACAAATTTGACACTGTTTCACATGGTTGCCCACATTCTTGGTCATTCTCGGCCAATAATAAGCATCTTGAAGTAACCCAAGGGTCTTGGCCTTGCCAAAATGTCCTAATTTGTGATGTCCAATCAACAAATGCATTCTCAAGGAACAACTAGGCACACAAAACTTAAGGCCATGGAAGAGGAAGCCATCTCTAATCATGTAGTTTGGACAAGTAGCCCTATCCCGCCTTTGCAAATCATCAAAAATCTTGGAGAAGGGTCACTTGCATAGAATGTACGAAACTCATAAAAACCCAGAACATCATTCTTCATTTCAATCAAAAGAGTCGTTCGTCTACTCAAACCGTTGGACACTTTATTAAGAACCCCGGATTTATGTTGCAAGTAAGCCACCCATTTGGCATGTTTCTTGTTAAGATAGGATTGGCTATTGATGTACTTGAGGGCCTCATGGCCGGCGTTGAGCACGAACTCTTTATAAGCAAGGTAGTAGCTCCATTGCTTGATGGCTTGGATGATGGCATAAAATTCCAAGTCGTAAGTAGAATACTTGAGCTTAGCCCCGGTCAACTTTTCACTAAAGAAGGCAATTTGCCGCCCTTCTTAGCCAAGGATGCCACCAATGCCCAATCCCGATGCATCACAATCAAGATCAAAAGTTTGTTAAAGTTCAGTAGTGCCAAAATTGGAGTTTCGGTAAGCACCTTCTTCAAAAGTTGGAAGCTATTGGCGGCCTTGTTGTTCTATTCAAAAGTCTTAAGCTTGGGAATGTTAGTTAAAGGGGCAACGAGACTACTAAAGTTCTTGATAAACCGTCTATAGAAGGTAGCCAATCCATGAAAATTCCACACTTCGTGGATACTAGGAGTTGGCCAATCCACAATTGCCTTGACCTTCTCCATGTCCATAAGCACCCCATAAGAAGACACAACATAACCCAAGAAGATGACTTGATCAACGGCAAAGGTACACTTCTTAGTGCTGCCTCAAAAGCTCAAAGACTTGCCGAAGGTGGCACAAATTCTCTTCCAAGCTTCGACTATAGATCAAGACATCATTGAAGTAAACAACTACACAAACATCCAAACGTGGATGCAACATTTGTGTCAAAAGTGCTTGGAGTGTTGGTAAGTCCAAATGGCATCACAAGTCTAGAAATCAAGACATCATTGAAGTAAACCACTACACAAACACCTAAACATGGATTTAACATTTGTGTAAAAAATGCTTGGAGTGTTGGTAAGTCCAAATGGCATCACAAGTCCATGAGGTGTTTTAAAAGCCATTTTCCACTCATCACCCGACTTAATGCCGATTTGATGATGGCTGCTTCTAACATCAATCTTAGAAAACACCTTTGATTCAACAAGGCAATCCAACATATCATCCAATCTTGGAATTGGAAAGCGATACTTGATAGTAATTTTGTTGATTGTGCGGCTATCCACACACATGTGCCATGATCCATCCTTCTTAGGTGTCAAAAGGGCCAGAACACCACAAGGATTAAGGCTCGGCAGGATATACCCTTTAGCCAAAAGCTCTTTTACTTGCCGTTGCAACTCCTCTTTCTCCTTAGAAGACATGTGATAGGCCGGTTTATTTGGAAGCGCTGACACGGGTACCAAATCAATACGATGTTGGATGTCACACATGGGTGGCAAATCGGGAGGAAGCTCTTGGGGAAAGACGTTGGCATACTCTTCCAAAAGAGTAGTCACATCAACCTTTTCCTTAGTAGCATCCGTGTGCATAATCGAAACCAAAGCCAATATAACCCCAAAATCCTTGAGTTTCTTCCAAAAATTCCTTGGAAGCAATCAAGGTGGTAGAACTAGAAGATGGCTTAGAAGTAATCTTCTCCTTCATTGGAAGCAATGTAAAATGGCTTTCATCCTTGAGAATGGTGCAAGTGTTCTGTTTGCCATCATGCAAAGATTGCTAGTCATATTGCCAAGGACACTCAAGTAGAATGTGACAAGCATCCACAGGCACTACATCACACCAGACCTCATCAAGGTACTTTTTCTGGAATAAAAAACAATCAAACACCGTTTGGTCACTTTGATCTCATTGCCTTTCTTGAACCAAGATAGTGAATAAGGATGTGGATGGTCCTCTACCGGAAGGTTGAGTTTGGCCACCTCTTGAGAAACCACGTTCTCACAACTTCTACTATCAATGATCATGTTACAAACACGTTAACCAATATTGCAAGTGGTAAAGAAGATATTGGTGCACAACCAATCTTCTTGGCTCTCTAGCTGTTTTCTTCAACATAATAGCAAGACCCTCTTCTTCATCACTATCTCCACTAATTTCAATATTGTCCGAAGTGTTATAAATTGAAACACCCTCATAGTCACCATGTTCCTCAACTTTTTCAATAAGAAGTGTCTTGCTCCGACTAGTATCCACATTCTTGTGGCAATCAGAAGATCTATGGTCCAGTTCTCCACACTTTAAGCACTTGAAAGTTCCACTGTGAGGTGGATTTCGGTTTCCGAAAGCACCATTAGGACGAGGAGCTTTAGAGGGCTGTTATGAGCTGGCCCTTGAGCTGATTTGTTTCTTGATTGATGTAATGGGCTGTTATGAGCTGGCCCTTAATTCATCATGTCTTATGGCACTCCTGTAATTATGCTTTATTTCTAATATAAAAGGGGATGAGGTCTCACTCATTCCCTATATCTTTCTCTTCCCTAAAACTTTCAGATGCAACACAAGAAATTCAACACAGATGGATTGAAGGCTTCAAGAATCACTTACCCACAAGTTGAATAACCCAGATTGATTCAACAGTCTGCAACATGAAAGTCGAGATTAACCAGCAACCAAGCTTTAAAGGAGAAAAAGTCGACTGTAGAAGAAGTTCTTCTTTGATCAACCCAGGTCATAAGAACAGCATGGAATCCCAGATTGTAAATCGTGATTGAACCAGAAATCAAACCCATGAAATCGCACCCCAACAATGGACCAATTCGCAAACCAAAAACCCCAATCCAACCGCGAAATCCAGTTGTGAAGTTGAAATTCAGAGGTTGTGATCTTTGGGTCAGAGACACATTCAAGAACTGAGCTCTCGATGACGCAAGTTAGATCTGAAATCCAAAGTACCTTCGAACGCGACTCAAGAACTCGAATCTAGGTTGAAATCATGATGATTCCAGAGGCTTTGAATCGATTTTGCGATGCTCATCTTTCGTGATGGAGAGTTTAGCTGTAACTTTCGAAGTCTAATAGATCAAGATTCACTCGCGAGTTGATCTGCGAAGTCCTTTCAATCAACGACAACAAAGGCCCAAATCAGGTAGATGAGTTCCATAATAGTGAATTAGGTGATCAACCAATCAGCATAAGAGATATTAGGATCAAGACCTAATGCTCTGATCCCAAATGATGATGGGCCCAATCAAGAACATGAGAGAGAATTTAGAGAGAGAAATATCTCAATCAATCAATGTTCAATATCTAAAAGTTAGTTACAAAGTGGTTTTGCCTCTTCTAGATATGGGCTACAATTTCCCTCCATTAACTATCACATGTGCACATGATATCCTACATCACTCTTCCTACACATGTAAGCTGGGACCAAAACAATAGCATTCACACTAAGTGTTATGATTTCTGGTTCAAACCCCCTCCTTTCTCTTTGTTGTGTTTGCTTCCCCTAATCTGCCCTTCTATTTTGTAATTTTTTCTCCATTTTAACCCTAAACTAGCACTGAAAAGTTTTTCAAAAGATTGGATTCTAGCCCTTTTGATTGAGTCGCAACTCCTGATATCTGCTTTTTTTTTTTGTTGGAAATAAGATGGTGGAAACTCTCCCTTGTTGGTCCTCCACTCTTTGGATTGCAGTTCTGTGGCTGCTTTAAGTTGTTAACACTGTTATGATGTTTGCATCTCATTCTCCAAGCCATATTTCTTCTTCTTTTGTTTTCAATTTTTGGTTGTTTTAGGTCTGGTTAGTGGTAGGGGGTAATTTCCATTGCATGGTTTGATCTGGGGTTTCAGTGCAGAGAATGTTCAATGGGTGGTGGCTTTTGCTTTTGATAATAAGACTATTAGAGAATGTGCCAATGCATTGTGGTTTTTGGGGCCATTTTATGTGATGTGCTAAGGTTTGCGGTTTACTATTGAATAGGTTAATCTATTTCCAATATATGTCTATATACAACATTATCCATATATAAACAAATATATGTGTATATATATCTTAATTATGTAGTTTTTATGATATTAATTGGGTTCTAGTCTTTGTGGTTTAGTACTTCCACTTTGTATTGATTTATTTTTATTTTCATTTGGACATGTTTAATGCTATTTAAGTTTATTTGGTGGAGATTTCAATCGCGTAGTAAAAGATAAGCAAAGGTACATGAGTGGATTTGATTTTGGTGAGTGAAATGAGGCCGAAGAGAGCAAGCTATTTAAAAGAGAGTACTCTTAATAATTTTTAAAAGTGGGTCGAATAGATTATTTATGTAAAGTTTGCAAGGTTATTTACAGGGAGATTTGAACCTCACAACCTAGGCTAACAATATTAGATATAGACATTAAAGGGCAAAATAAAATTAGAAAAGATATTCAAAACCCACAAATTAGATGGTGGAATCTAAAAGGTGAGAAATTAGAAATTTTTAAGAATAAAATGTTAAAAGAAACAAAGTGAAGTTTGAAAGGTGATGCTAATGACATGTGGAATATATTGGTGGTATGCAGTAAAAGAATATCGAAGCAAATCCTTGGGAGTATCAAAGGTAAAAGACCTTAAAAGATACTTGGTGGTGGAGTAGTGTGAGATACAAGCTGTACTAGAAGCAAAAAGTGAATGTTTTAGAAAGTAGAAAAAGGATAAAAATGAGCAAAATTTTAAGAGATACAAGTTGGCTAATGAGGAGGTTAAAAGGACAATTAGAGATGGTAAGTTAAAAGCTCTTGACAATCTTTATACTAGGTTAGATGGTAAAGATGGAGAAAAGAATTTACAAACTTGCTAATTTTAGAGAAAGGAAAACAAGAGACTTCAATCAAATTATATGTGTAAGAACTGATGATTAAAGGGTGTTAGTGAAGGATGATGAGATTAAGGAAGGGTCAAAAAGTTATTAATTGTTTATTAGGTTCCATCAATGATAAGTTTAAGTCCTTACTTATTTGACTTTAGTCATGGATGAATTAACTAAACACATTTAGGATGGATTATGTTCCATGGTGCATGTTGTTCGTGGATGTTGTGATTTAGTAGATGAAACTATGGAAGGAATTAACAGTAAATTAGAAATCTAGAGAGAAACACTCAAGTTAGGAGGGTTTAAAATTTGTAGAAATAAAATTGAATATCTCAAATGTAACTATACACTTTGTTTGGTTTCATGGTTTGGGAGGGGAAGTGAAGGATTTGGAGGGATAAAGTTTGTTAAAATGATGCTTGGATTAGTTTTAATGAGGGAAATGGAAGTGCATGGAGGGATTATGAGAGGTAGAGAGTAAAAACATTTTAGGCACTTCACTTCCTCTTCGAAATTAGGAGGAAATGGAAGGTAAGTGAAGTGCTTCTCATAATTATATATCAAAAATACCTAAATAAATATATCTCTCATTAATTTAATATTATCTAACCAAACAAGAGGAAAGAGACTTCACTCCCTTTCCTTCTCACAACTAACTCTTCCTTTCACTTTCGCTTCTCTCAATCCATACAGTGTGTAGTAACAGTAGAAGACAATGGAGAAGTGAAGATTAATAACAAATCATAAACATTCTTTGTTGCCTAGGATCGATTATTAATAAGGGTGGTGAAGTTGGGGATGGACTGAGACTCTCCCCCCCTTGGACAGCAATTCCTGCACTTGATGTCAGATCTCCTCATTTTCAAATGGGGATAAGCAATAAGCCACTTTGCAGGGTAGACTTGCTCCTACCAATGTGATCCACATAATCAAAATAGGTTGGCTTGGCTCAAGTGGCGAAGTGCATATGGCATATTATGTGATCGATGAATACTAACAAAATTGAAAGGAAAATTTATAGAACAACTATAAGGCCAATGATTCTTTATACGACAAAATGTTGGGCAACTAAGAAGTAGTACGTTCATAAAATGAGTGTAGTTCTAATAAGCATGTTTAGATGTATGTGTTGTAAGACTAGGAAATATATAATTAGAAATGAATATATTCGTGAAATAGTAGGAGTTGCACCAGTTAATATAAGTCATGCTTTGAGAAGTGTCCTGCTTTATTAAAAAAAATAAAAATAAAAATACGATTATTGTGATGCAATCGAAATGCAGTAAGAATATCATATTAAGAGAGAGAAGACAAATCCCCGGCCTGGGGGTAAACCCTTGGGCTAGAGAAACCAAAGCAATTAGCTCTAATCAAATCTATATTCTTGTAATAAAAAAACTAAGCAAAATAGATGTTACATCTGTTACATGGTCTTGGGTAGATTTCACCCCAAAAGCTTTTGGTGTGAGTTCTACTCAAGACCGTGTAACAACATCACCTATGTATAGACCACAACTAACAGGACACTTAACCCACTAATCAGACATTTGCATACAACTCATGACATGTAAGCATATGACTGATTTTTGACGATTATGGCATTTATCCTACAACATCATATTGAGTATCATGTTATGATGAATACTAAAAGTTTGGTTCATTTTGGTGCAACTATTAGATATGGTACATATTTTTGATTTGGTTATATTGGGATTGTAACCTGTTAATACTTCTGATATGTATTTTATTTTCTATCTATCTTGATCAAATGAAGTAAATTGTCCTTCCGTTTCCTTAAATTTTCTTTTGCATTTTCTCTGCTTGCAGGTATCTATTGTCAGCCACGTTTTTTCTCTAGCTTCATATGCCTCAGACCCTGTGGTTCCTTTCTTTTCCAGAGAAACAATTGTTCATGCAATTCAAACAGTTGTTGATGGATTCCTGGACATGTGAAATACTGTTATTGCACCCTTTGGTTTATGTTGTTGGGCTGTAGCTGCTTTGCATCTAAGTGACTTCTTACTGTGTTTTTGTAGGGAGGATTGTCCTAGAAGTTTTGGTGTTGTCGACAAGATGAACATTTTTCGCCCTGATAGAGTGTTTATGGTGATGATTCAATCCCTCTATTATCTAGATTTAATATTATTTGAGTATTTTCCCCCATGCAACCTTGTTTTATTTGTTTATTTTCATCTAAAGTCATTTAATAATGGCAAACACCTGTTGTGTACTTTCTCAAAGCATCTACTGTCATGATTGTGCAGTTCATCATTGAAATGCATTACAAAGTTACAGCAGCAGTTCATCATAGACACAAATGTCATCGGTTGGCTGGAATTGAGGTTCTCGTTAATATTCTTGGGCATAGAGCTGCACTTCCAAGCACTTTTAAGTGAGTTTACTATTATCAGGTCTCAATTTGGTTAATTAAGGGATTAAAATGAAAGAAATTAATTGAGCTTTCAGTCTTCTATGATGATGGATATGGTTAGATCTGTACAGTCAAACTGTACACAGTGGGCAACTTTTATATTGCTTTGTGTTGTGAAGCTCAAATCATCATATTCCTTTCCCTTACCTTTGGCCTTCAATCAGAAGTTAGATCTATAAAATAGTGGCTGTACAATGAAGCAACTAATTTCTGAAAGTGCTACAACCTTATGCTTTGGAAATTGTCAATTTCAGCCTGTTTGCTTGTACAATATTTGAAATTTTCTCCTTCCTTTTATAAAATCTAAACCTAGAAACTTTTTGTTTTAAACCCCCTACAAAATTAATTTTTGGCAACATTATCTGATCTTTCCCAGTTTGTCCTGCATCACTTTGGTTTTTGTGCTTGGCTCTTCTAACTTGTGCTGTAAGTGAGCATTGGATCTTCTTGATTCACTTTGACAATTTTTTTTGTGACCATGGCATATCGGAGGGTTTTTTTTCATGACATTTTGTAGTTAATTTGAGGAAGATTTTGTCTGCTTGACAGAAGAGAAGCCATTTTTATCTTTATGTGTATGTCATGCCAATGCAAAATCAGAAAGTAACACTGAGTTTTAATATCACAATGAAATGCTGCAGTTTTCTGCATCATATATATATATATACATGTATATTTTCTTATTCAAAGCATAATTTATTGTCTTCAAAAATTTGCTTACCAAGACTTTTACATTAATTTTCTGTACTATTCAAGTGTCTGGTCCGCTTCCTCTTTTCTTTTTCTTTTTTTTCTTTGCTTCTATTCCTTTTCTTCCTAGTGCAAGCAACAGGTTCTATTTTATTGTTTCATCATGAACTAAGTGGAAGTGACCATTGTAATGTCATGTCAGCTCAATTTCCTCTAGTTAGCAAACTCAAGGTTCCTCAAGCTCCACCCTTTTACAGAGCAAGCTGATAATTTACGTTTGAGCTGGACTCTATTACTATGGGAGCAAGCTCAAGTCATTTTAATTGATCCACGGACAAGTGAAACTTATGTCAGAGCTAGCTGATAATTTATGTTTGTGCTGGACTCTATTACTATGAAAACATGCTCAACTTATTTTAAATGATCTGAGCGCCAGTGCAACTTGTGCCTCTTGGTGATAGTGTAGCCCCACACTTCCAGTGGGTGAACTTATGGATTGCCTTACTCAAAGTGCAAGCCAATGAAAAGGGATTGTTTTCATGGCAAACAATTTTAAGAATTTGGTGTTTTGGAGAGGTGTACATTTAGTTATTTCTGTTCAGGGCTTGGATGTGGTTGATTTTAGCTTTATGAAGGGCTGTTCCAATGTTGTTTCTTTTTCTTCTTCTTTTTTTTTTTTTTTTTTTAAATTTTTTTTTGGGACATTTATAGATTGCATCCTGTTTGTTGAACAAATTTTCTACAATTTTAAAAACAGAGAAAAGTAAGAGAATTTCTGACATTACGTTTCGATTATGGCAGCTTGAGTTAGTTTTCATGATTAACACGACTATTCTTGTTTTCTGGTTTGTTGACTTCAGTTTTATGCTTTATGATCTAATGTTTGACTTCTTACAGTTATCTTTTCAACTTGGTGGGGCAATTTGTTGGTTGTCATGCTTTACAAGATCAATGTTGTCATATCATTTCCTCATTGCTCCAATCATTTAGAAGCAAACCATCAAAGGAAACTGCTAGGGTGCTTGGTGAACAACTTCAGGTTTATATCTTATGTCATTTCGTAGTTTATTTTTGTTACATGTGCTGATGTTTTCTCGTTAACGTTTGCTGTGTTATGCAGTTTTTGGTGTCCAAGTTGCTTGCATGCTGCATTCCTCCGGAATCTAACAGTGATCTTTCTGGCACCCAATCATCTCAAGTTGTTTCATTGTTTAATCAGCTTACTGTGGATTCTGACCCATTGCTACATGATTACATCAAAGTATATCTCTTCTGCTCCCTAGCCATAGAGACGTGTCTCTTCTGATTACAATAAAATATTTATTGGGTGCGGGGAAATACTTGTTTTTTAAATAGGATTTTAGCTTCTTTGATCACTTTGATTTGATTGAAATCTAAGAATTACGGACACTGTTAGAATAATATCTTTGTTATTGTTCCCCAAGTTTGATTTTCCCTAAAACAAACACACTTAAAATAAAGTTGTGTCATGTCGGACATTGTGTTGTCTATCAGCACAACACATCACTCGTAGGACACTTCTCAACATCTGTCAAACACGTGCAAACATGTCTCACTATTTTTATAAATTCTCTGGACGTGGGCACTATGAAGCATGGACACGGCAAAATGGAAGTCGTGGCGGTGTCTGATACGGGGACACGACACGTATTGGCGTGTCCCTTTAATTATTTTATTTTTTTGGCATGGGACACGTTGGGGACACGGCAAGACACGGCGGCACAAAGCAAGAGGACATGGCAAGGGGAACAAAACAGAAAACCCTAGTTCGAAGAAAGAGGAGAAGAAGAGAGCTAAATCAAAAATTAGAAGAAGAAAAAGAGAGAAGAGAAGTGCGAACCTGTTCAACTCCATCTCGATCGATCGATCTCCGTCTCGATCTCCATCGATCTCTATCTCCAGTTGATCTTCCATCACTTCTTGACCTGGTACGTCTCTATTCCCTCTCTTCTCTGGCTCGCCTCTCGTCTCTCTTCTCCCTTGTCTGGCTCGCATCGCTGGCTTCTTCTCTCTCTCTCTCTTTCTCTCGTTCTTTCATCCTTTCGTCTGCCTCTCTTTTTCCCCCTTTCGTCTGCCCCGTTTCTCTCTCTTTCTCTCTCTCTCTCTCTCTCTCGAACTGAAATGTTTCGTTGACTCAAAAGATAATATAATATACTATATATATTAATAGTTATTATATAACATATAATATAACCCTTCCCTGACCATTCAAAAGATAATATACTATATATATTAATAGTTATTATATAACATATAGATAATATATAATACATATTATAAGATAATATATATTTATACATATTAATAAAAAATAAAAATAAATAAACACATGTAGGTAAAATAAAATAAAAAAATTAATTGAAATACATTATTTAAAAATATAATAAATAAATAAAATAATTAATGTGTATTAAAATAAAAATATTTATAAAAATATTAAAAAAATTGCCGTGTCCCCTGCCGTGTCCGTGTTCATGTCCCTATTTTTTAGAAATTGTCGTGTCCCGTGTCCGTGTCCATGTCCGTATGCGTGTCCGTGTCCGTGTCCGTGCTTCATAGCTTGGACATGCTTAGGACACTTGGGAACACGTGTCTATTCGGTTGGACACATGAAACATATTACATGTTTGAATGAAATAACTTGAAATCTAATGATAAAAAAGTCAACTTTAATTTATATGTATTCTTCTCTTTTAGACTTAAAATTATTATCTTTGACTTAAATATTCGTATTTGAGATAGGATCTAGGATATATAGTGTTGGCGATTTTCGTATGACAACGCTCGAGACTTAGGAATGTGCTGTAATGGAGTGTGTTGAAAGTGTTCAAATTGAAGAATTAGATCAGCGGTTGCAGACATCATTCCGTTCCTACCCTCATAGGTATATTTGCATTTTATGGAATGTTTTCTTAGAGCACTCGTGTTTTCAAAGTGCACCAGTTTTGGTCTTTTTACATTAGATGAGTATTACATTGGTCTTAGGGTGTTTTTCTAGCAAAATTTGGTGAGTCTGCCAATTTTTCGAGATATTTTTAAGCGATCGATCCCTCACAACGGACTGATAAGGGATGGATTGTTAGTGTCGAGCTAAAGTAGTTATTTTTCATTCTATAATGTAGGGATCACTTGGGGATTGATCACCTCTAGGGAGAATAAGCCTAATTTGACTTGTGTTAGGTTTTTGACTGCTCTTTTCATATATAAAGGACTCTAAATCGTTTTTTCGGTGAAAGCCTTTTATTTTGAGCAGCTCTAAGAGTTCTTTAGAGAGTTTAGATTGTTTTACAAACTTAGCATCTTTTGGGTAACGACAGAATATGAAAAATCTCTTGTTAATATTCAACCAAAGAATTTACAGAAATATATAGGAAAAAACTAAGGTATAAAAGTAAACTTTCCTAAGACCTTATCCCCATAAATCTGGGATATTAACATTCTAATTATAGGACATATACATAGGTATATACACACTTGTAATACACATTTTTCCCATCTACTGAGCTATCAAATCTTCAGAGTCTATTTATACCATAATTACCGATTCTAACCCTCCCCCTCATGCTAGTGAGTGGATATTCTCCACTCCTAGCTTGTTCACGATAGATTGAAATACAGAACCATTCAATCCTTTAGTGAACACATCTGCAAGTTGACCCTCGGTTGACACAAATGGGGTACCAATCAGTCCGCTTTCTAACTTCTCCCTTATAAAATGCCTGTCCACTTCCACATGCTTGGTGCGCTCATATCGCACAGGGTTATGTGCAATATTAATTGCTGACTTGTTATCACAATATAGTTTCATTGGTCCTTTCCACGCAATCTTCAAGTCTTCCAAAATTATTTTCAGCCATAGAAGCTTAGAAACTCCCAATGCCATAGCTCTGAACTCAGCTTCTGTGCTTGACCTTGCAACTACATTTAGTTTCTTGCTTCTCTACGTTACAAGGTTGCCTCTAAGGAGTGTATAATAGCTCGAAGTCGATTTTCTGTCATCAATTGATCCGACATAATCTGCATTTGTGTATGCTTCCAATGTTAATTCATTGCCTCTTCTAAATAATACTCCATTTCCTGGAGTACCTTTTAAGTATTGTAGAATTCGATGTGCTGCTTGAAGATGTATTTCTTTTGGGTTGTGCATAAATCGACTCACTACTCCTACAACATAGGCTATGTCTGGTCTGGTATGAGAAAGAGATATTAGTTTGCCAACTAATCTCTGATAGGATTCTCTATCCACCACCGCATTTTTAGGAGCTTCATAGAGCTTTTGATTCTATTCAATGGGTGTCTCCGCTGGTTTACACCCTAGTTTCCCAGTCGCATTTAATAAATCCAGTACATACTTCTGCTGGGATATAAAGATCCCATGTCGAGAGTGAGCCACTACAATGTTGAGGAAGTATTTTGACCTGCCGAGTTCTTTGACCTCAAACTCTTGCAATAAACACTTTTTCAATGCCTCCATTCCTTGCAAGTCATCTTCTGTTACTATTATATTATCCACACAGACTAATAGATCTGTAACTCCCCCTGAAGCAGAATGTTTGACAAACAATGTGTGATCACCCTGACTTTGTTTGTAACCCAAACCTTTCATTACTCTAGCAAACCTGCCAAACCAAGCCTTGAGAGACTGTTTTAAACCATAAAGTGCCTTTTTTACCTTACACACCTTATGTTTTTCTGACTCATATCCTGAAGGGACCCCCATATAGGTTTCTTCATCAAGATTACCATTTAAAAAGGCATTCTTTACGTCAAATTGCTGCAAATTCCAACCATGATTAGCTGCTAAAGATAATAGGATTCTTACAATATTCATTTTTGCAACAGGAGCAAATGTTTCAAGATAAACTATACCATAGGTTTGAGTATATCCCTTGGCTACTAACCTTGCCTTATATCGTTCAAGTGATCTGTTTGCCTTTTTTTTCACAGGGAAGACCCATTTACATCCCACTAGCTTCTTTCCTTGAGGCAATTCCACCAAGTCTCATGTTTGTTCTTCTCAAGTGCATCCATTTCAACCTTCATTGCTTCCTTCCACTCTTTACTTCCCAATGCGTGAGAGACAGTTTTTTGGGATAGTAATAGCGTTGAGGTGGATAAGAAAACTTTTATGTCCACTTGACAACTTTTCATAGGACACAAAGTGAGACAATGGATATACGGGCTGCTGAGTACACTTCCTAACACCTTTTCTAATCGCAATAGGGAGATCAACATCAACAACTGGCACATTACTTGTATAATCTTCAGAATTAGGAGTTACCTCAACATTATCAGTACCAAAGTGTGGTTCTGAATCAAGAACCTGCATTGCTTGAACAAGTGGTTCTTTCCTCCTTGAATATACCTGCAATGGGCGAATAGCACTTTGAATATGTTTATCTTTTTTCGCTAGGCTCGGAATACTTGGGTCTGACTCATTCGGTAAAGGAATAGAGATAGATGACTGTAAATTTTGATGTTGCGAGGAGAAGGATGAAAAGATCAAGTAAAAACAAATCTCTGTCCTTATCTTCCATGAATGATGTCTCCCTTTGAAGATAAGGATTCAGAAAGTAATTCTCGGTTTCAACGAATGTTACATCTACAAAGACAAAGAATCGTTTTGTTGGAGGATGATAACACTTAAATCCCTTCCGTGTAGAAGAATATCCAACAAAAACGCACTTAAGAGCCCTTGGATCAAGTTTCCCACAATTATTTGAATGAATATGAATAAAGGACATACACCCAAAGACCCTAGGAACCAGGTGTTTTGTTGTTTTGACGTCAGGGTAAAATTTCGAAAATAATTCCATGGGGCTGTTATAATCTATGCAGCATGGACAATCCAAAATTAGTTCCGTGGAAGTGTCCGACACGCGGACACGCTGGGGGACACGTATGGGACACGCCAGATAGCGTGTCCCTTTAATTTAATAATTTCTTTGTAGGGGACATGGCCAGGACACGCGTGTCTATATCGGGACATGGCACGGGACATGGCAGAGACACGCGTGTCCATTTTGGGACACGGCATGCGACATGGTGGGGCTCACTTTTTTTTTTTTCTTCTCCTTTTGCCTCTCTTATTTAGTGCTTTTGTGAAAAATATTATTGGATGTTGAATGTTTTTCTCTTCTCGTCTTAGTTCTTGTTATCGTTTATTATGACTTTTTTGTGGATGGATGATCTATTAATTTGTTTAAATGTTGTGGTTATATTTGTTGAATTAATGTTACTATGTTAGTGTTTGTTAATTTTGATTTAGGATGAATGTAATATGAATCTACATAACACATAAAAATATATATATATAAAAAAAATTTGCCGTGTTCCCCGCCGTGTCCGTGTCCATGTCCCTATTTTTTTGGAAATTGCCGTGTCCTGTGTCCTGTGTCCTGTGTCCTGTGTCCCGTGTCCCGTGTCCCGTGTCCCGTGTCCCGTGTCCGTGTCCGTGTCCGTGTCCGTGTTCGTGTTCGTGTTCGTGTTCGTGCTCGTGCTCGTGCTTCATAAGTTATAATCAAGAACTCGAGTGGGTAATTGATTAATCAAATGTGTAGTTACGACAGCTTCTCCCTAATAACTTTTGGAACAATTTTTTATGAAAAAAAAAGGCTTGGGTAACAGCTAGAAGATGGCCATTTTGCCGTTCTGCCACACCATTTTGTTGTGGTGTGTTGACACAAGAAGACTCATGAATGACTCCATTGTCTTCAAAAAATGGTGACAACACTTCATCAAAATAATCCCTAGCATGATCAGACTGAATTCTTTTTATCTCAACCCCAAATTGGTTTTTCACAATGTGGAAATTTTTTTGACAGGTTGAACTGACATCTGGTTTTTGTTTTAAGAGAAAAACCCATGATACACGAGTACAATCGTCAATAAATGAAACAAACTAGTGTGCCCCAGAAATATTATAAACTGTAGAAGGTCCCCAAATATCACTGTGAATTAGAGTAAAAGGTATGGAAGCTCTCGTATTACTTATTTGAAAGGAAACATGCTTATGTTTTGCAAGTTCACAAACATCACAATGAAATATACCTAGATCAACTCCTTTAAACAAACCATGAAACTTTACTTTAAGAATATTGAAAGGAGGATGACCAAGACGAAGATGAGACAACCATCTTTTATGTTTATTGGAAAGAAAAGACTCAGACAGTAGAGACAGTGGAATAGGATCCTCAGTTCTATTTTTTCCATCAGGTTCTTCAAGAAAGTAGAGCCCATTCCTATCCCTAGATAGTCCAATCATCATCCCTGTGCTCTGGTCCTGAAATTTACAAAGTGCAGAAGAAAATGTCACCATACAGTTCAAATCCTTTGTAAGCTTATGAATTGAAACTAGATTGGTAGACAATTTCAGCACATGCAGAACATTTTTTAAAACAAAGTTCTGATTTAGAACAACATCTCCTAGACCAACAACTGTAACCAGTGTTCCATCAGCAGTAGTAATTTTCTTATAACTAGGACAAGGATTGTAAGAGACATACCCATGACAAGATTGGGTCATATGATCTGTAGCCCCAGAATCCATTACCCAAATTCCTTTTGAGGTTGACACATTAAGTGCATATGGTTGAGAATTACCCGAAAGAGCCAAGGAACAAGTTGATAAATTTAGAGAATACCAGATTAGGGAATGATTAGGATATCATCCCCTATTTATATTAATGAAGATCAATAATTACAAGGGAGCCCTAAGGCATAGAATAATTACAAAATAAGAACCCAAATAATACTATATTATTCTAACACTCCCCCTCAAGTTGGTGCGAAGATATCTCGCATGCCCAGCTTGCCTAAAATGTCCTGAAAGGGCTTACTTCCAACTTCCTTAGTGAGGATGTCAGCAAGTTGTTCACTAGACTGCACAAAGGGAGTACATATCGTGCCATTAGTGAGTTTCTCCTTAATGAAGTGGCGATCAACCTCAACATGCTTTGTCCTGTCATGTTGAACCGGATTGTGAGCAATGTTGATAGCGGCCTTATTATCACAATATAACCGCATGGAGTCTGTCTGATCAATACCTAGATCACTCAACAATAACTTGATCCATAAGAGCTCACACACCCCTTATGCCATAGCTCTAAACTCAGTTTCTGCACTTGACCTGGCAACCACATTCTGTTTCTTACTCCTCCAAGTAACTAGGTTGCCTCCAACAAAGGTGCAATATCCTGAAGTCGATCTCCTATCAGTTACTGATCCAGCCCAGTTAGCATCTGTATAGGCTTCCACACGAAGATGATCATACTTTGAAAAATAAAGACCCTTACCAGGAGCAGACTTCAAGTACCTCAAAATTCTCATGACAGTCTCGAAGTGAATCTGATGAGGAGCATGCATAAACTGGCTAACCACACTACCAGCGACAGCAATATCCGGACGAGAGTGAGATAGGTAAATGAGCTTACCCACTAATCGCTGATAGCTCTCCTTATCAACAGCTGCTCCTCCTTCATCATTCCCCAATTTCTGATTGGGTTCTAGTGGAGTGTCACAAGCCTTGTTGCCAAGCATCCCAGTTTCTTTCAAAAGGTCAAGTACATACTTCCTTTGTGAGATAAAAATCCCATCCTTGGAGCGAGCAACTTCAATTCCCAGAAAATACTTTAAGCTTCCCAAGTCTTTGATTTCAAACTCACTGGCTAAATATTTCTTCAACAGAGGTATTTGCTCACTATCATCGCCTGTAAGAACTGTCACATAAACAATGAGTGCTGTAGTCTTACCACGTGAGGAATGTTTCACAAATAAGGTGTGATCTGCCTGACTCTGTTTGAAGCCATATTTGAGCATAGCCTGAGTGAATCTCTCAAACCAAGCCCTTGGAGACTGTTTGAGACCATACAATGACTTCCGAAGCCTGCATACTTTGCCTTCTGTCTTATGATCCTCAAAACTAGGAGGAATGTCCATATATACCTCTTCTTCAAGGTCACCATGGAGAAAGACATTCTTTACATCAAACTGATGAAGTGGCTAATCTAGATTAGCTGCTAGAGAGAGAAGTACTTTGACCGAATTCATCTTAGCCACTGGTGCAAAGGTTTCCTGATAGTCAACGCCATATGTCTGAGTGAACCTTTTTGCCACAAGTCTAGCCTTATAACGCTCAATAGACCCATCCGCTTTGTGTTTCACAGTATACACCCATTTGCATCCCACAAGTCGTTTGCCCTTAGGTAACTCAGTCAATTCCCAAGTGCCATTCTTCTTAAGTGCTTTCATTTCCTCAATCATGGCAAGTTTCCACTCAGAGGTAGCAAGAGCATCCTGAAAATGGTTAGGAATGCTAATAGAGGAAATATTTGACACAAACGCTCTATAGGAGGATGATAAATGGGAGTAGGACACAAAATTTAAGATAGGATGTTGAGTACAAGATCTCACACCCTTTCTCTTGGTAATAGGAACATCAAGATCAATGGACTCAAGAGATTCAAAGTTACTTGGACTTTCATCAGAAGCAGGAGATGGTAGTGGAGGAGCAGAAGTGGTCTCTTATATCCAGGTAACTTTCTGTCTGTCTTTGTCCTTGACATAAACTTGCTCTTCCCTATCCTTGGGAACAGTGGGTTCTGTAGTCCCAGTAGGAGGTGGTGGTACAAGAACAACTTGTTCCACTATAGGAATCACAGGAAGCACTTCACACCAAGGCTCCCCCTGAAGGGAGGACTATGACACCGGAGAGGACAAGAAATAGGATTGGAACTCAAAGAATATGACATCCATGGACACAAACCACTTACGAGACAGAGGGTGGTAACACTTATACCCCTTTTGAGTAGGAGAGTACCCTAGGAAAACACATTTGAGGGAGTGAGGTTCCAACTTTCCACGAGTAGGAGAGTGATTGTGGACAAAACAGACACAACCAAAGATTTTTGGCGGAATAGAAAATAAGGACTTGGAACCTAGGAGGACTTGAAGGGGAGTTTGTTTTTGCAAGACTTGGGTAGGAAGACGATTAATAAGATGGGCAGCGGTGAGAACAGCGTCGCCCCAGTAGGACCGAGGTACACTCATAGAAAAACACATACACCGAGCCATATCAAGAAGATGACGATTCTTACGTTCTGCCACCCCATTTTGTTGAGGGGTATTGGTGCAAGAGGTCTGATGGATAATGCCATGAGTAGAAAAATATTGCCCTAACCCAGAATCTATGTATTCTCCCCCATTATCAGAACGGAAGATTTTGACAGTGGCCCCAATTGAGTACAAATCATCTTATGAAAATTGCGAAACACAGAGAAAATCTCACTCTTGTCTTTCATGAGATACACCCAAGTAGTACGAGAAAAATCATCAATAAATGAAACAAACCATCGATGACCTTTCACAGACATAACACGAGATGGACCCCAGACATCAGAATGTATTAATGAAAAAGGAACTAAACTTTTATTAAAACTGAGAGCAAAAGAAGCTCTGTGTTGTTTTCCAAGTTGACAAGACTCACAAAGAAACTCAGACACATTATTGTTTGCGAAACCAGATGGAAATAAATGCTTAAGTAAATAAAAAGAAGGATGCCCAAGACGCCGATGCCACAGCCATAAATCATCTTGGGTAGTAGGACTCGTGGTGGAAGAATGAGCAAGCTTGTCAGGTTGATCTAGGAAGTAGAGACCATTTGCTGCACTACCACTGCCAATCGTCCTCCTCGTGACAAGGTCCTGAAAAAGACAATGATCAGGAAAAAACGTCACACTACAATTCAAATCCTGGGTAATACGACTCAAGGATAGCAGGTTAACAGGAAAATTAGGAACATGGAGAACAGAATATAGAGGTATAGTAGGAGTGACATGGACTAAACCTTTCCCAGAAATGGAAGAAACAGTACCATTTGCAATCCTAACTTTGTCCTGGCCTGAAGAGGGCTTATAGGCAGAGAAGATCAGAGGATCCAGACATATGATCGGAGGCACCAGAATCAATAATCCAAGGCAAAGACTTATGAGACAGGAAAACACAAGGAGAAGAGGCTAAGTTACCTGAGCGGGCAAACGACGAGGAAGATGTTCTGAGAGCAGTAGAAGACCGGCGATCCAGCAAGTGACGCAGAACATCCTCAAGCTCAGGAGTAGTCATGCCAGAGAGATCATTAGAAGGCTGGCCAACAGAAGCAGAAGTAGAATCAAGTGTATCAACGGTATTAGACTGATGAGCTCATGGATGAGAACCCCGTCCTCTAGACTGGATTGACTAACCTCCTCTAAAACCAGACCGATCACCTCGACCCATGGATGGAGTCCCATGAAGCTTCCAACATGTCTCACGAGTATGCCGCGGTTTTTTTACAGTAATCATAGAATACAGATTCCTTGGCTCCAGACGGAGGGATGGGAGTCAGGCTAGGGCCATCTCTAGGAGTAGACAGTAATGCGGAGCGGTCAGTAGAGACAGGGGACATCATAGCAGACCGGCGACTCTCCTCATTCTGGACATAGGCAAATGCCTCCTGAAGTGAAGAAAGAGTGTCCATACTCAGAACCTGACTCCGAACCGGATCATACTCCACATTGAGCCCTGCAAAAAACTTGAAGACCCTTTCCTATGCAATAAACTTCCTGTACCCGACTGAATCAGCAGTGCAAACAGGCTTATAATCCTGCAAGTGATCAAGGCGTTTCCAGCCGTTGGTGAGGAAGATGAAGTACTGAAGAATCGGCTGCTCCCCCTGAACAGAGCTCTCAATGGAGCGGCGTAACTCAAATGCCTGGGAGAAATTCCTTTTGCGGTAATAGGTAGCGGCTACAGCATCCCAAATATCCTGGGCAGTCTCCATAGACAAGTAGCCCTCGCCAATGTCTGGTACCATCGAATGAATAAGCCAACCCATAATCAAAGAGTTGGTAATCTCCCATTGGTCATAACCCGGGTCAGTGGTGCTGGGTGCCTGTATCCTGCCATCAACATACCCCATCTTCCCTCTGCTCTTCAAAAACATAGTCAAACTCTGCGACCACGCTAGATAGTTCTGACCATTAAATGGAGAGGTGGTGATTTTAATACTAGGGTTAGGGTTATCAGTCATAGTAGTAGGTATAATGGAACTCTCACTCTTAGGTGTCGACACACTGATAAAATCTGCCATAGATACTGTACTACTGAACCCTCAACAAAACTAATGCCAATCACAAACCTGGAAGGGGGTGGTGGAAGGGAAAAAACAAACAACCATTGTGACAATATAAAGATTTAACAACCCATAATTTTCCTTTTTTTTTTTTTTTTTGGTTCTGGTTCTGGTTCTGTTTCAAGAGTAAAGAGATACACTTACGAAGTGAATACTCTCAAAGGACGAGAGACGACTGAGTAGGATCAAGAGATGACTGCATCGGGGAAGTCGACTGAGGCAGAGGGACTACCAAGGGCAGTCAGCGGAGCAAACGACAAGAGCAGACGACCAACCTAGGTAAGTTTCGAACCCTAAGGGCTGTCGTTGCTGACTTCGACCAACAAGGGTGAGTCGAAACCCTAGACAGTTATCACTCCACCTTTCTCGGCTTGAGCCGAAGCCCTTCAGAGTGGAGTCGGCTTGAGCCGACAGAGAGAGGAACTATCTCCGATGGTGGCTGGTGACTCCTGGTGGTGGGTGGTGGCTCCAGTGGATAATAGGAACAGTATGGGTAGATGGGTTTAGGTTTTAGGGTTAGGCTTTGATACCATGATAAATTTAGAGAATACCGGATTAGGGAATGATTAGGATATCATCCCCTATTTATATTAATGAAGATCAATAATTACAAGGGAGCCCTAAGGCATAGAATAATTACAAAATAAGAACCCAAATAATACTATATTATTCTAACACAAGTAACTGCACCACCCGTAGGTTTCTTTAATGTTCCCAAAAAGCATCTCAACTTCTCAGTCTCTTCTTTATTGAACTCGGATTGCTCCTAAGAGAATTCTCTTTCTCCTCCTGATTGTGTCGAGGTCAAATGTGCTTGTCCTGGCCCTCCTTCTTGATTACCTTTTGCAGTCCAAGGAGTACTCTTAGTATTTGAGGGCTTACCATGGAGTTTCCAGCACCTCTCCCTGCTATGTCAGTGCTTCTTACAGTTGGTACACCATAAAGAATCTTTATTACCTGCTCTTGATCCTTCTGACATCCCATTATTCCCTCCTACTCCGTTGGAATAGGCATTTGACTGTTACTGGTCTGATTTCACAGCTATGGGATTTGCACCTTTTGTAACTAAGGTTGAACCATCTGCTGGTTGAGGCTCCATCATAACTCCTCTTCATCCTTCTTCTCCATTCATTATGGCAATTGTTTCATTGAGTGAAGGAATTTCTTCCTTTCCCAATACTTGCACTTGGACAGGATCGAATTCAACATTTAATTCGGCAAGAAAGGTGTAAATCCTCTCTTTTTCCATAAAACATTTAAGAAGGGCTGCATCAGCGCAACACTTTGTCTCAATACACTAATAATGGTCCAACTATTGCCATAAGTTTTGTAAAATCTGGGCATACTCAGTGACCGAGCGGTTACCTTGTTTGGTTGATGAGATTTTTGTCTTAATCTCATAGATTTGTGCACCATCTCGGACTTTAGAATAGGTCTGCCTGCGGGCCTCCCAAATCTCCCTTGATGTTGTCAAAAACATGCAAGTATCGCTAACTTCTGGCATTATCGAATTCCATAACCAGGACATCACCATCGATTCTTCCTCATCCCACGCAGTGAACTTCAGATCTTCTGGTTTTGGTCCCGTCCCAAGAAGATGACTCAGTTTGCCCTTCTCTTTTAAAAAGGTTCGAACAAACTGAGACCACTTCAAATAGTTTTGGCCATTAAGACGTAAACTATGTTGAATATTCTGCAATTCTCCAACTGAACTATTTGAAGTAGTGTTGTTTGCAGCCATTGAAGAGACAGCAGATTTACTGGATTCTGAAACATTAGACATAGTTGAAATCGAAGGGAGAAAAGATTTCTGGGTTCACGTGGGAATATTAGGTTATGAATGAACGGCAATTAAGGCCGTTGGCAACAGTTTCAGGCAATGAAGGCTTGGAAAATACAAAAAAAGGTTTGTGCACAGATTGGGAAAAAAATCAGCAATGATGAAAGCTGAAAAATTGAAAAAACAAGAAGCCTGACTTGGCTCTGATACCATGACAGAATATGAGAAATCTCTGGTTAATATTCAACCAAAGAATGTACAGAAATATAGAGGAAAAGACTAAGGTATAAAAGGAAACTCTCCTAAGACCTAATCCCCATAAATCAGGGATATTAACATTCTAATTATAGGACGTACACACAGACATATACACAGCTGTAATACATATTTTTCCCATCTACTGAGCTGTCAAATCTTCACAGCCTATTCATACCATAATTACCCATTCTAACAGTAACTTCTGTTGAGTTTTAAATAAAACATTCACTCTTTGCATGGCATGATACTGCGTCATCTTTATTCTTGACATCTAGTGCCCGTTTGGGAAAATGTAGTGGTTGAAATTCATAGATTAAAGGAAGGAGCTTCATGGTGATCTAGCAAATCAAAGGAGGTTGACCAGTTTAGGCCGAGCTTGTGGAGTGTGGAGAGGATTTGGAGTTAGGTGAACTGGGGTATGGTTGTAATTCATTTTGTCTATGTCCTGTAACCTTTTGATTTGTCTAATGGATTATTTGGGGTGTTGGGATCGTGATTTTCTTTTGTGGGGGAGTTTTTCTATACAGTGTCCACGTTAAATCACTGAGCCATCTTATTGCTTTGATATTCTATGATTTGTTTTATCTCCCTTAATCTGAATATTTGTTAACTGGCCAGTAATTTTAGAAAACAAATTATATTTTATTGATTGGCCTATTCACCCACCCTCTAGGCACAATTTCCACCAATTCCAATATTTCTAATGTATGCCATATAATAATTATTTATCTCTATAGATGTCATGTCATAAACATATACAATTATACATTTTGTGTCTCTCTCATGTGTCGTGTCCTATATTTTTTGAAAATATTTGTATTGACATGTCCGTATCCGTGCCTCTTAGGTTGAGATCGTTGTTCATGTCTTGTGCTTGTGGGGAATTATACCATATCTAACCCGTGCGCTGGTCTTTGTCAGGAATTGGAACCGTTCCCTGAATTAGATGTATTTGATGGAATACGGAAGTTTCACCATCGATTATGTCAAGGCTATTCACCGAAGGAGCACTTTCTAGAGGTTTATGTTAAGAGTTAAATAATGTTCGAGATGTTCAGATGATTGGTTAGTTGTTTGGTTATTTGTTCCACTGTACTTACTCTGTCTGTCTGTCTGTCTGTCTCTCTCTCTCTGGGTTGGGATGCACTATATGTTCATTTGCAGTTTGTGAAGAGATCTGGCTACCTCCCACCAAGATTACTTCTGTGCAGGTGCTTCCTATTTTTTCCTCATTTAGCTAGCAAATAGTTTAAAGAGCAAGGTCCATATATCGTTGGCAAATTTAACAATATGGAACTTGTGTTTAGGATTGGATATGAACACTTTTTCTTTTTTTTTCTTTAATTGCAGATACTAACATATGCTTTTCACTCCTTTCTAATCACCATATCTGTTCCATATTCATTGTAATATTCAAAGTGTGCAGTAAATGATGTCGCAAAGTTTGAATGTTGTGAAATTATGTTGTGCTTTTGTTATTTATACTTAAGAAGATGCTATGGCTAACTTTTAAAAGAATTGGTTTGCATCAAAATGTTGTCAAACCATATCAATTTGGCATATAATGATCTAAATATATCTCAAAATAAAAACCTGATTGTGAATCTTAAAACTTTTTGAGTGACTTTCTATTCCTTGCTGGACGACCCTCTTATTTTGTTCTTGCAGTCTCAAAGCATTACACAAGAAATTAGTTATGGGGGATATGTTGCAGAGGAAAAACAACACAGAAGATACTTATGGAGATAACTATTGGTGTTGTGACAATCAAATTGTCCAGGCAGTATGGACACTAGTCCCCATGTGTGGTTTGGATGATGGGAATAGTTTTATGGCATTGGTCTCTGATTTTATATCTAGGGTATTATTTTTATTTTTATTTCAATGTCTTTGTTATTGTTTGTTGCCCATTGTTTTGAGTTGATACTGAGATGATTGTATACTCTTTATTGTGACTGCAGGTTGGTATTGGGGATCCTCATAGCGTTGTTTTTCATCTCCCTGGAGATTCTGGACAGACACATGTTTGCCGACCACTTAATCCTGACAATACTACAGAAATTAGTTTTCGCATGGACACTGGCATATCTGAAGAACTTCTGATTTCACTTATCCGGCTTCTGAAGAAGTATCTGATTGATGACTCTGTTAAGATAATTGATATGACATCACAAACAATTCGGGTGAGTTCATAGTGCATTTAGATTTTTCTATGTTTTCCTAACGAGGTTTTATCAAAGATTGGGTTGAGATAATTGATATGACATCAAAAACAATTTGGGTGAGTCCATACTACATTTGGATTTTGCTATTTTTTTCGAATGAGGTTTTACCATACCAACCATGTTTTGTGCTTGCCAGACTCTTTCATTGAATTTGATGTATGTGCATTTTGTTTCATGTTTTCTTTGTACATTGAAGATATTACACTATTAGAAGAGTGTACACTGTTTGCTGGTTGCATTAGTCATTATAGGACACTTTCCTTTTAAATGTGAATTACAATCCTGGTTTCTGAGACCATGCTCAATGTAAGTTGTGGGTTTGTTTCATTACATAAAGTACAACTTTATTTTTTTGTTTGGTCATGTTTTTGTGTTTAGGGTGATTATTGGTCAGTTAAAAGTGGAAGCTTATGTAGAATGTCAATGAAAATGATATAAAATTGTCCATAAAAATGTTTTAAAATTGCCATGTATGGAAACACTTGGAGACACCACTATTCAGATGTATAGATAATTGGTAAAGTTTATGTTATTTCATTAAGGGTAATCTTGTAATTTCTCAAACTATTTAATGAAAATACATGGGTCTTGGATGGGAAAAGTGACTCATTATAAAACCCTATTTTTGTATTATGCTTTCTTTTCTCTATCTTTTCTTTTCTACTTTTAACTATCCATTATTATGGGTTGCGATAGATTCTGTTTCAAGGTGAATGAAATTATGGATTCAAAAGAAAGTCACAGATGCTCACCCAATTTTAAGGAAGAGAATTATTTTTGTTTTCCATTTAAACACATAATTATGTATTTCAACTAAAAGTTTGAATTATCAGTTGAAAGACCACATGAAATCTGTGCCTAAATTTAAGATTCATGACATACATGTGAACAGGGCTTGAATTTATGGTTTTAAGTTATTATTTGTGTATAAAATGATTGAAAACAAAAATATCCTAGGAAGAGAAGTATGCACATGAAAACATGAAGGATCATTTGAATGATGCACAGAATAATAAATTGAAGCTATAGCCCCTTTCAACTTTGTTAATTTAGTCAAGGGTAGTATAGTCTTTTTATACTCTCTCTAATTATATTAGTAAACTACATGTATTTTGGTTAATTAAAACCCTAATGCCTTTTAGTTCTCTTTACTCCCAATATACTTAAAACTGAAATTTTTGATTTTTTATTCACATTGTTTTTTTCTTGGGAATAATTCTCATGACAACTTTACCCAAACAAATTTAAGCAAAGTCAGTTGGTTTCTCTCTTGATTCTATCTTCTCTATATGTGTACAATATATGTATCATTGTATGCGTGTATGTTTATGTGTACGCTACTCAACTTAATGATCCTTAATCTCGATTCCTTGGAGTAGGATACATGGATGTGTCTCTCCAGTTGATCTTGTTGCCTAAATTCACATCTGGTGAAGTATACCTATTCCTACATCTAGTGTGTGTTGGTAGACATACTTATAGCCGATCATCTCAGTTAATTTTGCATCATTTTATCTTCAGTTGGTGTGATTTTGACTTGTATTCATTTTTGTACATGATCTCAGAAGAGTTGTTTTGATCATTTTGTAGGTTTAGAGAAGAGAAAAGAATAGAGAATGAGTTAGATCTCATTTCCCTTTATATAGATAATAATGAGCAATTACAGGAGTGCCACAAGGCATAAATTATGGGCCAGCCCATTACACCCATTAAGAGAAAATAAGATAAAATCATATTATTTTCTATTCTAACATATATTATTTCCTATTCTAACACTCCCTCTCAAGCTAGTGTGAAGATATCTCTTATACCCAGCTTGTTGAGAATGCCATTAAATGGTTTGCTCCCTATTCCCTTGGTGAGAACATCTGCTAGTTGGTCTCTAGTTTTCACAAATAGAATACATATGGTGCCATTAGTGAGTTTTTCCTTGATGAAGTACCTATCAATCTCCACATGCTTAGTTTTGTCATGTTGAACTGGATTATGAGTTATGTTGATTGCGGCCTTGTTGTCACAGTATAATCTCATAGAATCGGTCTGATATATCCCCAAGTCTCCCAACAATAGTCTGATCTATAGTCACTCACAGACACCTTGAGCCATAGCCTTGAATTTTGCCTCAGCACTAGATCTAGTAACCACATTCTGTTTCTTACTACACTACGTGACTAGGTTGCCTCTAACAAATGTGTAATATCTTGAAGTTGATCGTTTGTCAGTGACTGATCCAGCCCAATCCACATCAGTGAATTCCTCCACGCTAAGATGTCCATGTTTTGAGAAATAGAGACCCTTTCCAAGAGAGGCCTTCAGGTATCTTAGGATTCTCATAACTGCCTCTAAGTGGGAATTTCTAGGAGCATGTATAAACTGGCTAACCATGCTCACTGCAATGGCAATGTCTGGACGTGAGTGAGATAAGTATATGAGCTTACCTACAAGCCTCTGGTATCTCCCCTTGTCCATTGGATCTCCCTTTTGATCCTCATCTAGTTTCTGGCCCGATTCTAGAGGTGTATCACACAGTCTACCTCCAAGCATTTCAGTTTCCTTTAGCAAGTCAAGTACATACTTCCTCTGGCATATGAAGATGCCCTCCTTGGACCGAGCTACTTCAATGCCCAAAAAATACTTCAAATTGCGTAATTCTTTTATTTCAAACTCCTTGGCTAAGTATTCCTTCAAATGAGGAATCTCCTCAACATCATCTCTTGTCAGAATAATATCATCAACGTAGATAATAAGAGTTGTGGTCTTACCATGTGAGGAGTGTTTCACAAACAAGGTGTGATCAACTTAACTTTGCTT
This sequence comes from Camellia japonica, assembly GCA_030407325.1. Lineage (NCBI taxonomy): Eukaryota > Viridiplantae > Streptophyta > Magnoliopsida > Ericales > Theaceae > Camellia > Camellia japonica. The sequence continues at coordinate 49,277,284 of JAPPVO010000010.1, read as the reverse complement.
GAACTCATATTTCAGCATAGCTTCAGCAAACCTTTCAAACCAAGCTCTAGGAGATTACTTTAGCCCATAAAGCGACTTTCGGAGCCTGCATACTTTACTTTTGGGCTTAACATCCGCAAAACCAGGGGAGAATATCCATATAGATCTCCTCTGTTAGGTCTCCATGAAGGAAGACATTCTTCACATCAAACTGATGAAGTGGCCAATCCAAATTTGCAGCAAGAGAGAGTAAGGTTCCGTTTGGTGAAGTTTTCAAAATATAGTTCCACACTCACTTTTGAGTGTGGTGTTTGTTTAGCGTTTTCAAAAATTAATTCCACTCACTTTTGAAAACTCTTTTCAAGGCGGGAAAATTGAAGTTAACCGGACGTCCCACCGGTCATCCAACCAGTTGACTGGAATAGTGTTCCGTTTTGTTTTTTGTTTTGTTTTTGTTTTTTTTTTTTTTTTGCACCTATTATTTTTATATTACAAAAGAAAAAAAAATATTTGTGAATTTTTTTAAAAATTTTTTATGAGCTTTGAATAAAATTTTGGGTTGTGTGTTTGGTTATGAGTTGTAAGTTTTTGTATCAAATATCATATATCACATCACTCAATTCAAACTCAATTTAAAACTCTTTTCAAAACTCATAACCAAACAAATTTTTCAGACTCAAATCATAATTCCAAAACTCAAACTCAAAATACCACTCTATTCTCAAATCATAATTCTAAAACTTTACCAAACACTACCTAAGATTCTCACGGAGTTCATCTTAGCAACCAGTGCAAATGTCTCCTGGTAATCTGCTCCATAAGTTTGAGTAAAGTCCTTAGCAACCAATCTTGCTTTGTACCGTTCTATGGAACCATTTGCTTTGTGTTTTACCGTATACCCCCAACTGGATTTTGCCTCTAGGTAACTCCACTAACTCCCAAGTACCACTCTTGTTGAGAGCTCCCATCTCTTCCATAATGGCATGTTTCCATTCAGGAATAGAAAGAACATCATGAAAATTGGTAGGTGGACTCACAGAAGACACTTAAGACAGAAAAGCTTTAGTAATAGGATGCTGAGTACATGACCTAACCCCCTTCCTAGTAGCAATGGGAATATCAAGATCTGAAAAATCAGGAATATGAGCACTAGAATCAAAATCAGAATTAGAATTACCTGAACTCTCACGGGAGGGGGGCGACTCTGGACACTCATCCGGAGAAAAAGTTGGCAATAGAGGAGGGAAAGTAGTCTCTCGCATCTAGGTGACTTGCTGTCTGTCATTGTCCCTCACATAAACTTTGTCTGCTTCTTTTTCCTCAACAACCTCTATCCGTTCCACTTCCGCTAGAGATTCATGATAACACTTATAACCCTTTTTGGTGGCAGAACAACCCAGAAAAACACACTTAAGAGACCTAGGGTCCAATTTACCATGAGTGTGTGAATGATTATGGACAAAGCAAACACAGTCAAAGGTCTGAGGAGGAATATAGAACCCGGAAGAGGTAGACCCGCACAAAACTTGAAGAGGTGTTTGTTTGTGAAGGACTTGGGTAGGAAGACGATTAATCAAATAAGCGGCAGTGAGAACCGCTTCCCCTCAATAAGATCAAAAAACCTGCATCTTAAAGGATAGACAACGAGCGACATCAAGGAGATAACGATTTTTGCATTCTGTAACATCATTTTGTTGAGGGGTATTAGTGCATGAAGTTTGGTGAATAATACCGTAAGTGGCGAAGTAAGTGGCAAGACCAGAGTCAATATATTTCTCCCATTATCAGAATGTAGAATTTGAACAACCGCCCCAAACTGCGTACAAACCATTTTATGGAAATTTTCAAACACAGAAAACACCTCACTTATATCTTTCATCAAATAGACCCAAGTGGCCCTGGAACAATCATTTATGAACGTAACAAACCATTTTTAACTGGTTAAAGACACAAAACGGGACGGACCCTATACATCAGAATAAATCAAAGAAAATGGAACTGAACTTTTATTAATAGAAGGATCAAAAGAGGCTCTGTGTTATTTTCCAAGCTGACAAAACTCACATTGAAAATCTGACACATTATTTTTCTCAAAACCAGAAGGAAATAAATACTTAAGTAATAAAAAAGAGGGATGTCTTAAGCGACGGTGACACAACCAAATGTCTGCCTTGGTGGATGGTAACTGAATAGATGAATGAGCCAACTTGTTGCCAATCTTCTTCCTCGTGACAAGGTCCTGAAAAAGACAATGATTAGGAAAAAAACGTCACGCTACAATTTAAGTCGCGGGTAATACGACTCAAAGATAAAAGATTAACACTAAAATTGAGAACATGGAGGACAGAGGACAAAGGAAGGGAAGAGGTAGCATGAATTAAACCTTTTCCCGACACAGACGAAATAGTACCATCTATAATAACTTGACCTGAGGAGGGGTTATACTCGGAGAATAAATTAGAAGAGCCAAACATATGGTCGGAAGCACCAGAATCAATAATTCATGGTACAGTCGTATGAGATAGCAAAGCATATGGAGAGGAAGTCAAGTTACTTGAATTGGCAAAGAAAGAAGAAGGTGCACCTGTAGCAGAAGTGGAGGCTCGACGGTCTAGCAAGTGGCGAAGAGCAATCTCAAAATCCGAGGCAGATAACCCTGAAACATCAGCAGCAGGGGAGACAAATGGAGATGAAGATGGTGGCTTAACAGTGTCTGAAAGATGTGCCTGAGCATTAGCCCCTCGGCCTTTAGATTGACCAGACCTACCTTCGCGAGTACCAGGACGGTCTCCCCGGCCACTAGAGGGAGTCCCATGTAGCTTCCAACAAGTCTCTCGTGTGTGTCAAGGTCGACGACAGAAGTCACAGAACAGATTATCCTTGTCAGAGAAAGGACGAGAACCACGAGTATCACGAGAGGGTGCAGAAGCCAAGGCCGAGTGATCAAGAGTAGCAGAAGGAAGCATAGCAGAGCGGTGACTCTTCTCATTCTGTACAAAAGCAAATGCTTCCTGGAGAGAAGGAAGCACATTCAGGCTAAGTACTTTGCTCCTAACAGGATCATACTCCACATTTAGACCTTCGAAGAACTTGAAGACTAGCTCTTGGGTCACAAACTTCCAGTAACCAGCAGAATCAGTGGGACAGACAGGCTTGTAATCCTGAAGTTGATCAAGCCGCTTCCACCCATTGGTAAGGAAAGTAAAATACTGGAGAATAGTCATCTCACCTTGTACTGACCTTTCAAAGGAGCGACGTAACTTGAAAGCCTGGGAGAAGTTCTCCTTCCGAGAGTAAATGGTAGCCACAGTCTCCCAAATATCCTGTGCAGTGTCCATAGATAGGTAGTTCTCTCCAATCTCTGGGACCATAGAATGTTTCAACCAACCCATAATGAGGGAGTTGGTAATCTTTAACTAATCATAACTCGGGTCTGTGGTGCTAGGTGCCTGAAAGCAGCTATCAACATACTCCATCTTCGCTCTGTTCTTCAAAAAAATAGTAAAACTCTGCGACTGCGCTAGATAGTTCTAACCATTGAATAGAGAGGTGGTGATTTTAAGGGGTTATTAGTCATAGTAGTAGGTATAATGGAATTCTCACTGTTAGGTGCCTGAGAAGTAGTGGACACACTTGTAGAATCTGCCAGGGATACTCGACTACCAAACCCGCAACAAAACTAGTGCCAATCACAAACTTGGAAGATGGTGGAGGAATACAAGCACAATGACCACAAAGAAAAGTAAAGAATTAAAAACTCATCAGTAGCAAATTTTTTTTTTTTTTTACTGCATTTTTTTTTCTATTTATTTATTTATTGAAAACAAAGAATAAAATCGAGAATAAGGGAATAGACCAAAAACGAGACTTTAGGTCAGCAAGGTCATACCAGTTGATACAAAAGACGTCGACCTGGGCAGGGAGGTGAGCGGAAGTGGTCTACGGGATTGCCAGGAGGGTCGACAGACCTAGAAGAGGACTCTAGGGTTGCCGACAGGCCTAGAGAAAGTCAGAAGGTGAGGCGTGAAGCTGACCCAAGCATTGTTGGTGAACTGCGACCCTTAGAACGATATGGGTGTGGCTTGAAATCAGCCAAGGGATGTTGGAATAGGGAGAGGAGGCACCGACTGGTGTTGGGTGGACGGGAGGGCTAACGACTGTCGGCTGGGTGATCGAAAGAAGGTTGTTGACTGAGGCTGTGGTGGCTAACAGAGAATGAGGTGAGTTGGCTTTGATACCATGTAGGTTTAGAGAAGAGAAAAGAAAAGAGAATGAGTTAGACCTCATTCCCTTTTATATAGATAATATTGAGCAATTGCAGGAGTGCCACAAGGCATAAATTATGGGGGCCAGCCCATTACACCCATTAAGAGAAAATAAAATAAAATCATATTATTTCCTATTCTAACATATATTATTTCCTATTCTTACACATTTGAAGTTAGTGTGCATCTCCTAATGAACACCAGCACTATTTTCAAGTGATTATGTATGTTGATGTTCTTGTTTCACAGATTGCTATGGAAGGTGATTAATGTCTCTGAAACTCCTGTGTGTTACTGAAGGGCATGGTTGTCATTGGAAAGGACACCATGCTCTTTGGAGAGACTTTTCCTTTTGTGACTTGACTTTATCAGTACTAACCACAATGAGTGTGAGCTACCCAATTACCATTTGGATTTTGACAAAGTTATGGACTAGAGTACAGATCTTTTTCGGGCTTGTGTTCATGACACTTGTAATTTTATCATTTATTCTTTCTTCCTTTTTTTTTAAAAAAAATAAAATAAACAAAGATAAAAACTTTTGTCATTTCTTGATTGTTGTAATTTTACTATTTATTGCTTGCCTGTGCCGTTCTGACAGAATTTGTATAAATTTTCAGCTTTAAACTGTTAAATTTCTTTTATTGTCTTTGTTTATTTTGAATTGCTTATGATTCTTGAATGCAAGCATGGATGTTGTGAGGAATTCTTCGTTTGGATCTCTATTCAACTCAATAAAGCCCTTTCCGAACTACTTGGGGCCGGCTACTTGAATCTTGTTTTTCCAGTCCACCTGATCAAGGTCTATGCAACGTAATATATTTATATTTTTAATTTCTTAATATAAACAGGGGATACTCTCGACTGATAAAGGCCAAAGAGCTTTGCTATCATTTGATTCTTATGAGAGGTCTCTCATTGAGGTAAGTATCTAGTTGTCTCTGATGGTTATTGTGTACATCGTGCTATTAAGCTATTAATGTTTTGGATTTTCACTTTTTTAATTGAATGAATGCTTTGGAACTTTTGCTAAGAATCGTACAATGACAAGGTTTCCTTTCTAACTTCAATCACATTATGCCATGTTAAATTTTCAGTTTTGGAGAGCTAGTTGTGATATGTATTCTTAAGGAAAATGTTTGAGACCACTAAAAACCCCCTCAAGTTGATCTACAATGATGTGGCATGATAGGTGTCCACTGTTGATTTGTCACGTACTCAACCATGTAGGACCCAACTCCCTTGCCACATCATTGTAGGTGAATTTGTGGGTCTACAATTGAGGGTCTCTAGCATTTCTCATAAAAGATGTATGTGTTATTTTTCTGTGTTTTCTTTTGGTGCACGTCTTGTCTCCCTTCAACTTTTTCACCTCTTATCTTGTGAATAAACTTTTTGAGTTGCTTACCTTAACAAGAAAATTAAATTAAATTAATGGACTCTACTTATTTTCTTCATCCTTTCTTTTCCTTTTTCTGATTTTAGTGGAATTTAAAAATAAAAAATACAAATGTTGTGTTACTGAACATGGCAGAATTTGGCCCCCATCAGTCCACATTTTTGTGAAGTAGCATAACTGGTGGAACCTACTTATCTATCTTTTCTGTAGCCAAAGTTGCTTTTTACCTTTTGAGCATAACAAGCCTTCTTTGTCTCAGCATTATTTTGTGCTTAGTTATGGTGCTGTTTCTTTCTTTATTTTTTCCTTCATTTATTTATTTATTTATTTTTGGGTACTGGTGATTCCTAAAATGTTTGTCTATGTTGTAGGTCCACTGTGAGGGTGTCAATATGGAGCTTGTTCAGAACTTTCTATTGGATCAAGAGAGAAAGTTTGTTGGTACATCTATTCCCTGATCTTAATGTTGATGAGTTAATTTCCTTTTGCATTTTTTGGGAGTTTGTTGCATGCCATTGAACAATAATGCACCTAGCTTTTTTCCTTGTTTAATCTTTGCTTTGTTAAATGAATTTTATATCAAGTGTATATCATATTCACTATCATTCTTATTCAGTTTTTGTTGTTTTGACATATATAAAATATATATTTATATATATATATATATATATGAAACCATATTATTTACACACGGATAGTGAATTTTGAGGAAAAGTTGTGACATATCTTCCTTAGGGTTCTAGGAAGAATTTCTCTCACATGGAAATTCATTTTCTTTTAAGGAATAGTTTACTCCTGGGAACATGTTCACTGCCCCCCCTGCTGTTTTGTTTCTACAGATAAAGAGATATTTTGTCCTTTTCTTTTTTTGTATTCCCTAATTATGGACATGGTTCCATTCCATCCAAGGGTGGAGCCAACAATATTTCCTGGAGGGGTCCACAGACACAGGGTATGCTCATGATTTTATCTATATGTAGGCATATGATCTTTAATTTTTGAAATGTAGATTGATGTTTTGAGAAGGAATTTAAACAAAGTAGGCTTTTCGCTTTATTTATTTATTTTATTTCATTGGAGAGCAATTTTTTGAGTCGTGGACGGTAGCACTGCTGTGCTCGATTTAGTGGATGTGGATCTAGTAATAAATATCATTGCATGAAAAGATCTTTACTTCAGGCTTTTCACTTTATTTATTTATTTATTTTATTTCATTGGAGAGCTCCATTTTGTGGATAGTTATTTGTCTTGACTTTTTAAAATTGAGCATCATTACTCTACTCTCTCTCTCTCTATATAACCTTAAGTCTCATCAAATGAGGTCGGTTACATGAATATATATATATATCATTATTAACCCATTTAAGATGTCATAACTTGTTTGATGTCATTATCAGCTGAAGAAATTTCACTGGAGGAGTCTACCATATGGAAGACACATGAAAAAACTTTTGAGACATGGATTTGTCCACTTGTTTATGCTCTTATTGGTTATTGTGATGATACGATTTTGAGGTATCCCTTTTCTTCTCAGTCAAATAACTATTGAGGGCTGTGACTTTGCCAGTGTATATATTCGGGGGTTTCTTAGAGTTAGTTGTATTGTTTTTAAATTTAATTCTTTAGATTATATTTCTTTCAGATTATGCCAAGATATTGTATTGCTGAAGGCTGAAGTTGCAGAGCTTTTATTGCCAAATGTTGTAGTCAATCTAGCTGGAAGGAAGAATTTGGACATTAATCCTTGCAAAATAATCTCTCTGCAGGTGTTTTACATTTTTTTTGTTCCTCAACAATTTTGGTTGATTTGTTGACTTTGTGAAACTGTTCTTAACTGTAAATGTCGTTTGCTTCACATTTCTTCCCGGCTCTTTTCTTTTCCTATTTTCAAATATTTGTTTGCGTCCTAATTCAGTGTCATTTGTTGCAATTTAAATCGTTCCTGGTGTTAGTATCTAGGCAATAACCATAATGCAGTATACATGGTTGCTAGTCTAGAAATTTTTCATTACCTCATCCATTATAGTGCTACCATTTCTGAGTGAGAAAAGGAAATGATAGGGATTTTTGTTGTATTACTTGTGTATATGATATACGGTGAATATAGTCTAATAGTCCAGATAATTTTAACATCATTCAATTGCTAATAATTTACATGTATTTAATATTTTTTTTTTTATATATTCATATATGTGATTCGGGCTTTTGGTTGCCTGGTGTCTTTGAATTTTTGCTCAATCCCATACGGAATTCAAATATGAGAATTGGTCGATTTAGTGCCATTTTATAATCAAAGATCCCACATGGCACAATGTCTTTATTCTTCAATTCCTAGAAATGCAATCACAACCCAGAACTTTATGGGTTAATATGGATTCATTTTAGTCCTCGTACTTCTCTTTTGATTCTTCTTGTCCTAAAGGAAGTCAATGTCATCATTTATAGTGAGTCTTATTACATTAGTTAATTGAAACTGGTTGAGACGTGCAATAACCTGGGTGACATGCCTTTTTCTTTTAAGATTTTTTTTTTTTCCTGCTTTGGACCTTTCTAATGTGATTACTAGTTTGATTTGATATTTTCCATTTTTGATCCTTTAGTATATATTTTTAGTTAACTGACAATAACTGAGGGGCTTAGTTATTACAATACTTATAAGGTCCCATGTATCTTTTATTGTTGGACAAGAATTATTTTGTGGAATGCGCAGGTGCAGGAAAATATCTTGTCAGAATCCAATAAGTTGATGAAATCAATTCAGGTCATTTTGGACACACTTAACGAACTCCGACTGTGTCATGTCATTGATAGGACTTCGACTTCAGCTTCAATTAGGCGAGAAGCTTTAACGGTTAGTATGTTAGACATCATCAATATTCTTTTACATAAAGTTTTTGAGTTGTGGCCTTAATTTCTTAATCTATTTAATGTATTGGTGGTTTAGCAATATAATACCATCCTTCCATTTGAACTAATCAGAGTGAATCACTGTTTGGACCTCCTAGTAACACATGACACCTATGTATTATTTGTTTAACCCACTTATCGCTACATTGTTGAAGGCTCCTTTTGGTTCTGCAAAAGAGATGGTTGAGAGAAAGTACAGAAATCAATCTTATTCCATTGTGAAAAAAGCAAAGTGACAGAAAATGGAATGTTCTGTTCTTAATTTTTCGCCCTTCCACTTCGTTCGCAAAGTTGTCCTCATATGTTAGCTAAGTGGCATAGACACGGATATGTGACATGACACAGACATGACAGTAACGCATAGACACGTCGATTTTTAAAAAATTCAGCACACGATATGCCTGGGATATGTTAAAAATTTATTTGTTTTGTAATTTTATTATATGTGAAATATATGAAAAGTTCATTTCAAGATAATGAAAAAACAACATTAGACTAATTAAAATAAAAAATTAATATATTCCATAATTAGAATCTAAAGAATGCAAAACAATGTATAGAAATACGCATGATGTATTCATGTTATAAATGTTTCAAAACATATTTAGAGTTAAATTGCATTATAAATATACACGGCATTGTTACTGTGAAGATGTTCACGGCTTAGGTTGTCTTCGAAGGGTTCAAGAATATCGCTAAAGTGTCCAAGAAGTGTCGGTAAAGTATCAGCTATTATGCAGTTACATTTTTAATTAAAACATGTTGGAGAAGTATAGGACACTTTTTTGTAGTGTCTGCAGAGTGTCACGTTACCATCACTGTTGCAGCCACTGCCACCATGACTACCACCACCTCAGGACTGCCACTACCACCACCTTCAATTTGTATTATTTTTTTGGGACAATGACATAAAAAAAACCCTAAGGTTTGAGCCTTATAACAAAATAAATCCGGAATTTTTAATTTTGTCAATTTAAACCCTAATATTTTGATTTCTTTTCAATTTAAATCATTTGTCTGTGTTTTTATTAAGTAAAATCAATGAAAAAAGAATATTTTAATCATTAAACGCATTGTAGGTATTCATAAAATGTCTAAAATATACTTTTCATTGAGTTTAATAACTAAAATACTTTTTTTTTTCATATATTGATTTTACTTAATTGAAATAGGCAAATGGTTTAGATTGAAAATAAATCAAAATTTTAGGTTTAAATTGACAAAATAAAAATTCAGGATTTATTTTGTTACAAGGCTCAAACTCTGGGATTTTTTTTTTTGTAATTTCCCCATTTTTTTTTATTGAACCTTTTTAACGTTTTGGTCTTTTTTTTATTATTATTATTTATAGATCCACTTAATCTAGATGCACTTAAAAAGTACAAAATTTGTGAAAGTGTTTTAAAAATTCAATAAATACTAAAAATACAAAAATTCAGTACATTTTTGTTTTTGTTTTGTTTTGTTTTTGTTTTTTTTTTTTTGGTATTGATTGAATTTTTTAAAGATTTCTTCACAAATATTTTATTTTTAAGTTGCACCTAAAGAATAAAATAAATAATTGACTAAAACGTTGAAAGGGTTCACTAAAAACAAAAAATACAGATTTAAAATTCAAAAATTGTTTTTGAAAACTCAAAACAAACATTTATCTCTGCTCATGCATTCCTTTGTTTCATTTTACATCAGCTTTGTTTATATGTTCAAATAGGTTTTCCATTCTTACTCACCATTTCTATTGTTGATCATGTCAATTAATTATGCTTGAGTAGCTTTAAAATATTATTGTGTCTGCATCATTATCGTTTTTTGGAGATATATGGTCTCAAATACATGATAATAATTTTCCGTGTGATTATAATGCAATGGTTCAACAGCATGCTAAACCATCTAGTTATGGTTTGAAATCCCGTTCTACCTCTGTGAAGGCAAAAGATTTTACTGCTACATCGACTGCATTTGTAATGGCAACATCATTATGGGACAAGGTATGCTTTTTCATGTATATTTGCTCACTATGGCTAATAAATGAATTAAATAATTATAGTTGTTCGTAATGCTTCTGATCTCTGTAATTGATGTCACCGTGTTTAAGGATATTTGAACTTTTGGAATTTGGGAAACCTTGTAGTTTTCTTTGGTACAATGCAAATAACTGGTATAAGGAGTAAAAGAAAAGAAAACATACAATAACGAAATGCTAAGAAGTACAATACTTCTAAGGAGGTGGTATATTGGCGTCATACAACACTAATCGCACATTTGCTGACATGTGTTGGACACATTTCCAAATGTCTCATACATGTCCATTGCTTAGACATGTGAAACACATTTTATGTCTGAGTAAAATATCACTTATGCAATGATAAAGGAAAAACACTATAAATTTATAACTATTAATCCCTTCATTGAACTTTAAGAATTAGTGATATGTTTCCCTTTTTTTTTTTTTAAAAAATTTTTTTAAAATTTTTTTTTTTTTAATTATAAAATATTCATATATAACATATGACATGCAATAAATGTTTAGAACTATAATTTTGTGTGTGTGTCCTGCACATGCTGTGTCCTGTAATTAGAAGAGATCTGAACCTAGGATTTCCTGGAATCAAAGTTATGAATACCTTGTTAGATCATCAATTGCCCTAAAAGTCGTAGCTGGCCAAGAATGTATGTCAAGCTCCCGAAAGTGTAATTTTGCTACTGTTCTCTACTAATATTATCACTTCATTTAGGCACATCACATCTGAACTTTGAAATTTGAGAAACCATGAAATATTTTAAAAATTATACATTTGTTCCTTTTCCCCCCTCTTTCAGGCTATTATTATTATTAATTGTGTTCCTTTTCTTCGGCTCGTTTGTGTATTATTTTTTCTTACTTGCATTATTTGACTTCTTCTCCCCTTATTTGATTGCCTTTCTTATGCTCATATTCTGTATTTAGATATGCAGAATATGAAAGTCAACCATCTATTCTACTTTATAGTTCCACAGAATTTGGAGATCTAATGTGGCTTTCTTAGGATATGCAAACTTTATTTGATCTCCAATTCACCTTTGCTTAACTTTGTAGTATATCAAATTAATAGATACTTGAGAAATGACAGAAGTATGAACTTCCCGTAAATGTTGAAATATTTGATAAAACTGTAATTTTTCAACTGTAACTTGTTTTATGAGACAAAGTATAGTTTGGTATTGGAACACTGATTCAAAACCATTGACTTGTTCTGAAGCAAAATGAAGTGATTCCTCATTATTGAAAAACTCATTTCTTGTGACAAAGGTGAAATTTCACAGATGCCAATCTCCCTTTCTTTTTTTCATTTTGTGAATGATTATTTATGTTTGAGGGGGCATAAATAGCTCAAGGAATGCTCTTGAGCTCTTTTACTTGCAGAAATACATGTATACACATTCATGTTGCATAGATTTATAAGTTGTTATTATATTGCATAAATAATGATGTTATTTTTGGTTCTTATCTGACTGCTGATGTATTGTGCAAGGTATATTGGCTTTCCATCGATTATCTTCTTGTTGCTAAGTCAGCAATTGTGAGTATTATCATATATCTCCCTGTCTTCTCGCTCTCTCTCTCTCTCTGTCAAACACACAATCTCCTCTCCCTCTCTCAAAGGAAGATAAAATGAAAAATACATAGAGAAAAATGGCTATTCAGACAACTTATGTACATCCCAATTTATCTAATTGTTCTGCATTTGTGTAATAGAGTTGTGGTGCTTATTTTACGGCTGTTCTCTACGTGGAGCACTGGTGTGAGGAGCATTTTAACACACTCACATTGGGGAGCCCAGATTTCTCCCATTTTGATATAGTAAGTTAACAATTGAAATTGTGCCATCTTGGTTTACCTTTGTTTGAGTCACATTTGTGGTATACTCATTCCTAGATAAATAGACTTATAACAAAAAATGTACTTTTCATCATTTATTGTTGAGAAAATATCAAATCAGTGGTGATTTTAAAAAATAATTACAATTTAATGGTAAATTTTGAAAATATTAATAATTAAAATTATGAACTTTTTCATGTATATGTAATTATTTTTTGAAAGGTTCACTGAACTGTAATTTCCCTTTTATTGTTTATTCACTGTTTGAGGATGCATATAGAAATTTAACTTTTTTGCTCTTCTCATTCCCTTCTTTTGTTGCCAGCTTCCACACCACATTGAAATATTAGTCTCAGCAGTCACTCAAATCAATGAACTGGACAGCCTGTATGGGATTATCCAGTCACACAAGGTTAGTCAGTAAACTATATAATATACAGAAGTTACGATCCTTTATGTTGTAAAGTTTAGTAATGTACTTCATATTGTTGATCAAGTTGATGATTTGTGCATGGAGCAGTAATCAGATTCTGTGATTCAGATTGAATCCTGATTTAGTTTGTAAACCCCTCGGCCTGCAACTTCAAAAAAATCTAAAAGGGACATGAACTTTGTTGTTTAACTGGTAATGGAATAGAAGATATGGAAACTAAGCTTTTATCTTTCTATTTTCTTATTTTAATTCCTACAGATTTGCATTCAGTCTTTCTTATAATAATTTGTGAATGGCTATTACTCGTCCACTCGTCATTGCTTCTTTGTTTTTTATTCATAACTTGAATAATTTTATCTGGTTTACATCTCTTGTGATCTCTGGGTCTTATTCTATTTCAAAATCCCCTGCGTCACTGTTACTTCTTGGGTTCTTATGCTAACTTGTTTGATCACTTCTATACTCACATTTCTTTACTTTAGACACTGAGGAAAGCATATGGTCTCCTGTTGTCACTTGGATGTAGGTGAACACTTTGTTTGGGAGAGGAAGATGGTTATTTATTAGGGTCTGCACTCAGGCTTGTACATAATCTTTGTTTAGGCCATACAGAAGTCTGTGTCCTCCTATTTTGCTTATTCAAATTTCCTGCATCATGATAATACACAGATTTGTTGTCCTGGTTAGGGTAATTATTTTTTTATCAATATGTTGGAATAGATTTATCAATATGTGTACCTTTGATTAGTTGAGGTTTGGGTTGACATGAGGAGCTTAGATGACCACTCAACAAAGCCCTCTCCCAAGTATTTAGAGTAGGCTAATAAGTATAGAGATTCTGGGCTTGTTTGGTTTGCTTTTAGGAGAGTTATTTTTGAAATTTTTTTTCAAAATTTTGTTTGGTTTGTGATTTTTCTCAAAAAATTTCCAAAATCATTTTTCTCTCTTACACATCAATCAATCACTTTTTCTCTCACACACATCTACTCAATTATAATAAAATATCAAATCATCCCAAACTCCCAAATTCCAAAACTACTTTCAAAATATACAACCAAACAAATCAAAAAAATTTCTAAACTCTCTCCTCAAATTTTTTTTTTTGTTGAAAATCACTCTCTCAAAAGCAAACCAAACACACCCTCTATTTGTTTATTTATTATTATTTTTTTTAATAAGACACAATAAAATTTGGTTGAAGTTTTGGAAGTAAGCATGCACAAGGATGATGTATCTGTTAACAAGAAATTGTATAATTGCACATAATAGTTCCCCCTCCCAAAGAAATAACTGAATAAAATCAAATGAAGAGTAAAACTATGAAAGAATAGCCCCAAGTCCCCTCATGGATAGTAAGGTTCCCCTTACTCTTAACAAAATCACCCCTTTTGGACAAGGTGTTGGCAGCCACTTCAACCTCCCTATGCCAACCTAGTATCAGCCTCATCAAGAGTGGAAACTGTGTCCAATATTTCTTTCATAAAATGAGTGTCATTCTGAGAGGCATGTGATCAAAATCTCACCTAACCCACTAGGGGTGTGAGCAGATCAGTTTGGGCGGTTTGGGAGAAATAATCTCAACAACCAAACTGCCCTCAGCGGGTTGACAATTTCATAACCCACCACCAAGCCACATGACTAAAACCGGCGTGTTGAATAGGTTGGCAAGTTGTAAATTCTGACATATTATGTGAATAGATTCTGAAGTAATATAGAACCTTATACTATATTTATGAGCTACAAAATCAAAATAAAAGAACTGCTTGATAATATATTTGTGTTCAAGAAGTGGCAGAGAGAAGCATGGGCAATGAGGAGTGTGGAGAGTCAAAAAATGAGAATATCTATTTAGAGTTGAGGTATTTAATTTATATGTAAGTATTGGTGGGTTGAAGATTTTGAATTGCACATAACCCAACTCAACCCAACCCACATAAAATTAGTGTGGAACCCACCCAACCCAGCTCAACCCACCAACACTCTCAAACCACAGGTGGTGGAGTGGTTTGGGAAGTTTGGTGGGTTTTTTGCGCACCCTAACCCACAACGTAACTGGAATCATAGAAAAGGCTTCCAAAGCCTTTCAGAAGAGCTAAAATCTCTGCCCCATAATAACAGCTATTTTCCTACTGGCTTGGAAAGAAGAACAGTAGTTTCGGTGTAATAATTTTTGGACTCAAACATGCACTATGTGTTTCCGCAGTTCATCTACTGACTAACCTGAATTCTCCTCCAACCATGTTAGTAGTTAGCTGAGTAACCTGTTTGATCATCTCTCACCGAGTATGATATTCGTATACAATATTACAGTATTTTGCTGCATTGTTGCAATTTGGTTCGACCATCTGGAAGATAAATACATACTGTATGCATAGATACACAATATTTTAACTGAATAAATTAAATTATCATGTTATTAATTAATTTATTTATTTCTGATGACATTTACAGTTAACCTCGCAAATCGTTACCTTTGAACACGAGGGAAATTGGAGTAAAGCTTTGGAGTATTATGATTTGCAAGTAAGGTCTGAGGCAGAGATACAAATGGACGGTACTTCCAAAAAATTATCTCCTGAACTTTCTCAACCAACAGTTAGAAATTCGGAAGTCGATATAAGACAAAGGAAACCATACAAAGGGCTGATAAGATCCTTGCAGCAAATGGGCTGCACTCATATGTTGGATCTATATTGCCAAGGTTTGACTTCTCGGAAAGGCCAGTTTGAGCATGATTTAGAATTCACTGAACTCCAGGTTAGCCTCATACAATATGCTATGTTATATACTATGCAGATAAATGCATACTTAGTGTAATGCGGTTTACAATGTTCTCTTTTGCTGTTTCTGGGAATAACTGACTAGTTATTGTATTTTTGGTTTCTGGGACTAACTGTGCTTGCTTAATGTTATGGCTGATATTACCATTGCCTCTCTTGGTAACCTCTCTGCAGTATGAGGCTGCTTGGCGTGCTGGAAATTGGGATTTCTCTTTACTATACATGGGAGGCAATTCTTCGTGTTTGAGTCAAGACATGAGAAGTGATCATTTCCATGAACATTTGTACAGGTAGTTCAACTAGGTCTTGCTTTTAGTAGATTGCAATTTGACATCCAAAATCCCTGGCTCAGTTAATGTTGATTGGAACCTCCTTATCTATCAAATATATATACATATATAAATGGAAAACAAAAAAAGTAACCTAGGACTATTTATGTTTATAACTGGTTAAGCTAACTCTTTCGCTACGAGAAACGGATATTAAAATTCTAGCTTTTAAATTATGAGTAAAATGATGTTCATGATACTTATATATGTGGGAAATTTTGAAAAAATTATGAGAATTTTCACTATGCTTTGAGATTTGATTAAAGAAATCAGATGCAAAAACAAAAACTCATAACATTGCACGGTGTTGTGAAAGGCGCAAGGTGCAAGCAGTGCGCCTGAGGGGACCCAGGCGAGGCGCATTTAATAAGTTGTGCGCCTTGGCAGGCGTTGAAAGGCGCAAGGCGCGAGCCTAAGAGGGCTTTTTTGTTGTTGTTTATGATTCTGATCTAACGGCTTTGATCTGTGTTCGAAAGGTTCCAACCACATAGGATTACAACTCATACAAAGCAACTCAACCCAAATTAGTAGACTCAAATCCCTAATCTATCGAAGAAATCTGTGTCGTCTCTTCCTCTGGGCTTGTCTCTATCGACTTCGACTTCGATTGAGGTAAGTTCTTCTTCTTCTTCTTCTGCTCCTCCTCCTCTTCTTCACTGGTTGCTGGGTATTCGATTCGACCTTTTGTTTTCTTCTTCTTCTTCTTCCTTCGCTGGTTGCTAGGTATTTTTTTTTTTCTCCTTCCCCTTCTTCAAGTTGCTTCTTTGAGTTGCTATATATATATATATATTTTTTTTCTTCTTTGCTGGTTGCTCTCTTTTTTTTTTTTTTTTTTTGCTTCTTCAACTTCGAGTCTCTCTCTCTCTCTCTCTCTCTCTCTCTCTCTCTTCCTCTTCTTCTTCTTCTTCTTCTTTGCTCTCTGGTTTTTTTTTTTCCCCTGCTTCTTCTTCTTTGCTCTCTGTTCTTCTTTTTCTTCTTCTCTGTTACATGGAATAATGCAAAAATGAGAATAGCAGCAGTCTTCTTCTTCTTCTTCTTCTTCTTCTTCTTCACCTTCTCTGTTTTTTTTTTTTTTTTGGCTTCTCTTCCATGCTTGTCTCTATTTTTTATTTTTATTTTTTTAATTTTTTGCAATTATATGTCTTTTGTTTGCAATTATATGTCTTTGTTTATTATTATTATTATTATTATTTTATTTTATTTTTAAAAACAATTTGTCTTAGTACTAGTATGAATTATTAGTCTATGTTAGTTTATCTATTTTTTAGTAAGACTGTGTGCCTTGCTTCAATAAAGTCCGCGCCTCGCATTGCGCCTTGTGCCTAGGCCCCAAGAGACCTTCAGTGCCTTGGTGCGCTTTGAGCCTTTAAAAACACTGACATTGCAAAATGAATTCAGTCACAAGCACATTTTTTTATAAACTTCTTTTATGCTTTTATAGAAGTGGTCAGTCATCGGTTAACATCTTTTATGGTTATTTCCAAATAGCATTAGATGAGAATGAACTGCCTATTTGACCTAATAGAGGAGTTTATTAGTCAGTTTTACATTTTTTAAATTAGCAATTCATGTTTGACACCATAGTATTTTGTCTTTTAACTTTTCTGCTAAATGTGATTACGTATTTTCCCCTAGTATTTCTTTCAATTAAAAGGGTGGTTATGACCAATGGTAAAGGCTTGCCGTTAGCGTTTGGGTTTGACTCATGAAAACCACCTCTCTAGAAATGAGGTAACATTGCATACATCTTGCCTTCCCTCGACCACGCTTTTTCGGGAACCTCATGTACTGGGTCACACTTTTTGGAGGATCTGTTTTTAATTAGCATCAACTATAATTTAAAATCTTGTAAGCAACGAGATAAACAACTACTGCCTGCCAAATAATGCGATTTTTTCATCAGTATTTCATCTTCATGTGACCCATTTTTTTGACATTTTGTTATTAGTCAATGTTTTACTACTTACTATCATGGTATGTATTGTACAACTTTTCGATAGATGTTTTCAAGATTTAAAATATGAGTTAAAGTATATGTGACTCTCTGAATGTTTGATGGATGAATATGCCAACAGATACAGCATGTGTTGCTAAGCTAATCTTCTGTTGGATCATGCTAATAGGATATCTTTGTATCTTAATAATAGAAACAATGCAAGCAGAGTGGTAGTGTTTGGGCTTAGCTTATTTTGGTAATGCTCAAACCTGATCGGACTCGCTATGCAGTTGAAGGGACCACATGCACCCTTTGCTTGCAAGTTAAGCAAGCTTTTTGGAATCAACTAGAACTCAACTTGAGGTTGGGTCAGATTCTTGAAATCTACGAAAGGACATTTTTTTTTTTCATATCTTTTGATAAATGTTCTTTAGAGAATGACCTTTTGTTACTATCATTACTCCTATATTATATATATATATATATATAGAGAGAGAGAGAGAGAGAGAGAGAGAGTTTTAATGCCTATTCCACTATTAAACTTCAATATATTAGTACCATTGATTGTAAAGTTAGTTAACAATTAGTTTAAATTACACTGACCTCTCCTGAGGTTTGGAAAATATATAGTGAGCTCCACAGTTGTAGCATAATTAAACGCAACTCCCTTCCAATAACAGATGTATTAATAATGTTAAGTTCTGTAATTAAATTATCTTTGTACCTTCGTGTTTCCAAAAGAACACATTGTTGGAGATGCCATTGCAAGCCACCATAGGCACACAAGTGGCCATTGCATGCCACCATGAGACGAGTGCCAACCATTACCCACCTTCATCAATCACGACCACCCAACACCAGCCTAACCAAGTCACCATCATCGGCACTGCAGACATGCACAGGCAAATTGAAAGCAATCCTACTTTCCCCTTACCCCTCCAAGCCTAATCTCCTTCCCCAGCGCTTCGGATCTTGGATCTCTATTGTGAACATTTCCCATGGACGTTGTCAGATGCCTCTGTAGTCCTGCTTCTGCTCTGTATTCGACGATTTTTTTACGAAATGAATCGGCTGAACCGGCTTGATGATTTTGGCAGAGGGAGATTGATTGTCAGCAAACCTTGTGACCAGAGTTTGAGAGAGGGGAGTAGTGGAGGGTGTGAGCTTTGTGGTAGTGCGAGTAAGGGGAGAGAATCGAGAGAGAGCACTGTGGAGTGCTCTGGTATTCAAATTTATCAAGCATATATCAACTTCTTTGAAGTTGCTTCATCTTCATCTATTTATGGAACAACTATGGTATTAAGACAAATCATTAAATAAGTGAGTACAGAGAGGGAATAGCTGGTTGGGTTGAGATAAAGGGAGACGAAAGAGAGAGAAAGGTGATAGTTGGAAACATGGATAACAAGGGTAAAATAGATATTTTAGTGTTAAAATGCTGACATCATCATTTTTCATTTGTTTGACTAACGCCATGGAGTAAATTGTTATGGAAGTTATATTTCAAGAGAGGTTTATGTAATTATGCAAAAATTGTGGGGCTGCTTGTTTTTTTTCCAAACATAAGGGGAATTTATTGTAATCTACCCTAATAATTATTATATATACTAGTCAAAATAATTATTATATTTACTAAGGATTCATATAAGATGTGAATTAAGTTGATCATATTAGATCTCATGCCCTTGGTCCTGGTATACACATGAGTTTTGCTCAAGCTTGTCTCATTTGACAAACAAGTTTTGAAAATAGGCTGATGTTTGGTTCTCTAACAAGCTCTTTAGTGGGACAGGCCTCAGCTGTTTTGAAGAGCCTAGTTCATTTGCAGCCCTTAAAGAAATGCACACTATGTTGAATTAATGTATTTTAGATGGAGCATGGGCTGAATAGCCTGTCCAGCCCAAAAGTTCTGGCCACTCATTGAGATGACTTGAACAAATAGTAGTAGTAGCCATATGACTAGTCTGAGATAAATAGTAAAGGCCTGATCAATTCTTTCATTGGCTTGCGTTTTATATACTTTAAATCCAATTATGCTTTGCTTGTTTTGACTATGTACAAGCTATTGTGTATATAATAAAATAATGTTAATTACATTATATTTTTTATTCAATAAAATTTAATTGATTGTTATTAAAATTACATTCATATCATAGGTTTGGGCTTGATTAGTATTCCTCAAGTTTGGAACTAGGGCACTCTATTGTAGGCTTGAGGTATGGGCCTTGTGCCAGGCTTGAGCTATGCAAGTGGCTTTGCATACAAACACACACCAGCAGACTTTTTGTTCACTTTTGACATCTGCAATCTTTTCATTTGCACTAAATCTTCTTATTTCTACCTGTTTTATGTCAGTTGTTTGAGGGCATTGCAAGAGGGGGATTTTGTTGAATTTCATTCTAGATTGAGAGATTCAAAGCAGGTGATAATTACTAGATGTTTGTTTTTGGTTTATGTGGAGGAACACATACAACTTGACTGTTAATTGGTTGTTTCCTTTCTGTCAGGAACTCGTTTTGTCCATCTACCATGCAAGCAAAGAGAGCACTGAATACATCTATTCAACGATAATTAAGCTTCAGGTTTTTGTTTCCTCCTTGCCTGCCATGAATCTCATTTGCCAAAACATCACCTTGGGTTCCTAATTTCTCATTCATGCGTTGCTTTCTGCTTGTGGAGCAACTGGCATTCTGGATCCATGCTCCATAGGCTCAACTATGATTTCTCAATCATTAGAGATTGGATGTGCTCCCCACTAAATAATCATGAAAGATAAAATAAAATTGAGAAATCAAACAAGTAAAAAAGATTGGAAATTGGTGATTAAAACTACTTTTAGATGGCATGCACTGTATTTCGTTTGTACTAGTAATTATTGAATGTCATCAAAGTATATGCAAATAAATTAAACAGCCTTTTGACAATCATTAATTGTATGGTTAGAAATCCAGAGAACGAACCCAAAGGGTTTGGCTGGGTGGATGAGGCCTGGGACTTGGGGGTTTGCTCCCTCCAAGGTTTCAGGTTTGACTCCCCTCGCCAGCAACTCTTGGGGCCACGGACCGCAAGAAATAAATAATTGAGCTTTGTATATGTTTATATATACACACACATATATTTATACAGGCATGCATATATAAATATTATTCTAGTTCTTGCTATAAAGTTTGTATTAACTTTCTGTTATACTGTGAAATGCAGATTTTTTATCATCTTGGTATGGCATGGGATTTGCGCTGGACAACTTCTTTATGTGAAAATATGAAATCTTGTACTGAGATGCGAAAGTTGTTATCTGAACCTATTGTCCCTACCCTGGATCAGGTATTATATTTTTCAATGTGATGTCTTATGACTGGAAATCATTCTTCATGTGCTGCAAATAGTGTTGTGATTATGTTGTGTGTTGTTTAAAGTTTAAACATGTGATCACTTTTCTCAGTTGTGAAATTTACTTGGTCGATGGCAAATGCGTCAGTGGCGTATGTCAGGATTTACTTTTTATATGACCTAGTTTGTGTGAATATTATAGGATGGTATTGATGGTGGCCTTCTATGGATTTCAGAAGGCAACTATTTGCAAAACCATTTCTAACATCAATATGGGGGCTTTTCTCATATTAAGCCTCTTTTGCATCTTATTTCCCAAACTAGGCCTAGTTTGGACGGATTTCCCAAACTAGGCTAAAGCGCTATTAGAAATCGCGCTTTCACTGTTTGGAGCTCAAAATTTGGTGAATAGTGAAAACGCTATTTAAAAACGCGCTTTTGATTAAGAAAGCGCTGTTCCAAATCACGCTTTTAACATAAAAATTTTTTCTGAAGAAAACGCTATTTGAAATAGCGCTTTCACTGTGCATATGACGAAATCGCGGTTCCAAACCACGCTTTCACTGCGCATGTCTGTTTTCTTAAGAAAATGTTTATAATATATTAAAATGTGATCAACATAAAACATAAGTGCTTTGTAGCACAAATGGTAGTGCACTTGTTTTGCCACCACAGTGGCGTGGGTTCAATCCGCGGGAGTTGTTACCTTTCAATTAAGTTCAACTCTTTTTTTTTTTTTCCTTCCACTCACTCTATACTTTATATATTTATTATGTAATTTTTTTTATCAAAAAAAAGTAAAATGTTTGTTTGGTTAACTAAAAATCAACTCTATAAAATACAATTTTTTTCAAAATGTCAACATGATTGTTTAAAAAGTATTCAATGTATTTGGTTTGAATTTTTTGGATTTAGTTATTTGAAAATTGAGTTTTTTTATTTTCGTATTTTTTTGTTTTTAGTGAATATTTTTAAAATTTTAAACATTTTTTTTTACTTTTTTAGATGCACCTTAGTTAGATATATCTAAAAAGTAAAAAAATTGTGAAAAAATATTTTAAAAAATTAATAAATACATAAAAATACAAAAAATGTACTGAAAAAATATTTTTGTATTTTTAGTATCTTTTCAGCAAATTATCATTTTTTTTTAGCAAAATGTACTCAAAAAAATATGCACAGTGAAAGCGTACTCAAAAAATATTTTTTCAGCAAAATGTACGCTTTTAAAATGTACTAAAATATTTTAAAAGCGTACATTTTTTTATTTTTTCATAAATATATAAAGTATAGAGTGAGTGAAAAAATACAAAAATACAAAAAATATATTGAAAAAATTAATACAAAATATTAATTTTTTCAGCAAAATGTACTCAAAAAATGTACGTAAAATATTTTAAAAGCGTACATTTTTTTATTTTTTCATAAATATATAAAGTATAGAGTGAGTGAAAAAATACAAAAATACAAAAAATATACTGAAAAAATTAATACAAAATATTAATGGGAAAATCGGTCTAAGGTCCCTATCCAACTTTTAGTAATGGATTAGGTCCACAATCTATTCTTTTGTAGTCTAAGGTCCCTCACCCCATCCCCTCTCCATCCACGTTGTCCTGAATTTGATCACTGCTGGCTCGAAATCCCCAACCCTTGACCAGTTGCTCTCCTTCCTGCACTCAGCTCCTTCGCCAGGGACACATCGATCGACTCGATGGCGATGAATTGGTTGTCTTTCGTCTAGGGTTTACGAGCCACATGCTTCGTTCGACATTCTCGCTCTTTCGAACAGCAGCTTCTTCATCCTGTTGAGAGATCTAGAACAGCAGCTTCTTCGCCATACCACGATGTTGAGACAGAGCTACAACATATATCTCCATCCTGTTGCAGGTACTAAGAACAGCAGCTTCTTCTATATGATTCAAACTACACAGCTCTGCAATGGTTCGAGGCCATTCTGCTTCAGGAACTTGCAGAAATTTTTCCAGATATTACAAACCAGAGAAATTCTCAATTGTTATTTTTAATAAACCAAAGAAATTCTCAATTGATATTTGAATAACAAACCAGAGAAATACTCAGATTTTTCCAGAATTTCTCTTGTTCTGGTAAGTTGCCATTGTTATCCCATTCTAATGTTGCTTACATATTACAATGTGGAATTTTTCTAGTTGAATTCAGTTGAACAATGTTGCTTACCTAATGAATCAGAATGATTTGGATGTGAATGAGAAGAAAAGTAGAGAAACTCATCCAGAGAAATTTCTCTGGGCCAGAATTTCTCTGACCAATTTTCTCTGCACTGAAATTTCTCTGGACTGAAATTTCTCTGGACCAATTTTCTCTGGACTGAAATTTCTCTGGATCAAGATTGAGGGACCTTAGACATTATGAAAATATTTGGTGTCCTTTATGCTATAAAATCATAATACCAGGGACCTTAAAAAAAAACCCCAATATTAATTTTAAATATTAATACATTTTTTGAGTACATTTTGCTGAAAAAATTAATATTTTGTATTAATTTTTTCAGTATATTTTTTGTATTTTTGCACTCACTCTATGCTTTATATATTTATGAAAAAATAAAAAAATGTACGCTTTTAAAATATTTTAGTACATTTAAAAGCGTACATTTTGCTGAAAAAATATTTTTTGAGTACGCTTTCACTGTTCATATTTTTTTGAGTACATTTTGCTGAAAAAAAATGATAATTTGCTGAAAAGATACTAAAAATACAAAAATATTTTTTCAGTACATTTTTTGTATTTTTATGTATTTATTAATTTTTTAAAATATTTTTTCACAATTTTTTTACTTTTTAGATACATCTAACTAAGGTGCATCTAAAAAAGTAAAAAAAAAATGTTTAAAATTTTAAAAATATTCACTAAAAACAAAAAAATACGAAAATAAAAAAACTCAGTTTTCAAATAACTAAATCCAAAAAATTCAAACCAAATACACTGAATACTTTTTAAACAATCATATTGACATTTTGAAAAAATTTGTATTTTATAGAGTTGATTTTTAGTTAACCAAACAAACATTTTACTTTTTTTTGATAAAAAAATTACATAATAAATATATAAAGTATAGAGTGAGTGGAAGGAAAAAAAAAAAAAAAGAGTTGAACTTAATTGAACGGTAGCAACTCCCGCGGATTGAACCCGCGCCACTGTGGTGCAAAACAAGTGCACTACCATTTGTGCTACAAAGCACTTATGTTTCAGGTTGATCACATTTTAATATATTATAAACATTTTCTTAAGAAAATAGCTATGCACAGTGAAAGCGTGGTTTGGAACCGCGATTTCGTCATATGCACAGTGAAAGCGTTATTTCAAATAGCGTTTTCTTCAGAAAATTTTTTTATGTTAAAAGCGTGATTTGGAACAGTGCTTTCTTAATCAAAAGCGCGTTTTTAAATAGCGTTTTCACTATTCATCAAAATTTGGACTCCAAACAGTGAAAGCGCAATTTGTAATAGCGCTTTAGCCCAGTTTGGGAAATCCGTCCAAACTAGGCCTAATTTGGAAAATAAGATGCAAAAGAGGCTTAATATGGGAAAAGCCCCATCAATATGTTGTATGAGTTAAGAGGACAGCACACTATTTTTAGTCAATTGTGCTTTAATTTTGGTTGCATACCAAAGATGGAGTAAAAAAACAAAGGATTTCAAAGGAATACAGAAGGATAAAGAAGACTGTAGGGTGTTATTTATTCATTTATTTATTTTCCTGGTTTCCTAACAAATGTTTTTGAATCTATCCATCTAGTTGTCATGGCTAAATAAGGATTGGAACTGCATTTTGAAACGAGCAGAACTGCACATGAATTTGCTGGAACCCTTCATAGCATTCAGAAGGGCCCTCCTTCAAACTTTACGTTGTACAGACTGTACGGTGCAGCATCTTTTGGATTCCGCATCCACTCTTCGCAAGGTATCATCTTGGGAATTCTGACATTCGGTATCAATAAATCAAGCTTATTCCCATGGCTGATATGTTGTTTTATATTTTATAGGGTTCTAGATTTTCTCAGGCTGCTGCAGCTTTGCATGAGTTCAAGTTCCTCTGTGCTGGTGCGGGAGAACAGAATACTACCTTATATTGGCTTGGAAGGGTATGAACTTTCGGTTTATCCTTTCATAGAATTTTTCTTTGGTTTGAGTCAAAAGAGAAGTGGGGTAGACCTAGGAAGCACGGATATGGATATGGGAAATGGTGATACGGATATGGCGATACGCCAAAATCTGAAAAAGTAGGATACGGGTACAGCGGGGATACATTCATAAGACAAAATTATTTTTTTTATAATTTTAATAATGTAATATGCATGAAAATAAAACCTAAAGCAAATTAATAAATAAAGAGAGGGATTCCTATTAAATAAAGAAATACTAACATTAAAGTTCTGAAAATTAAAAATTTGGTAAAGAAATACTTACATTAAACAGTGTAGGGAAACCAAAAAAAAAAAAAGAAGAAGAAGGAAAGAAAGGTGGAAAAAAATAAAAATAAAATAGCCTAATAGATAAAATAGCCTAAGGGAAAAAGAAAAAAGAAAAAAAAAAAAGGAACGAGAGTAGAGAGTATTGACCATTGAAAGAATATAAATATAAAATAATAAAAAAAATTGCAAAAAAAAATTATATTCTTATTTAGCATATTAAAATATAAAAATTAGAAAATTAGAAAAAATTAAAAAAAATTTGAATACTTATTTGTGGCATATCCGTTGCGTATCTTGTTGTATCCTTCGCGTATCCCTCCCGTATCCAGAATTAAAAAATAAAATAAAATAATCGTATACTTATTTGTTGTATTCGATACGTATCCCACCGTATCGGACCCGTTTTGGTATATCGGTATCCAATACTCGTATGGCACCTTTTTTAGAGTATCCGTGCTTCATAGGGGTAGACCATGCACAGCTTTCTTGGCCTTTTGGACAACATCATCTAGTGGCAGTGAGTAATAAGCTGCATCTGAACCAAGAAGCTATTGGATTTTTCTGTGAATTTCTGGTGCTGTACCATTATTCTAATTGCCAGGCATTTGAATGAACAAATTA
The DNA here is from genome assembly GCA_030407325.1 of Camellia japonica. Taxonomy (NCBI): domain Eukaryota; kingdom Viridiplantae; phylum Streptophyta; class Magnoliopsida; order Ericales; family Theaceae; genus Camellia; species Camellia japonica. Next base: position 49,250,990 of record JAPPVO010000010.1, on the reverse strand, counting down.
AATTCTAATTTTTTAGAAAGCATTCAAGAAGTAGATCATGTTCTTGCAGTCTTTTGAAGTTACTCCAGAAAAGTTTTGTCTTGACAACACCTTAGATGAGCAAGTGCATATGACATGCATGAATATTTCTTATGTTACTTCTGTCATGAACTAATGATTCTGAAATTTAGTTTGCTATACAACATGAAATAGATGTTATTTCACATTTAAGGACAATTCATAGAGTTGGGCTTCCTTTCAAAAGCTGTAATGTACCTCTTCACAAAAGTGTTTGTTTTGTATCTGTATTGGTTATTTGATCTTAAATGTTTCCCTGCCTCTTTGTTCTGCTTTTGTAGAGTAGCATTAACATATATGTATGTGTATATATATTTTTTCAGCTTGAAGAAGCTAAGCTTTTGCGAGCACAAGGACAGCATGAGATGGCTGTCAACCTTGCAAAGTATATCTCACAAAATTACCAGTCGAGTGAAGTTGTCTCTGATGTGTACCGCTTAGTTGGGAAGTGGCTGGCAGAAACCCGATCTAGCAAGTTAGTTATACATGATAAATATGAGCCAGAAGTATATCTTAATATTGATGCTTTTGTATATAATAAACAAGCTTTTTCTTACTTCAAATATATGATGATGATTATGCAGCTCAAGAACTATATTAGAGAAGTATCTGAAACGTGCAGTTACACTTGCTGTGGATCGTAAGGATACAAACAAGAAGTCTATCGCAAGACAAAGCCAAACACATTTTCATCTTGCACATTATGCCGATGCTCTGTATAGGAGTTATGAAGAAAGACTCAACTCTAATGAATGGCAAGCAGCAATGAGGTTAAGAAAGCATAAGGTACTTATTTTTGCAAGAATGTTTTAAATAAAAAGGAAAAGCTATAAGAAAGAATAGAAGTAAAATTTGTCCTGCTAAATTTGAGTTTGGAGGGTTGAACATAGGAGCAGCTACTTTTTGCAAATTTATGCCAATGGTTAGGTCTGTTTGCAATCCAATGGGGGACTAAACTGACTTTTTTTTTTAAAAACTAAATTAGAAATTTTATGTATTTATGTAACTTTTTCAGACAAAAGAGTTGGAAGCACTCATTAGGCGATTAAAAAGTTCGTCGAAGGCAAGTATTGTTCACTTGTCTGTTCTCCTTTGATCATTGATATGCCCATTATTTGAAGAAAAAAAAGAAAAAACTAAAACAAAATACCTTGTGAGCTATATTAACCTTGTCACATCATTTTTGCCTCTGTATTCTTAGGGGGAGAAAATTGACTATTCAGTAAAAATACAAGAGTTGCAAAAGCAGCTTGCAATGGACAAAGAGGAGGCTGAAAAATTGCAGGTACAATATAGAAGAAGAAATTGTTTATTCTCTTAATTGTATGGAAGCAAAATTTTCAAAATGCTTTATAGTTTTCACTTGCCATGCGTTGAATCTTGTTAAAGAATAAAGAGAGACACTTTTCAATGTTTTCATGAAACTGGATGTTTGGAGTATCACAGGTTTTTTTTTTTATTTTTTAAATACATATGCATATATGTATGTGTGTGTCACTGCAGATGTTTTCACATGGTTCGTTTGTTGGTTGTAACTTGCAACTTTCCCAATGTATTCCTCTTCTTATATAGTGAAAATTCTCAAACATATGTTGTCAGAAACTTTAGTAATCCTCCTAGCTGACTAGGTTCTCAAATTGTTGGATACAATAATTTACACCTTCTATAACAACTTAATCTTTTAGATGAGTTGGAACTTGGTAGTTAATATTTGGTCTCTGCCAACCCGAGAATTTAAATACTTGCATTTGTTTGATCTACTCGTTTTGGGGATTCTGGCCACCATTGAGGGGGTATGTTGAGGATATAAGTAGTTAAGTTGCACCCTCTCAAGCAGCTTACACTGTTAGATGAGTCAGTTGTGGACAGATAACTGACAGTCATTCTTTATTGTCTACCTCTATCACAACTTTGTTGTAATCTTAATATTGATATCAGGCATGAACTGATTTTATTGTTTTATTTACCTCAATCTCTCAGGGTGACAGGGATAATTTCCTCAATGTAGCACTTGAGGGGTACAACCGTTGTCTGGTCATTGGTGACAAATATGATGTTAGAGTGGTATGTATTGTTTGCCCTAACCTTCTTCCAAGTTAAATGTCAATTAACTAATTGCATAATAGAATGGTTAGTGAAAGTCTAAATTAACTTGAAAATATAAATTTGAGAGTATCCAAAGTATTATGTGTGATTCGTTTTTACATTTTTAAAACTGAAAATGGTCTTAATTTGATATTGCCTGTACAAGTGTGTGGAAATCACTAACTATAGGAAATTAATGTATAGATATTATTGATTCATTGATGAATGTTATATAAATAAAGAGCTACACTCTCCATTATATAGGAGAAAACATTACAAGCATCATCATGCCAAAAATGGATCCACTAACTAAAAGGAAATGCACTCATCTAAAACCTAACACACTTAACATAAAATAATCTAAAACCTAACACACTAACATAAAATATTCTAACAGCCCCCCTCAAACTCAAGGGGGATAGGAACCAACCAACTTGAGTTTGGAGAGAGTAACAAAACAGGAAAATGAAATGACAAATAAAATAAAAGAGGATAGGAGACACTGTATGGTCGTGTCAGACCGTTGTAGAAGACAGTTTATGGGGTCATGTCGGACCGTTGTAGAAAACAGTTTACTGGGTCATGTCGGACCGTTGTAGAAAACAGTTTACTGGGTCATGTCGGACCGATGTAGAAGACACTATATGGCTGTGTCGAACCGTTGTAGCTGAAAACCGAAATCAATGTCGGAACAGTTTACCGAGTCTTGTCGGACCCACATAGGAGCTAACCGGAATCAATGTCGGGACAGTTTACAGAGTCTTGTCGGACCCATATAGAAGCTAACCGGAATCAAAGTCGGGACAGTTTACAGAGTCTTGTCGGACCCATATAGGAGCTAACCGGAATCAATGTCAGGACAGTTTACAGAGTCTTGTTGGACCCATATAGAAGCTAACCGGAATCAATGTCGGGACAGTTTACCGAGTCTTGTCGGACCCTTAAAAGGCGTGCCCACTCTTATCAAAAGGCGTGCCATCAAAAGGTGTGCCCGACATCCATCAAAAGTCGAGCCATCAAAAGGCGCGCCGCTTTGTCGTTTTGCGCTGAGAGGCGCGTGAGGCGCATGTCTGCCTTGCCTATTTATACCAAGGCGAGGCTGCCGCTTATGCAGAACAAAACATCTGCTGAAAAATCCTCTGAAAACCTCTTCATTTTGCTGAGAGAGATACTGTGTCACTCTGTTGCCCAGAAAATGGCTTCTTCTTCCCGTTCTGCTCCCCAGAACATAGCCTCTTCGTCCTGTGGTCTTACCCTCTTTCCCGACCTCAACGAGGCCACAACCCAGAATATGGCCCTTAAACCTCAACCAAGAGCCCCTGGACCAAGCCCCCTTGGTTTTGCGTCGTTGAACTATCCGATGGTGTCAGTGGAGCAGATAATGGCTGCTCAGTCGGATATTGAGGCGAATTATTACACATTAAGGTCATGCGTTGAGACCATGACGGCGGTCAACAACCTGTCGCATCGGCTGCAGAGTAGAACTAATGAGGTGCAGCAGTTAAACGCCCAACTGGCTCTGCTCCAGGGCATGTATAAGGATGCCCGAGCAGAGATATGTGGGCTGAAGGCAGAAAACAAGGAACTGAAGCGGAAGGCCACCGTGATGTTCAGATTTGGAGGACCGCCATATGTGACAGTTGAGGAGCAACGGGAAGTGAACGTGCTCGGCGGCGTGGGAAACACGGAGGCAGCACCGGCAAGGGACGCCCAAGACAAAGGCAAGAAGAAGAGAACAGCTGAAGAGGCGAAGAAGTGAGGCCGGTTGTTTGTGGTGGTTGGAGAATTTGTTTGTGGCTTTTTTTTTTTTTTGGTGTAAAATGGTGATCGGGTTTGATCTCGACAGAAATAAAAAAACAAAAAAGAGGTTGTGATATGTGGAATGTTTGTGGTGGTGTTTTGGTGTGTTTAATAATAATAATAAAATAAAATAAAAAAATAGAGAAAGAAAAGAGAGAATATTTTGTGGGTGGAGGATGTTGGTAAAGTAATACAATATGAAAGGGTGGATGGAAATGATTAAAGTGGGTCGGGTGGAGAGATGATGATAATGTTTGGAATGAGTGGGTGCAGAATGGTGGCACGGCAGTGATCAATAGTCTTACCGCTGACAGGAGCTCACTGTGATTTTTTATTTCCAGCTTGGAATTCAAAAGTTTCATTTGAATAAGTTCTTCAAGCTCATTCTTCAATCTTAGATATGCATCTGCCAAGGAAGGTTTCATGAAAAACTCCAAGTATCCTCCCAACATTTTCAAGTGTCCATCCAGGCCGCCTCTAGAAATCTTTCCTCCAAATAAGAGAAGAACAGAATCAGATACCGCAGTTGAATCCCGGAGAAATACTGAATTCACTTTAACCTTGTCATTGAAAACCAGCCAAGGGTATGGAATTTTGGGTTCCTGGGCGTTCACAGAATTCGAGTACAGAAGTACCAGACCATCCTCCATTGTTTTCAATGATATAGACTTCTCTTTGTTCACAACAGAGCATATGCTAGGGAACAGACTAGCACAGATGATGGCTCGGATTAGATGCTCATCATGGCTCCATGCGTTGCACATTTCTGTATTGTTATCAACCAGACCAGTGTCTTTGAGCAAAAAAAAGAATTGCTTCCGAAGGGAGTCAATCGCTTTCAGAGTTTGTGCAGAAAGAAAATTTCTCCAACAATACTCGTAACCAGATTGACGTCTTTCAGCATCTTTCCAACCATCATAAGCCCGGACAAGAGCAAGATGGTCACTATAATCACGGGCAGAGAACTGGGCCTTTGCAGACTCTGCAAGATCCTTCTTGTCAAATGGCATCAAGAATGGATCTCTGACACTTAGACCAGCAACAACAGTCATCAATGGATCTAGGCAGTTGAAAATAGCTCCTAATAAGAGCATTTTCCCCAGTTTAGGCTCAACTGGAAGCATTGACAAGTTTCGTCCTAGAACAGTTAGATTTTCATTCTCATCCAAAGCCCCAATGATCATCAAATATTCAATCGCATTTTGAACAGATAAAGGCTCTGGTGGCTGCAAGGCCCTTGATAGGAAATCGGAGATACTCCCAAGTTGTAAGCTTTTGATTTGCAAGCATAGAGACTGCAACGGTGTCCTTAGAAGTTCAGGAAGTTGATAATCAGCAAAAGCATCATATACACATCGGGGATAGAGATGGTAACACTCGCCCGGTTGAACAAGACCATCTCTACCTCTTCTCTGCCGAGCGGAAGCCTTTGAGATCCATGAAGGAAGCAGACATGGAGTGTTATTCAGAGCATCATATGATGTCTCTTTCGCCTTTCCACAGTCAACCACAAAGACCACATCATTAATTGTGATGCTTGTCTCAGCCATGTTAGTGGCCAGAACTATTTTTCTAACACCATCTTCAGGCTTATCGAATATTGACCTCTGCTCAGAGCTAGCCATGGAACCATGGCATGCAAGCAGCAAAACTTTGCTTGGATCTCCCAAGAGTGGATGACCTTGGAGCTGATCTTTCAAAGAATTTATATCATCCCAACCAGTCATAAACACCAAAACAGCACCAGGGGCAGCAGACAGGTTCATTGGGAAGTTGCCGGGGATGCTGGTTGAACTTCCAAAGCCACCATACCCAGAAGCTATAGCAGCAGATGGAGGCAAAGTGTTGTTGAAGAAGCTGTTAGGGAAGAAGAAATTAGGAAATTTGGGTTTGTCCGGCGGGCGACCAAGGCGAGACTGCCTCCCGCCGGTGAAGCGGAATTGCTAAGTTGTTAACTTAGCTCTGATACCATATAGGAAATTAATGTATAGATATTATTGATTCATTGATGAATGTTATATAAATAAAGAGCTACACTCTCCATTATATAGGAGAAAACATTACAAGCATCATCATACCAAAAATGGATCCACTAACTAAAAGGAAATGCACTCATCTAAAACCTAACACACTTAACATAAAATAATCTAAAACCTAACACACTAACATAAAATATTCTAACACTAACACAACAAACGCTTTGATTACATTCTTTATTCTAACTATCAAGTGAACCTGGATGTTGAATGTAACAATTTCTATGTAACAATTTCTACCTACTTCACATTAGTTAGTGCTCCATTAGTTAGTGCTATAGTTAGTGCCCCATATAGTTAGTGATATAGTTAGTGATCCATTATGGTATAGTGCTCCATTGTATCCCATTTCTCTCTACAAAAGAGAGCTCTTGTAAGAACATTAGATATCAATCAATAATATCAATACATTAATTTCCTACATGGTATCAGAGCGGGTTTAGAATCTAATATTTTCGCTTCACCGGCGGGCGGCAACCTCGCCTTGGCCGCCTGCCGGACCTCAACCTATTCCTCTGTAATCTCTATCAATACACATATAGCTTCGAGATAATATGTCATCCTCAACCTCGCCTTGGCTTCCATATGTCATCTCTCTCCTTTTGATTCTCTCCCAGAGAGGAAAACAATGTATCATTATTTTCACATCCAAAAACCAGCAAAGTTTGTAACATCAGAAAAATAACTGATGTACTGCCACCCAGAGATCACAATTGTGGTCCTGTCACCCATCTGCTGCCAACTCCGCTGACAGGCTTGACAATTCCCCATGTGACCTTTCCAATTCAACATGCAACTCATCAGCTCTGGAAGATATTTCCACAACCTCGGCCTTTGCAGTATGAACTTGCTTCTCAAGCTCCTCCTTTGCACAAACAGCTGTCTGAAGTTCAGACTTGCACTTTGCAAGATCTTCAGCAAGGCTTTCATTCCTCCCTTGAACTTCACCAATCAAAGTGCTGGCAATGGACATTTCATCAAGCAACTGTTGATGAAATTGCATTTCTGATTTTTCTTCATTCAAGGAAGTTGCCACTACATCTTCTCTCTGATGAACTGCTACTTCAGGATTTACAGTTGAGGATACATGTAAATCGGAGAATGGCTGAGCTGAAACTGAATGACCATCCATAGTCCAAACTTCTTTTACCTCATTGGTTGCACCAGCAGAAGCAGAAGCATCATTTAACTCATCGGTTTGATCCACTTCAATAGTGGGCTCTGGGCTGGGCTCCCCTGAAACCGTCCCTGCACAAGTTTCAGCACTTTCACTGAACCTGGGTAAATCAGGCCTCACATCTCCTTCAAGCTCTATCCCACTGCTTCTATTTACTTGCTCTGAATCCAAACAGTCAGCTCCCTGAATTGCCCCTGATCTGCTCCATGAATACACTCTGCTTCAACCGCAATGGCAACAGGTTTAGTGGTACCAACTAAATCAGGTTGTGTGGAGGAATCAACAGGCATAGGGGTAGCCAAATGTACAGAATTCATTTCAGAAGCTACACTTTCCAAATTTCCTGTAGAAATTCATAAACTCCAGAGTCCTCATGCGGCAACTCAACACAGCTTGCCAACGTCGTTGTGTCTGTGCCTATCTCAGGTATAACCACCACTGACAAAGGATCATTAGTGGCAATATCAATGTTGTCAGTAGCCTGTGAATTCTCACTAGGGCGTGTGATTGATGAATCAACTATCCCAGAATCAGAATCATGCAATGAACTGACTTCCCCATCAGGATCTTGTAGCAATACCACTGCCGGTTTAGCAGCAGTAGATGCCGCATCAGCATCACTATCACGCTCGGACTTACCAGCTTTACCTGCTGATTTACTGCCTTTAGTATCCTTCTTCTGTCGATATTGTTGAACCTTTTTACGGCCAGCAGCAAGCAGATCGGTACGGTTCTTATTCTTGTCCATCCGATCTGCAGCGTTTTTGCTCCCCATCGTGAATTCGAATATATATCAGCAGTCAACCACCATTAGATCGTCCCCTCTTTGTGATTTGATTACAGAGAGAGAGATAGAGATATTGAATTGATCTGGTTGAGTTTGTTTGATTGTTTAGGGTTCGTTGGTTGGTGAATGGTTTGCTTCGACCCTAAAGAAGTCGCTTGCTCGCTCTCGCTTTTTCAAATCAAATTCATACCATTCAGATTTGCACACAAACTTTATTTTATTCATGCCAGAGATCAAACTCGATCACCATTTTACATCCAAAAAAAAAAAAAAAAAAACCAAACAATCTCCAACCTACAACCACCACATCAACCGGCCTTATTTTTTCGCCTCTTCAGCTGTTCTCTTCTTCTTGCCTTTGTCTTGGGCGGCCCTTGCCGGTTCTGCCTCCGTGTTTCCCACGCCGCCGAGCACGTTCACTTCCCGTTGCTCCTCAACTGTCACATATGGTGGCCCTCCAAATCTGAGCATCACGGTGGCCTTCCGCTTCAGTTCCTTATTTTCTGCCTTCAGCACACATATCTCTGTTCGGGCATCCGTATACATGCTCTGGAGCAGAGCCAGTTGGGCTTTTACCTGCTGCACCTCATTTGTTCTACTCTGAAGCCAGTGCGACAGGTTGTTGACAGCCGTCATGGTCTCAACACATGACTTCAATGTGTAATAATTCGCCTCAATATCCGATTGTGCAGCCATTCTTTGCTCCACAGACAGCATCGGAAAGTTCAACGGCGCAAAACCAGGGGCGCTTGGTTGAGGTTCAAAGGCCATATTCTGGGTTGTGGCCTCGTTGAGGTCGGGAAAGAGAGTGAGACCACGGAACGAAGAGGCTATGTTCTGGGTAACGGGGCTGGAAGAAGAAGCCATTTTTCCGAGCAACAGCGTGTTACAGAGTATCTCTCTCAGAAGTGTTACAGAGAGAACGAAGAGTTTTTTTCAGCTGGTTTGTTATGCATCAACGGCAGCCTCGCCTTGGTTTAAATAGGCAAGGCTGACACGCGTATCACGCGCCTCTTACCGCCAGACGACAAATCGGCGCGCCTTTTGATGGCTCGCCTTTTGATGGCTGTCGGGCACACCTTTTGATGGCACGTCTTTTGATGGCACGCTTTTTGATAAGATTGGGCACGCCTTTTGAGGGTGCGACTTATATGGGTCTGACAAGACTCGGTAAACTGTCCCGACTTTGATTCCGGTTAGCTTCTATATGGGTCCGACAAGACTCTGTAAACTGTCCCGACATTGATTCCGGTTAGCTCTTATATGGGTCCGACAAGACTCGGTAAACTGTCCCGACATAGATTCCGGTTAGCTCCTATATGGGTCCGACAAGACTCGGTAAACTGTTCCGACATTGATTTCGGTTCTCAGCTACAACGGTTCGACACAGCCGTATAATGTCTTCTACAACGGTCCAACATGACCCCTTAAACTGTTTTCTACAACGGTCCGACAAGACCCCGTAAACTGTTTTCTACAACGGTCCGACATGACCCCGTAAACTGTTTTCTACATCGGTCCGATATGACCCCATAAACTATCTTCTACAACGGTCCGACATGACCCCATAAACTGTCTTCTACCTTGGTCTGCCATAACCATACGGTCTTCTACAACGGTCTGACACGACCATACAGTGTCTCCTATCCACTTTTATTTTATTTGTCAGATTATTTTTTCCTGTTTTGTTACTCTCTCCAAACTCAAGTTGGTTAGTTCCTAACCCCCTTGAGTTTGAGGGGGGCTGTTGAATGTAACAATTTCTATGTAATAATTTCTATCTACTCCACATTAGTTAGTGCTCCATTAGTTAGTGCTATAGTTAGTGCCCCATATAGTTAGTGATATAGTTAGTGATCCATTATGGTATAGTGCTCCATTATGGCTCCATTGTATCCCATTTCTCTCTATAAAAGAGAGCTCTTGTAAGAACATTAGATATCAATCAATAATATCAATACATTAATTTCCTACACTGAATGTGATTTTGCTTTCAGGTATTTCGACTTGTTTCCCTGTGGTTCAGTCTCTCCTCTAGGCAAATAGTTGTAAATGGAATGCTTAACACAATTAAAGAGGTACACAAGAATGGTATTGTTAGATTGTTGTTGATAATTCAAACATTGGAATCCCATTTTTAGACATACGATTTTGCTTATAGCTAATATGTATCGATGAAAGGTGGTTTTGTTTAACTGTCCTGAAATTTTTGCAGGTTCAGTCTTACAAATTTATACCACTAGTATATCAAATTGCTTCAAGAATGGGGTCAAAAGATGGTCAGGGGCTTCACAGTTTCCAGGTACAAAATTTAACGGGTACTTGTTTTTTTTTCCTTCACTTCCACTGATTTCTTTATAATTTTTTATTTTTTATTTTCTGAAAGAATTTTGAGCTCATTTGTTGTTGTGCAGTTTGCTTTGGTTTCTCTTGTGAAGAAAATGGCAATTGACCATCCATACCACACAATCTTTCAGGTATTTAAAGACAGATTTTGACAAGCTTAATGTAATGACATGAATGATATTTGTTCTTCTAAAGCAAAGACCTCAGTTCTGTACAATATGACCAAATGGTTTCAAAAGTGCTACTGTAGACATCCATTTTCTTTTCTTAATCTAATCATGGGAATCGCAATATAGAACCATTATATACGTCTATATAATGAATTTTTACTGTGGAACTTTTTTTCTTTTTTTGATGTGTATATGTAGCTTCTAGCCCTGGCAAATGGAGACCGCATCAAGGACAAGCAGCGTAGTAGAAACTCATTTGTGGTGGACATGGATAAAAAACTTGCAGCAGAAAACCTTTTGGAGGAGTTGTCTTCATACCATGGAGCTACTATTAGACAGGTAACTTTCATTAGCATTTGGTTTAGTCTCGTAAGTTATTATATCTGGAAGTTTTATTCTTTCAAAATTTATTGATTGTCTTTTAAGCAAGATGGGGCTTTTTTTAATCAATATATAGATGAAACAAATGGTGGAGATTTACATCAAACTTGCTGAACTAGAGACAAAAAGAGAGGTTAGTCATATAGTTCCGAAATTATTCACTTCTTTTTTTTTTTCATTTCATTGTTGTCTTGTTTAATTCTGGTATTAGAATCTCAGTTATTTTTCTGTGATTCATTCCCACTATCAGTAACAACTTGCGTTAGAGTTTTGTTTAGAATTATTAATGAGATCATGTCAACAGGATACAAACAAGAAAGTTACTCTGCCAAGAGAAATTCGCAGTGTTCGACAGCTTGAACTTGTAAGTATTCCACTATGATTAGGACTATGAGTATCATTATTTTGTTTCTACAATGACCACTGACCATTGGTTGTTACTTTAATAGCATTCTCATCATGAAAAATGGTAGAGGTGGAATTGTTTTGATGATGCCATATGCCAGAAATCATAGCTTAATATTATCAAAATTTCTATTGAATTTTTTAACAATCAGGATACCAGGATACTCGAGAAAACCACACCAACGTAGTGGTTGATACAAAATCCAGCTATCAGGCTGTGTGGCCAAACTTATTTTTTATTTCAAAAACAAAATTTTAAACTGTAAGTTTATAGTCAGCTATCTAATGCAGTTCTTCCTTCCAGGCTTCGGATTGCGTTGTAAAGTGACAAAATGCATCAGTGGCTGGGTTACAGAGGATGCTCTTACCTAATTGGCACTCTTGAGTGACCTAATGTGCAGAGTCTCACATAACTTAGTCAAATTGTTAATCAGATTCATTGGCATGAAAACTTTTTCCACTCTCTTTGGTCATAGTATCCAATATTTAGAACCCTACAGATCTACTGACCTCTGGGTCCAGTTGCTAAACTTGGGGTTCCGTAATTTTGCAAATTAAAAGATTTTGAGCTATAATTATGGACAAGAAACTTCTTGATTGTTACAGCATTAATTCTTGGTACAAAATCAAAGTTTGGAACACCCGAGCCACCTAAATATCAACGGATATGGGATATTTCCTCTGACTGTCAGTATTAGCGAAATGCACTATATTAAGGCTGATCTGTTGCCCCAAGGAAAGGTTGGTTGCCAGGGTTAGAATCTTGGTGTATTGGTTATCTCACTGTACATTGTAAATGGCTGGCAAGATATTAATTGCCATGATTTCTTACATATGACTCCATGAATAACTTCCCACATCTTGAATCTGTATTTTCTTGTTTCATATTGTAATCAATAGCATTTTCCATCATGTCTGTTCATTTACCAAGTAACTTATTCACTTGTTTTCCTTTAGGTATAGATTTTAGAAAAATACCCGGCCAAGTGACTGTCATATTCACTTAAATGGAATAATAATATCAGTGGGGAATTAAGTCCTATAACCAATAGTATTGCTTTTGTTCGACAGTAACATCATAATTCAAAGAAAATGATAGATGTCTTTAGTTCATTTCCGGATCTCCCTCCATTTGGAAGTGATTTATGTTCTACTACTTGGTACCACAGAACAATTCGCCCCTATAGTCCCCTCTTAAATTATGCTACTTTGTCACAAGTGCAACTGGTGATTCATGTGCCCCTTTTGGAACTCCATATTTGTTCATTTAAGTAGAAACAAATATTAAACCAATGTCTTGCATGATTACTTCAATCAAACAAATGTCCATGCTTTTGCCTGTCTGTGGAATTATTAACTTCATTGACCTCAACCTTATCGTAGTGCTGTTATATTCTATGACATTCTATCTTCCTGATTCCTTTATTTTTTCCGTAGAGGTTGTAAACCATAAAGTTTTTGTATTTACATGGGTTTTTCAGGTACCTGTAGTAACATCTACTTTTCCAGTTGACCATAGTTGTCAATATCCTGAAGGTTCTTTTCCACACTTTAAAGGATTAGCGGAATCAGTAATGTAGGTCTCCCTTATAGGTCATTTTTAGCGTCTTGTTTTAGGATTTTTACGAACTTTAGATACTAACTTCTTTGATTTTTCATATCGGTAAAATGCAGGGTGATGAATGGTATAAATGCTCCGAAAGTGGTTGAATGCCAAGGTTCAGATGGTAACAGATACCGACAATTAGCAAAATCTGGAAACGATGACCTGAGACAAGATGCCGTATGAATTCAAACTCTATTTGTAATCATTACCTTTTCTTCTTTTTTCTTTTTTTTCTTTCTCTTCTTCTTCTTCTTCTTCTTCTTTTTTTTTTTTTTTTTTTTTTGGTGGTTTTGAACTATGGAGTGAAATCATTAGCTTTAAAATTTTTAGGTTTATTGTGGGTGAGTGGGTGGGTCGGGGATGATTATTGAAGGAGAGGTACAGTCAGGCAAGGAGCAGGTTATGAAGAAGGGAAAGAGGAAACCTCTCTATTCTTAAGAATATGTTAGTAATCTGGAAAGATCTGCAAATGTACAAGCTTATTGCTGAGTAGTTAAGAAAATTAATCAATGATATGCTAAGTTGATTATAAAAAGAACCAACCCCTTGGAGCTTATTGTTGATTATATTTTAGAGCGTATTGAGTTCTAAATTTGTCCACTTTGGAAAAATAATAATGCGCAAATGCTACCATGGCTTTTGAATAGGCATTGCATTATTCATCTCCAACTTCCTTCTTTTAGTCTATTTTGTACTTCTTACAAATTTACGCTGGTGATATAATGGGGGGATACATTTTCCTTTCATATTTGGTAGTGGATGATGCATATTTTGTTTCTCTGTTGCAAATATGCCATAGTATATATCTAAAGCTCTTTTTATGTTCTTATAGGGAAGGTACTTCTTGGTAAAGATGTTTACGGTTTATGTGTTTATTAAGCATATTTTCCTTGGACTACTAGATGCTCCTGTTGTACTTTCTTTAATCTTACAATAAGATTTTGCCAATGATATGCAGGTAATGGAACAATTTTTTGGTTTAGTTAACACTTTTTTACACAATCATCGGGATACATGGAAAAGGAGATTAGGAATACGTACATACAAGGTATCTTCTCCCTTTTGATATAGCATTATGATGTTGGCTTCAGATGGCCGGAATGTGAAATTGGATGCACTTCCTTATTTTAGGGTTCTTATTGGAATGATCAGCTACTTTAAATTATTGCATATTTGTAGACTCTAGCTTCACAATCATATCAGGTTTCTATTATCGTTGAGAATAAATGTGTTAGGTTTTTGTTATTGGCAATCCCGTTTGACAAAACTCCTTTCAGTTGTAATTTTATTCAATTTTTTATTTAAGTGAGGCTATAAGTATTTAGATGCGAATTCGACCCAAATTGTGCCTATGTAGATGAGTTTTTTATCTTAATCCTATCTTGTTTGCCACTTTGCTGACTATGTCGGGAATCGAGCTGTTTTTTCGCTCGAGCAGCCATTCCTACGCTCGAGTGGAGATCGCGACCTTTCAGAAGTTTCACTCGCCTACAAAAGTACAGGGAATTATTTTTTTCTGCTTGAGCGGCTATTTTTGCACTCGAGCGTAGACCCTGTTTAGTCACGCGTTTTAGTCACTCCACTCGAGCGGCCATTCTTGCGCTCGAGCAGAAATCGCGGATCTATTTGTTATAAAAGCTGTAGTTCAGTCAAGTTTTAGTGTACGACTTCTAGATCTTCTTTTTGGGTATTAAGGTTTTCATCTGGAATTTCTTTGCTTGTTTCTTTTGATATTTATGAGAGTTTAATCATGAATTGAGTGGATTATATCAAAGGGGTTTGTTTAGTTTGTTTTATTTAAAAAAGAGAGAGTTGTTCTTCGGTGAATTTTGTGGAATTTGGGCCTCAAGCTTTGGTGGATTCCGGAGTGGCTCATCGTCGTGGATTCGACATTGTTGTTGTGGATTCAACGTTGAGCAAGACAATTCCGAGGTGAAGATGAGGCTGGAAGAGTCACATAGGGGTTGGTTTGATTCGGGCGTAGATTCGCTAGGTAATTGAGAGTACACTTGTGTAATTCCTTTGTGTCTTCTTAGTGGATTGTTTTGTGGCTTTGGTCTGTGGTTTTTTTATTACAATTGGAAGCACTCCAATTGTGGTTTTTTCACGTTAAGAGCGTTGTGTCGATTTGTCTTGATTGTTTGATTGGGATTATTATTTACTGCTTAAAATTGATATATAATCACAAATCAATATCTTCGGGTTTTTAGATTTTTCAAAATGTATCCATACCACTGCTGACATGATTACATATATAATTATAGAACCTTACAAATTTGTGGCCTTCTACTCTCCTGATTTTGTTAGTTCATACAGGTCTAAGTCATGGTTACTTGGGAATATGTTGTAATTTTATTGATCCACATTTGAAACTGTTAGCTTTGCAGATGAAGAAGAAGAAGAATGAAACCAGGAGATGAAGAGTGACAAAATATGGCTGCTGTAATATCATTACTCAATGACATAGGGTTTACATCTTAAGCATATGTATTTATAAGTAAATATTACATATGACATAGAAAAATAATTAAATTATTATCACTAATTTGTTGTTGTCAAATTACGAATTGAATGCTTAAATTGTGAATCATATCGAATGTCCAAGGAGTCTGTGTACAACACATGTTGGACTCAGATACGACAACTAAAATGAAGTATCCATGCTTCATAGATTGACTTAATAAACTACTGTCTTGATGTATTGGGTGCATATTTTATACAGTTATTTGACCTTATTGCTTCCTGTGATCTGTATTTGTACAACATATATGTTTCCTTTTGCAGCTTCTTCTTACATATCCACATTTTAACCTTTGATATTTTTGCCCTTGTTTTGCACTGTATGTCATCTTTTGAGAAACTTTATGGCTGAGTGCTTTTCCTTATTATATATTTGTTTGTGCTAACATGTGTTTTCGGCTCACTCATCTTAAACAAAAATTATATTTATAAAATTTGTTAAAATGTCTTGTTAATGAAACAGGTTGTTCCTTTTACTCCAAGTGCTGGTGTTCTTGAATGGGT
The DNA here is from genome assembly GCA_030407325.1 of Camellia japonica. Classification (NCBI taxonomy): domain Eukaryota; kingdom Viridiplantae; phylum Streptophyta; class Magnoliopsida; order Ericales; family Theaceae; genus Camellia; species Camellia japonica. Next base: position 49,235,116 of record JAPPVO010000010.1, on the reverse strand, counting down.
AAATGGCACTCTTCCTCTTGGTGAATACCTTACAGGAAGGTAAGAGAAATCATATTTTATGCAAACTTGTGGCAGCCAGTACTTTCAGTACCATTGAAATGTTTGAATATTGGAATTGTTTCATGTTTTCAACATGCAGCACGAGGAATGGAGGTGCCCATGGGCGGTATGGAGTAGGAGACTGGACTTTTCCTAAATGCCGGGAGCATATGGCAAAGGCAAGTACCATATGCTTCTCTTTTTCAAAGTGTAGCATTATTGATAATGATGATTACGATAAAGCAGTTTTTTGGGGGAAAAATGGTTGTGTTAATCCTGAATGGATTGTGGTCCAACCATCTGGTCAAGTCTGGTTGAAAACATTGGCTTAAATCCATCACAGAAGTAGGGATAATGAAGGGATTTAAATAAATAAAAGCTTTGTTTGTGGAATGAGTTGGGTTTTCATTTGTTGTCATTCAAGCAGTAGTAGTTTCATTTGTTAGTGTGTCAAAGAAGACATAATTTCTCAGAATAACTTAGATGTTGACTTGGAGCTTATCAAATTAGAAAGTCAAGAAGCAAGAAAGGGAAAAGTTTAACTAGGGGTTTCAAACTTCTACATTTGTCCCACCTACCTGCCATCCATGTGCACAGACACACAAATAGAATACCTCTTGCAAAAACAAATTCTATTGTCAATTGCATGTTATCCTCTTTTCCTGCAACGACAGTTGTATGATATGCTTTTCAAAATCCCAGAACTAGCGACAACCTTATAGAACCAGCACTTGATATGAAGACTATTTATTTATTTTGACATAGTTATATTCTAATGTCCAAAAAATTTCTAATTGGAAAATACTCCTAATAAATCCTGTACTGCCCTTGTGGATCCCATCCAAAGTTTTTCCATGAAGGTTAGTGCCGTTGATGGAATTCGCTGAGTCAATCATATTGTCAACGTGTTTTAGTACAAGAATGTATTATTCTCTTATATTGGGGAAAGTCAACTTCGAAGCTCTGCAATTTCACAAGGAAACTTGATGCAGGACAGTGCCATAAAGGGTTTTAAAGCTGGAATTTGTAGGATTAGTTTGGAATTTTTAAGATGATCTCCAGAGAGAAATTTAGGATTTTTTAATATCTATGGAAGTAGGGTTAGGGCTCAATTAAATAAGGAAAAGGAATGAATTTTGGGGCTGTTCTAGGGGCTGTGAAACTTCCTGTGAACACTGTTTTGGGCTGTTGAAGTACAGAAAAATAATAGAAAGAAAGACAAAAATTATCTAAAATATCAACTCTTTTTAAATTAGAAGCATCACATGACTTTATATGTGTAAGTTTTAGAGAAGAGAAGGAGATAGGGAATGAGTTAGACCTCACCCCTTTTTATATTGATAATAATGAGTAATTATAAGAGTGTCATAAGGAATAAATTATGGGCCAGCCCATTACACCAGTCAACATCAATCAAGGGAAAATAAAATAAAATAAGAATAAAATATAAGTAATACTATTTTCTATTCTAACACTCCCCCTCAAGCTGGTGCGAAAATATTTCACATGCCTAGCTGGTTAAGAATGCCATGAAATGGTTTGCTCCCTATTCTCTTGGTGAGAACATCTGCTAGTTGGTCCCCAGTCTTCACAAATGGAGTACATATGGTGCTGCTAGTGAACTTTTCCTTGATGAGGTGCCTATCAATCTCTACATGCTTGGTTCTGTCATGTTGATCTGGATTATGAGCTATGTTGATTGCGGCCTTGTTGTCACAGTACAATCTCATAGAATTAGTCTGATGTATCCCCAAGTTTCCCAACAATAGTCTAATCCATAACAACTCATATACACCTTGTGTCATAGCCCTGAATTCTTTCTCAGTACTAAATTTAGCAACCACACATTCTGTTTCTTACTGCGCCACGTGACTAGGTTGCCTCCAACAAATGTGCAATATCTAGAAGTTGATCGTCTGTTAGTGACTGATCCAGCCCAATCCGCATTAGTGAATGCCTCCACACTGAGATATCCATGTTTTGAGAAATAGAGACCCTTTCCAGGAGAAGCCTTTAGGTATCTCAGGATTCTTATAACTGCCTCTAAGTGGAAATTTCTAGTAGCATGCATAAACTGGCTACATAAACTGGCTAACCATTCTCACTGCAATGACAATATTTGGACGTGAGTGAGATAAGTATATGAGCTTATCCACTAGCCTCTGGTATCTCCCCCTGTCCACCGGATCTCCCCCTTGATTCTCACTGAGTTTGGCCTAGTTCTAGAGGTGTATCACATAGTCTACCTCTAAGCATCCCAGTCTCTTTTAGCAAGTTAAGTACATACTTCCTCTGGCATATGAAGATGCCATCCTTGGACCGAGCTACTTCAATGTCCAAAAAATACTTCAAATTGTCTAAGTCTTTGATTTCAAACTCCTTGGCTAAGTATTCTTTCAACTGAGGGATCTCCTCAACATCATCTCCTGTCAGAACAATATCAACAACATAGACAATAGGAGTTTTGGTCTTACCAAGTGAGGAGTGTTTTACAAATAAGGTGTGATCCGCTTGACTTTGCTTGAACCCATATCTCAGTATAGCTTGAGCAAACCTTTCAAACCAAGCCATAGGGGATTGCTTTAGCCCATAAAGTGACTTCCGGATCCTGCACACTTTACCTTTGGACCTAGCATCCTCAAAACCAGGGGGAATATCCATATAGACCTCTTCTTCTAGGTCTCCATGAAGGACGGCATTCTTCACATCAAAATGATGAAATGGCCAATCCAAATTTGCTACAAGAGAGAGTAGTATTCTCACAAAGTTCATCTTAGCAACCAGTGCAAATGTCTCCTAGTAATCTACCCCATAAGTCTGAGTAAAACCCTTAGCAACTAGTCTTGCATTGTACCGTTCTATTTGACCATCTGCTTTGTGTTTCAAGAATGTACACCCACTTACACCCAACTGGATTTTTTCCTCTAGGTAACTCCATTAACTCCCACGTGCCATTCTTGTTCAGAGCTCTCATCTCCTACATCATGGCATGTTTCCATTCAGAAATGGAGAGAGCATCTTTAAAATTGTTAGGCAAACTCACAAAAGAAATTTTAGATAGAAAAGCTTTATATGAGGGAGACATATTAGAATAAGAGACATGATTAATAAGAGGATGCTGAGTACATGACCTAACCCTCTTCCTATTAGCAATGGGAACATTAAGATCGGAGAATTCGGGCATAGGAGCATTAGGATTAGAATTACCTGGACTCTTAGGAGAGGAATGACTCTTGACACTCATCCAGAGAAGAAGTTGTCAGTAGAGGAGGGAAAGTAGTCTTTTGCATCCAAGTGACTTTCTGTCTATCTGTCCCTGACATAAACTTTGCCTTCTTCCTTTTCCACAACAATTGCTGGCTCAATATCCTTTATCTGTTCCATCACTGGTGGTAGTGGCACAAGAATCTCTTCACACCACCCATTGCTAAGGAAAGTAAAATGCTGGAAGATAGTCATCTCACCTTGTACCAACCTCTCAATGGAGCGACGTAACTCGAAAGCCTGTGAGAAGTTTCTCTTCCTGGAGTAAGTAGTCGCTATGGCTTTCCAAATATCCTGGGTGGTGTCCATAGACAAATAGCCCTCTCCAATCTCCGGAACCATAGAATGGATCAACCAGCCCATAATTAGAGAATTGGTGATCTCCCACTAGTAATAATGAGGGTCTGTGATACTAGGGGGTTGTTTGGGGTGTCCTAAATAAGTGCACTTTTTGACTTTTTGGGCTAAAAAGTTGAGAAAAAAAAGATGGTTGTTTAGGTTAACTTTTTGACTTTTTACGAAAAAATGTATTAAAAAATTGTATAAATTAGTGTGTAGGAGAAAATAAGGACAGTAGGTAGTACGGACGTCCGTCTGGGCATGGTTAGTTGATGATAAAAAATGGTTGCCTACTTTTCGAGCATTGCATTGGACGGTGCTATTCGGCCCGTGGGGCCCTCACGGGTCCCGTTTTGATAATCTGAACCATTCAATGTGTAAAACTCGTCGAGTATTATATTCTTGTAAAAAATCACGTTGATCGGATATCGATAGCTATCTGATCGGATTAGTTTGTTTTCAACTGTTAACTATAACACCATCTATTTTTTTTATACAAAACTGATTTGATCATGTAGTTAGCGATATCTGATCAACGTGATTTTTTACAGACATATAGTACTTGACGAGTTCTACACATTGAACGGTTCAGATTATCAAAACGGAACCTGTGATGGGCCCCCACGGGCCGAACAACACCGTGTTGTTTGTGCACCCCGCCTGTGCAATTTTTCCAAAAAACTCAACTCTGTGTCTGTGGGACGTTAGAGTTGTTTGTAATAATTTTGTGTAAAATTAATTTTTTTTATTTTTTTTTTTTGTTTGAATAGTGATAATTTTTTTAGTAACTTTTTAGCTTTTTGAATTTTTTTGGGTATCCTAAACCAGGCCTAGGTGCCTGAACCCTCCTATCAACATATCTCATCTTCCCTCTACTCTTCAAGAAAATAGGCAAACTATACGACCATGCTAGGTAATTTTAACCAGTGAATAGGGAGGTGGCGATTTTAAAGCCAGTGTTGAGGTTTTCAATCATAGTGGAAGGGATAACAGAACTCTTGTCCTGAGATGGCTGAGAGATAGTAGATTCACTAGTCAAATCTGCCATGGAGACTACTAACTTTTCCTCAAATACGATGCCAATCACAAACCTGGACGATGAGATGAGAACAAGCACAACAGTAACTATAAAAGCATAAAGAATTTAGAATCCAGTTTTTTTTATTTTTTATTTTTTATTTTTTGGTTTTGGTTTTAAGAAGCAGTAAAGAGGACTGTTTAAATAACTTGGGTACTACATCAGCAAAACAACAAAGGAAGGCAAAATCATGGGTTGTCAACTAGTCGATGAGTTCTATCGAGATACCCCTCTGTCGGCTAGGGCTATCAGATGACTCAGCAAGGTTAGGCTAGGGCTGTCAAATGACTCGGCAAGGCTGGGACAGCCGGCAGGAGGGAGCAATGAGACCAAGAGGCCTGTTGGAGGAGACCAATGAGGCTGGGCAGCCTGCGACAACGATCAATAAGGCTAGGGCTGCCTCCGGCAGACATCAGCAGCGAGCGATTGGGCCAAGAAGCCCTTTGGCAGTAGCCGACTGGGTTGAGAAAAGGTGTTACACCTGTCAAAACTAGATGGGTGGCTGACGGGTGGTTGTATGGTGGAGGGATTTAGGTTTGTGGCTCTGTTACCATGGAAGTTTTAGAGAAGAGAAAGAGATAGAGAATGAGTTAGACCCAAGGTTCTGAAAAGCGGTTGCGGTCGCCGTAAGGGTAGCGGTGGCGCGGTTGCAGTTGCGGGGTGTAAAGGCCGTAGCGTAACGGTTGCGGTAATCGGAACCGTGAATTTTTTTATTTTTCGCACAATTTGAAAAAAACTTACCGATACGCACATTTTTTTTTTCATGATCATATTTATTCGGTTTTAAAATAAATATTGATCAATTTTTATAAATTTTTAAGTTTGATCCAATATATTTCATATTTTTAAATCACTATAAACTGAGTTTTTTACATTTTATTTTAATAGTTAATGACTTCATATTATACCAAAAAATCAATCACTAACTATTATATATAAGATAAACAATGACAAAAGTAAGAGAATAAATAAAAGCCTAAATATATATATATATATTTATATTAATCAAGCCAAATAGATAATGATCACACTTATTATTGTTATTATTATTAAACAATATATAGATAAACACACACAAACAAAATAGTTGAGTGATAGCAACTGAATAGAATAGTATAGGTCTTACAGTTTCAACAAATCAATAATATGTTCTTCATCTTTCCTCTTCTCTCTCTATATCTCTTGTTTCTCTATCTTCCCTCTTCATCTTCCCTCTTCTCTCTCTATCTCTCTTATCCCATTTTCAGCTTTTTTTTTTTTTGTGTGTGTTTTTTCGAAAGAAGCAATTTGGAACCGTTACATAACGGTGCGTAACAAGCCGCTACGGCCGTTACAGCACCGTTACGACCGCTATAGCAGCCGCTACAGCCGATACACCTGTGAATCTCAATCACACTACAAAAGCGGCCGTAACGGGTGGCGGTAACTACCACAACCGTTACATAACGGTTGCGGCCGCTTTTTGAAACCTTGGTTAGACCTCATTCCCTTTTATATTGATGATAATGAGTAATTACAGGAGTACCATAAGCTATGAAGCACGGATACTTCAAATAGGGTGGTGTATCCGTATCGGATACCGATACTCCTTGGATACTCGCGGATACGTATCTGATACTTATTAAAAGTATCGGATACTTCTTAATTATTTTTTCATTAATTTTGGAGTATCGGATACTTAATTTTGAAGTATTGGATACTCCAAGTCATGTTTACTTGTTTTATGAAATTAGAATTGTAATATTTCTTGCATAGTAATATAATGTAATATAATTGCAAGTATAAATATTAGAATATTTTTCTAATACTTTGTTAAGTTCTTCGATAAGAAGAGCATAGTGAGTTAAATAATAAAATTTATCAAATTGATGTATCCTAATTATTTCATGCATGTCCCTTATAACTACATAGAAAGTAAGAATTAATAAAAGAATATAGCAATGGTAAAATTAAATATCAATAAATAAATAAGCAAGTAAACTTTAATACAACATTTTTCACTAGTGTCAAAGGAAAAAGCATAGGGACAAGTTGTGAATTGTTCTATTATTGTAATATAAATATATTAAACTTAATATTGAAATGAAATATTTGCAAGACCTATTAAAAATTTAAAAAGTAAACAAGCTACTAGCTTAAATTAATACAAAATTCTTAAAGATTAATATTTTGCATTATAAAATTAAATTGTGCTTTCTCAACGTTCTTTAGTTTATGTGTAACTCACTATTAATAATTTTAAAAAATATATTTTTCACAAACGTATCCTAGCCATATCGGTATCCTATTTTTTTAAGTTTTGTCGTATCGCCGCACTCGTATCGTGTCGTATCCGTATCTTGTATCCGTATCTATGCTTCCTAGGCCATAAGGCATAAATTATGGGCCGGCCCATTACACCAATCAACATCAATCAAGGGAAAATAAAATCAAATAAGAATAAAATATAAGTAATACTATTTCCTGTTCTAACAATATAGACTTTAGAGACTTCATTTACCAACTAGGCCTAGGATTCCAAAAAAAGATACTAGATTTTTTACTTCTAAAACAGGGGCTTTGACTCATTTAGGTTTTTTGTTATTCAAAAATTAAATAACTTGTCCAAAACTTAACATTTTTGTCAAAAGCGGTTAAAGCATGATTGCTAATCATGTTTCTTAAAAAGCATAATCGCTAATCATGTTTTTTGCCCAGCACATGACACTTTCTGAAGATCATCTTTTTTCCCAAGTGTTTACATTCAAGTAAAAAGGTGTTTAGTAATAACGTTTTAAAAAAAAAAAGAGTGAATAGCAATCACGCTTTAACCTAGTTTGGGAAATTAGTAAATAACGTACTTTCTCTATTCTTATTCTCCTTGATATTTTTTATCTTCTCTTTTGAATCAATTCTCCATATATTCTAGTTTTGAGATCAATTAAATAGTTGAATGGATTTCTTAATAGTCATTCAGCATCAGTGAAAGGACAAAGCTGGTCAAAAATTTAATATTAATTACACTAACTGACACAAATTAAATAATTATCATGATCTCTTCCTTATGTAGGAACACAACAAGCGCAAGGCGTTTGAAGAAGTCTGTCAGAACTTCAGGTTCCTATTTTGAATTTTTCTAGTCTTAAAATGTTTTTGCTCATTTGCTTTAATTCCTTAATTGACATCTCTTGAAGGCCTGTCATGCATTACTTTTTCTTGGAGAGATTTTTACATCCGGCTGACTGGTTTGAGAAGAGACTCGCTTATACACGTAGTGTGGCAGCTAGTTCAATGGTAGGTGTATTATATTCTTCCTGTTGCATAATAATTGATCTTCATCTACTGGAAGGAAAATCTGAGTTTCCTCATTCAATTCGACCTTGCAATTCCCTTTTCTGGATGATCTCTTTCTCATTTTGGTTTGTGGTAACTACATTTTATTTTCATCAGCAGAGGCGGCTCTACATTGCATTCAGGGGTGTCAGTTGACCTCATTGAATGCTAAAAACTCATTAAACATTTTTTATATATATATATGTGTGTGTGTGTGTGTGTGTGTGTGTGTTTATTAGAAGTTGAACCCACTGAGTTGGGCTCATCAGAAAGCAAACCCTGGACATTGAATTATCTAGCAATGACTAGAGATAAAATTTGTTATATGCGGCTCATAATACTGAATTTTTCACTTCAAATCTAGGTGGGTTACATCGTTGGACTTGGAGATCGACATTCTATGAATATCCTAATTGATCAAGCCACTGCTGAAGTTGTTCACATAGACCTTGGTGTTGCCTTTGAGCAAGGGTTGATGCTCAAAACACCTGAGCGGGTTATTTATTTCATCCTTGAATAATTTTTTGACCTTTCACCATGTTTTTTTTAGCAGTTGTTTTTTAGTATAATCATCTTACTTTCAGCACTGTAAATTTTTTTTGGTAGGTCCCTTTTAGACTGACAAGAGACATCATAGATGGTATGGGCGTCACTGGTGTGGAAGGGGTTTTCAGAAGATGTTGCGAGGAAACTCTCTCTGTTATGCGAACAAATAAAGAAGCACTTCTAACAATTGTTGAAGTATGATTAATCAGCAATTTTATTTTATTTTATTTTATTTTATGGAATAACATAGTTATGTACTAGTGCTTGATATTGTATCGGAATTCTTTGTAGGTTTTTATCCATGATCCTTTGTATAAGTGGGCTTTATCCCCTTTGAAGGCTTTGCAACTTCAGAAGGTAACTTCACTGTCTCTCAATCTGATTATACATGAATGCATTCTGGCCAGCTTCTGATTTTCCTTTCAGGAGAGCAAGATCACAAAAGATAGAAAATATGCTAAAGACGTAACCGAACATGTGGGAAAATTAGAACTACAATGGTTCATTATAAAATTTAATGGCTTTGTAAGTTCATTGTTTTAGTGTAAGAATATAGACACATGGTACGCCCAAGTGAACAATTGACAGGGAGCATTTTAAGGAAGGAGTAAGCCCAAGTAAGAAAGCCAACTCCCAGATTTAAGAACTTAACTCGGAAATTACACAGAGAACATATGCCTGTAGTCTTCTGTGCCATTTAGGCCTTTAATTTATCTATTTATTTATTGTTTGATTGGTCCTGTTCATACTTGCTTAAGCATTTGGAACTAGTGGTGATTGTTAGATAACTTATATATTGTTGAGCCGATTTCTTAACTGATTAAGTTTTTTGGAGAATTGATGATCTAATATCTCCTACGAGCTTAAGTTCAGATATATTACTTCAGGATTGGTTTGAGAATAGGCTATTTTAGTAATATTTTTTGGCTTTTTAGCTAAAATATGAGGTGAAAAAACTAGTATGTTTGGGATATTTTTTGGCTTTTTACGAAAAAGCGTGCAAAAAATAGAGAGAAAATAGAATCTTTGACCTTTTTGTACTGGAATTTGGTTTTTTTGCTTTTTAAATGACTTTTGACTTTTTGGCTACTTTTGTGACTTCCCAAACTTGCCTTCAGTTTCATTTGACTCCTCTTCACACATTACTCCAGCTCACATTTGGATATTCCTATTCAATCACTTTTGATTCTCTCATCTGCATTTTCAGAATATACATATAGCCGGACATTTTACTTCATTTTAATATTGCTACACCATAGCTTCCAATTCTGCTGTTTGTTTTAAATACACAATATATTTCAATATTGTGTTTTTCCTATATGCATTTATTGCTTCCATAAAATTATTCCTTTTCTTCAACAGGAAACAGACGATGATCTTGAGACAAGCTTGGAAGACTCACAAGAAGAATATGAAGGGAACAAGGATGCGGCACGTGCATTGATGCGTGTTAAGCAAAAGCTAGATGGATATGAAGAAGGTGAAATGAGAAGCATGCATGGCCAGGTAATGTTTTGAGTACAAATACCATCTGCATCAACCTGGATGCCTGTTTTACAGAAATCTCGGCTTCTTCCTGTCTTTTATTGGAAGTTTGGTGTTGTGGTGAGCATTGTCGTTGTGTATAATAGATTGTTGTAGTAGGTGGTGTATTAAAACAAGTAGTGTCATTTGAATACAAGTTAATTGTCCGATTTCCATATTAGGAGTTATTAGTTAAGAAGCATGGATATTTCTAAGGTTGGGTGGCATGGCGTGGCGTGGCGTGTCGGACACTAACATGACACCACTCGTCAAATATTTCTCAAAACCTGTAGAACACAGCCAAACATGACATATTTTTTGTAAAATTTTCTTTACATTCTGTGGTACACCCTTTTTCAATGGAGTTATGGGCAGGTTGCTGACGAGAAATAACCCAAACAGATCCTGGAAAATTCTGTTTCCATTTCACTGATTCTTTGCAACATCAGGCAAAGAAGTGATAAATTAAGGCTTTGCCTATTTAGTTCATTCTATTTTTCTATTTCTTTGCAGTGGTAATATTTATTTAAAATTTTTTTGTTCTCTCTTTTTGAAGGTTCAACAACTCATACAAGATGCTATTGATCCAGATCGTTTGTGCCAAATGTTTCCTGGATGGGGAGCTTGGTTGTGAAGTGATACATCAATCTGACATCTTATTGCTATATTACTTCCTGTGGCACCCAAATAAATTACAATGGTGGCTCGTTTTTCTTTTGAGTATTTTATTTTTTATTTTTTGATTACATAATTCGAGTTTTGTGTTGGGTGCAAATGGTGTCTCTGCAATAAAGTGGTTACACGTAAAGCTGTATGGAAGAAAGTGTATATATATATATTAGTGGTTGGCTATGCGTGTGCAATTTAAATAGTTAAAAAAAAACAAACTATTTGTTGTATGTTGTGTGTCAATTATGTGGTAAAATTCTTCTTTATCACACTTTAAGTCTAAGGTTCAAGTCCCACTTCTTTCCTTTTATATATTTATTTATTTATTTATTTAATAGAAAAATGAACAATTGGCAAAAATAGATAAAAACTTTTATGCTGTGTTTGATTGGGGGATTTGAGGAGGGATTTGGAAAGTGAAATGGAAAAGGTAGGTGAAATGTGAATAAAATATGTATATATTTCACATAGTTTCACACACATTTTTCCTTTCCTTTTCCAAATTCCTCTCCAAATCCCCCAACTAAACACACCATTAGAACACCAAGTGACTTGTCCACTTTATATAATATATATATATATATATATTCTATTTTATGCCAGACAGTTTTTACTTCATCCATGTTCTTTTTATCATGTGGCCCATTCTGCTGAGATTTTGGCTACATTAAACTTTGGTGTTATTTTTTACTAAATGCCAAATGAGTGAAAAACTGACACTATTGATTTTTGACCCAAAAAAAAATGTATACAAAAATAGAAATATGAGTTAACTTGTTATAGTAATTTTTTTTTTTTTTTTTGAAAAACTATTTTAACGTATTGTCAAAACTGTCCCTCATGTTGGTCACATGATGTACCTGTAGTATAAATTATTTTCTCGTATAAAACACATGGTATAATGTGTGCACATGGTAATGGAAAGCTATTAATGGACTGCAAATTTGTTGCCTGTATAATGGATATAGGTTGTATTTGTTGAGAGCAGCAAAATTTTATAATTACAAGTTAGTAAACTTTTAGCTTGGAGTTCCCTCCGATGTTGGGCATGTGACTCATGCTCAATAATAATCCATTATTCTTTTGCCACTGGCTCTTTAGTGGAAAAAATGAAGTTGTTCATACATTTTTATAATAATTAAATAATATATAAAATATGATTAATGTAAGTTCGTTTGGAATGTGGATTAGTTTTTTGGCTATTTTGTTTGGGGTTAAGAAGTCTCGTTTTGAATAATTTGATTTTTTGATTTTTATGAGAGAAAAAATGAATTACTTATAGGTTAGATATGACATTTTATCTAATTTAACTAAAATAATTTATTTTATCTTGTATGATTATTTTAATCCAAAACTTATTTCCAAACAAGCCCTAAAAATGTGATCTCCACATTTAAAATGTAATGATCAAGCTTTATTATTGTATTCCAATAAAATGTGTGCACTATTTGACACTCCAAAAAGTGTGAACGAAATGCGACTGTTTGGTGGTGGGGGCTGAGTCATGTAAGCGGTGATTCAATCTCTAACATGAGAAAGCGTGCGAATCTCTCTCTCTCTCTCTCTCTCTCTCTCTATAGGTTACGCAAACTGGATCACGCATGACATGAGAAAGCCTCTCTTTTATCTTAAAATAATAAAACAATCGAAGAGAGTTAAGGTCACAGTTTGGCAACGTAAACATAGATAAAAGCGTCTTCTTTCACAAATATTTATATAATATTAGTCAATCTTCTTTGACTTAGTCAATCTTCTTTGACATCATTTTATATATATCTTCCTCTCCAAAACAAGGCACAAATAAATAAATAAATAGTAGCAAACAAGGAAAAGAATACGAATTGCTCAAAAAAAAAAAAAAAAAATTAAAAAAAAGGAAAAGAACACGAACACACCTTTTTTAGGGGCCGTTTTCCAAATTAAGTTAAAATAATAACTTATTTCTCAAATTAGGCCTAGTTTGAACAGAATTTTTAAATTAGGCTAAAACGTGGTTGTGAACCACGTTTTCACCTTTTATCGCGAAAAATTTGTAAAATCGTAAAAGCGTGGTTCTTTTAATTAAAAAAACGTGGTTACAAACAACGTTTTTAAAGAAATTTGATCTATATGTAAAACGTTACAAACCACGTTTTTAAGCAATTTTTTTTTTTGTTGAGAAAACGTGGTTCCGAACCACACTTTTACTGTTGACCAAGGAAACACGTTTTTAAAATATATTAAAATGTGAGCAAAACAAAAATTAAGTGTGATGTAGCCCAAATGGTAGTGCACTTGCTTAACCTTAGAGAGGCGCGCGTTCAAAACCCCACATCTCCAAACTATTGCTATTTTTCAAATTCTATACTTACTCTATACTTTATATATTTATTATGTAATTTTTTATCAAAAAAAAGTAAAACGTTTGTTTGGTTAACTAAAAAAATTCTCTATAAAATACAATTTTTTTCAAAATGTCAACATAATTGTTTAAAAAGTATTGAGTGTGTTTGGTTTGAGTTTTTTGGATTTAATTATTTGAAAATTGAGTTTTTTAATTTTCATATTTTTTTGTTTTTAGTGAATATTTTTAAAATTTTAAACATTTTTTTTTTTACTTTTTTAGATGCACCTTAGTTAGATGCATCTAAAAAGTAAAAAATTTGTGAAAAAATATTTTTAAAAATTAATAAATACATAAAAATACAAAAAATGTACTGAAAAAAATGTATTTTTTAAAAAAATACAAAAAATATTTTAAAGTAATTTTTTTTTTTTTGTATTTTTGGTATTTAATGAATTTTTAAAAGGTTTTTTTCACAATTTTTTTTACTTTTTAAGTATATTTATGTTAGGTATGTCTAAAAAGTAAAAAAAAAAAACAATTGCTTAAAATATTTTAAAAAATCAGTAATTATCTTGTGACACAATTATTCGTATTTTTTTTATTTTTACTGATTTTTTAAAATATTTTAAGCTATTTTTTTTTTTTTACTTTTTAGACATGCCTAACATAAATATACTTAAAAAGTAAAAAAATTGTGAAAAAAACTTTATAAAAATTCACTAAATACCAAAAATACAAAAAAAAAAATACTTTAAAATATTTTTTGTATTTTTTAAAAAAACATATTTTTTGTATTTTTTTGTATTTATTAATTTTTAAAAATATTTTTTCACAAATTTTTTACTTTTTAGATACATCTAACTAAAGTGCATCTAAAAAAGTAAAAAAAATGTTTAAAATTTTAAAAATATTCAGTAAAAACAAAAAAAATACAAAAATAAAAAAACTCCAATTTTCAAATAACTAAATCCAAAAAACTCAAACCAAACACACTGAATACTTTTTAAACAATTATGTTGACATTTTGAAAAAAATTATATTTTGTAGAGACTTTTTTTAGTTAACCAAACAAACGTTTTAATTTTTTTTGATAAAAAAATTACATAATAAATATATAAAGTATAGAGTAAGTGGAAGGAAAAAAAAAAAAAAAAAAAAAAAGTCGAATTTAATTTGAAAAATAGCAACAGTTTAGAGATGTGGGGTGTTGAACACACGCCCCTCTCTCAGGTTAAGCAAGTGCACTACCATTTGGGCTACATCCCACTTAAGTTTTATTTTGCTCACATTTTACTATATTTTAAAAGCGTGTTTCCTTGGTCAACAGTAAAAGCGTGGTTTGGAACCACGTTTTCTGGAAAAAAAAAAAAAATTTGTTTAAAAGCGTGGTTTGTAACCACGTTTTACGTATAGATCAAATTTCTTTAAAAGCGTAGTTTGTAACCACGCTTTTAGGATTTTACAAATTTTCCGCGATAAAGGGTGAAAGTGTGGTTCACAACCACGTTTTAGCCTAGTTTAAAAATTCCGTATAAACTAGACCATGTTTGAGAAATAAGTTACTATTTTGATTTAATTTGGGATCAGGTCCCCTCTTTTTAGTACAAGTGACACATGACATGATGATCATCATAACCAGCCAGCCAGTGGTCTGTTTTGGTTACCTTTCATTTTCTATTTTTTTCTATGCGTATATATTTCTCTATTGACGCAATTGATTAATTCACTTATTATAATTATCACTAACCGGTTCAAAATATATATATATATATATATATATATAATATGCTGAGTGACACACTAGAAATCAAAGCTACACATCATATTTCCGGCAGAGGTTTAATTTTTAGACTTATCCAACATTCAATCCTAAGTGCTAGATTTTTGAGTGCTGCTAAATGCCCATGTATTTCTTTGGAACTTCAATCACCAAAACTACTATTCTTTTTCTTTTCTCTTTTTTTCTTTGCGTATGAACCATAATCTCAACCTATAAAATCCTCTTCCCAAAACAACCCTAGGATTAACCAACAATGGAATTTTGTCATAGGATAATATTGTTTGTGGATAATGGAAGTCTGAAGAAAAAGTGTACAGACATTTATCAGCCAAAGTTGTTATTAGCACCTTAATTAATACTTTGGATCCGACATTTCTTTTATTTTTTTATTATAATAATAAACTCAAATGAAATTATTAAAAATAATAAATTATTTTGAGACATTCCATCTCACAATTAAATCCATCCATCCACCCACTAAATCATAATATAGGGTTTATGAGAACACCCATCTCTATTACCACTCACACACTTCAAAACCATCAAAAGCCTACACCCTCGTATGTTTGGCACTTTGGGTCCAAACTTTTTTATTCATATGTCTGGCGCTTTAGATGTAACTTTAATGCATATTTATGTTTTGATTATGTGATAAACTTTAGTTTTATTTGTTAATCAAACTAATTGATGCATACTAATCTTTATTATTTAAATTTTGATGGGTCAAACTTCTTCACAGACATAAGATTTTACGTTTTTATAATTTTCGGTAACACAGGTTTGAGCATAGGTAATTGTTCGACAATACAAGTTCGAACATGGCAGCAGAGAGATTGACGATGGAGAGAGGTCAGCAGTGAGGGATTAGCTGTGAGAGATCGACGGCGAAGAGAGATTGATTGTGAAATATCGCCTGTGACAAAGATCAACGGTGGAGCTCTGTCAACGGTGAGAGGAAGCTTGAGTTCAACGGTGAGAGTTCAACAGTTATCGGTGAGAGAAAGCTTGAGTTCACTGGTGAGAGTTCAACAGTTAAAAGTTTTGAGAGATGAAGGATTTTTAGAGGGCGTGTATTTTGGTACGGGTGATAAAGATTACTCCTTGGACCTCTCTACCACAAAACATTCTGAATGGTAGATTTTTTGCCAATTTTCTTAATTATTTTTAAGCTCAACATTTATATTTCCAAACTACTATTTGGCTCAATAAAGGTAAATTAGAATGGAATAATCTATCCTTAGCTTCTTTATAAAATGATTATTTATTTACAATGATGAATGATGATTTCATCTATAATGTATTTTTTAATTACTTTTTTAATAAATCAAACATAAGAATAAATATTTTGATAGAATAATCATCACATTCTAACTTATACCAATGAACTAAACATAACGCTTAGATTAGTATTTTTTTCACTGAGCAATGATGCTCGGCCATCAAATTTAAAATTATATTATTCATACCTTAAAATTTTATAGGCTGGACTCATATTACATAAGTTGGATCAGCCTTAGTAGCATTATGTGGCAGTTTGATTGTCTGGTATTAATTTTTTCAGAAATTTTTTTGTTGATTCTTTTTTTTTTTTTTTGGGGGTGGTCGTATTTAGTGAATTTTCTATTGAAGTTTTATACTTTTAAGTTTTATTTGATTAGACACAAAAAAAAAATAAATAAATAAAACAAAACAAAAAACAAAGAGTCAGATAAAATGGTCTTAACATTTTTTGAATTTTTTATAAATTTTTTTACTTTTTTATATCATGGGCAAATTACAAACACCCCCCTCGAGGTTTGGTGAAAATACAGATTCCCCCTGAGATTTGAGAAATTACATCCCACCCCCTGAGGTTTATATTTCCATAATAAATTACCCCCTGAGGTTTTTATTTTCATACAGATTTCCCCCTAATTTTCCCTAATTTGTTATGAAAATTTGACCCTGAGGGGGTAATTTGTAATTTCTCAAACCTCAGGGGGGAATCAGTATTTTTCCAAACCTCGAGGGAGGTGTTTGTAATTTGCCCTTATATCATTTAACATCGGATGAGCCTGAGAAGTTTTTTTTTTTTTTTTTTAAATTACGCATTTTAAAAATTATTAACTATTAAAAAATAATCAGTGTGTTTGGTTTCAATTTATTGAATTCAATTTTTTAGAAATTGAATTTTTTATTTTTTGTATTTTTTATTTTTGTTTTTAGTGAATATTTTTAAAATTTTAAGTAATTTTTTTACTTTTTTAAATGCACCTTACTTAGATGTATCTAAAAAGTAAAATATTTGTAAAAAAATATTTTAAAAATTAATATATAGACAAAAATATGAAAAATATATTGAATTTGTTTATTTTTTGTATTTTTGATATTTAGTGAATTTTTTTAAAAAAAATTTACAAATATTGTACTTTTTAAGTATATTTATGTTAGGTGTGGTTAAAAATTAAAAAAATTACTTAATTTTTTTTTTAAAATTCAATGAAAATAAAAAAATATAAAAAAACAAAAAAGTAAAATTAAAAAAAAAAAATGAATTCTAGCAATCAAAATTAAACAGAGTGAATGATTTTTTTAGGTAGATCCCAAACTCTAAATATACTTTTACATACAACTTAGTTTTGAAAGTCTGTTAATGGTTTTAAATTGTTAAACCATTTGACCCAATCCCTGTTTGAAAGTACTGATTTTGACAATTTGCTCATCTTGTTATAACAAATTCACACACACTCATATGCAGTCTCCCCCCAATAATAACAATAACAGGATTTCACTGATTTAGACATGATTTCATCCAACCAAAATAAGTGGTGGTCTCAGTGGTAAGCATTGGTCGGTATTAGTGGGTGGTTTCAGCAAAGCAAAATCACCCCAAAATCCCCTATCCTTCTTTATGAATATTAGTCGAGAATAAAGATCGAGAGTTTTAGGAAATAAATTTTAATAGTGAATCTTATTATGTGATGCGATGTTTTAATTTGTATTTTTATTTTATTTTATTTTTATCACATTAATAAAGTTCTGATTAAAGCTCTATTATTAGAGCTGTGAATAGCTGCTGATTAGCTAATAAAGTGGAAAAGGTTGGTTTGGGGCATGCATGGTCATCACATCTCCATCACAATTCTATCCATCATATCTTAATTAGGGTATATATATATATATATAATAAGTGTATATATATTTTATTGGGAAGTGTCGCATGATTTTTTAACGAGAAATTACACATCAGTGTTTTTTTACAAAATATTTATAGATTAATGAAAAGATTTGTATATTTCATTGTTAATGCTTATAAATTTGGATAAGACTTCTCTTAAGTCTTTTAATCGTTCCTGCCCATTACCTCCTTATAGGTCTCATTTTGACGATCTAAACTACTTCTTCCATTCCAAAATAATGGTTCCTTTTGGAGAGTCTAACTTTTTTTAGTAGTACAATTATTGCTTTTGAAAAAAGTTGATTTTTCACAATTATCCTTTTGATAGTACATTTTTTGAGAATATCAATGTCATAATTGTACTTTTTATATTGTTTATTAATTTAAAATAAGAGCAAAATAGAAAATTTATATTATTTTTGTACTTGATCTTTAAAGAGGGACTAATATTTTGAGACAATGAAAAATGGAATAAGGGACTAATATTTTGGGACGGAGGGAGTATTTATTTTATGAAATCCTGCATGTATATTATCTATTAAAAAAAAATTCAAATCAATCAGATATTCATAACCATTTTATTTTATTAAATTTATAACAAAAAATGGATGGTTTATTTTTAAAACACATTAACCATTAATTTTTTTAGATACAAATTCTATAAAATGAAGAGGTTTAACTTACTAGTATTAAATTGTCTTGATTTTATGAATAATATACATGCGATGTCCGATAAAATAAAAAATTTAAATTTTGAAATGGAATTAGTAGTGGACCCCACAAGCCTAGACAATCCTATCCAGTGCAGGTTAGGACTGAAAAGAAGTCAGTCCCTATAAACTTTATCATTGATTTGAAATTTTTACGGAAAAAACTGGCAAATCTCCTTTTTTTTTTTTTTTTTTTTTTTCAAACCGTATCCTATCCAAGTATACTATTAATAGTGTGTGCACATTTGTGTTGTTAAAACTTCAAAATGTTACAAATTTTTTTTTTTTTTTTTGGTAATTTTGATTTAGGTATAATTACATGAGACAAGAAGTTACAACCAGTTATGCGAAGAAATTTGAAAAGAAAAAAAAAAAAATTCAAAAAGCATGATAAAGTTTACAACAATTTAGGTGTGAAATTTATATAATAAGTTTAGATAAATATAATTTTAATAGTTGACAAATATGAAAATAGAATCAACTACAAGTTGATTATAAAGTATACATTTAGTTATACAAAATCAGTTCTTGGAGAATCTGCTAAACTCTTGACAAGATTTATTATCTGACTTATTATTTGACGTACATAATTATATGTATTTTATATGTTCGGTTTAAATTAATTATGTGTTGATAGAATAACTTTTAACTCAAGCTCCAAATAAAATCTAGAATGTAACATTGTAAAAAAAAAAAAAATTAAATTAAATACAAAAAAAAATCAAAGTATCATTTCCAAAATTTCTAAGTCAATTTGGCCTTATTAGGCACAGGATTCCCAACCAAATTCCAGTGTAATATATGCGTTGAATAATAGATAAAGCTAGCTTCACACCTCAACATCATTCATTTCCCAAGTTTTCAAATGTCTTGAAAACATTTACATGATAGGATTGCAGTAAAATGACTTTGATAATATAGATAGAAGTCACATTACTCCACCACAATGTAGTCTTTTTCATATATCTCCCCCTCCCTATTCCCCATGAGTCACTCTCTTATCAGATGTAATATTTAAATTCAAGTTTTACCACTACAAGTATAATATCCATTGTCTTATTTCTCTTCTACAAATTGTAAAAATAAAATATTTTAAAAAATTAAAATTAAATAAAAAATGTATCCTTATAGGTGAAATTGTAAATTAAAAACTTTGGGTTAATTTCCAAACATGGGGGCACAGGGGCATATCCAATATAACAGTGTTACATCTACATTATTTTTTTTCCTTAAAATTTCACGAAAGAGGTGTAATAAGACAGAATACATGTAATGAGACTTTGAGAGAATATTAGAATGTGGACTAACTTTTTAAATTTTACTTATCACGTCATTTGGGAGACTTGGAAAGTAAAAAAATTATGTGAATGAATAGTTTTTCTATCAAATATTATTATTATATTATTATTATTTTTTAACATTTGTAAATAAGGTTTCAAGGCACAAATGGCAAAAGGTTGGCGCATGATCGGTTTAGGCCAAAAGGGGTCCAATGGGAGGAAAAATTATATTGTGGTTTTAGGTAAATTCAGGTGGTGCCTTGACATTATTTTGATTGGGTAAATTAGTATCCATTACTTTTTCTTTTTTTTTTTTTTGAGACTTGACAAGTGTCTATTGAAAAATAATTTCGGAAAAAATAATTTAATACAAATAAATAATAAAATAAAATAACAGAAGAAATTATTTACATAAATTTTACAAAGAACAAATTGTGATTATTTTACAAAGAACAAATTGTGATTGAGGCCAGTATTTAGTGAATTTCTATCTTAAAACGCAGTGTCCTTAGTTACAATTTGTTCTAATCTTTGTAAAATTTTTATAAGAAATTTCTTCTACTATTTTATTTTATTATTTGTATTAAATTGATTTTTTTGAAATTATTTTCCAACAGTGTCATCCTATAAATAGGGTTCTTTCAAGGCAATGGCTAGCCACATGACATGGGTCATGCTGAGTTAGGTACCCAAACAAAGCCACATGGCCTTGTGGCAACTTTGATCAGATAGATAGAATAGATATCTTTCTTTAATTTATATAGAGTTTATCTTTGGGTCTTTAGTTTGGCATGTATTAAATAAGTCAAAAAGTTAAAAAGTTACTATCTTATTTAAATCACATTATCTTATTTAAATCACATCACCTCTCTAATACATCACATCAAACCCAATCCAAACCCAACTCAAACCCACCAATAAGTCAAAAAGTGCACTTTTTTAAGACATCCCAAACCAACCCAGACAAACCACTAAATCAAATGAGAGAGACTGGATAATATATTTATCATCTATCTATATCTATGATATTATATATGTGAATATATTATTATGTGCATATTTGGCATACATAAAGTAAAAAAATTATTCGATCAAAAAAAAAAAACAAAAAAGTAAAAAAATTATTAAAAAAGTTAAAAAATTCATCTTTTTACCTGGTTTGGATGGGAATATATGTATGAAAATTCAGACGGCAAAAAGACAGTTTTCTCCCTTTCAGCTTGTTTGGATGAGAATATGTTTATGAAAATTCAGACGGCAAAAAGACAGTTTTCTCCTTTCCAGCTGTAGCATCCCATCACCCTATCTATACACACGTGGCACACGTTGGGGCACGCAAAATTTGCAACAGTATGTTAAAAAAAAAAAAAAATGAAATGCAAAAGCTGCCAAGTGCAGCTTTGTCGGGGTCCACTCAGGGATAGAAATGTAATTTTGCTATTTGTTATAATATTTTAATATATATTTTTTTCGTTAAAAGTCAAAAAATTATCCTAAACATACCTCTCTTTCCCCTATTTTTTTTTTACCAAAAAGTTAAAAAGTACACTTATATAATTCATTTCAAACAACTCTTATATATGTAAAAACTTAATTCGATGCGAATGTTACAAAAATTTAATTCAACAATGCTAGGTAGCTCAAAATTTTGTGATTCAAATAGCTCAAATCACTCAAAACGACATCGTTTTGACACATTTGAGCCATTTGAGCCATAAAATTTTTGACTACCAAATATTTTCTAATTTAATTTTCAAAATATTCTCAAGAGCAGTTTTGTAATTGTCAACTTACAACGTCATGATCTAAACCTCTTGTAACTGCACACCCATTTGAGTGTGCAAATCTTCTTATTATTATTATATGTGAACACGGGATTTAGGCATTGTTTAAAAATAAGCTATTTTAATAATTTTTTAATTTTTTATAAAAAAATATATAAAAAAATAAAGAGAGTGATGTGATAATTTATAATAATTTTTTAACTTTTTAATTAAAATGTATAATTGACAAACGAGACCTTAGTACAGTCTGTCAGGCTATTCTTTTTTTTTTCCCCTAAAATATCTATGATACAAAATAAGTTATGTATGTTCTTGTGGGTTTATTTGGGATGTAGGTTGACTTTTTAAATTTTTAGCTATTAATCTAGGACTAAATTTTGACTTTTTCTACTTTTATGATAGAAAAAATAAAATAATTATGATTTGAATGTGATATTTTTAACCTGGGGTTAAAAAGTCTATTTTGTAGTCATTTGACATGTGGGGTGGGGTTGGGTGGGGCTAAAATAGTCACAAATAGACAAAATAAATTTTTTAATCTCAAGTTAAAAATTATCACATCTAAATCATAATCATTTCATTTTTTTTTTACAAAAAAAAAAAAAAAAAAAATCATCTCAATCAAAAAGTCAAACCCACATCTTAAATGAAACATTTATCTTTTTATAATTATTATAACTCCAACCCAACCCAACCTAACCTAACTTCCCAAACTGAGTGCTATGTTTGTTTTTCTTTACCATTAAAAGGGGCAAACATGTAATAGCAAGTCAATACTCACGTTAACTTTCAGAAGAAAAAAAAAAAAACTCCTTAGTTTCAACTCTCGACTTCAATTGTGCTAATTACACTTTAGGATAAACTTCTCTCGTATTAACATCTCACTATGAGGAAATTTGAGAGACCAATAGAGCACACCACATATTTTATTTTAATGATCTGAATCGTTTATATTTTAGGATTTGTGGAGTATAATATTCATGAAAAAAATTAAGAAGATCGGATATCGATAGCTATATATTCGAATCAAATTTGTATTATAAAAATTGCATGGCTACTCTTGAAATTATATTTGTTATCCATTATTTTAAAACAAACATGATTCAAATATATAGCTACTGATATTCAATCGTTTTGATTTTTTATGTAAATATTCTACTCAACAAATAAAAAAAAAAATTTGTTTGAACCATCGAAATCAATTTTAAAATATATTTATTTAGTTCAAATACTCTCTTAAATTAAAATGACAATTTCAGATAAGCCAAATCCTTACCCTTCTAGTTAAGGAGCAATCAATCAATTCTGGAGTAAGGGTTAATTAATTGAGTGAATTTGTGAATTGTGTGGGAATGTGCAATGATTTATATTTGGCAAAAGATTGGGACTCTCAATTTGAGGATTCCATAATCTCCAAATATGTGATTGATCTATGTGTGTTTTTATTTTATTTTTTGTTTATTTTTTTTTTCTCTCTCTCCTACATAGGATAATATGGGAGTTTTGGGGGTAGAGTTTTTGTGGGTGTCTCAATCATTGCTCCATTCCATCACATAGTTTGGTTAAGTTTTGAAATTATGATTCAAATAAAAAAAAATTAATTTTTTTTTAAAAATTCATAATCAAATACTCAATTTAAAATTCTTTTCAAAACATTACTTTTAAAATAAATAAAAAATTCAAAAAATATATATTTTTTATTTTTATTTTTTTGAAAAAATATTTTTTATTTTTTTAAATATTGGCAAAGTAATTTTTTATGATTTAAATATATATGTGTGATCCAAAACGTTTTAAAATTTAAAAAAATAATTAAAATATAAACATTTAAAAAATTAAAAAAATATTTAAAAAATAAAATAAAATATTTAAAATAAAAAATAAGAAAATATTTACCCATGCTTCAGTACCAACCACCCGAGATCTTGTTTACCGTGTTTCATAAGCACTCCGCAAGGTATCCCTTCAAGTTTGTGTACCAAACCGCATTGATGCACTAGCTACAGATAGTAGTGTTTTAGACAGATACTAAAAAATAATTTTTTGACTTCAAGTTTTAGACTTTTTTAGACAAGTGATTTGAAAAATTGATAAAAAGTTACTTTTGATTTTTTTGATTAATATTTGTTTATGTTGTCAAATCATAATAAAATGACCAAATTACCTTTATTCAATTTAAAATATTTACAATTTCACTCATGTAGTACATTTTGACTCATAAAAAATAGAATTGTAATTTCACTATTGGCTAAAAATTAACTTCCCAAATGTCTTTAAATTCAAAAAAATCAACTTTTAATTTTTGTTACAAACTCAAAAAAGTAACTAAAAACCAAGTAGCCCAAAGAGGTCATAAGCTATAGGGCCGAACCTAAGCCAATTCGAGGTGCTTAAAATAAGAGGGGATTTTTTTTTTTTTTAATTCTTAATATTAAGTTTTTATAAGATAAATAAAATATAATATTTTTATAATTGTTAAGATCCTTTAATATTTTTATAGAGAAAATTCGACTCAAAGAAATTTTATCCGATTTAGAGAAATTTCGCCTCGACTTAGAGAAATTTCAATTTTTACAGAGAAATTTTAAAATTTCTCTTAGTCGGATCCAAAATTTATTTGAGTTTGTCCAAGTCGAATTTTTTCTGTGAATATATTGAAGGACCTTAGCTAATAAAAAAAACATCTTGGACATCTCCTATTATACAAATTTAGAGAGAGATGTTTCACTAATTTTCCTTAAATAAAAATTATATATTTAAAATAAAAATAAAATTTTTAGATAAAATAATTTTTAAAAAATACAGTGCAAAAATGTAGTAAATACAACACACATTAAAATAAATAAATATTTTCAATTAAAATTAAAATTATTTAACTTAAAAAATAAAATTAAGAAAAATTTTAAATATTTAAAAAAAAAACCAAAAACAATTTCAAAATAAAATTCAAAACTCTTTTCAAAATTCATAATTAAACAAAATTTTTTTTTTCAAAAGTCATTTCAAAAACTTGTCTTTCAAAACATAACTTTACACTTAAATTATAATTTTAAAATTAAAGCAAACGAAAGTTTTGATTTGTTCCTAAACTACACATCTGCTTTGAAATTTATACACTTGTCATTGGTAAATGTAATTGATTAATGATTTTTTTATCAAACTTTTTATTATTAGATGCAAAATGTTCCATTTATTTGAATTTTTAAAATTAGTTTTTTTAAGTTTTCAATATGTATTTATTTATTTATTTATTTAAGGAATTTCTCTTTGTGTGATTGACACATAAATTTGTATTCAGTTGATTTTCTTTAACTAAAAATCTGGCCTAAAATTCTCTATCATTGTAATGAAATTTGTAATAGCATTACCCGTTGTTCAGTTATTTTCTTTGTCTAAAACCTTGGCTAAATTTCTCTCTGTGTGATGACCAGAAAAATTTGATTTTTTTCCCCTTATCATGTTGATTTTCTCTAGTCACATTAAACTTCCCTTGATATATGGAATTTCTCTAGCATGTTCATTTTCTCTGGGCATCATACACCTACTTAGTGTTCTCGTGTATTTGAATTTCATTGGTCACATTACAACTACCTTGAAATATGAAATTTATCTGAGTTTGTGTTTATTCACGTGTGTGGAATTTCACTGGCCACTTGCCCATGAGATATCGAATTTCTCTGGCTATCACACACTTGCTTAGCACTCTGTTGTGTGTGTGGAATTCAGAGGAATTTAGAAATCACATAAAAAAAACAAAGAGAACTTCCAAATCAAAATTGTCTAGCTTACAAAATAACATAAAACCCAAAAACCAAACCAAGCCTTAAGTCCCATCAAATGGGGTCGGCTACATGAATCCTTCTTCTCCACGCGGCCCTATCAAAGGCCATTTCATTAGTCAAATTAAGTAGATTCATATCTCTATTTATAACACTAGTCAACGTTAATCTAGGCCTACCCCGTCCCCTAACACTACCATCTACCGTTACAGCATCGCATCTCTTCACTACTGCCTCTGTTGGTCTCCGTTGAATATGACCAAACCATCTCAAACGATTCTCTCTCAACTTATCTTCTATCGGTGCTACTCCTACCCATTCCCGAATACACTCATTCCTAATCCTGTCTTGTCTAGTCTTACCACACATCCACCTTAGCATCCTCATCTCAGCCACACTCATCTTATCTACATGTTGTTTCTTGGTTGCCCAACACTCTGTCCCATACAACATAGCCGGTCTAATAGCCGTTCTATAAAACTTACCTTTTAGTCTAGTGGGTATTCGTTTATCGCACAAAACCCCAGACGCACTTCTCCACTTACACCATCTCGCCTTAATCCTATGGGCCACATCTGCATCAATCTCTCCCGCTGTTGTGATAATCGACCCTAAATAACGAAAATGTTCACTCTTAGGCAGTTCTTGGTTCTCAATCTTCACTTCTCCTCTGCTTTCATTATTATTGTCACTAAATTTACACTCCATATACTCTGTCTTAGTTCTGCTTATCCGGAATCCTTTAGCTTCAAGAGTTTTTCTCCAAATCTCTAGCTTTGTGTTAACTCCTTCTCTAGTCTCATCCACTAGCACAATATCGTCTGCAAAAAGCATGCACCATGGCACGTCATCCTGAATATTTATCGTCAACTCGTCCATAACTAAAGCAAAAAGATAAGGACTTAAGGTAGATCCTTGGTGTAACCCTACAGTGATAGGAAATTCATTTGTCTCTCCAGCTGGCGATCTAATAGTGGTCACCACCCCTTCATACATGTCCCTAATCACGTCAATGTAACCTTTTGTCACCCCTTTCTTCTCTAACACCAACCATATTATATCCCGGGGCACTCTGTCATATGCTTTCTCAAGGTCAATAAACACCATATGAATGTCTCTTTTCTTTTCTTTATACTTTTTTATTACTCTCCTCAAAAGATAGATCGCTTCCATTGTTGACCTGCCAGGCATAAACCCAAATTGATTCTCTGACACCTCTGTTATATCTCGCAATCGGCGTTCCATCACCCTCTCCCACACTTTCATTATATGACACATTAGCTTGATTCCTCTATAGTTGTTACAATTCTGGACATCCCTTTTATTCTTATAGATTGGCACTAAAATACTCTTCCTTCACTCATCTGGCATGTTCCTAGTCAACAAAATTTTGCTAAACAACTTAGTCAACCAAGCAACTCCCTTTTTGCCCAAACACTTCCAAGCTTCAATAGGGATATCATCAGGTCCTAAAGCCTTATTAGATTTTATCTTCTTAAGTGCAAACTCCACTTCAAAGTTCCTAATCCTGCGATAGAACCTATAGTCTTGGTTTATCGTATTATTTGCTATTTCTTCCCTTATTGTCGTACCTCCATGTTCCTCATTTAATAGTTTCTCAAAATAATTCTTCCATCTTTCCTTAATCTCATCACCCTTCACCAATACCTTAGAATCCTCACTCTTGATGCACTTTACTTGATTAAAATCTCTTGTTTTCCTCTCCGCATCTTAGCAAGTTTGTATACCCTCTTCTCTCCCTCCTTACTATCTAGTCTAGTGTATAAGTCATCATAAACTTTCAACTTAGTCTCTCTCACTACTTTATTGACCTCCTTATTAGCCAATCTATAGCTCTTAAGGTTTTCCTCAGTTCTATCCTTCTGCCACTTTTTAAAGCACTCTTTTTTTGCCTTAACTACCGCTTGAACCTCTTCCCTCCACCACCAAGTTTCCCTAGAGCTGGGTCTCGTTCCTTTCGACTCTCCAAGCACTTCCCTTGAGATTCTCCTCATACAATTGGCCATCGAGTTCCACAAAGTGTTAGCATCACCTTCTAAGTCCCAAGTACCTTCCTTATCCATTCGATTCTTAAATATTTCTAATTTATCCCCTTTTAGGTCCCACCATCTCGTCCTACGACGCCCACCATCCTTCTTAGCTTGGTATTGCCCTCTAATACATAAATCTAGTACCAAAATCCTATGTTGAGAGACCAGACTCTCTCCAGGAATCACCTTACAATCATTGCATTTTAGGCGGTCCACTTTTCTCACTAAGAAGTAATCTATTTGACTCTTAACTAATCCACTCTTAAAGGTTATCAAATGCTCCTCCCTCTTCTTATACATAGTATTGGCCACCACCAGGTCAGAAGCCAACGCAAAATCTAAGATACTCTCTCCAGCCTCATTTCTGTCACCAAAACCGTATCCACCATGTACCCTTTCATAACCTAATTTATCGATGCCCACATGACCATTAAAATCTCCACCTATAACCAGGTTCTCTCCTACGGGTATCTCCTGTAAGATCTCATCCATTTGCTCCCAAAAATCCCTCTTAGTCTGATCATCTAACCCTACTTGAGGGGCGTATGCGCTAATAATGTTCACTATATTCCCTCCAATAACTAGTTTAACTAGCATAATCCTATCTCCTTTCCTATTGACCGCCACTACACTTTCCACGAGACCCTTGGCAATTATGATTCCTACCCCATTCCTACGTCTATCCTTACCACTATAATATAGTTTAAAACCGGTATCCTCAATTTCCCTAGCTTTCTCTCCCGTCCATTTAGTTTCTTGTAAACAAGCTACACTAACTCTCCTCCTAATCATAACATCTACCAATTCCATCGTCTTACCCGTTAAGTTTCCTATGTTCCAAGTGGCTACCCTAAACCTATAGTCTTGGACTAGCTTCTTTACCCGCGCTCGTCCAGAAAAACGCGGAAACCTTTGCCATTTTTCATTTTTCACGCACCCAGGCGTCGATGCGGCGCCCCTTGCTCACTTTTCGAAACACCCGGAGGCAGGCGCAACGCGTCACTTGAGGGGAACGACCTAGCATTTAAACGATTCAAAGTAGGATTCATTTTCATAAGGGATCCGAGCGGCTTTTTTTACGTGTTGGCTGTCGGCTACCTAACACACAACCCTCCTCCTTAACCCGGGCTTGGGACCGGCGGAGTTGTTAACAACCCCAGCGGAGTTAGCTTACAAAATAACATGTTCAGAGAAAATTACAAAATGAAAAAATTTACAAACTTAACAAATAAAACATCTAATAGAGAAATTTCTCTCTTAAAATAACTGCAATTAAACAACTTGTTCAATTCACAATATACAATTCAGAAAAATTTACAAATCATACACATATCGCAAACTAACCTCATAAACTTGAATTAACTTTGAAAATCACATACTCTTCATTAAATCCAACACGTGCTCATGAGCAACATGAGCATTTTGTGTGCCCTACAAAGCATGATCAACATTACAAAACAGAACAAAAAGATAGATGAAAAATAGAAAAAGCTAGTTCTCACCAAGATTATGGACTTGGTGGCCAACCTGATGGTTTTCAAGTCAGTCAATTGTTGGTGCCTCTCTATATTAGCAAGCAAGAGCAACCCCTATGTCAGATTAAAGGCTAGCAGGTTATTCTTGTCTGGATAAACTGAGTCT
Organism: Camellia japonica; assembly: GCA_030407325.1. Lineage (NCBI taxonomy): Eukaryota > Viridiplantae > Streptophyta > Magnoliopsida > Ericales > Theaceae > Camellia > Camellia japonica. Next base: position 49,205,837 of record JAPPVO010000010.1, on the reverse strand, counting down.
ACTACGGTCACGGCCCGAGTCTTATGCGTTAGCGTCGATGCCCATACTCGGGGGGTAAAAAGGAAATCATCAGCTTGCTTGGTTTGAAGTGGCTTGAGCTGGTCATCTTGGTCAGTTAGCTCAGCATCTTGTAACTTGGTGGTATCTTCGTCAACCAGATATTGCTCGGTCGTACCCGTTCTAGCCTTTTTGTTGGGTCGAGATGAAGTGGCCCTGGTGGTGGTCAAAGCAAGAATAGTATCCATTCATTGCTCGGTTGTTTGCCCTTCAGTTTGTGTATTCTGAAGGGAAAAAGAACCTTTCCTGGTGATGAGGGCCTAAATGTCTCTTCGTTTGGCCATATCTTCCTCCTCGGTCAAGATAATAAGAATAACTTCAGAAAGAGAAGGATCTGGCACTGGTGATGGCTCAAGAAAGAAGTCACTGACTTTGTTCTTGCGCTTTCTACTATACCAATAGGTTGGTTCAAATTCAAGCAAGTTGGTCCAAGATCGTTCTTTATGTCTTAGTGCGGCTCAGAAGGCATCCTGGTTGGCACATGCTTAATTGGCCTTCAAATGATCCAAATTTGTAAAAAAGAGTTAAGTGTTAGCTCGGTACCCAATATTAAAATGGTTAGGTAGAAAAATCGTGCTATTTGTAGTACTAGCTAATCCTTTCTTACAGTTTATATACTAGCACTTCTGTGTCTTCATAATTCTCAGAGACCCACAAGAAGTAGTTATCATACAAGTTTTTGTCTGGTGTTCCTTTGATGATCTTTTGTGGCCTCTTTTTATTTTTAAATAACAACAGAAGCTGTCCTCTGTTCGGCTTAACATGTACTGATTGAATATCTTGGTTAATCCTAAGTTGAGGTTCAATCGGCGGTTTAGTTTGGCTATGCTATTTATTATCCTATGTGTATTGGTGGAAACTTGTGTTGAGTAGAGTCTTGTTTGCCAAAGGAGTTGACAAATAAGAGGTTGAACTGGGAAGCGTAACCCTCCTTCAATAATGGATGTCACGGTGAAGGGGCAAAATCCTTCTTGGTCACATGGAAAGATTCCTTCTTTAGCCAATTCAATATTTACATCAGCTGGAATGCTATAATCCTTATAGAATTCTTCAATGGTTATCGGGGAACTCACCATGAAGCGGTATTTGCCCATGAGCCTAGTTTAATGTATTGAATAATTTAATTTGTTTGCTCAGTTGATCAGTGTAGCTCGACTTTTTGCGTTCCTTTCGAAAGACGATAAGCCCCATAGTTTAGACTCCCATGGTTCTGAATTTGATTCAACAAGTGCAATGCGAAATAGAAAACACAAAAGAGCCCAAATCCGGCAAATCTTTTGGAAAATTAAAGTTGAATCAAAATGCCGAAAATGGACTGTTTTGCCAGATACAGAGTTGCTACCTAAATATTTTTGAAAAATTTAGGAAACCCATGACTCGTGCCAAAGGCCACGTGTCCGTCATCACCAAGATTGTCTCGGCTCAGGAACTTAGGTACGAGAGGAAAAGGTCATGAATTGAGCACCCCCGCTCGCCCGATCAAAGATTGACCTCTACTAATCATGATTTGAATCTTATTTACATTATATGCTCTTGTTCCGATTTTATTAGGCTAACTTACTATGTGACACAATACAAGTATAGACTAATTTGCAAAAATTAGAACATTTGATTTCTTGTTTATTTTTGAAAAGAGTTTGTGAATGTGCCACCTGAAAAAGTGGGCTCAAATGTACATTAATCCAACTATCCCAATTCAAGCAACTAGCTTTCATCTACAGGCATGCAAATAGTTTCTCACTTAAGCACTTAGCTTCATTGTGGACATGCTTTGACATGGTAACAACCACACTCATGCAATATGCTAAATCAAATAAAAGCTCACCTAGTACTCCAAGCCAAAAAAGATGACAGAGTTAGAAAAATGCATGATCCTAACTATGCAATGTGACTAATGCAACACAGGCGATACGCAATTTACTAGGCTCAGCTACTAATATGGCGTATGAATCAATTTGATAGCATGCGGTCTAAGCACGTATTCAAAGAAGTATTAACTAACAATGCAAGTTAGAATGATGCGTCGAGTTGAATGCATACAAGACAGTGGATGCAAGGCATGGGAGATGCTAAACGAAACATAATACCCTAAACTAACCATCATAAACAGGTAAATAAAACGGAGAAAGACATGGGGTTGGAAGACATACACATTATTACATCGTTGCCCTTGCGCAGGAGGGTCCAAATGAACTAACTAGCTAAGCTAATTAACTAGCTATTACAAAACGCATTAACTAATTATTACAAATCGAATAAACTAACTATGCTAGCTAGTTATTGCAAAGCCAATTAATTAATTAACTATTCTATGGAAATAACGAATTAATTACTCTAATTAATTACAAATTAGAATTAACTAATTAAGTACAACATGAAAGAAGTAACTAAGCTAACTAATCTGACCCGGGAAGCGAGGAATGCTCATGCAGGCACGGATTTCCACCCGAAAAGCCCAATGTTTTGCTGCCAGAATGCCTCTGTTGCACAGTTAGAACATCTTTTCACCTCAGCCTCTCCTCTGCTCTATTCTGTTCCAAAACGTTGCTGCTCAATTTGACAAAAGTGGCCTGTAGGGCAGAAGTAGTGGCCAGCCGACCACAAATGGTAGCCTGTTGTCCAAAAAAAGTGGCCTGCTGGCCAGAAAAGTGGCAAGCCTGGTTCTTCCTGCTGCAACAGAAAGCATACAGAGCACAAACAAGGTATTCTCAAGATATGTTTATACACCTTACCCCTCTTTATCATCAAACAGTTCAAAGGAGTGGCAAGCTCAATTCACAAGCCATCAATCGATGCAATTTCATTGCATGATGGCCTATGAACCAAGGTGTACAATTTCAATAAATGCACAATAAAAGACTCTCAAACCTCCTCCCTATCATGGATTGATCAAGGGAAGTGGTTGACCTTGGAAACTTGAACCATTTCATCACTAGCAAGTATGAAATGCCTCAAGTTTCTATGTGTTCAATTAACGTCCAATTGAACACCAAATTGCTTATTATCTTGCATCATTTTTAGTCCCAATTTTTTCACTTCATTTTAATTACCAACTATCCCTTAATTCATTTAGTCTAATAGTGATCTTTAAGTCCTCTAATGGAAAGAAATATCAAACAAATAGTTGTTTTGGGCATGAGAGAGACACTATATCGTTGGCAATGAACCCCCAAAGGGATTAAACCATTAAGCATAATACCTCAATCTCATGCTTAAACAAACACTTGGTTTGAAACAACTTTCAAAGCAAAGAAAAAGCCAAGAAAGGTGGGAGGTTGCAGAGGTGGTTAAAGGTGATCACAAGTATGGAAAACAAGAAATGAATGATATCAACTCAAATAGGTTGGTGGCTAAGGCCTAAACCACCAAACCTATGAGGACCATTACACAACAAGCATGCTATGCAAGGCATAAATGGACCAATCACACTAAAACAGTCCTAAAACATGCTGGAATTGAAGTAAAAAAGCTAAAACAATAAGCTACAACATGGAGCTAGTTAAGCTAGTAAGCAAGCACAATGAGGGGAGGCTACCCCTTCCATTTTTGGGACTTCAAAACATGGTTTTAGCCTTTGAAAAACCTCTGAGATTCAGTATTAAAAAGCTCAAAAAAAAAGTTGACAAAAAGGTAGGAAACACAAGGGTAAAGGCTTGAAAAGTGAGGTGCAAAGAAAGGTGATCCACCCCTCCACTCTTAATGGCCTTAAACCACAAGTTTTAGCCCAAAAATAAAGAGTATAAACAGCCCAAAAATAATAGGAAAAATAGCAAATAAATCAAAGAAATAAGCCAAGACTTATACCTCTTAAAGAGGAGAACCCTTTTTAAGTGACAAACCAACACTTACACACTCTCAAGAACTCAAAGTAAGCTCAAAAGTACCTCATCTCAAATACCACAAGGTTTGGTTTAGAGTGTATAGGCAAAGGCTTAAGAATTTGCAAGAGAAAGAGGGAATTGTAGAGAAATAGAAATATTTTTGCTCCAAAATTTCCAACCCTTAAAAATGGAAGGGAGGGTATTCTATTTATAGAAAATAATGAAACTCCCTAAAAAATATCCATACATACACATGTAGGCAGATGCATGCACCTGTGGAAACAGCTGGCATAGCTGGTATAAATATCTGTAAAAAAACAGAAGTAGCGGCCACTAATGTTGGCCGGCAGGCCACACAAATGGCCGACAGCCCACACTAGGGGGCCTGTAGGTCCCAAGGTTTTTAGGCTTGAAAAATTGTGGTTTTGGTCCAAAACAAGGCAAAAGGTGTGTAGGGTTTGAAGGCTCAAAGCTGTGGCATTCTGCTGAGGACTTCAAGCACTTGACAAGCATATACAACTTCATCATTGGGTGCGCAAGCAATGACGTCCAAGTCGTAAGAGCGGTCAAAAATGGGGTGTCTACAGTTGCCTGTCTTTGACAGAACTCGAAATCCTGAAATGACGTGAGTGAATGTCAAAGCCCGAAGACGACCCCTTTTGACAAGGCCATAAGACTTGGGGAAACAATCAAGACATAAATTAAATGGTTGTGCTCGCAAGCTGCCTACGTATCCCTTTGCAAGGAATCAAACCAACGTATTTCTGGGGCAAGATGTAAATGATATGCACGAAGAAAAACTTTGAAGCTGGACTCACACGCTTCGCGAAGCCGGCTATTTTGAAAACTCATGATCATGCAAGATGATGCAATAAGCAATAACAAGATAACAACATATGAATGAGCAGCTTCAAGCTTAAAACTAACACAGGTTTCATGCAAAAAGATCTAAAACACACTCTAACCATGCCAAAACATAAGATGAGGAAAGAAAACACCGCTTAGGGTCGCGCTTCATGCGTCTTGAGAAACTGAGAAACGAAAACCGCTGAGGGTCACGTTTCATGTGTCCCGTGATGAAAACCGCTCGAGGTTACGTTTCACACGTCCTGAGATAAAAGTAAAACTGCTCAGGGTCGTGTTTTACGCGTTGTGAGATAAAACCTGTTCAGGGCCTCGTTTCATGCGTCCTGAGATGAAAACCGCTCAAGGTTGCGTTTCACGTGTCTTGAGATAAAAGCAAAACCGCTCAGGGTCGCGTTTCATACGTCCTGAGATAAAACCCGCTCAAGGCCGCGTTTCACACATCCTGAGATGAAAACCGCTCAAAGTTGCATTTCAAGCATCCTGAGATAAAAGCAAAACCTCTTAAGGTCGTGTTTCACATGTCCTGAGATACTCTAATCATGTTGAAATCATGAGAAGAGGAGAAAAATCACTTGGGGTCGCGTTTCACGCTTCCTGGGATACTCTAATCACGTTGAAATCATGAGAAGATGAGAAAAATAGCTCGAGGTCGCGTTTCACATGTCCCGAGATAAAACCTGCCCAAGGTCGCGTTTCACGCGCCTTGGGATACTCTAATCATGTTGAAATTGTGAGAAGAGGAGAAAACCCGCCCAGGGTTGCGTTTCACGCGTCTTGGGATACTCTAACCACGCTGAAATCGTGAGAAGAGGAGAAAAACTGCTCTGGGTCACGTTTCACACGTCTTGAGATAAAACCCACCCAGGGTCACGTTTCACGTGTCTTGAGATACTCTAATCACGTTGAAATCGTGAGAAGAGGAGAAAAACCACTCGAGGTCACGTTTCATGCGTCCGAGATAAAACCCGCCCAGGGTCACGTTTCACGTGTCCTGAGATAAGAGCAAAAGGTACGAGACTGTACCATAAATACACAATGTAGTGAAAGTGTGCGATAGATGCATGAAGTGAACAAGTGTGAGAGATGCACAAAGTGAACAAGTGCGATAAATGCACAAAGTGAACAAGATTACAAATCAATACAGTGACAACGCATGTTCTATGCAAGATAGACAACCGATGTATGACGTTAATTAAAAGCATATTCTATGCAAGAAACAAGATGCACGTTCTATGCAAAACTAAAAGCATATTTTATGCATGAAGCATGAATGATGCAAGACACGCGTGCAATATAAGTGTATGTGAAAACACATATGCTATGCAACAGAAGACAACAAATATGTAATTCGACAGAACGAACAAAAGTAATGTTTAGCAACAACCTTCGACTTACCTCTCGGAGACTTTGCAACTTGCTCAAAAAGGATACACCTTATTCATATTGGCAAGTAGGGCACACTCACGCACCGAAACGCAATTTCGAGCTCCCTAAGAATCAATCTGGACCCAAAAGAGAACCTCGCATACGCTACTCGGGGAACAGAGACACAAAACAAAACCAGGCCACAAATAAGGACCACTGGCCACCTGTTGGCCACAAGGGAAGACGGCCAGCCACCTACCGGCCACCAGTAAGGCTTGCCGGCCACCCGTGTACCTTCGGGGGCAAATCAGCCATTTTGCTTCGAGTCTCTTTAAATTCACATCCACACCTCACTTTTCACACACCCACACATCTGAAATCTTCCTCTCTTTCTCTCTCTAGGTGTTTTCTCTCTCTAGATCCGTGCTTTATACACATTTTCCAATGCCCCACGCAAACTTTATTCGCCAAACCCTTTTGATTCTCTACACTTTGAACCGATCAGATTTTGATTTCTTCGCTTTTCTTGAGTTTTCACCACTTTAAGCTTGTTCCCTTTAAGTTTCTCTCGGGTTTTGTGAATTTTCCCATGTTTTGACTTTTTTTCCCATTTTCTCCTTCCTAGGGTTGACTTTTTCCAAGTTTTCCCTATTTTCTCCATTTTTCTTCATTTTTCACCCACTTTCCAGATGGCGGATGATATTTCACATGACGGTCTTCCTCCTGAGATTTCATCTCCACTATCACCCCATATCGAGGTTAAGGAGCCGGTGATTGTTGAGGCCGGTGAGGCGGCAGAGGGTATCGCAGCTAATCTTAAGGTGAAGTTCGCTCCAAAGCTCTAGCTTGAGCCACTACCGTTGAGGGTATGGCCTTTTGATCCGATGACTTATCATCCTTGCACGCACATACTACCGCCCGGAGGCATCAAGCGCTTTAGCGATTTCGCTGGTGACATGCCAGAGGACGTTCTACTGAGGGAGCTGGACTCCTATCTTTCTTGTAGCGCCGCTGAAGTACGAACTCTATTTTCATGCTTTTCTTCCTTTCCTTTAATTGTATTTCTTGCACTGCCTTTCATCTGAATGCTCTCTTATCACTGTCTGATTCACTCTTTCTTTACCATAGGAGGACTTCCATTCTTACAGTGGGTATGGGGCAGCGACAGCGAGAGACTGGTACTTTGAGCTCCCTCTAGAGGTCCGTGACCTTGTTGACCAGGCCGGCTTCGGCCTATTCTGCTCTGGACTTTCACGACACATAGCGAGCCGAGCTCTTCTTGGAGCATTGGTGGAGAGGTAGTGGGACACCACCAACTCTTTCCACCTCTCTTCCATTGGGGAGATGACGATGACTCTCTACGATTTCACTATGCTCACAGGCTTAGGAGTAGGGGGTGATCCAATCCCCTTTGACATGGACATGGGCGAGCGAGAGGCAGCTTGGATCCACTTATGCAGAGCGTGCCCACTTCTATCTAGACCAGCGATGGTGAGATACAGTTGGTTCTCTGAGCACTTTCGCAGGAGCGAGCCCAAGACATCGGAAGAGGTAGAGCAGTATGCCCGGGGCTTCTTGATGTTTCTCTTCGGTACCACCTTGTTCGTAAACAGGTGGAACATCGTAGGTTTATATTTGCTGAGCACCCTCGTGACCTTACTCCGGGTCCGATTCTATAACTGGGGTGTAGCTAGCCTTGCCACTCTATGGCTACATGAGTTCCACTTCCCGCATGTGGGGAGAGCGGGTTAGAGGCTATTGGAGAGCCTGGGAGGTATGCACTGTACCTTTCTACTTTTGCACTTATGCTTTCTGCTCCACATTTCCTGCTTTATCTCTTTTTAATATCTGTTCATGCACTACGTTTTCTGCTTTGCACTTTCTGTATCTGTTCATACATTGTGCTTTCTACTTTGCACTTTCTACATCTGTTCATACATTGTGCTTTCTGCTTTGCACTTTCTGCTTCATATCTGTGCATGTATTGTTGATAACACAGTTGCCATTTTCTTGCAGTTGTGGGTTTATGCATATTTCCCGGCCCTAGCTCCGGAGCAGTGGATGAGATTCCCCCCATCGTGCCTTACTCATGACGGTATGACGGCCGGTGTTGGCATCGGAGCCGTGATGATATGACTTTCACATTTTATTGTCGATACTTCGACAATGTGGCTGCCGACGAGGTAATCTGAAACTCACAGTCGTTTTTACTTTACTACTGTTCTGATTCATACTGCGACAACTGACGGCAACTAACAATCTGTACATTCTCTGTTTCGCAGATTATGTGGCAGCCTTGGGCGACGATGCTGGCTAGTGCGAGGGACCGGTACGCTGGGGCTTGGGCCACGTCACAATTCTGGATTAGGCTAGAGGACCCAGTTTGTCGGGCCTGGTTCTTGAGTGAGCAGTTTGTACGCTAGACCATAGGCTCCCCCGATCCAGTTGTTCCTATGTCACCTCCAATGTCCATGAGGACAACAGATAGCCTCGCAATTGAGGCGATCATCCAGTTCATGGTGGGCCTAGATGCTGACTTCTTCAGAGTGGAGGGCGACTACACGACGTTCATCCAGACTCATCTCATGCCCCTCTTAACGAGTGTTCGCGCGGGCGAAGCAGCAGGTGCTCCTGTGGCAGGTGAGGTGATTAGGCGACCGGGGCAATACTAGAGGGGCCTCTCCCATTGGGCAGATTATCGGTTGACCGGAGATTCCCACTGTGTTTACATGTTGGCGGTCGCCTGAGATAGCGTACCAGATTTCTATCGAGTCGGTAGAGGTAAGGCACGGGTATGTCAGAGCTCGAGGCACACCTCAGGTATGGAACACACTTTACAATTTGCACCCTACATTTTCCATTGCAGATATTGATTATTCTAGATATTGATCATTCAAATGCACTTGCAGGCACCCACGGAGTAAACAAAGAGCCTCATCGAGCTAGTCGCTTCTCTAATTGACATGGTGTAGTGGAGAGAGACGCTGCTTGGTCTCTATGGTATTCAAGTAATTTCCTCTATTTCAGCATGCATTTTACTACTAACTCTGTTGTACACCATGCTATCATATTCCCACTGATACATTGGCACTTCCATTGTAGTCTTCCACAAACTGCACTGATACACTGTATTGGCACACTGTACTCACACTGTATATGGTTTCTGTATGAGGCTCATTATGCATACTATGCTTGTATCTGATACACACACTGTAGCTGATATGTTGACAACTATTTTTCAAATTCCATTTATACCGAGGGCACCAGTAGCAGCACTAGCACCAGCACCAGCACCGACACCGACAGCACCTCCTACAGCAATAGAGAAGAGAGAAAGGTAGGCCCCAACACGTGGCCTAGATGTGCACTGCGGTCGAGGTAGGGATAAGGGTACCCGAGGCTGGAGTAGTTCCTCGATGCTTGTTTTAAGTGATGATGATGCCAAGACCAGCGACTCCGAGGAGGTAGCGAATCGACATTCTGAGTCTTTTGAGAGCGGGAGTGAGGATGCTAGCTCGAGGTCCAAGAACGGAAATGACACAGAGGCTAGCTCTGAGGCATAGAGCGGAGACGATGAGACCAGCTCTGGCTCAGAGTCTGATTCTGACAGAGGTGTTGACGAAGACAGTGCCCCTGAGTCCCCTCCGAAGAAGAGAACGAATAGGGCCTCTCGAGCTTAAGATGACTGGTATCGATTTTTGTACTTTTTGCTTAGTTTCTTTTTGTTTGGTAGCTTAGCATATGTGTAGCTTCAGATAGGTTTTACTTTTGCTTTTGACACTTGTACTCCCTTTTGTAAAAACCATGATCGGAATAAAACCTCACAGTTTTATGAAAAGTGTTCTTGTTTTTGCATCATGAGCACTATTTGCATGAAATGGAAATAGAGTTGAATTTGAAACCAAAGAATCAAAACTTGTATTGGCACGACGTTCTTAATCAGGTAATAAGGCAACCAACGACCAAAATACAAAATACCACTCGATGAGCAAAGCAAAAACAACTCAAACATAGATATACATACTCGCTAAAATCAAAAGACTCAAAACACAAAGATCAAGACAAAACCAGGCTGGCAAAACTGCCCGACCCACAAGTGAACGGTCAGCCACCATTGGTGGACGGCAGGCTAGAAAAAGTGGACGGCAAGCTAGAAAAAGTGGACGGCCGGCCACTAATGTGAAGAACCACCAGAAAGCTTACAAGTGGCCTTCACTTACAGCCCTATCTTCTATAAAAAGTCCTCTTTCGTGATTTCTTCTCCAGAACCTTATTTTTGCTGCTGTTTCTTCCACAGATGGAGATATTCCTTGCCGAGAAGCTTACGGATTGGATAACCACTTTAGACGGCACGGAAAAGGTAAATTTCTGAGGTTTCAACATAAACGCGTTTTTTCCATTGAGCCACACTTCACTTTGCTTTTCATTCCTCCATGCCGCAGCCCGATGCTGGGACCCTATTACGCATGTCTTTCGCTTCGGAACACAGGAACTGTGCCTGACTCTTGAAGAATTTCAGGCATTGATGGAAACCCGGCGTGGTGAGGAAATCATACCTCAGCCCCGTTTTGGCCATGCCCAGGCTTTGGGATGGATGTGTGGGCTCACTCTGTACGAAGCTCGATCTTTGGCCTATGGCGGAGAGCTAGACATACTCAGCTTGATTCATCAGTTTTCTGACATCGGTGACAGAGGAGACCTTCTTTGGTGAGGTTCTCGACAACATGCCCTCTGTTTATGTATGCTCGTGCATTTCCTTCTTGCCCCTAGTTATGGCGGAACCAGCATTCGGTTGATCGAAGTGGCCCAATGCCTGGAAGAGGGTAAGAGTTGTATCGATTTGACGTTGGCCAAGACCCTAATGGGCTTAGATGCGTTTCATCGGCGAGAGACCACCAGGTTTGTGGGGAGTCTACTACTTCTTTAGGTATTGTTTCTCACCCTTTCTGATATATGCCTCATATATTACTCGGCACTTATGCTCTATTTTCTCTCAAAGCCCTTTCTTAACTTTTCTCTGAACGTATATCTCTCTATTCTTTAATCTCTCTTATTTTTCATCCCTTTCCAGGTATGGCTCATGGATAAGCTAAAGATGGTGGACTCTTGCCTTGAGTATTCAGCTCAAGCTTATTTCTTCTGCCAACGACTAGTGGACTTTCCCAATGAGGGTTGGTGGTATAACTAGATGTGCAGTAGGTTTGTGGTTGACATAGCTTGGCATTACCCCTAGCTTCGTCTGACTAAGATGAGTTACAGCATGACTCAGCAGCCTGGCATACAGTTGATTAGCCTCAGGCACTACATGTTCTACTTTTCTTTCCAGTTCAGACGCCAGTTCGAGTATGATCAGACCTGCCTAGAGGAGGGGGTAAAATACTCGGCTTCATTCCCGATTCATGGTCCATACCTGGCTAGATACCTCACTGCTTGGAGGATGAGAGAGCTTCTGGCCCCTGCCCCTGGTTTCAATTATGCCCTTTTTAGCGAGTGCTTGGCTTAGCTCGAGGATGAAGAATAAGCCGAGCCCACTTTGGCTACAGAAGCTTTCGCAAGTACAAGTAGAGGACACAGGAACACCTGGCTCGCCTATGCCCCTAGTTTATTGCTTTGACCTGTCTTTTCAAGTTTTATGATATAAAAGCAACTTTAATTTGTATCAGAGAGTTAGAGAACTTTATGTTAAAATCAATGGAATTAAAGTTGTGAGCACTAAAAATTTTCCTTTTGGTCCACAAACGGTCTAAGTTGTAAAAGGTAAAATTTTGAGAAAAATCAACTTTTATTAAAACTCCCGAAAACCATTTTCGAAAATGATCACTACTTGACACGCACAAAATTGATCCTTAAGATGTACAACCCCAAATCAAAATATCATAATTGCCTCTGCTTGAACAACACTACTGCTCCGCATTGTCATAATGAAGATCACAACCGAACTACAGATGATGAACAGAGATGACCTGATCAGAAAAACAGATAGGATAGTTGAGTTGGAGATGATTACAGCTGAACTTCAAGATGAAGTTGCCTTACGTATTCCAAATATGGGTATTAGGCCTTACGTAGTTTGGTTAAGGTTCACTCGAGTATCAACTCTCTCCTTTTGCGCTCTAACTTTTTCCAAAGTTTCCCTTTAGGGTTTTCAACATTGCGAGTTCAGTTTTTCTTTATTTCTAATTTTTTATACCCTAACTTTTTCCTAGGTCGCCCTTTCGGGTTTTCGCCCTAGTAAGCCTCTTAAGGTTAGTATTTCTTCAACTTGTCCATATTGATCGGCTGTGAAAATTCCAGGCTATTTAAGTCCATGAGAATAACCGGTCCACCTGACTAGATAGTTTTGATGATGTAAGGACCAATCCAATTAGGTCTGAACTTGCCCTTAGGGTCACGGATGGGAGTTCGGTTGTCTTTCAGCACCATGTTTGTAACAACCCCGACCCATGATTAACGTTAATCCATGCTTAATTCTGCCTAATAAGTAATTAAAGTGAAATTTAGCATCATATGTTGCCTTATGTGTGTTTATATTTGTTTCACGTAGAAAGATCTATTCATGTTTTCATTTTGGTTTGCGAATTGAAGGCCTTATCGGCATCCGATTCAGAAATTGACTTGATTTATGTGTTGATTGGAATTTTTAGAATTTTATGGTAGGTTCAATTGAAATTTGATTCGGAACGATTAAATTAGAATAATTTAATGTCCAATTGATTAGTTGATCAACAATTTAATTAAACCATTAGTCAAGCCTATATAAGGCTCCATATGTGCCCTCACTCATTCTTTTTCTTCATCTCAACATATTTTTGAGCTCACACACAAGCCAAACGCAAGAGAGAGAAAGAAGAGAGGTTTGAGCTCAAATTAATGAGATTGCTAGGGAACTTAGAGAATTTGGCTTGGAACTACCAAGAATTGATCATCTAGAGCATCATTGACAAGCCTAGGTAAGAATTCAACCTTTGGATTGTATAATATGATGTGTAAGACATGAACTCTAGAGAATTATGATGGATAATGCAAGAATTAAACTGGAAATGATGAAGATCGAACCATGTCATGCATGAATGCATATATCAAAGCATATTGAGTTTGAATTTTACTCAAGTCATACTTGCATGTGTCCTTCTTGACTTGGTTTAGAGAATTCATCACATTTCTTACCATTTGACCTTAATTGATCATATTTTAGAGAACCTAAGTTCATATTAATTCATGCATGTTATCTTTAAGTTATGTTCTTTGAACTTTAAGCTTACTCTTGTATAATTTACTTATCTTTAGGCCTTGATTTTGTGAATTGATTTTGAATTCAAGTTGTTTTGCATGTTCACACTAGTTTCCTTCAGTTTTTGGCCCAAAGGATCATGAATTTCAGTTTAGAATTGGAGTTTTGAGCTTGGGAGCAAATCTGAAAATTCTAGAATTCTGCTCTTACGCTCGAGCGAAGGAATCCATGCTCGAGTGACCACTTTGAGTGCGTGCACTTCTGCTCGAGCGACCAGAAGTCCACTCGAGCGTGAAATGCATGCTTCCAAAAGTTCTTATGTTTTGTAAGCCGCTCGAGCGACAAAAGTTGCACTCGAGCGAGGGCATGTCTCTCACGCTTGAGCGAGCATTGAACGGGCGTTGAGCAAAAAAATCAAGCAACCAGCATTTTTGCAAAGTTTATAGGCCGCTCGAGCGAAGAAAGGTGCACTCGAGCTACCACTCACATTTTGCATGTCCACTCGAGCAAGACCTCTATTTCCAGCATTTTTGACCAAGTGTTTTCAAATGCATTTTTGCATCCTCATTCCATCCTAGGCATTCCTAGGCCAAGATTAAGGAACAATAATGAGGATAAATGTAGAAACACACCAAGACAAGAAAGAACTAAGTTAATGTTTATGGGTGTGTAATTCAGTATGTATTCGTTTTATACCTGTGTAGATCACGCACCACAAGATATTTGAATTGCCTACTTTATTCGTCTATTTGGAGCCATCTGTTATTTGTGAGTAATAACTTTGTAAAGCTATGTTCAATGTTAAATATTTTTTGAACATTATGATATAAAGTAATCAATTTTTTGAAATGCTATGTTTTGTATGAATAAATGAATGATTGTCCAAGTTTCTGAAATGTATTCGTGGCATCCTTAGCATCATATGATATACGTTCCTTTATGGGTCATCGGTATGCCTTTATGGCTATCCCTTCATGGGTCATCAAAAACGTCTCTGTGCACATGAGTCATCGAAATACCTTTGTGGTCGTCCCTTTATGGGTCATCAGAAATGTCTCTGTGCACATGAGTCATCGGAATGCCCTATGGTTGTCCCTTTATGGGTCATTGGAATGCCTTTATGGTCGGCCCCTCGTGGGTCATCGGATTTGTTAACGTTAATGGATGTGCCACACATTATAATGTGTAATGTACAAACTTTGACTATGAATATAAACATGTATGAGAATCTATTTCTGATTTGAAATTTAAATATGCATTAAACTCTATTTCTGCATGGACATCATTCAGTAAAATCTTTACTTTGTTATTATTCACTAGGCTCCCGCTCACTATTTATATTATTTATGTAGGTGATCAGGTGCGTAACCAGGCTCAAAGTTGAGGACTTGGCGTCTCAGTTTTTGTCAGCTAACCTTTGTGCCTCCCGAGGAGGTTCCGGATTAAGTCAAGTCTAGTGGCTATAAAACTTTGTTTCTTTTGCTCCACGCACAAGTTTTTTTGTTTATAAAAGTTTAAGATTATTCGTCCCATGTATGTCTTCACAGCTCGATGGACTATGTAAATTTTGTGTACTTGCTTCCGCAACCTCTAATTATACATTATTATGTTTAGAAGCCTTTAGTAATCCAAGGATTACTGGCCGGTTACGACGCTAAACCTATAGGGGCGGGTTTGGGTCATGACAATGTCTTCCTCCTTGAGATTCCTGGATTTAACTTTCTTGTTAAAAGCCCTAGCAATTTTGCGTTGGTAGCCCTAAACATGATACAGTGCCTTTAGCATCCTCTCATCAAATAGCATTAACTCCTCAAATCTGCTTTCTTGCCAGTCTGCCTCCGCTATCTGATGGTCAGCCATAACTCGCAGTGACGGGACTTCAATTTTAACTGGCAAAATGGCTTCATCCCATAGACGAGAGAATAAGGGGTTTCCCTTGTAGATGTCCGGATCGAAGTTCAGAGTGTGAATGACAATTTATTTGGCCAGTCCCTGTATGTCTCAACCATCTTCTGCAAGATGTTCTTGATATTCTTATTGGCAGCTATGAAAAGCCACGTTGTATTTCTCCAACAAGTCTATCACCTCTTTCTTGAAGTGGGAGCCGTTATCTAATATGATCTCGTTCAGAACTCCATATCGACAGATGATGTTGTTTCTGATAAATTTGGCTACATGCGATGCCTTCAACATTGCATAGGATTGAGTTTCCACCCATTTGTAAAGTAATCAATCGCCACCAAGATATATTCATGTCCGTTCGACCCTTTTGGCGTGGCTGCATAGATAACGTCGATTCCCCATACTGAGAAAAGCCATGGCGAAGTCATGTTGTACAACTTTGACGGCGAAATATTCATGCGATTGGCATGAATTTGACATTTGTGGCATCGCCGTACATGACCAATACAATCCTCCTCCATAGAGGACTAGTAGTAACCTTGCCTGAGAATCTTTCGGGGTAGCATCACACCATTTATATGAGCCCCGCATTCTCCACCGTGGATAGACTGCATAAGGCGCTTCGATTCCTCTTCTTCCACACACAGTTTATGCATTCCCAGATGACCTCTTTTATACAACTTACCCCCGTAGATGATAAATTGGACGGCTATTCACCATATTCCCCGTTTGTCCTTGGTATTTGCTCCTGGTGGATACACCTTATTTTTTAGGAAGTTCTAAATATAGTAATACCAGGGGTTTTTGTCTTGCACTTTATCTATCGCGGCAATAGTTTCATAAGCCGGCGTATATTTCTATTCGATGATAATCGAATACATCTGGACTCCAAGTGGGATGTCTACCATAGAAGATAGAGTTGCTAAAGCATCAGCGAATCGGTTGTTCTCTCTCAATAGATGCGTGAATGTTAGTTTTTCAAACCTAGGAATCAAAACATCCAGGGTCTGATGGTAAACCTACATTTTCTCTTCTTTGACTTTCCAGTCTTCATTTGCTTGAGAAACAACCAAGCTCGAGTCCCCGATGACATCCAATCGTATTGTCGCTAGTTCCAGGGTGACTTCTAAACCAGCAATACACGCATCATATTTTGCTTCATTATTGGACACCTTAAACAAGAGTTTGAAAGCTAAAGGTATATAGGAGTTGTCGGGTGCTATCAACAACATACCTATCCCATAACCGTACTGATTGGATGCTCCGTCAAAGTACATCGTCCAAGTTTTCTCTTTAACTTACAAAATGTCTTCATCTGGGAAAAAGTATTCCACTGCCTCATCTCCCTCTACCGAGTGGTCTGCCAGGAACTCCGCTACAGCTCTTCCCTTGACCGACTTGCGTGTGACATATTTGAGATCAAATTCGGAGAGAAGAAGCAACCAATGAGCCAGCCTACCCGTAAGCATTGGCTTCTGAAAGAGATATTTGATGGGATCTAATCTCGAAACCAAGATTATAGAGTGAGCTAACAAATAGTGCCTTAACTTCCTATAAGTTAAAAAGGCTAGGCAAGCTTTCTCCAACGGAGTATAGTGGGTCTTATAATCTAGCATTTTCTTGCTTAAATAGTAGATGGCTTTTTTCACCCTATCTTTAGATTCCTGAGCGAGCATGCATCCCATGGTCATGTCTATTACTGACAAGTACAAAATCAAAGGTTTCCCCGACTTCGGTGGCGACAACACAGGCAGATTTTGGAGGTACTGCTTAACCTGTTTGAAGGCGAACTGACAGCGATCATCCCATAAGAATTTCTTTCCTTTTTTCAGGAGACCAAATAGTAGTTCACAAGTCAAGGTTAATTTGGAAATAAACTGTCTTATGAATTGCACTTTACCCAGAAACCCACGAACCTCCTTTTCAGTCCTTGGTGGTGGCATTTCTAGGATGACGTTGATTTTGGAAGGATCTACTTCAACACCTCTCTGTGTGATCAGAAAAGCCCAACATTTTTCCTGTCGTTATGCCAAAGGTGCATTTCCGCGGGTTTAATCTCAATCTGTATTCCCTGATCTGTTAAAAGAATTTCTTCAAGGCGGTGTAGTGGCCCTCTCGTTCTTTGGACTTGATAATCATGTCGTCCACGTACACCTTGACCTCTTTATGGATCATGTCATGCAGAATGGTGGTCGCAGCCTTCTGATAGGTAGTTTCAGCATTTTTCAAACCGAACGGCATAACTCGGTAGCAGTAGGTACCCCACGGTGTAGTGAATGCGGTATTCTCTCTATCCTCGAGTGCCATCAGAATCTAGTTCTACCAAGAAAACCCATCCATAAATGATAGCAATGCATGGCCCGCAGTGATATCCACTAATTCATCAATATGCAGCAGAGGAAAGTCATCCTTCGGACTGGCTTTGTTCAAATCCTGAAAGTCTACACACACCCAGATTCTACCATCATTTTTCGGTACTGGGATGATGTTGGCTAACCAAGTCGGATACTCAGATACTAACAAGAAACCTACCTGGATTTGCTTAGTGACCTCTTCCTTGATTTTCAGCGCCCAATCCGGACGAATTCTAAGCAGCTTCTGCTTGACTGATCGGGCCTCGGGGTCAAGAGGAATTCGATGCTGTACAATCTCAGGATTGATTTTAGGTATGTATTCATAGGACCACACAAAAATATCTTTGAAATCTTTTAACAAAGCGATTAAACGCTCGCGCTCCTCCGAAGACAACGTGGACCCGATCTGGACCAAACGCGGATCCTTTTCAGTACCCACATTAATGGCAATGATTTCATCAGCAAAGGGTTTAGCAAACCTCTTATTCTCTTGATTAATTAAGGTTTTCAAAGCCAGGGGAATATCTTCCCCTTCATTTTCGTTAAAATTCTGAAAATCTTGGTCAATACAATAAACCAACGGCACAGAAAAGTACACAGAATCCGTAGAGTTCTCATTCAAAAGGTCTAGATCTTCAGTTACAGACTCAAAAGAAAATCTGAATTAAAACCTAGACAGGACTTTGGTATCTAGGTTACCACCCCCAAAAATACCAAACTCAAACTCAGAGGAACCTGAATCTGATCTCGACCCCACAGACTCAGTGGAATCAGATTCTAGCTCATCACCCGATTTAGAACTGGACAGATAGCCTTCCTCCAGTTACCAAATAAGAGATGGTGCCCCTGATGCATAAAAAATGCCACTGGTTGGGTTCACACCCGATTTTTTCCCCGATCACGGAGACAGTAAGGTTATCCCCCAAGTTCTCTAGGTCGGCCACATGATCTGTCAGAAGACTAGCCAGTGCTGCCCCTACTCCGAGTTCACTGCCATCTGAGTCATCTTCTGTGCTCTGTTCAGCTTTGATGCTTGGTTTAGCCCTTTCTTCATTATCACTATCCTGCAGCTGTAGATTAAAGAAGATCTTGAAACCGGGAACACGTTGCTTTGAGGAATTTACCCAAGGTTTGGAGAAGCCAAAAAAAGGAAAATCTTCTCTCTCCCGAACAAAGCAACCATTCAGTGTCCCATAGATTGGCCTGTGGATAAGTTCATAGTGTTTTCCGGCTTACTTAGTCTTGGCTCTACCTCTCATTTCTTCTTCCTTCCTTATCCAGTCCTCTTTGGTGGGCACATAGCCTAGTCCAAAGGCATATGGGTTATGTGGCACATCTGTCAGTGCCACAACGCCTTTCCGACCACTTCTTCCGAGCCCCATTCCTGGAACGTGCTGCAGTTTGTTCATGAAATAGATAGACTGGGCATTAACATTCATGCCTTTGTTTGATGCCAGAATGGTCTGTACTACCCGGGCTTTAGCCAGAGTGAATCCTTAGAGGAATACATCCTCCTCGCCATGGGTGATCTCCAGCACTGGCGCAGTTACCTCTGGTGGCAGATGGATAGACGAATTTCCAAAGACAATTGCCACTCCTCCCCTATAAAGATACTTCAACATCTGATGGAGAGTGGAGAAGATAACTTTCACATGGTGCAACCAGGGCCTCCCTAACAGCAAATTGAAGGTAGTCGGCACATCCAAGACATGAAACTCGACCTCTTGCTCAACTGGGCTTACCTGGACTCTGACTTGCACTATACCTATGACCTCTTTACTCGTGTTATTATATGCCTGAATTACTTGGGTTGTAGGAACAAAGTCTACTGGTTTGAGGCCAATTGCATAGGCGGTATGGGAAGGACAAACATTGATGGCCGAATCGGTATCTACCAACACCATCGGCACCCATTTCTCCTTGCATTCCACAGATATATACAAAGGTTTGTTGTAAGCTGAGCCTTTCGGTGGCAGCTCTTTGTCAAAGAAGGTAAGAGTTGGCCTAGCACCACTTGGAAAAACCAAACCTACAAGCTACTCGGGTGTGGTGTCAATGGACAATTTAGCCTTGTCCATTGCCAATAACACTGCTTGTCAGTGTACCCCGGAGACCATGAGAAGACCCTAGATTGAGATGTCAGCTTGGATTTTCTTGAGTTGTTTCAACACCGCCTCTTCTTCTAGTTGTTTCTCTTTCTATTTCTCGGTCTCTCTGTCTTTTCCAGACCTTTCTACTTGATCCAGGTGCGGTGGCTTAAAACACCTCCCATTTCTTATCAAATGGTCTATTTGCTCGGTATACCACGTGTTATCCGGAAGGCACTCACCCAGTCTTCATTGGTGTGGGCCAGATGCAGATCATTATCGTTCCGCCATTCACCCTCAGTGGCCGACAAACAGTTGTCTGGCTCTGTTTGTATCATCTTCACATCATAGGTGCTCCCCATAGGGTGTTGTGAAATTACAGCTTCCTAGCCATCTTCAATCCTTTCTCGTTCAAACTGCCTCAGTGCAGCTTCCTGTTTAGTATCCACAGTGTTCACAGCGCCCACTTCTTGGGCTGGGTTTTCCACACCACCGCTCTCTGGTAGCTTTCCTTTCTTATCAGCCCTTCCGGCTACTATAGCTATCTTTACTTCTTTTTTCTCTAGTTTCATTTCAGTTCCTTCCTCCTTATCTGGCTCATCATTCAACCATCTAGAGTTATCAGTTGATCCGTTCAAGTTGAACCAGCTGATCTGTACATCCCCCTGATCCTGTTCGTTAAAGAACTACAGGTTGTTCAAATCCTCCTCGAGCTCTACTAGATCATCTAACCCCTGGCTCGGGCCATCTTCCCTGATTACATTGATGTCTACCAAGGCTGAAAGCACCAATTCAGGCTTGATTTGACCAGTTGACACAATGCAGCGACTTGGATCATACACCCTATCAGGTAAGTCCTCAAGGCACTCTGGCAACGGACTAGTACCTTCCTCCTAGGTCAACTCTCCTTTTACTGTAAGTCTCATCACCACAGGCTTGGGTTGAAGGTTGAATGTGTCTATCATGCACAAATTTGCACTTTTCAAAATGAACAACATCAATTTTGGTAGGTGGGATGGAGTAATATATACGCTAGGGTCACAAGAGGTGGCCAGTGTATGGATTAGGTTAAGATTTCGAGGTAGGGAGACTTAATTATGAGCTGAGAGTGGATTTGTGGTTACGTTTGGTTTCTAAAGTGGAGCAATCACGTTATTGTCAATGAGATTCTGAATCTCATGACGCAATCGAAAGCATTGATCAGTATCATGACCATGCTGTTGATGAAGCGCACAGTATTTTGCGGGTTTATGTTTGGGTGGAAGAGGATCAAGCAATGGGCGGGGTTCTAAAGGTTTGAGGTGCTCTTTCTTGACTAGCACTTTCATGGCTTGAGACAAAGTCATGCACAATTGGTTGAAGGTCCTCTGGGATCGGTGTAGACCGCCAAAACTTCCTCTGCATGCCCTCCTTTCGGAGAGGGCGCGGATTTGGGTTCATAGCTACTACAGTTTGGACTCCTGTCACGGTTCTATATCTAGTCTCACAAAGTGCAATGTAAGACTGATAAATCACCAAAGAGTCCAAATCTGGCAAATCGTTTTGGAAAATCGATTTTAATCAAGAAGTGCCATACATGGACTACTTTGCCAAATTACAGAGTCGCCACCTAAATGTTTTGTTTTTTGGGAAATTTAGGAAACCCTGACTCGTGTCAAAGGCCATGTGTCCATCATCACCAAAGTTGCCTCGGCTCAGGAACTTGGGTATGAGAAGGGAAGGTCCTGAAATGAGCACCCCAGCTCGCTTGATCAAAGATCGGCCTCTACTACTATGATATGTTGTTTTGAAAACACATGTGCTCTTATCCCGATTATTTAGCTAACTTACTACGTGATGCGCACAACATACAAGTATAGACTAGATCGCCTAAATTGGAACAAAACAATTCAATGTTTGTTTTCGAAAATGGTTTGAATTTGCCACCCTCAAGTGGGTTTAGAAATGCGGATTTGCCACCAAACAAGGTGGGCTTAAAACATGATGATTTGCCACTCCAAGTGGGCTTAAAACTCACATTTTGATGAATTGTTCCAATTCAAGTAATAAAGCCTTCATCCACAGGCATTCATGCAGTTAATCATTTAAGCACATAGCCTCATGGCAAGCATGCTATCATGGTAGTCACTTACACACATGCAAGGATGCTAAAGCGTAAACACTTATAGTGTACTCCGAGCCAAAACAGGAAGCTAGTTAGAAATATGCATGATCCTAACTATGTCAACAATGCCTAATGCAACACATGCAAAATGCAACTAAATAGGCTCGGCTATCTAAGATGGCATATGAATGCAATACTTGATAACATGCTTTGAAACACGTATTCAAGTAAGTATTAAAATACAATGCAGTTTGAATGATGCGTCGAGCCCGGTGCATGCAATACAAATGAATGATGCATGCATGCAAAGTATAAGGATGCTAATCAAAACATGTCCCTAAAACTAACCATCAAAAGCTGATAAGTAAAAGGGAGAAAGACGTGGGGTTGGAAGACATTCACACACATACGCACGCACGCTTATTAAAACAATACGCCCTCTCGCAGGAGGGTCTGAATGAAATCTAAGCTATTCTAAACTAAGCTACTTAACTAATCTAATTTAAGCTAATTAGACTAATTATTACACAACAAAACAAATAACTAGTAAACTACTTACTAATTATTACAACACTTAATTAATTAACAAACTAATTAATTAAATTACCAAATTAAGCTAACTAACAAGTAAAGCTAATTACAAATCAAACTGCCTCAGCTCTGTTCCAAGAGGTTGAAGATGCATGCTCGGTTGGCGTTCGCTCGGAAATCCATTACCATGCTGTCAATTGCCTCTGTTTGCACTTGCCTTGATCTCTGAAAATTGTCCCAACCTCCAGATTGCCTTTACTTTAAAACAGGAAACTGCTGGTGGGCTGCCAATCAGAAAAAGTGGCTTCCAGCCACTAAAACTGGCTGGTCGGCTAGTTGCTTTTGTAGGCTTCTGGTTTTGCTGCAACAGAGAACAATAGAGGCACATCAATGTATTTGCAAGACAATGTAGGTACTGCCACTCTCCCAATCATGTCTCAAGCTCAAAGAAGCGTGGCACTCGGCTTCCGAGCCACCAATCAAGCATCTCAATGCATGATGGCTCGAAAACCAAGCTTGTACAAGCTTAGTGAATGTGCACATAAGACTCAAAGTGTCGTCAACCTATCATGCATGCTCAAGGGTGACAACGACCAAGAAATGTAACATGTTTCATCACTTTGAGTATGAAACGTCTCGCATTTCTTGTGTTTGGATTAACGTCTGATCCAAACACATGCAATGCAACACATATGTTATCTTGACATGTTTTACTTGGCTCATTCTTGTTTACTCATTTACATTACCAAACCATTCCTTAATTAGTTAAGTCCAATTGTGAAAAGTCCTCTAATTTGAAAGATGACCTAAGCTTCGAGTGCCTTCAACATGAATGAAGTATCATGCTATTGGTTAGTTGAAATCCTCAAGGGAAGGTCAAAACCAATAGGCATGAATGCCTTAAGCTCACGCACAAGCCAACAAGGGACTTAAGGCCACTTTCAAAGTGAATGAAAGTTTGAAACAATGGAGTGCAATGACACACATTTCAACACTGAAATAACATGCTAAGTGACTCAAAATCATGCAAACAACTCATGTAATGCATGTTAGAGGCATAAAGCATCAAAGCTAGTGAAATATATTATACTAGAAGCATACATTATCGAGCTCAAACAACAAAACCAGCCATGGACAGACCTAAAACATGCCAAATCAGTGGCATGAACATGTTAAGATTGAAGGCCAAAAGCTTAGACAAACATGCATACAAATTGGCTCATAAGCAAGGCATAAGGCACAACTCACAAAAGCTATGAAAGAGTGGAATATGTGAGGATGTGACTATGCTATATGCACTGAAATTACATGCTAAATGGTTTCCATACCATGCAAACATCACATGCACAACATGTTAAAGGCCTCAAAACTCAAAGCTAGTCAAGGCCCTTTACACTACAACCATACTAAGCAATGCTCAAATGACCTTGACAATTCAAAATAGACCTAAGGCAGGTTGAAACAGTAACAAAAACATGCTAGACTTGCAGCATAGATGTCAAGAAAGATATGCTCATGTATTGACTCACCAAACAAGGCATGAGGCTCAACTTCTCAAAAGCATTGAAAGAGTGATATTTATGAGAGTATGATAGTGATATATGCTTTGAAATCACATATTAAATGATGCCAAATCATACAAACCACCCAAGCAAAGCATGCTAGAGGACTCAAAACACAAAGCTATCAAAGCCTATCATACTATAGCCATACAAAGCAAGCCTCATATGACCTAAACCACTCAAAACAGAGTTCAAGCATGCTAAAATATGAGCAAGAACATGCTTGAGTGTAGCCAAAATAAGCTAGAATAATGGGATAAAGTAGCAAGCATGCAAAGCTAGTGAGCAAGGTTACACTACAAGTGTAAGAAGCATGCAAGAAGTGACTCAACTAGGCCAAAATAGAGTTACAACATGCTGAAATAAGACCAAAAATGGGCTGAGATTAAGCCAACACATGCTAGAATAACAAGCTAACTCATTAGGTATGCAAGGCTAGTGAGCAAGATTACACTACAAGTGTAAGAGGCAAGCAACCAATGACAAAACCAGCCTAAAAAAGAGTTATGGAAGGTCTAAAAAGTCACAAAAACATGCTTGAACAAAGCCACAAAGAAGCAGAAACACATGCTCATTTGGTAGGCTAACAATACATGCTAATAAGACAAGAGGTGGGGGGGACCACCCTCTCTTATTTGGGACCTTAAAACAAGTTTTTCACCATTAAAATTCCTCTGGAATTCAGTGGTTAAAAGGCCAAAACAAGATAATTTCAAAAGCTTTAAAGGAAGGCAATAAGCTTAGCAAATAAGCCACCAAAGAGGGTGAAACACCCCTAACTCCAAAAACACTTTAAACTACCATTTTTAACACTTAAAAACAAAGGTTTTTGTAGTTGAAAGCTAGGCCTAAAATAGCATGCAAAGGTGGCTAAGTAAGCAACTAAAACAAAGCTTCAAAGAGAAGATGGCTTACCCTTGAAGCACAACAGCCACAGAAGCACTTCTGAGCCAAAACCAACTTTAAAAATCTCCAAACAAACCTCAAGAAACCTCAGCTCCAAGGTAGGAGTGTTTGATCAAGAATCCCTTTGCAAATGCACCAAGAATTCCCACTTTCAAGCCCTTTCAAGCACAAAAATATAGAGAGAGAGGGAGAGAATTCTAGAGAGAGAATAGATTTTTTGCTCTAAAAAATCTGAACCCTTCTAAAGGAGGAGGAAGCTCCCCTTATATAGAGAAAACAAGCCAAAAGGCTTGCTTGATCCCTCCATACGTGTATGGAGGATGAGTTCAGTGAGCCACAGCTGGTTCAAAAGATCTGAAAATATCTAAAAAAGAGAACAAAAAGCTGCCAGCCAGTTTTGGTGGCCGGCCGGCCACTTCTCCTAGCTGGTCGGCCAGTTGAAGTGGCCTACAAGGCAAGAAAGTGGTTGGCAAGCACCACAAGTGGCTGGCAAGTGCCACAAGTGGCCGGCAATGCCCTCCCCTCCCCTAGGCAAGAGAGATCAAGGTTTGGCCCAAAAAACAAGGCCAAAACACAGAGGTTCTAGAGGCTCAAAGACAAGGCACTCAGCTGAGATCTTCGGGCACTCAAAACAAGCATAAACATGCGCAATCATCGAGTGCACAACTGATGACGTCAAAGTCTTGAGGTCGGTCAAAAATGGGGTGTCTACAATCGGGTAGGGTTGGATGGTGTTTGTGAGCTTGTGTCGGCAAAGGGGTTGGCAGTCTTGGTTGTGGTGACAACGCTTACATCTGACAGTCTTGCAGTTGTGTTACCCCCGGTAACATTGGAACTACGAACAAACAGCCATTTGCCGGCTCCTTCTCATCTATAATAAGCCCCTACTTCATGGCGTCTTCGATTTGCACTCACATTTCATGGAGTTCTGTAAATGTGAATAGAGGTAGGATAATCATCTTTTGCAGCAACTTGCTGTGCAGATTTCGAACAACCATCCTAATCGGATCCTTCTCAGACGGCCTTGTGGTCATCATCAAGGCTTTAGCTCTCCATCTGGTCACAAATTTAGAGAAACCCTCATTTGACTCTTGGCATGTTACCTCGAGATCACGAGTTGTGACCTCGATTTGAGTATTGTACGAGTACTGCACAATGAAGGCCTTGGCCATCTCCTCCTAATTCTGTTTGACAGAGTCTTCCAACTTAGTATACCATATGGCCACTATACCTGACATGGTACGGCCAAAGAGAGACAGCTTCTGTAGTCTCGTTAAGCCCATCGGCCGCAAGATGTCTGAAAATAGCCGTAGGTGAACCATCGGATCTCCAGAACCATCAAAATGGTCAATGTGCGGCATTTTAAACCGATCTAGCAATGTCACTGCAGAATCGATATACCCGTCCTCGATGTCCAGGATTGAGTTAACCCCCTGTGCTCTCTTGAATAACTTTTCCAGTTTGTTGACCTTGAGTATAGTTGGGTCAACCTCAAACTCAAACGGAGCCTCGGTCTGATAAACAGGGGTTTTGGAGGCTTGTGCTCGGATTAGTTCTGCTGAATTGCCCTGGTTTTCTTAGACATTGGTAGTATGAGTGGTGGCTCCGGGTGCTGGAATACCTGTGGAAGGTGCATGTGATGTAGAGACCGCAGTCGGTTGTGGTTGCTATTGTTGTAGCCTGGTTATAACCTCCGCCTAACAGGCCACATCTTGTTGTAGGGTTTCAACTGCCTGCTGTAGATGATGTATCAATTCTTCCATACTGACTGGGGGATACTGTGTCATTGGAATAGGCAATCGATCTTGTGATGGGCTAGAAGTAGATGATTGTCCCCGAATCGGACTAGGCACAGGTGAGTTGAGGGGTGATTGCTGTAAAAACTGAACCAGTGAACTCTGCCTGATTCTCCTCCGTCTTGTAACTGGTGGGAGTGAGGTAAACATGGGTTGTCCTCGAACAAGATCCCCAGCTTTGCAAAGTCTTCTGACTCGGGTCCAGAGTACTTGGGCAATATCCGAACTTTCTGAAGCTATGGTTTTAAACTACCTAACAAAAGAAATAAAGCAAAAGAAAACAGTAATCAGAAACCACATAGCACCTTAGCTAAGACGTTATCAACACAGACATGGTCAAAGCTGTAGG
Organism: Camellia japonica; assembly: GCA_030407325.1. Lineage (NCBI taxonomy): Eukaryota > Viridiplantae > Streptophyta > Magnoliopsida > Ericales > Theaceae > Camellia > Camellia japonica. Next base: position 49,178,905 of record JAPPVO010000010.1, on the reverse strand, counting down.
ACTGTACTACACACTGAATTCTACCCCCAAAACAAACACCAAACTTGCAATTAATACGCACATCCTTGCACAGTTTCACTGTAAAGCACATACCAGTTAAGAGAGAACCAAAACACCCCTATGGTGGGGTAGGGTTATCCTATCCTAGTTTCGTAAGGAACTAGGGTTTCACTACTTCACACAAGTGGTTTCATGCAATCCTGCATTTTGGGTGAGCATCATGTCCTAGTTTGGATCAGTCACTAAGGCTTTACTATATGCAGTTAGGCCAAATGGTCAAAGAGGATACCTCAGCAAGACTACCTAATATACCTCTCACACCTAACACTGAGAAGTAAAAGGAGGATCAAATGGTATAGCAGTAGTCCAGATCCAAGGGTTGTGTTCCCATCATGGTAGAGCCCATGACCGGTTAGTCTTTTGGCAAGCTTTTAGGGCAAGCCTCCAGCAAACCGTCCAAGAATAGCAAATGGAAAACACAGTGACTTAAGCGCACCAATGCAAAATGCAAATGCAACATATAAGTGTAGATAAAATTTCATATCATGAATTTCAAGTCAAGTTCTCTAATGTCCCCAGCAGAGTCGCCATAAACTGTAGCTTGACTTTTCGCGCTCCTTTCGGAAGGCGATAAGCCCTACAGTTTGGATTCCCGTGGTTCTGAATCTGATTCCACAAGTGCAATGTGAAATAGAAAACACAAAAGATTCCAAATTTGGAAAATCTTTTAGAAAATCGATGTTGAATCAAAATGCCAAAAATGGACTGCTTTGCCAGATACAGAGTAGCCACCTAAATATTTTTGGAAAATTTAGAAAACCCATGACTCATACCAAAGGCCACGTGTCTATCATCACCAAGATTATCTCAGTTCGGGAACTTAGGTACGAGAGGTGAAGGTTATGAATTGAGCACCCCCGCTTGCCTGATCAAAGATCAGCCTCTATTAATCATGATGCGAGTCTTATTTACATTATATGCTTTTGTTTCAATTTTATTAGGCTAACTTACTTTGTAACGCAACACAATTATAGACTAATTTGCAAAAATTAGAACGTTTGATTTCATGTTTATTTTTGAAAATAGTTTGTGAATGTGCCACTTGAAAAAATGGGCTCTCATGTACATTAATCAAACTATCCCAATTCAAGCAACTAGCCTTCATCTACATGCATGCAAATAGTTTATCACTTAAGCACTTAGCCTCATTGTGAACATGCTTTGACATAGTAACAACCACACCCATGCAATATGCTAAAACAAATAAAAGCTCACCTAGTACTCCAAGCCAAAAAAGATGACAGAGTTAGAAAAATGCATGATCCTAACTATGCAATGTGACTAATGCAACACATGCGATATGCAATTTACTAGGCTTGGCTATTAATATGGCGTATAAATCAATTTGATAACATACGGTCTAAGCACGTATTCAACGAAGTATTAACTAACAATGCAAGTTAGAATGACGCGTCGAGTTGAATGCATGCAAGACAATGGATGCAAGGCATGAGAGATGCTAAACGAAACATGATGCCCTAAATTAACCATCATAAGCAGGTAAATAAAACGGAGAAAGACATGGGGTTGGAAGACATATACATTATTACATCGTTGCCCTTGCACAGGAGGGTCCGAATGAACTAACTAGCTATTACAAAACGCATTAACTAATTATTACAAACCGAATAAACTAACTATGCTAGCTAGTTATTACAAAGCCAATTAATTAATTAATTAACTATTCTATGGAAATAACTAATTAATTACACTAATTAATTACGAATTAGAATTAACTAATTAAGTACAACATGAATACAATATGAAAGAAGTAACTAAGCTAACTAATCAATATCAGGAAGCGAGAAATGCTCATGCATGCGTGGATTTCCACCCGAAAAGCCCACTGTTCTGCTGCTAGAAGGCCTCTGTTGCACAGTTAGAACATCTTTTCACCTCAGCCTCTGCACTGTTCTATTTCAAAAAGTTGCTGCTCCATTTGACAAAAGTGGCTGGCAAGCCAGAAGTAGTGGCTGGCCGGCCATAAATGGTAGCCTGTTGTCCAAAAGAAGTGGCTTGCTGGCCAGAAAAAGTGGCAAGCCTGGTTCCTCCTGCTGTAACAGAAAGTATACAGAACACAAACAGGGTATTCTCAAAGTATGTTTGTACACCTTACCCCTCCTTGTCATCAAATAGCTCAAAGGAGTGGTAAGCTCAATTCAGAAGCCATCAATCGATGCAATTTCATTGCATGATGGCCTATGAACCAAGGTGTACAATTTCAATAAAAGGCTCTCAAACCTCCTCCCTATCATGGATTGATCAAGGGAAGTGGTTGACCTTGGAAACTTGAACCATTTCATCACTAGCAAGTATGAAATGCCTCAAGTTTCCATGTGTTCAACAAACGTCCGATTGAACACCAAATTGCTTATTATCTTGCATCATTCTTAGTCCCAATTTTATTACTTCATTTTAATTACCAACCATCCCTTAGTTTATTCAGTCCAATAATGATCTTTAAGTCCTCTAATGGAAAGAAATATCAAACAAAGAGTTGTTTTGGGCATGTGAGAGACACCATGCTGTCGGTAACGAACCCCCAAAGGTATTAAACCATTAAGCACAATACCTCAATCTCATGCTTAAACAAACACTTGGTTTGAAATAACTTTCAAAGCAAAGAAAAAGCCAAGAAATGAGGGAGGTTGTAGAGGTGGTTAAAGGTGATTACAAGTATGGAAAGTAAAAAATAAATGCTATCAACTTAAATAGGTTGGTAGCTAAGGCCTAAACCTCCAAACCTATGAGGACCATTACACAACAAGCATGCCATACAAGGCATAAATGGACCAAGCACACTAAAACAGTCCTAAAACAGTCTTGGAATTGAAGTAAAAAATGCTAAAACAATATGCTACAACATGAAGCTAGTTAAGCTAGTAAGCAAGCACAAGGAGGGGAGGCCACCCCCTCCATTTTTGGGACTTCAAAACATGGTTTTAGCCTCTAAAAAACCTTTGAGATTCAGTATTAAAAAGCTCAAAAAAAAGTTGACAAAAAGGTAGGAAACACAAGGGCAAAGGCTTGAGAAGTGAGGTGCAAAGAAGGGTGATCCACCCCTCCACCCTTAATGGCCTTAAACCACAAGTTTCAGCCCAAGAATATAGAGTATAAACAACCCAAAAATTGTCCAAAAACAGTAGGAAAAATAGCAAATAGATCAAAGAAATAAGCCAAGACTTATACCTCTTGAAGAGGAGAACCCTTTCTAAGTGACAAACCAACACTTACACACCCTCAAGAGCTCAAAGTAAGCTCAAAAGTACCTCAGCTCAAATACCACAAGGTTTGGTTTAGAGTGTACAGGCAAAGGCTTAAGAATTTGCAAGAAAAAAAGGGAATTGTAGAAAGAGAGATGTATTTTTGCTCCAAAATTTTCAACCCTTAAAAATGGAAGGGGAGGCATTCTATTTATAGAAAAACATGAAACTCCCTCAGAAATATCCATACATACACGTGTAGGCAAATACATGCACCTGTGGAAACAGTTGGCACAGTTGGCATAAATATCTACAAAAACGCACAAGTGGCCGGCAGGCCACTAATGTTGGCGGCAGGCCGCACAAATGGCCAGCAGCCCACACTAGGGGGCCTGCAGGTCCCAGGGGTTTAGGCTTGAAAAACTGTGGTTTTGGTCCAAAACAAGGCAAAAAGTGTATAGGGTTTAAAGGCTCAAAGCTGTGGCATTTTGTTGAGGACTTCGAGCACTTGACAAGCATATACAACTTCATCATTGGGTGCGCAAGTGGTCACAGTCGGAAGGGCGGTAAAAAATGAGGTGTCTACAATCAGCACGACACCAATTAGTATTGCGATAGCCTAGTTGTAAAGAGTCACCAAGTGGCAGTGTTGGTGTGTGTGGTCTGTCCTAGTTCGAAGGTTGCACAGTAGAGAGATGAATACATTATGTTCAAGTTGCAGACCGGTTGGGTGAATGTTAAAGTTCAGCCCAGCTTTAAGGCATGATTTGATAAAGTTTAGCCCAATTTTTTGTCGTGATTTAACAAGGCTTAGCTCGGTTTTTAGGTGTGGTTTGATGTGTCTCGGCTAGGTTTTGAGCGTGTTATTGGAAAATAGCTCGGTTGGTGTCTAGTGCATGTTTTTATCTCGATCTTTGCGTGATAAAAAAGTACTCTGGTTGATTAAGAAATAGATTGTTATTCAGTTTCATGACCCCTAAGGGTTAAAACACTAACTATGCATAGTTAAAGTCCAGATCGAAAGAGTTCATCATCTGATTCAGATTCCAAGTTTCGCGAATGGTGTGTTAGAGCGAGATTATGGAGTTAGTAAGGCCTTAATTTCATTCGTTTGAGTTTAAAGCTATAAATTGTTCATTTATGGACTAAACAAAGGTTGATTCGAAGACATTTCAACAAGAACTCAAAGAACTCGAAGAACAATAATGGAAAGTCAGAGAAAACTTACAAAAGCTTACTATTTGTGATGCGAATCTGGATTCCAATCAGATAGAAATGTTCTAATGGTGATGGTGATTTGCAAGTGGTGAATAAAATCGATCGAAATGATTGAAAAGATGGAGATCTGGCTTTGGTGCACTGGGTTTAACAATGTATTCGAGGATGAACAGTGAAGAACATGTTTGTATGTATTGTCTCTATATATAAGGAGAGGAAAATGCACCATGGTTTGAATTTTCGAGAAACATGCATGATGGCTGGAGCAATTTCACGGATCCATTGGATGAGAGCCACGTGTCCCAAAAAGGACGTGATGTCAAGGTGGTTGGTAAACATACCGCACGGATGGCTAGCCCATTTCAAACCGAACAAACATTGTAGCCGTCAGTTGAATAGAATAGATTAGCTCGATTTGAAAGAGTAATCCCAATCATACCAATGCAAATGGAATTAAGGGACAATTGAGAGGGTAATTTGCGTCGTGCAAATAGGCCAGGCCAAGTTTGTATGGATCTTGGCTTTGGGCCGTGCAAACGAGCCGAGTTAAGTTTGCATGCAAATGAGCTGAGCTAAATTTACATGGACCTTGGGTTTGGGCCGAGCTAAATTGACTTTGTCTTGCTCTCCACGTTATTTGAAGCTGAAATAGCTTTGTGACCGTGCTATGGAAGGTCGGATAATGGTTGGCAGGTTATGATGAGGTGGAGTTGGCTACATGACCGAGGCAAACTACTGAGCCAAGTTGTGTCTTAGGTTAGCATAGCATAAAATGTTGCTCGATAGTCTTAAATGCAAGCAAGGTTCTTTCAATATGGTTGCTCAGTCTTTGATTAACTAGAATGGTGTTCTTAGCCTGATTGTCGGGCTAGGAGTTATGTTGTTTTACTTAAAATTTGGAGGTAAGGGTGTTAAAGGATAGGCATTATCCTTTAAGAGATGGACTCTTGATAGAACTCTACAAAGAGAAATTAGAGTCCTACTAGGGTTCTACTGTGTGGAATATATAAAACCTCAAAGGTAAACCCTAAGGAGATAATGTAACTTTACTCACTGAATTTCTAGAAAGCTTTCCTATATTAATCTTAAGTATCAAAGGGGTTTTCCGGCACACACCCACCGGTTAGCTCATCTAAGTTGTTTTGCAAGCTATACGACGCCATTCAAGAAGATACAAGCTTCATCACAGGGAGTACGCATACGACGAATATTTCATGCTCGTAGAGCACCAAGGCCAACAACTTTTTGTAGTTACCTTAGAATTTGAAGGAGGCATCCATGGTCATCTTCACATACGGGTTTGGTTTATTGTTGTTCCATTTCTAACAGAGGCTAGATGTATATAGAGATTAAACTTGAAAGAAAGACAAAAATAAAAAGAAAAAACTAATTGATACACCAATTAAATCTTAACAATTATCATTTTAAAAGATAGAAGTGTAAAAAATATCTATTCTGATAGAGATAAAGATATTTCTTGTGTAAGCTTCTTTTTTATTTTGAAAGCAGCGAAAGATGTTTATTATGTAATTTTTTTTTTTAGTAAATTCCAATTGATTAGCTAGGTAAAAAAAATATATATATATAATATTTTTATTATGGAAAATAACTCGTTAAGTCATGTGTGTTTTGAAATTTAAATTCCTAAATAATAGGTGAATTCAATAAATTCTTTGTTGACTATAATTTTAAATTTTAAACTTAAAATTTTAATTTTTAACCAAAAATCAACATAATTGGATTGGAGTTTTGAAACTCCTAGGACTCTTAAAGTTAAAAATCCCATTTTCCTTAATATATAGTATAGCTTAATTTTATTTATTTTTTCAAATCTTAAAAATAAAAAAAAAATAAAAAATTAACTTTTTTGATTTTAAATTATTACTCGCACATGAATCGATCATGTATGTCTAAAAGCTAGTATATTGCACACACAATTTGTGTGCTATGAAACTTATAACTGAAGCAATTGAGAGATTTAAAAAATAAAAGTAAAAATAACACTGAAATAATTTTTTAATTTGATTATAAGTTTTTAATTTCTGATATACTTTAAAAAAAATTATAAGTTTTATATAATAATATAGATATATAGTGGAACCATCTACACAGTTCTTTTAAGACAATATAAGGATGATATTCAGTCTCTTTGCATTGGTGAATAAAATAAAAAATTATCATTTTTACATGATTTTTTATATTTTGAAAACTATAATAATTTTTGCAATTTTAAAAGAAACTCACACATAAGTTAAATTTTAAAAGTTTTGGGACAATAGCCCCAAACTCTATTGTTTTAGGGTTAAAAGGCCAAAATATGATTTGAAAGACCATATTAATCTTACCTATCTGTCTATACATGCAATGTTCACCTATTTATCTATATCACATATTTATCTATGCCACCTATCTACTCATGTCACTTATTTGTCTACGTGTTATTTCTTATTTGTCGACATATCATCTATTTGTCTACTTAATTCATCTATATTTGTTTTTATCATCACCATTACTAATTGTCGCTACCAAACATCGCCCATGATTTTTCTAGCCATTTTTCTAGTGATTTTTCGATGTTGGCAGTGGTTCGACAATAATCTAGTAGGGGTAAAAATGGAATAAAAGGATTCTTCAAAACAAATAATTTGTTATTTTCATCAAACAATTTCATTATTCATATTCTTTTCTTTATAAAGGATCAATCGTTGGGCCTAACACCATATTCTCAATAGAAATCCACTAAACATCAATTATTCCAATTTTAAAAACAATCTTGTGTTTATTTTTATCAAACTATTTTTTAATATTAAAAATGATTTTTAATAACAAAGCATAACAGAACAAAGTAATTGTATGGGTTGGGTTCCTCTCATTTTGAGATTTTAACATGAGAGAAGTTGAGAAGCCTATAGGGCCCACCATGGGTCTCATTTCGATGATCTGAACCATTCATTTTGTAAGACCCTTAATATATATTATCCATAAAAAAATAGGAAAAATTATCAGAAAGTCCCATATGGGAATTAATTACCCCAAACAGTCCCGTAAATGTTCTAATATACTAATAGGTCCTTGTTTTGACAACCTTACCATGAGATCTTATTTTAAATTTTGGTATAATTTGATGGACGTTTCTACCCTTCCTCATTGGGGGGCGCCATCTTAGGAAAGTTGGATCCAATTTTTGGATTACATTTCCGTCACTTCAATGTAACAATGCAACACATTAAAAAACTTCTTAATGTACTTTTAAAAAACGTAACACTCCTCTAATGTAGCACTAAAAGACTCCTTCAACACTCTAACGTAACACACTAAAAGACCCCTTTGTGTATTTTTATCATATATAACACTCCAATAACATAACACTCTAACACTCTAATGTAACATACTAAAAAAATTTTAGTGTACTTTTTACAAATGTAACACTCCTCCAACGTAATATATTGAAAAACTCCTCCAACGTAACACACTATACTAAAAAACTCCTTAGTATACTTTTTCTAAATGTAATGTAACACACTAAAAAACTCATCGGTGTACTTTTGACAAACGTAATACTCTAACATAACACACTAAAAGACTCTTCAGTGTACTTTTACAAAAAGTAACACTCCAATGTAACACTAACACTCAAATGTAATACTTCGATGTAACACTAAAAGACTCCTTAATGTACTAAACGTAACACTCTAGTGTAATCCTAACACACTAAAAAAACTCTTTAATGTACTTTTTTCGAGCGTAACACTACAACATAACTCTCCAGATGTAACACTCCAATGTAATGGACAAATGAGTCATTACACATCCAAAAGAACTAAATGGTTCACAAGAAAAAAAAATATGGGACTATATGGATCACAAGTCCAAAATATGGAATTTATTGGTCAATCTCCCTAAAATATATTAGTTCGATACGATAATCGTAAGTTTTTTATTTTGTAGTATTTGTTTCCAAAAAAAATGAACGACAAACATATTTTTGAGATAGATCATTTATTTTTTTTAGAGATAAATGCGATAAAATGAAAATGTTATCATAATCGGATTGACTTAAATTGTTTTATAGATTATATATATTGAGAGCTCTACAAAATGAAAGGTTTAGATTATCGAAATGAGATCCATAATAGGTCTTACGGGCGCCTCAAATTCTCTCATGTTGAGATTTCAACATGAGAAAAACCCAACACTAAATAGAATTTCAAGGTGCTTAAAACTTTGGGGACCATCTATTGGGGTTCCTTGAAGACGTAGGGGCTATAATGGAATTTCACAGGTGTTCGAAATTCTGGGTACAGTGGATTAACAAATGAGAAGTTATTTGTTGATCTTGGGATACGGTTACATGGTGCTTGAAATATGTTGTGATTGGTAAAGGGGTAAGATTCATGATTTTGTATTGGATGATTAGAGAATATGAAGGGACTTAGTAATTTGTGATTGATCAAGAATATGGTCACATGTAGAGTTATACAAAATATTGCTTAATTTGCTAAAATCGCACCAATCTGCATTTATCAACACTACTATATCCGCTAATCGCGGTTTAAACTTTAAAACTCATAATCTGATTTCGAAACCGCTCCACTCCACTATAGTTTATATATATATATATATATATATATTTCAACTTAGGCTTGGTTTGGGAAGTGGGTTGACTTTTTGAATTTTTGATTTTTTTGGCTATTTTAGCCTGGAGCTAAAAAGCCTGATTTGGGAATGGCTTTTAACTTTTTTGATTTTTTGTGAGAGAAAGAATGTAATGATTATGGGTTGAATGTGATGTTTTGTTTTATTGGAGCCAAAAAGCATATTTTATTTTTTGTGGCTATTTTAGCCCCAAACCCAGTTCCCAAACAATGCCTTATAATAAAATGTCAAAGTAAAAATAAGTGTAAATGAAATTTAATATGTGAAATTTATTACAAATTAATAATTATATATATGAAAAATATTATACAAATTAATGATATATATTACGCAAGCCATTTAAACTGTAATTTATCAAATCATAATTTGTCAATCTATCATTCAATTTATAATTTACTCTTAAACGGATTGCACCACACACACCCAGTCACGTGATGCGCATGAATCAGGAAATAATTTTTTTGGGGTACCCGATATTATATGAGAAAAATTAGGGATCATGAAAAAATTTTCATGAAAATGATCATGAAATATTTATGATTCTTAGATTACCGTGATTCGTGTGTATTGCTTTATACTAAGTGTAATCCAAAACAACAATGCTAGGTATCATGAAATTTTTTTCATGAAAATAATCATGAAAGTTTTGTGACCCTTGGATTACACTTAGAATAAAGCACCACACACTAATCAAGGTAATCCAAGAATCATAAATTTTTCATGATCATTTTCATGACAAAATTTTTATGATCCCTAACTTTTCCCAATCCAAAAATCACAAAGTATGAAAACTTTTTTTTTATGATACCTAACATTGCTTATACTATATTAAAACCATCGGCTCACTAAAAACAGCTTGCGCCCGCACCGTCCACGCTGACAGGAGATAGAGCGAGAGAGAGAGAGAATTTTAGAGAGAGAAAGAAAGAGGCAAAAACAAAACCATACAAAACAATATAAAACTTGTGGCGGTGTTTCCGTTAGTTTTCATTAATACTACTATTCCTTATTCCTGATTGATTGATTCCTCCTCTTCTCCAAGTAAAACAACTAACTATGATTCAAATGAACAAGATATACATTCACACACACGCGCTAACCTATATATACATTCAGATTGGTGTCTGTGTCTAACTTTCATCATTTTACTTGCCTACTAATCCATCTTCAAGAATTCCAAGATCATCACAAAATTTCTTTTTCTTTTGTTCTTTGAATATGATCATCATCTTTCTTTGATCTAGTTTTTGCAAGCTTGGACTTTGTAAAAATGTGGTGTTTCTTTTTCTGGTAAGCATAGGATTGATTTTCTTTTCTCCAAATTGGTTTGGAAAAAATATTCTCATTCCTCGTATTCTTACCTTTTTCTTTTTCTTTCAACATCAAGAAATTCGAATTCAATTCCACCTAGGATTTGCTTTACATTTCCTTGTTCCATGGCAATTCATACCTGGGTTCTCCTTTTTTGATCCATAAATTTGTAAACTTCAAACACTTTTCACATTTTCTCATCCTTGATTTTCCTCTTCTTTGTTTTGAGATCAATTCACCATATAGTTTAAGCAAGTTTTCATTGATTTTCTCTCTTGAATTGTTTGTTATGGAGGCTTCTAGTACTGCTAATCAATGTCGGTTGTTCTCTCCTCCTATGAAAACTGCTGACGAGCATGTAAATAGTAATAGAGATTTAGTTTCTAACAAGATTACAACACATGAGTTTGATAACCAGTTTCAGCATTCGGGTACCGAAGATTCGGTCTCAGGAACCGATGATGATGATGATGATGATGATGATGATCAAGAAGACACATCAATTTCCGACTGTGAAAGTGGGATTTCAGGACCCAACACCGATCAATCTCAATTGTCTGTTAATGGGTTGATCAAATTGGATGAAGAAGATAGGCTGCACGAGATTATCAAGCGACGATTCATATCGGGTTTGGTTTCTCTTGGATTGGATACCTCTGTAGTTTCCATTCACAGAAATTCTTGTTCTAGCTTCACAGGACAAGCCCGGCTTCAATCGTTTCATATTTTCGCTCGAGCAATTTCAAAGAAGTGTGGTGGTAATGCAAATTTGAAGTATGCTTGGTATGGTGCTTCTAGGGATGAGATTGAGAAGATTGTTTCTCATGGTTTTGGTCATTGTGGGGATGCTGAGAACAAGGGATTGTTTGGCCGTGGCATCTATCTCTCTCCTGATGATTCCCCTATTGATAGGTAAGCAAGTAATACAATGCCTTAATTTTTTGCATATATATTTCATTACTAGCAGTCTCTGTCATGTGTAATTTTTAAAATTTGTGTTTACAGTGTGAAATCTTCAATTGTTGATAATGATGGGTTAAAGCATGTGTTGCTTTGCCGGGTTATCCTGGGGAATATGGAGGTTGTTCATCCTGGGTCTGAACAGAGTTATCCGAGTTCAGAAGAGTTTGATTCTGGTGTTGACAATCTTGTAACGCCTAAGAAGTATATAGTTTGGAGTACCCACATGAATACCCATATCTTGCCAGAGTACATTATAAGTTTCAGAGCTCCTCCTTGCTCAAAAGGTACCAAATTGATCACATATTTCCCAAAGTTATTATCTTGTTTTGAATGGTGGATCAGAAATTTGGAACATTTCAATCAATTTGGTTTGTGTTCTCAATTAATTAGGCGAGCGAAGAATTCAAGCTCCACTGAGGAAACCCAATTCACCTTGGATGCCATTTTGTACTCTAATCTCAGTGCTTTCAAAGTTCTTACCTCCTCAAACCATTAGCCTGATTTCCAAGTACCACACTGATCATCGAGTGAGTATTGATCACTTGCATTTGTGGAAGCGTGTTTGAATACCTTACTTATGTTTCCTTTTTCCATAACCTCTTTTGGTATTTTTGTTTTCCAGGAAAATAAGATCTCGCGGCATGAATTGATACGGCTAGTGAGAGAGATGGTAGGAGACAAGTTGTTGACTGCAGTCATAAAATCTTATAGGGACAAGGTAATGGCTTCCTCCAATGAAATTGATGTTTTTATCAATGTAATGGTTGTCTCTTTTGATGAATTTGAATCATATATGATATCACTTTTAATGCCTCACATTGTTTGTTTGTTAGTTTGTTTTCTTCTTCCTCCCCAGGGGGCTAATTACTGTGGGTGTGTTTGCTATTATATAAGCATTTTTAACCCATAGTTTTATGAACCATTTCACAAATTCCTCTGTATATTGAACTAAATTTTAAAAAGGGACACTAGGGGGATTATACATATTCAAGTTCTTTGGGGTTCTTTTAAATGCCATTTCAACTATATTCAACCATTTCACAATTTATTCATTCAACTGTATTCAGTTTGATGCATTTCCCAGTGTCTGGCTCTTGTTTAAGTTTCCTGGAAGTGGGGAAAAAAAATAATAAATAAATAAATAAATGCACGTAAACAAACTCTTGAGAATCATAATATGCTTCTTGCCACTAGTTAATTGGTGGAGCATCATTGGTTTCGATATTCTTTAAGCTTGCAGTGAGTTTTTTAATCATTCCATTTTTCACCTTCTATTTTTTTTTTTTTTAATTTTTTTTTCCCCTTCTTTGTGCCTTTTTGTTTGATTCTATTTTTCCTTTTTTCATATCCACCTGGTATGTGGTTTCCATAGACTTAGAAATGTGAATTTGATGTTGCAGCAACTTAAAGCATCAACAGACTTTTCGACAACCAACAGCTCAAGCAAGTCTCACCGAAGAAACTCAGAATTCAAGCAGAGTTGATGAGTTGATCTTTTGCTGAAAGTATTCTGCTGCAAGTTGCTATGTCGAATATGAGCACAAAAGCAGTTTTCATCGACAAATCGGCATATCCATATATATCACAAAAATTTCAGTGATGAAGTGGCAGTAATATGAAATTGGCATATTCTCTTAAGCTAATTTGAAAGAAGACAATGGTGAGCAATATGAACCAGCAGATGGCAAAGTGGGCTAGCTTATGTTTCCGGTAGTAGCTTATGCTTGTATAGACTTGGGGAGTAGCACCTCTTTTTTTTCATTTTTCTTTTTTTGTTGCAATATTATCAGCAATTTTGTGATCAATTAATAAAATCTTTTTTTCATTGATCGAGTTCTTCAATGTTTCTATTTCTCAAGGAGCAAACTTGATTGTGAGAACAGACAATCCTTCTTTGCATATCAGTAGGGAAATTAATTGCAAACCAGTGCAAGTGAGACTTATGGGGTGACGCAGTGTAGAGCGTGAACAACAACAAAATTGCACACCAAAGGTAGTTGCAACTCTTCTACAATCTGTTGAATCCAAAGATTACCAGAAATATAGGAAAGAGAAAGTGTTATAATATATATCAAAAACCATTTTGGCCCAAGGCTTACAAGTTTATTTATAATAGGGCAAATTTCACTTTATTTCCTATAGTTTGGGTCATGTGCAGATTACCCTCTATCATTTGGAATTAACAACATAACTCTCACGTGATTTGTGAATTAAAACGCACAATTAGCATTTCCATCCAAAATAATAGACTATGAGAGCCACGCGCATATGGAGAGAGTAAGGCCTCGTTGACAATTTAATTTTTAGCCTAAAATTAAAAAGTCATTAAAAAAATAAAAAAGCCAACAACCTATATCAAAAAGTCAAAAATTTTCTTTTCTTTCTACTTTTTGCACATCTTTTCGTAAAAAATCAAAAAATCATTCCAAACATACTAGTTTTTTTGTTACATAATATTTTAGCCAAAAAATTAAAAAGTTACTAAAATAGCATGTTCTTAAACGAGGCTTAAGTCAATTTTTAAGACGAAAATATCCATTTTGCATATTTAAATTTACAAAAGATGTCATTATTTTTCCCTTTTCTATTGCCCCATCATCAACATCGACAAGCTCTGGTCTCTTGCTCCTCAAGAAATCAAGGGCAAGGCTTCCCCAACCAATGCTCCAATAATTAAAAATCAATTCAAAACTCTTTTTAAAACTCATAACTAAATAAATTTTTTCTTTTCATAACATGATTGAACAACTCACAAATTCAAAATACAATTCTAAAATTAAACCAAACGCAACCTTAGAGTTTTGGATTGGATTTTACTACACTTCATATGTTTTTGACTTCAAGATGACATTTTTAAGGTTACTCTTGTTTACTTTTTAATGATTCAATGTAATAATGTTTCTTGTTTCAAAAAAACTGACAACTAAATACAGATTACTACATAGGCTATGGATTCTCTCCAGTCCTCCATCGGATTGGAGAGATGTTGTTGGGCCTTGTGAGCCTATTTTTGGATTCCGTTTCGAGGATCCGAATAGTTCATATTTTAGGGTTCGTCGAGTATATCATCCTTGCAAAAATGAAGTCAATCGGATAATGGGAATCATGTTTTTGGATCATTTTTGTATAAAAAAAAAATGGACGATGAGAAAATAAATGGCACATACAAAATTGATTCGAACACGTGATTTTTGTTATCTGATCAATTTGATTTTTTGCAGGGATAATATACTCGACAAATTCTAAAATGTGAACAGTTCAGATCATTGAAATGAGGTCCAAAAGTAGGCCCATTGGGCTCGACTGGACTGTCCAGTCCAATTACGTACTGGAGAAAGTCCAATCCTTAATGCATATATACAGATTATATATGCATTTACAAGTTTAGCCCAAGAAAATAAATGTGTGTATATATATATTTTTTCGCAAGTTTAATTCAAAAGAGAGAAGAGGAAGGAGATGGGGGTATAACGGTCATTTCATATATTCTGTTAACAGAAGTTAGCGTATGTTTTTGTCCACAAACTACATGGGAGGCTATGTGATTATTTCTAAATGACAAGGGGTTAATCTGCACATGGCCCAAAGTACATATGATAAAGTGAAATTTGCCCTTTATAATATAACAGACCCTAATTCAACTTAGGATATAAACCAAAAAAGGTAATGCTCGCTATTCAAAGCCAAAACAAAATCAAAGAGAATACGAAAATTACTAAAAATATAAAGATTTTAGTTAAGCTAAAATCTAGAAATTAGAAATTAGATATTCTGAAAGAGACCTAGCCTTAAATAAATTCATCTAAACCATGTAATTAACGACTCAATTATTTTCAAAAAGGGAAAAATTGAAAAATTGAAGGCCTAAACATTGGAATTTGGCCAAAGTTGTACACCATAGCAAAGCGATGGGTATTGTTCTTGACTTTGCTTTCCATGTCCCAACCGAATTCCACGCATTTTCGGGCACGTGCCATCTTGCCTTCTGCCTTTGCCCTAGTTGTCCAAGAGTTCAAGAAACTGTATGGCCAAATACTCTACATCATGCAATGATGGATCTAAGAGGCGACCACACCCCAAAAAAATTAAAAAATATAATATATTATACTAGAAAATTTAAAATTATAAGGGTTTACATCACAAACATACTTTTGCATTCTCATACTGATAATCCTAGATCTGTTCCCGGCATCATGGGCATAGTTTTCATTTACACCAACGCATATACCCCACTTGCATTCTATTAATTTGCAATTAGCTTCTTTATATCCTATGTATGTGGTATTCCTTCATTTTCATTTTCATTTTCATTTTCATTTTGCTTTACTTTTTCTTGGGCTGGGGGACTTGCAATTAGTTTATTTATATCCTATGTATATGGTATTCCTTCATTTTCATTTTGCTTTACTTTTTCTTGGGCTGGGGACTCATGTTTGTTGTCCTAGTACACCCAGGAAGCCCTATGCAGCCCAGTGTGATCCATTGGATTGCTATTAGGTAAAGGTTCAAGAGCAGGCAATAGTGCTGATTTTGAGATCTCAAAAACTCACATGACTTAATTATCACAATTTTTTTTTTTTTTTGGGGGGATAAGTGAGAACTCACTTAGCAGGATTCTTGGACACAACCCTGGAAGGTAAATTCGAGACTATGGCTCATCTATGAAGCATAGTTTATTTGAAAAATATTATCATATGAGTATTGAGAATATGGGAAACGTGTACATCAATACATTTACATATTAGGTACGCAAAATATTTATCTTATTTTTGAATGTTGAGTACGACATGAGTATGTTTTGGATATATTGTGGGTAAGTTAGGAAATAAATATGATTTTTAACTTGAACAATTTTGTTTTACCTATTTTAAAAAACTTACAAAAATAGTGTATTTTTGTAATTGTCAAAAATATAAAATAAAAAATATATATATTTAAGGTTTGCTTTTAACATTTTGTATTTAAATTTTTTTTAATTTTTTACCATTGCAGAGATCTATATCACTAGCTACATGGACCTTACTTTTGATAAATTTGATTTGTATTCTTGATTGATTTTGACATTTCTTTGCAATAATTTTTTAATAACTATATATCATGTACTACTAAAAATTAAATAAAACATATTTTTCTTTTATGCACGCACATATATTATTAAAAAATTTGTATGCATGTACACTGAATGTATCCATACGGTATTCTCATCCGTGCTTCCTAGACTAACAAATTGATTCTAATTCAAAAGATTGGGCTTATCTCCCGTCCTCATTTGGATTAGAGGGTAACCATATAACCTATTACAAGTTCTATTTCGATAATTCGAATCGTTTATTTTGTATAGAGACCTTCATGAATATTGTCCTTGAAAAAAAAAAAAAAAGTTGATCTAATAATTGTGATTTGTTCATTTTATTGTGTTTGTCTTTGAAAAAATAAACGACAAGTGTATTTTTGAAAATAGACTATTTATTTTTTTGACAAACATAATAAAATTAAATAAAAATGTTATGATTATTGGATTAATATCTAATGTTTTTCATGAATGATTACACGAAGAGTCTTACAAAAATAAATAATTTGAATTATCAAAATAAAATCCATAAGAAACTCCACAAATACAAACAACATCTTTCAATTCAAATCATGGACTGAAGAGAAACATAACATGTCACATAAGGCTGGTTAGGTTGTGGTCACATTGTCACAAATGTTATGATTTATGGCCCAAATTAAAAACTCAACAATCAACCTCACAATTCAACCCATTATCTATTGGGCTTGTGGACTTTACCAGATAACTGTTTAGGCCGTGTTCCTCAAGCATGCTAATTTACTTCTAACCTATTCTTTAAAATAAATAAAAATAAAAAAATTGTGTTAACTATGAACATGTATAGGAAGATTGAATATGAAATAACTACATTTGTCTGGGCTAGATTGTAGGCATTGACATTATATATATATATATGATGTGATTCAATTTTGTGGGCATTATCTATTGTGATTTATGATGGAAATTAATTGTCATCACAAATTTATTGTCAAATTACTTTGAATTTGATTTTAACTATATTTATCTCCTTTCTCTACATATATAACAATGGTGTTGTTTTGTTGTCACTTAATGAGTTACTTATTATCTATATATTTTTTAATCATTTGATGCAGTTTATACTTACAACTTATACAATAAAAATATGATAAAATTATCAAAAAGTTTTATATGAAAATCAGTTACTCTAATCAGTCCCATGGATTTTCTAATACATTGATAGATCATGTTTGTTTTGACCACCTTACCGTGAGATCCTATTTTAAATTTTGGTATGATTTGATAGACGTTTCTACCCTTCTTCATTGGGGTAAACCATCTTAGATCCAATTTTTAGATCATGTGTCTGTTACTCCAATATAACACTCAAACGTAAAAATAAATAAAATAAATATAAAATAAACTTCTTAATGTACTTTTTCTGAACGTAACACACTTTTTGATGTACTTTTCCCAAATTTAATACCCTCCTTAGTGTACTTATCACAAACGGAACACTCCTCCAATGTAACACACTAAAAAAGTCCATAATATATTTTTCCCAAATATATTACTCCTCCAACATAACATACTAAAAAACTTCGTAGTGTACTTTTTCCAAACATAATACTCCTCCAATGTAACACACTAAAATAGTCTATTAAAAAACTCCTTAGTGTACTTTTTCACTAAAAAGACTTCAACACTCCAACGTAACACACTAAAAAAACATAATACACTAAAAAACTCCTCCAACATAACACTTCAACATAACATACAAAAAAACTCTTTATTAGTATAATTTTTCTAAACATAACACTCCTCTAACGTAACACACTAAAAAACTCTTTAGTATACATTTTTTAAATGTAACACTCCAAATGTAATACTTCAATGTGGTGAGCAAATGAGTCATTACACATCCAAAAGGACTAAATGGATAAAAAAAAAAAAGAGATTATATGGATCACAAGGCCAAAATATGAGACTTATTGATCAATCTCCCTAAAAGTATCTTAATGAAATTTAAAAAAAAAAAAAAGAAAAAAAAATTTACTTAAAAAATATCAACCGTCAAAATATAGAATAAACCGAATCAAATAGGCCAGTTTATATTATTGAGTGTTATAGAGAAGTAAAAATATTAGATTGTAAATCATACTTAGCCTCGTTTAGGAACAGGCTATTTTAGTAATTTTTTAATTTTTTGGCTAAAATATAAGGTAAAAAAAACTAATATGTTTAAAATGACTTTTTAGTTTTTTACGAAAAGATATACAAAAGTTAAAAAGAAAAGAGAATCTTTGACTTTTAGATATAAGTTATAGGCTTTTTAATTTTTTTAGTAACTTTTTGACTTTTAGACTAAAACAGACACATGCCAAACGAGACCTTGATAATCATCACGAAATTGAGCATTTAATTTAAAATTGTTTTTCGTTCAAAACATACTAGCCTATCACCCGTGCTATGCACGGAATAATTATAGATATTTATAAATTATGTTTTTAGATTTTTTTTAATATATAAATTATGTTTTAAAGATTTTTTATAAAAATAATTTAACAATTTTATCACTAACCATAGTATATGGGAGAAGTTGAAAAAGGTATTGCAGTAACTATGCATGGATTGTATCTATAATTATTTATATGAGGGGATTTTAAATGTTGAGCAGGAGATTTTAATCAAATCAATAAATACATGCATGTGAAAAGACATGTGAATTGAAAAAAGTTAATAAATGTTGATCAGGAGATTTTGACCAAATCAATAAATGCTAAGATTTTTTTTTTAAAAATCAAAAAATCAAGAAATTTAGATTGGGATATTGGAACTCTCACAAGATTTTGGGTTAAAAACTCCATTTTTCTTAATATATATACTAGCCTATCACCCGTGCTATGCACGGGATAATTATAAATATTTATATTTGTTTTAGATTTTTTTTAATATATAAATTATGTTTTTAAAGATTTTTTATAAAAATAATTTAACAATCTTATCACTAACCATAGTGTATGAGAGAAGTTGAAAAGGGTACCGCAGTAACTATACATGGATTGTATCTATAATTATTTGTATGATGGGATTTTAAATGCTAATTAGGGGATTTTGACCAAATCAATAAATGCAGGCATGTGGAAAGACATGTGGATTGAAAAAATTTAATAAATACTGATCAAGGGATTTTGACCAAATCAATAAATGCTGAGATTTTTTTTTAAATAAAAAATAAAAAATTTATAAAATTCAGATTGGGATATTGAAGCTCTCATAGGCCTTGGGGGTTAAAAATCCCATTTTACTTAATATATAGTATAGATGCATTCCTATATAAGCAGGACTTGTAGATAAATAAGTACTAACATATCACCCGTGCTATGCACGGATGTGTTTACAATTATCTATATATGTGAATTGTGATTTTTATTATTTTTTTTTAAATGTCTTCTTTTTTTCCTTTTTTTATATTATATTAAAGTTTAATATTTTAATAATAATCATTTGTGTTGGACTTTTCAAGGAATTAAATGTCTTTTTTTTATTATATTATATTAAAGTTTAATATTTTGATAATAAATCATATGTGTTGGACTTTTCAAGAATTTTTTTTATGCTTGTTCTTAATACATTAAAGTATTATTATGAGGGATAATAATCATATGTGTTAAGACTTTTCAAGGAATTCATGTGTTTGATTTCAAAGAATTTTTTTTATGTATGTTCTTAATGCATTAAAGTGTTATTATGATGGTAAGACTTGGGAGTTGGGAGAAGTTAATAAGTGCTAAGATTTTTTTTTTTTTTTAAATCAAAAAATCAAGAAATTTAGATTGGGAGATTGGAACTCCCACAAGTCTTGGGGTTAAAAACCCCATTTTACTTAATATATAGTATAGATATATATAGATATAGATGTAATCATGCATGCTTTTTCTCTTTTTTTTTTTTTTTTCTTATAACAAAGTTAGGGGGAAGATCAATTTTGGTATTATCTGAACTACTAAAGTTGCCACGACACAAAAACAGATCGACCTCTAGAAGATGACCTTCCTCTAGGCTATGAATGCTTTTAGCTTGGCTTTTCATATGGTTTTCATTTCTAAGACAGAGTGATTTTCAAAAAATTCTAAAACATTTTACAAGTGCTTACTAAAAAATGGTGTTTTCAAGTAGTTTTCAGTGACAGATTGTCAAACAAATACTCCGTATCAGTTTGAGTTTTTTCTGTTTTTGATGATAAAAATCAAAATCAAAAACCAAATACGCCATAAATTTTCTCTATTTATTAAATGGATTTGTATGGATGATATGGATGATACATAGATGACATTTTCATGGTTATGCTTTTCTTGACAGTACTGCAGGACCACTCTAAACCAGTGGACTAAAATCAAATCCACTACACTTTGCTTCTTTTTTTAAATTTTTTTTTTTAAAAAAAATAAATAAAAAATGAATTTGCTTTTTCTTGGCCAAAAAGGCATGTAAATAAAATAAATAATAAAAAGGGTAATTACAATAAATCTCCTAAAATTTTGACTTATTTGTACTTCGTCCCTTTAAATTTCAAAACTTAAAAGTTGACTATCTCAAACTATATGTCATTAGGATTCAATTAGTGATTTAAATAGAATCAGGTCAGATGTGATATGAACAGTAGCAGAGTCAAGAAATTAAATCAGAGGGGGCACTTAATAATTATAACATTGAACATTTTTACAAAAATATTTCACATAAATTTTTACCATTGACTTGAAGAAAGATATATATATATATATTATATATATTATTTATAACTAGTATATTGAGAGGGAGATTAATGATCTGGTACTGGGCCGGACAGATTTGGGCCGGACAGAGTTTTGGGTCAAGGATGTGTGGCCCAGTTTGGAAAGAAGTTGCTCGGTTAAGGCAACGCTTGGTTGGATCGAGCTCCATGTTTGGCGGAGGCGAAGCCAGTCAAGTTAAGTGACCGGCGCCCGGAAAGGCATGGTCAGCCGAAGTACCTGTTTGCTCGGCAGGAAGGCCGACCACAGTTAAGTACGAGCTGTCCTGAGCTCGGCTTCGCCGAGATATTGCCTAGCCCGGTCCTCATTGAGCTTAGCCAGTTGAGTGCTTGGACATGAAGCACAGCACGGCCGTTGGCGGACAAAATGGTGCAGCTCGGCTGCCGAGCTCCTAACAGAGTGAGCTGGCAGTTGAGATTAGGTGATGCTCAGCAGGATTTGTGCTGACGGATGGGATAGCAGAGCTACGTGTTGAGAGACCATTGGGAGTAAGTTTGGGACGCAGAAGGGTATATAAGCATGTTTGCGCCCCCCATACGCAATATGTGAACACTCTGTAAGACACTCTTACACTCAAACACCCCCTCTCTCTCTCTATCCCAAGGTGTGTGCTGATTTGATTGTCGGAGGGGTTTTCCGGCCACACACCGCCGGGTAGCTCACCACCGTTATGCTTTCAGGTGATCGGACATCGACGGAGCTTGGAAGAAAGGAGTACGGGCTTGCCGGAATATTTGCTCCCCGTACAATTGGCGCCGTCTGTGGGAACCTTTGCAGATAAAACCTTGTCTTCCACACTCGTCTGATCGCCGTCCATGGCGAACAACGATGAGTTTCCATTGTCCGCCATCGACGGAGTTACTCCGGAGTCAGGCAGACGGAGAAAGGGGCATCCCGACATCCTTCCGATGGCGAACCTGGAGACATTCCCAGGAGGACAGTCGGGAGACGCGCGAGATAAGTACGGTAGGAGTCATGGTCATTCGCGGAGTCCCGACGGTCATCGGCGACGGAGAGAATCGCACGCTAGACGTCTGGAACATAAGCTTAGAGACCAGGACGCCGTCATCCGGCGAATGGCGGCGGAGATGGATGAGCTGCAGCGGCATGTCAAAGGGAAGGGTGTAGCTGGAGTGGGAGACTACAGTGAGTGCACCCAACCTCGCCGTTCAGGCAGTCAGAGTCAGCGACACACTCCGTCCATTTCCATTACCAGAAGTTATAAGGTTGGTGATTCCGACGTGCGTACAGAGAAGTCCAGCGCGCAAGACAGCACTTACCAGCCTTCACGTCCGGCGACGACGTCGAGGTACTCTTATTCCGCTCATTCAGAAGATTTGCGGGCAGTCTTAAAGGAGCGAGCTCGCCGGCAAGAAGCTCAAAGGGTGCCGGCGTTTCAGCGGCTATCCTACGGAGTTCACGCCAGCGAGGAGGTCGGAATGCCTCCACCCCGCTTAGCAGTGCCGCTCCATGTAGATTCAGACTTGGCGAGGCTGAGCGCCACCCCTTTCTCCTTGGAAATAGAAACAACACCTCTCCCGTCGGGCTTCCACCAGCCAAAGTTCACATTGTACGACGGGAAGACCGATCCCTACATGCATGTAAGTCATTTCCGACAGGTCATGGCCGGACATAGGCGGAATGATGCTCTTATGTGCCTTATCTTTCCGTCAAGTTTGGGCGAACTGGGTTTGAAGTGGTTTGAAAGGCTGCCGGAGGGAAGTATTGAGAGGTGGCATCAGTTGGCCGAAGCCTTTGTTACGCGCTTCAAAACCAACACCAAAACACCAAAAGAAGTTGATCACCTACTGAGTGTCAAGATGGAACCGAGCGACACATTGAAGGCGTACAACTCCAGATATTGGGAGACCTTCAACGAGATCTTAGATTGCCCGGTCAACCTTGCAATCACTCAATATAAGCGTGGTCTCCCGGTCGGACATAGACTGCGGGACTCGCTTACCATGCACCAACCGACGTCCATGGGCCAGCTCATGCAGCGCATCAATGAGCACATCCGAGTTGAGGATGATGCGTCAGCATCTACTGTGAAGGCAACTCCGGTAGCAACAGACAAGAAGACAGCAGGCAAAGTGCACGCAGTTGGGCAGGAGTCCAGCCGCTTAAGTGACCGAGCAGAGGAATCGGACCGTGGCTCAAATCGCAAAAATCGGGGTAGAGGACGTCGGAATGACCGGGACGACTACCCTCGAGATGACGTAGCGGATGCAAATAGAAGGTTGAAGGCCAGGACTGGCATAACCACGGTCTTCAAGATTCCAATCTATCGCATACTTAGTGAAATCTGGGACGAGGAGTATGTCCAGTTTCCTGCTAAGTTGGGCGATGGACAAAAGGGCTACAATCCACGGTATCGTTGCACATTTCACCGGGAGAGAGGCCACCGGACTGAGGACTGTTTGCCTTTGAGGCAACACTTGGAAGAGCTGGTCGCGGCCGGGCACCTAGACCTTTACATTGATGGGGGCGTAAAGGCGAATCAGGCTCCGGTTGATCCCAGGGGACAGGATGACCGAGATGCGCCACCACAAGGAGTTATCAATGTCATCCACGGCATAGTCGAGCCGGAGCGAGTTTGCGAACTCCGGGGTATGATCAAGAAGGCAGAACATATGAGGGAGGTTTTGTCGGTACAGCCTGCCATCAAGAGGGGGAAGACCGAAGAGAAAGATGTGATTAGTTTCACCTCAAGGGATCTAGAGCGTATTCAGACGCCGCACAACGATGCCTTAGTAGTAACACTCCGCGTCAAGGAATTTGATGTCAAACGGATCTTGATCGATCAGGGAAGCTCGGTCGAGATCATGTATTATGACGCGTTCAAGCAGCTCAAACTCCGGGAGACAGACTTGGCTCCGGCAACTTCGCCACTGGTTGG
The DNA here is from genome assembly GCA_030407325.1 of Camellia japonica. Lineage (NCBI taxonomy): Eukaryota > Viridiplantae > Streptophyta > Magnoliopsida > Ericales > Theaceae > Camellia > Camellia japonica. The sequence goes on along the minus strand of JAPPVO010000010.1, from coordinate 49,154,770 downwards.
TTTCAACTCACAACCGGAGTGGCCTTTGGGAAAGATTATCCTGCCGGTCAAAGCGGGATCCGTGGTCAAGCAAGTGGAGTTCTGGGTGTTACATGTGCCTTCTACTTACAACCTGATCCTTGGAAGGGGATGGCTTCACGCTATGCAAGCCGTAGCGTCGACCTACCATCAGGTGATGAGATTCCCCTCGGCTATGGGGGCAATTGAGGAGATCTGGGGAGATCAAGTCATGTCGAAGCAGTGCTTCGTGGCAGTGAATGGAAGCGGGGCTGCTAAAGGCTTCGTTCAAATGATAGAAGGACCGGAAGACCGGGGAGTTCTTGATGATGTGGGCACCAAGGCAAAGGACAAAGCAGTGGAGGACTTGGTGGAGGTGCGAATTGATATGGAGCGGCCGGATAAGTTCTTCCTGCTCGGTTCCAGCCTTACTGCCCAAGAGAGGACCGAGATGGTTGAGTTTTTGATGGCCAACATCGAAGTCTTCGCATGGTCGCCTTACGACATGCCCGGCCTCGATCCAAGTTTTATCTGCCATCACCTCAATGTCTTCCCTGGAGCAAAGCCAGTCATTCAGCGAACAAGGAGATCGGCGCTGCATCACGCCGAGGTAGTTGCAGAAGAAGTGAAGAACTTGCTTGAGGCGCGAGCAATTGAGGAAGTGCACTACCCTCGGTGGATCTCCAACACGTCGTGGTGCCGAAGAAGAACGGGAAGTGGCGAGTTTGTGTCGATTACAAGACTGTCAACCGAGCTTGTCCGAAGGATAGCTTCCCTTGCCGCGAATTGACCAGCTTGTGGACTTGACGGCTGGACATAACAGGCTCAGTTTCCTGGACGCCTATCGCGGCTACCATCAGATTGCCATGCATGGGCCTGACCGAGAGATTACCTCCTTCACGACTCCAAGGGGACTCTTCTGACTGCGTCATGCCTTTTGGTTTGAAGAACGCCGGGGCAACCTTTCAGAGGATGGTGACTAAGATGTTTGCTCCTTTGCTTGGCCGGACAATGGAGGCTTACATTGATGATATGGTGGTTAAAAGCCGGCATCAAGCAGACCACTTGTCCGACTTGGCCGAGATGTTCGCCATTCTCAAAAGCACAAGCTACGCCTGAATGCGTCCAAGTGTGCCTTTGGCGTGGGATCCGGAAAATTTTTGGGATTCCTAGTCACAAACCGAGGCATCGAAGCAGACCCTACTCAGATCAGAGCCGTGCAAGAGTTGAAGCAGCCCAGCTCAGCTAAGGACGTGCAGTATCTGGCCAGAATGGCCGTCGCGCTTAACCGATTCATAAGCCGGTCATCAGATCGCTGCCGTCCATTCTTTCAGGTATTGAAATCAAAGTTCTCGTGGGACGAAGAGTGTGACCGGGCTTTGGCCGAGCTCAAGGAATATCTGTCTTCTCCGCCACTATTGGTTACACCTAAGCAGGCGAGGAACTCTATCTCTACCTTGCCGTCTCGCAACATGCAGTCAGTGCGGTGCTAGTCCGAGCTGAAGGAATTAAGCACCTCCCAATCTTCTACGTGTAAAACCTTGCTGCCGGCAGAGTCGAGGTACTTGCCGTTGGAAAGCTTGCGTTGGCATTGATGATGGCTTCAAGGAAGTTGGCGCACTATTTCCACGCCCATACCATCATCGTACTGACCGAGTTTCCTTAAGGCCTTGTTTGAACGGGCGGACTTTTCTGGCCGAATTCTCAAGTGGGCGGTCGAATTGGGACAATTTGATGTGAAGTTCCAGCCGCGCACAGCCATCAAGGCCCAGGCTTTGGCCGATTTCGTTGCAGAATTCTCACCTGGAACTCATCCGGTATGCCCGGTCGATATTGCCGCGGCAGATGAGAGAATGCAAGCCTGACCGAGATACAACTTGGTGGAGTTGGCGCGGAATTTGCGCGCCCCACCGAAGTGCCCTCAGTTTTACAATTCCACCACCGACGGTGATGCGATGACGGAGTCGGTTATTGCCCAACCACTTGCCGTACCGCCGCATCACCACGGGGGGAAGAAATGGACCACCCAGCACAGAGCCTGCGGCCGGCATAATACCGCAACCTGGTGATTCGCCTACGGACTTGGGCATTATAGATCAACTTGCTGAGTCCGGTGCGAATCACCAAGGGGGGCTGAAGTGGAACCAATCAGCGCAGAACTTGAAACCGGACAGCCGAGCAACCATGGTCCATCACCCTTCGAAATCTCAGGACCCTTCAGACTGTTGGAAACTCTTTGTGGGGAGATGTGGAAACTTTTCGTTGATGGAGCGTCGAATCGTCATGGTACCGGGCTTGGTATTGTTCTTATCTCACCGGATGGCCTCACCATTGAACATTCTATCACCCTTGGCTTCCCAGCATCCAACAATGAGGCTGAATACGAGGCACTTTTGGCCGGACTCAAGAGCGCTCTTCAGATGAAGGCTTCCGAGCTAATGGTGTACAGTGATTCCCAGCTTGTGGTTAACCAAGTCTCTGGGATTTATGAAGCAAAGGATGACAGAATGGCAAAGTACCAAGCTCTGGTCAAGAACACATCAAGCAGTTTCAGGCAATCAGAGTTCAACAGATTGGCCGTGAAGAAAACGCCGAGCAGATGAGCTGGCCGGCCTTGCTTCAATGGTAGATTGTACGTCTTCTAACCCCCTGTTGATTGAATTCCTTCCACGGCCGAGTATTGAGGATGCCGGGCAGACGGATGTACTCTGCACCGCGCTAGGTCCTTCCTGGATGGACCCCATAATCCTATTTCTCAGAGACCGGACTCTGCCAACCGACAAGAAGGAAGCGCACAAAGTCCGGGTAAAGTCAGAGCGATTTTGGCTCTCTCCATCTGGAGCGTTGTATAAAAAGTCCTTCACCGGTCCTTATCTGAAGTGTGTGCACCCGAGTGGCGTGGAGGCCTTCTTGTACGAAATTCACGAAGGCATCTGTGGCAGTCATATAGGGGCAGGTCCTTGGCCTACCGAGCTATTTCGCAGGGCTACTGGTGGCCGTGCATGCAGGCCGACGCACAAAAGTATGTCCGCAAGTGCGAGAAATGCCAGAAATTCGCCCATCAGATCCATCAGCCGGAGGGAACTTCTTCCCCTCACCAGTCCTTGGCCCTTTGCCATGTGGGGGCTAGATATAGTGGGGCCACTCCCAACAGCACCGGGCAACCGGAAATTCTTCATTGCGGCCACAGATTACTTCACGAAATGGGTTGAAGCTGAGCCCTTGGCAACAAAAAGAGACGTGAAGCGGTTTGTCTGGCAGAATGTGGTCACGCGGTTTGGCGTCCCCAAGATTTTGATCTCTGATAACGGCACCCAGTTTGATGGTCGCCTATTCAGAGGATTTTGCGAAGATCTGAAGATTGAATTCTACAACTCTACTCCGGCTTACCCACAGTCCAATGGTCAAGCTGAGGCATCAAACAAGACTATTCTGGATGGGTTAAAGAAACGGCTGGAGAAGGCAAAGGGAAAATGGGCTGAGGAATTACCCAGCGTCCTTTGGGCATACTGAACAACCCCGCGGCGATCTACCGGGGAGACTCCATTTGCTTTGGCTTATGGCATGGAGGCGGTCATACCTTTGGAAGGTGGCATGCCTACCTTAAGAAGTGAGAGTTTTGAACCCGAGCTGAACGCTGAGGCTATTGCCCTGGAACTGGACCTGGTGGAAGAGCGTCGGGAGAAGGCCCTCATCCACGTGGCCGCCTACCAACAAGAGCTCTCAAAGAAGTACAACAAAACAGTGCTCCCCAGACCGTTCAAAGTTGGTGATTGGGTTTTGAGGAAAGTTATGGGCAAACCCTGGTGCCAGGTGAAGGCAAACTAGGGGCAAATTGGGAAGGACCCTACAAGATACCGGTCTGGCGGGCAAGGGGGCTACCACTTGGAGGATCTGGAGGGAAGAGCAATACCCCGGCCATGGAATGCGGCCAACCTCAAACTGTATTATTTCTAGCTTTAGCTTTCTTTTTGTGCAAAGGAATTTTTTGGCTTGCACTTCAGAATGTAATTCTTTTTGTCATATATAGAAGTGACTTTGTTTTGGCATTTCAATTGTTGTTTTAATGTAAAACCGAGATGATTTACTCCGGTTGGAAGAGTTGGTGTTTTGTCCAACTTAGGCAATCTCAACCGAGATAATTTATCCGGTTTGATGAAGAGTTGGTGATTTGTTCAACTTAGGATTTCAACGCGTGACGGTATTCCGGTTGAAGAAGTTGGTTTTGTCAACTTGGTTCCAACCGAGATGTATTCCGGTTGAAGAGTTGGTGTTTTGTCAACTTTGCTTCCAACCGAGATGTATTCCGGTTGAAGAGTTGGTGATTTTTCAACTTTGCTGTTCTAACCGAGATAGGTATTCCGGTTGAAGAAGTTGGTGATTTGTTCAACTTTGCTGTTCCAACCGAGATGGGTATTCCGGTTGAAGAAGTTGGTGATTTGTTCAACTTTGCTGTTCCAACCGAGATGGGTATTCCGGTTGAAGCAGTTGGTGAGTTGTTCAACTTTGCTGTCTCAACCGGGATGAGATGGGTATTCCGGTCAAAGCCTGTTGATATGTTCAATTTTGTGATTTATACCGAGATATTTTGCTGAAAATGAAATTGATGACAACCATGCAAACACTTGTTGAAATCAGAACTTTTCATTGATAAAAAGTGTACAAAAGGTGGGGAGCTTAGCCCGGTTACATCAGAAAAGCAAAAAAAAAAAAAAAAAAGAAAAGAAAACTAAACCAAGGGGGAGAGGTTGGTGAACTCGTCCTCGGTGGCTCTATGTTGATGGTTGGACTTTTGTCTTGTGCACCGGGCTCGTCATGGCGGGGCTGCTCCTGCACTTCGTTGTCGTCAGCCTCGGTATCTGTCTCGGCCTCTCCTTCTTCAAGCCCTTCCTCGGCCTCAACCTGCAACGCGCTGAAGACATCGTTGGCGTATGGCACAAGGTAGGCCGGTAGGAAAGCAGGAGGTGGAGTGGCAAATACGTCGGTGTCAGAGCCCTGACCGAGATGCTCGCAGCCAGATTTCCAGCCAGCTTTGAAGTAAATGTCTTGAGTTGCAAAGACCTGCTTCTTGTAGCTCTCCTCGGCTTTGTTGAAACCGGCGTTATTAGCATCTCGGCAGTCTCTCTTCCGCGACTTCTTCAGCGCATCCAGCTCGGCCTGGAGCTCGTCCCACTTTTTCTCGGCTGCGTCGAGTTGGCCGAGCAACCGATTGTTGTCAGTGTTGGCTATTTCGAGTGAAGACTTTGCCTGGCCGAGCTCGGCTTGGAGGCTCTCAACTTGGCTGGCAGTGTCACTTTCCTTTTGCCTAAGTCTATGGATGCGCTCCATTACTAGGTGCTGCTTCTGAATGGCCTGCAAGAAGCGAATTTGATTAGTGAAGGAACCGGACAAACACTTGGCGAAAATTTCAGAGGCAGATTGAGACTTAGCCTGGCCATGGACTTGACTGATGATTTCACCAACCGAGTGTCTAGAACGTGGTCGCTGCCGACCACGTCGCTCGGTAGAAGAAATGCCTTGGAAAGATCATAGGCGAGCAAGTGCTCTTTATCGCCCTTGATTAAAGCCGTAGCCGGGATGTCTTGTCCCCGGCGTTTCAGCTGTGGTCGCTAGATCGGTATTGGGTCGACCGTGGCAGTTGGTTGCTCGGTGGTAAGCTCGGCCACCAGCTCGGCAGACGGATCTGCGCGAGCTCTTTTACCAGCCCGGGGTGGAGTGGGTTCCTTGCTAGACTGCCCGACAGCTTGTGAAGCCAGAGTGACCACGGCGCCGCTTGATTGACTGGCGGCTAGTGAGCAGGTGACTACGCTCGGTATCTCGGCTGAAGTGGCGGTGAGTAGGTTTTTGATTCGGCTTCGTTTGGCCATCTCTTGTTCTTCTGTCAGCCGGATTAGTGGGACGTCTGGTAAAGTTGGATCTGGAGGAGGTGATGAAGCACGGAGGAAGTCTGTAACTTTACTCCGGCGGGGAGCTGAGTATCTGTATGTTGGAGTGTAGCCGAGCAACTGGTTGCAATCTCGGTCGCGGTAGCGGAGCGCGGTTCTGATGGCTTCTACGCTGGGGTATTGGTAGTTGGCTTGCAAGGCTTGAATTGCTGCAAAAGAAACAAGAAAATTGGTTAAGTGCAGAATAATAAAGAAAGTGGGCAGACCGAGCAAATAAGCGCGGCTTACATGTGGAACCGAAGTTCTTGCTTATGATCCAGCCCGGTACCGCGGCTGTTTCATAATTGCCAGACACCTAGAGGAAATCGTCGTCGTGCAAGTCCTTGTCTGGTGTGCCGGTCACAATTTTTTCTCTGCCCGGCCTAATTTTAAGATAGTAGGCGAGGCCATCGCCGGTGTGCCCTAAGGTGTATTGGTGCAGGATTTCGGCTAACCCTAGGCTTATGCCTAGCCGGTTGTTTAATTCATGCACACCGTTTATTATCCGGTAGGTGTTGGTGGACACTTGAGTGGGCACAAGTTTTGTCCGGCGCAGGAACTCGGTCATCAGAGGGTTGACCGGGAAGCGGAGGCCTCCTTCTACGATTGACAGCACGGTGAAGGGGCACTGGTCTAGTCTGCCCCAAGGTGTTGTCTTTTCTTCTGCCAGTTCAAGATGGACGTCGGTCGGGATGCCGTACTCCTCCCTGAACGCAGCCAGCGCGGCCGGACTATCCACTAGGAAGTGGAATTTCCCCATTTATGGCCGGCTTAACTTAGCTCGGCTGAGGGGTTTGGCACTGTGGTAATTGGTGGTTGCTCGGTCTTGGAGAGCCTTAGAAGTGGTCAATGGTCCTCTTGGACTCTGCAGGAAAAGGATGGCAAGTGTAAGTGTGAGTGCGGTCGCGCGGAGTGAGCTTAACTTTAGCTCGGTCGTTAAAGTGCCAAACCACCTCGGTCGTCTAAGCTAACCAAGGAGCTTGGTCGCCCAAGTGGACCTGATGTTAGCCCGGTTGAGCGACGAATTCCTTTCGGTATCTCGGTTTTTGCTGGGGTTGAGACAAACATGTTATTTGCTCGGTTAGATTGGTTTTCTGGATCAAATGAAGACTAGGAGCCCGGTCCGCTCCAGTTCTTCAGTGTTCTTTAGGAAAAATGAAGAACACCATTAACAATAGAGGGTTTGGGATGGTTTTAGGTGCCCAAGTCCTAAAAGCTACGTTTTCATGCCCTAATGTGCGAAATATCAAAGAAAATGACAATAAAAGAGGAGTTGAAGGACTTACCAATGTAGGGCAATGTATTCTTCTTCTTCGAGCGCGAGTTCAGGAACGGCAAAGGAGAGGCAAGAGCTCTGGATTGCTTGGGATGGCAGTGAGTCAGTAAGAGTGAAAAGAAGGTGAGGGGGGGATGTTTATAGAGGTGGTGAGGCCGCCCAAATTCAAATTTGAGGGGACGGCGGGGTTGGCTGCCTGAGGACCAATACAGGAGTGACACGTGTCCCCATTAATGCAGCGTCAGAGTTGAAGCGACAGGAAGGTCAGACGAGGCGACGACCGAGGAGTCAACCGGGCTGGTCCTGACACCAGGAACGATAACCGGCCTGATCGCCATTCTGTAAACCGCGGACCGAGGAAAAGATTATCCCGGTCAGTATAGGTAATCCCAGTCACGCTCGCGCGGATGGAATTAAGGGGCAATTGAGAGGGAGATTAATGATCTGGTACTAGGCCGGACAGATTTGGGCCGGACAGAGTTTTGGGCCAAGGATGTGTGGCCCAGTTTGGAAAGAAGTTGCTCGGTTAAGGCAACGCTCGGTTGGACCGAGCTCCATGTTTGGCGGAGGCGAAGCCAGTCAAGTTAAGTGATCGGCGCCCGGAAAGGCATGGTCAGCCGAGGTACCTGTTTGCTCGGCAGGAAGGCCGACCACAGTTAAGCACGAGCTGTCCTGAGCTCGGCTTCGCCGAGATGTTGCCTAGCCCGGTCCTCATTGAGCTTAGCCAGTTGAGTGCTTGGACATGAAGCACAGCACGGCCGTTGGCGGACAAAATGGTGCAGCTCGGCTGCCAAGCTCCCAGCAGAGTGAGCAGGCAGTTGAGATTAGGTTATGCTCAGCAGGATTTGTGCTGACGAATGGGATAGCAGAGCCACGTGTTGAGAGACCATTGGGAGCAGGTTTGGGACGCAGAAGGGTATATAAGCATGTTTGCGCCCCCCATACGCGATATGCGAACACTCTCTAAGACACTCTTACACTCAAACACCCCCTCTCTCTCTCTCTATCCCAAGGTGTGTGCTGACTTGATCGTCGGAGGGGTTTTCCGACCACACACCGCCGGGTAGCTCACCACCGTTGTGCTTTCAGGTGATCAGACATCGACGGAGCTTGGAAGAAAGGAGTACGGGCTTGCCGGAATATTTGCTCCCTGTACATATATCATGGATAATATATAAAAAAAAATTATGGATATAAGTTTTAAAATAAATTTTATAATGATAAAGTAATTTTTTATATAAAATTTCAGTAAAAATTCAATATAATAGTAATATCACATCATCATTAATATATGATATCACTAACTAATAGTAAAGAAACACAGAGGATGAACCTCACATGTCAAATGTAACTAACAATTCAATAAATTCCATATCTTCATTGAGATTATAATTGCATGTCAATAATAATAGACATCACCATTGTATTGAAATTTTCATAGATAATAATATGACTTATCGTAATAACTTTATTTGTAATAAAAAACAACCATTATTATTCTCATAATTTTAAAAATTTTATTGATATTTCACTTTAAATAATATTTTATAATTTTTTTATTTAAAATATTTTCTTTATATTTTAAAAAAAAAAAAAAAAATCAAAACCCAGGGGCACGTGACCCCCTTCGTCCCTCTGTGGCTCCGCCACTGAATATGAAGCACAAGATACATTTATTTATTTTTTAAGATAATAATATTCTTATTTAATGATTTCATTTATATTTTATCTACCTTAGTGCAAAGTGTAAACAGAATTACAAGATACAGGCATTGTTGTCTTAAAAATTTAATAAGTGTGTTATGTATTTCACACGTAACTTGATTTTGTATAATTTCTAATGAAAGGTGTTAAGTGTAAAGGTGATTAACTATTGAGTTTTGAAATTTAGAGGGCAATAATTTAAGTAAGTTTACTATAATTTATCCTAATAAAAAAAAAGCTAAAAAATTTATTATTGTTTTTGCTCAGATGGGATTTACATAAAATAAACTCTTGCTTTAGTTCGCCAATTTTAACGGGAAATACATATACTCTTTCTGAAAGTTAAAAATGTAATCCTACAAGGCTCTGTTAGCTTAAATCTGGGACTGGTATTGACTCTTCAGGCACTAATTAGGATTATTTAATTTAATTTAATTTAATTTAATTAGGATTAGTGGTATCTAGCTGCCTCCAGTTTGAGAGTTTCTAAGGCTTTCTGAATTCAAAATATATATATATATATATTTCTCTCTTTTGCCTTTTTGGATGTGAAATCTAATTAAAGAATCTTTAAAGTTGTAATTTTTTTTATTTTTTATTTTTTTTGGAGTTTCTAAGGCTTTCTGAATTTTATGTATATATATATATATTTCTTTCTTTCGCCTTTTTGGATGTGAAATCTAATTAAAGAATCTTTAAAGTTGTAATTTTTTTTTTTTGTTGGTACATTGGAAAGTAACAAAACAAAGGGACTAAGCCTTATCTCCTCCAGCCAGGTGGACAATATCCGTAACTAAAGTACTGTGGATTTCCTCAGGTGGATCATTTATAACAAGAAGTTCAACAAGTTGATTTGCATCTAATTTTGCGAGAGCATCTGCACATACGTTTCCTCCCTTTCGAACATGTTGGACTGAGCAATTGTATCCTCTCAGGATGATCCTTGAGTCTTCCACAATCCCCTTGAATGGGCATTTCTCTCCAGGTTCTTCAGTTAGAAACTATACCACTTGTTCCGCATCGGTTTCAATGATCACTTGGTTCATGCCTTGTTGAGGGATTATTGTGAATCCTTTGTAAGCTGCCCATAGCTCAGCTTCTAAGCTAGTGCACCTCTCCAATCTGCTATAGTATCCAATTATCCATGATCCTTTCTCATCTCGGAATAGCTTTCCAAATCCTCCATTGCCATCCTTGCTTCAGGTGCTTCTATCCTTATTGAGCTTAATTTCACCTGCAAGTGGATAAGACCACATTCGTAAGCCTTTAGATTGCAATGGAGTAGTAACATCTAATTTAAAAGCCCGAGAGATTTCTTTGGATTAATCAAGAATAGTTTTAACACTTTCTTGTAGGGGTGTTCGCGGTTCAGTTATAGCCGAAAAACCTCTAATCCATCATCCATCCACCGGATTGGTGGATTGGACAAAATCAATCAACATCCGTCCGCTGAATTAACGGATGCGAATTAAGCGGATTGGTGGATTAGTGGATGGATGCGAATCGGTTTGGCGGTTTAAACTTATACTATAACTTGCCAACATTTTTTTTTTCTTTTTTATAACAATCCAACTCAACATAACCAAAAGATTATCAAGTAAATTGTCAAATACAAATAATAAATACGTATAAAAAAAACCATGCATTATCAAAACTATTTCATTACTTTTTTTTATTGAAAAACTATTTAATTTTTTTTTAAAAAAAAAATAACAAAATTAAGCCTTATATTTCCCATACAAAAATACCAAATATCAATACTTGCCATTTGATAAAAGTATTTTCAAATTGAAAAAAAAAATTAAAAACGTAACAGAATATCTAAACTTTTTTTCAATTAAAAATACAAACAGAATCTCTGAATAAATTGAAAATACAAAATCTTACAAATTACTAAGAGTACTCGCGGTTTGGCAGTTCAGTTGCAGCCAAAGGAATCTCAAATCCGCCATCCGTCCAAAACTAAGCGGATTGGAAAAAATCAATCTGCAACCATCTGCTGTCGCATCCGTCCAAAATACGCGGATCGGTTCGATTAGGTCGGTTTGGACGGATCAAAATATTCGCTGTTCACCCCTACTTTCTTGAATACTAATCTGTTTATTTTCAAAAATCATTTTGTTGCGACTTTTCCAAATAATCCAAAGAGATATAATGAATAGATAAGGCAGACGATTCTCCCCTTTCATGTTCCCTCAGACCCAATCCTTAAAAGGCATTGAACTCATTCTCAAGTACCGCTGTGGCTTGAAAATATGGATCCAAACACTCTTAGTTTTATGGCAAAAGCGTAATAAGTGATCTAGATCCTCCACCTCTTCGTAGCTAAGGCATTTTGGGTCTTCAGTGAGACCCTTTATAGATCTCAAGTTGTTAATCAACACTTTCCCATGTAGCACTAGCCACAAAAAACTTTTATGCTTTAGTGGAATTTTCAGTTTCCAAACCCAATTCCAATCCTCCTCCAGATTTTGATTATTCACAATAAGGTCATAAGCACTAGGTATAGAAAACTCCCCATCAGGAGATTTCATCCATCCAGGTTTCTCGGAGGTTGGATTTTCAATATTTTCGAGACAATAGGAAGGGGAAAAGTATTATAAATATATGCCTCATCCCACTCCCCATTCGCATCCAACAAAGAATTCACTTTAATATTCTCAAAGTTTGTATCTTGATTAGTGTGGGTTATGTTGACCTCATTCAAGGCCTTATCCTCACACCATCAATCTTTCCAGACTCTCACATTTGAATCCCTACCACTGGTCCATTTAATCCCCTTGGACATGAGGTTTCTGGTATTCATGATGCCTTCCCATATGTGAGATGACAATCTACTCTTTCTTTTGATAAGAAATGATTGCTTGCCCAAATATTTATTTTTAAGAACCTCCACTCAAAGTCCTTTCTCACAATTCAACATTCTCCATCCCAACTTGGACAGGATGGCTAGGTATTGATCCCTAGCATTCCTAATCCCCAATCACCATCCTTCTTTCTTTTACACACTTGATGCCAATTAACAAGATGAACCTTTTTCCTCTCCAAAGTATCCCCCTAAAGGAAATTGCAATTGATTCTATCAATATCATCACACACCTTACGAGGGATTTCCATAGTTTGCACGGTATAAGCTGGGATTGCATTAATAACTGATTGAATCAAAGTTGCCCTCCCTGCCAAAGATAGGACACCAGTTTTCTAACCAACCAACTTTTGTTGCAGCTTCTCCAATATAGAATTAAAGTGATTTTAATGTAAAAGAGAACCCCTAAATACTTGCCCAAATCCTAGCTTAAGGGGATTTCACACAGGTTACTCAAGTCTTTGGCCTTCCTTCTCTCAATGTTAAAAGAAACAAAAAGCTTAGACTTAGATAAATTAACCTTTAGCCCAGAAATCTGGCTAAACTCATTCAACACTTCAAGGACAGTTTTACAGTTTGTAGCATCAGCTTTAGCAAAGAGGATCAAATTATCTGCAAAGAACAAGTGTGAGATTATGGGACCCTTATTGGACATGCTAAGACCACACCATTCCTTATCCTTCACTTTTTGATTTATCATGTTCGATAACCTCTCCATGCATAGAACAAACAGATAAGGGCATAGAGGATCCCCTACCTTAGACCCTTGCTAGGTCTAAAGTCCTCAAGGGGTTCTCCATTCCAAATAATAGCAGTGCTTAAGCTAGTGACACAATTCATGATCAAATCCACAAATTTACAATCAAAATTGAATTCGAGAAGAGTTTGTTGAAGAAAACTCCAAGAGATATTATCATAGGCCTTCTCTAAATCAACTTTGAGGATCATATGACGAACCTTACCTTTTTTCTTCCCCAGGGAATAGATGGCGTCTTGGGTTATAATATTGTTATCACTGGTTGATCCTCTCCGGGATGAAACTACTCTGGTTGGGACTGATAATGGTATTAAGAATAGGCCTAATACGACCCACAAGGATCTTGGTGATGAATTTGTAGATGACATTACGAATGCCAATGGGTCGGAACAGTTTAACAATTTTAGGGTTATCAACTTTAGGTATAAGGGCAATGAGGGTTCTATTTATCTCCTTTGGGATAGTTCTAGTATTAAAACATTGACGCACAAAATTAGTCACGGATTTCCCAACAATATCCCAGTACGTATGGAAAAAAATGGCTTGGAACCCGTCCCTCCCAAGCGCTTTGAAAGCTTTGATGTTTTTAATGGCTCTCCAAACCTCATCATTGGTGATATCCCTACCAAGGTCTAAGTTCTCCTCAAGGCTAATGTGACAAGCCAAGTCGTTCCAATGGGTGAGGGAGATGGTTGGAATGAAAGAAAAAAGGTTTTGGAAAAAGTCATTCACCATTCTTTTCAGAAACTGAGAATAAGTTCATTATCCAAACATTGAAGATTGTGAGAATAATTAATGGCTTAAGAGGTTTGGATACAATTAATTCGTCCTAACAACCAACGTTTCCTCTTGAAAATCTTACCAAAAGCATTTCTATTCCACTTCACCGCTGTACTGGCCACGGAGTCAAATTTTTTCAGAAACTAGTTTTGATTAAAATCCATCTAGATATCTTCAACAATTTTACAAAGCCTTCATGAGTAATCCAAGCAGCTTGAAATTTAAAAGAGTTCAAATTAGAGCTAGTGGAAATATTACCTTGGGTGAAAACCAATAACGGTGAATGATCAGAGTAAGTACAAGGAAGGTTGTGCACAAACCCTTCAGGAAACAAAGTTCGCCATTCCGTGTTATTGTAACATGCCCGAGGGATACCTGTGAGCGCTAAACAGTCCAGACCCTAGATTTCTTTGATCTAGTCTTACGAGTGCAATGTGTAACATAGATGAGAGTCCAAATTTGGCAACTTTTATAGAAAATCAATTTTATTACAAAACCCTTGCTAGAACTGGACTACATCACCAGATCTTAGAGTCGCCACCTAATATTTCGGAAAAATTAGGAAACTTGTGACTTGTGCCAAGGCCACTGTTCGTTGTAACCAAAGATGCTTGGCTCAGAACCTTAGGTATGAGAGGGGAAGGTCATTAAGCACCCCTGCTCACCCGATCAAAAGATCGGCCTTTACTAAACCATGATATGAGTAACTTTATATGTTCATGTTCCGATTAGTTAATAAATGTTAAAATTTATTATATGAAACGAACAAGTATAGACTATGCCATTCATTTTGGAAGAACTTGATTTCATGTATTTTAAAAGAGTTTTGAAGACATACAACTCAAAGAAATTGAGTCTACAAACTTGAAAATCAACATCATTCCAAATTAAGCGACGCAACCTCCATCCACTGGCATTCATACAGTTATATCAACATAGTAAGAAAAACACACACAAGTGGGATGATAAAGCATAAAAACTTACATATTTACTGACGTCTCACAAACAACTACAAAACAAAATTAGAAAATATGAATGATCCTAGATGCAAAATTCTAATGCAATATATACATATACAAAAATGCAACTAAACATTCGGCTGCTAATACATGACATATGAATTATCTCAACACATAAGGTAGCACGTAAAATCACATAGGAATTGATTAAACCCACAGATGCAAATGAGCCGAATCTTAATGCATGAAATATGAGTGCAAAACATGGATATGATGAAAAATAAAACATGATACTTATTTACAGATATAAATAAATAAATGAAAAATGATAGAAAGAAGGAGGATGGGAAATTATTACAACACCGAATAAAAGACGTGAGGTAGGAATTATTACAACAAATGACTATCTAATTTAAACATAAGTTGAATCTAACAAATCAAACAAAATAATAATAATAATAATAATAATAATAATCGAAAAAATATACTTATATTTGAGAGAAGCGTGTGTGTGACGATTTCATTCACCACCGCACGACAAAACATACATTATTATTATCGTATAATAATATAATAATATACAACATAATATAATTAATATATTATTATATTATTTACATTATTATTAGAATAAAAAAACTAAATATTTAAAAAAAAATTATTATATATTTAAAGATGAGAGAAATAAAAAATAAATAAATGAGAAAAGTGCGAACACTCAGCTTTGGAGGAAAAGATGAATTTTCTGATTACCAAACTTTCTTTCTAACACCCTCACGATTACAAAGTATGTTTTGAGTTCTCAAAAAGAAGTTGCAAGTTTAAGCTTTGATGGAATTTTTGGGTGGTATATATCAGTAGATAAAAGGTTTAAGATTTGTTTAAACAAAAATTATTTTTTCAAAATTTTCTCTTTTCAAGACTTTGTGAAACAAAAATTTTTCAAAATCTTCTCTTTTTCCCCCCCTCTTTTTTTACTCCTTTTTAACAATAAAATGAGGTGGTATTTATAAACTTCTCAAACAATCAAAACACATGGCTAATCATGTGGTATTTTCAAAATACATGGCTTGCCATGTGATATCTCAAAACCATGTGGCTTGCCATGTGGCGTAAGAGCTGATTTTTCCAAAATTGCTAAATTTTTCAGAAAATAAAAAATTCAGAAAAATATTTTTGAATAGGTCTAAAATAATTTGGCCAAAACGGGTGTAAGGTTGGAATTAAACCTTAAACCTGACTTTTCTGCTAAGAAATTCGTAAAACAACACATTCCAATTTTTATCATTGGGTGTTCGAAAGAAAGCGCCCAAGTCTTAAGGTCAATCAAAATGGGGTGTTTATAATTGCCCCTCTTTAATAGAGCTCGAAGTCATTTTATGATGTGAGTGAATATCAAAGCTCGAAGACGACCTTTTTGACAAGCCCGTAAGACTTGAGCAAACAAACAAGACGTAGATGCATTTGGTTGAACCCGAGGATTTCCTACGTATCCTTTTGCAAGGAATCAAACTAGCGTAGTTTAGGGTCAAGATGCAAATGACATGCTAAAAATGCAATTTAAAAGTTGGATTTACATGTTCGCGAAGCCCTTTTTTTTTAAAATTCATGATTTACGATGCAATGCAACAGGTAATATACGAGGCAAGCCTCGTTCAAATGATATGAAGCATAACAAGGGATACAATCCAAACGCACTCACATAAGAGAAAGAAATGTAATCGATGAATAGCTTTAACCTACAATCCAAAACAGGGAAGGTGTTAACCGAACACGGTGTGAACCGACAACCCGAAAAAGGGATAGTATCGTCATCCCGAAGAGACGCCAGCATTAACCGATGAAAAAGGTTGTAATCAAATGTTGGTGTGAATAAATTGTAACCAAGTGATGCAACAGTGTGATAATTATAACCATGCAAATAATATGCTAATGCAATCAAAAGTTTAACTCTTTTTTCTTTTCTTTTTGAAAGTGCATGATTTATGCAATGCAATATGTAATATATGGTAAGGCAAGCCTCATGCAAATGAAGCATAACAAAAGAGTACAATCTAAACACACTCACATGAGAGGAGAGAAAAGGGTTTTAATCAAACAATGAGACCCAAACTGTACCTCAATAGGGGATTGATTTCAACTGGGAAAAGGAGAAAAGGGTCTTAACTAATGCGAGACCTAGATCGTACCTTAATACGAAATAGGGGATGGGTTTCAACCAGGTAAAGGAGAAAAGGGTCTTAACCAATATGCGAGACTTAGACTGTACCTCAATACGAAATAAAGCGATGGTTTTCTACTGGGTAAAAGAGAAAAGAGATCTTAACCAATATGCGAGACCTAGACCATACCGCAATACGAAATAGGACTATGTTTTCAACTGGGTAAAAGAGAAAAGAGGTCCTAACCAATATGTGAGACCTATACTGTTTCTCAATACAAAATAGGGGATGGCTTTCAACAAGGTAAAGGAGAAAAGGTGTAACCAAATGTTTGAAAAACTCAAGTAATGTGAAATTGGAACCAAGAGATGCAACAGTGTGACAATTGGAACCATGCATGATAGATGTAATACATAGTGCAAGTGTGATGGTGAATGCAAAAACACAAAAGGACAATGTGAGACATACAATATGCAATGTGATGGATATGATGCAAAAATAATATGAGGGATGTACAACAGATAAATACACAAAATAATTTTCTTGGTTCAAAATTTTCTTATTTTTTGGGTTTTTTCTTATTTTTTTTGGAAATTTCTTTTTGAATTTTTTTTGATTTTCTGTTGAAAATTTCTTTTTGATTTTTTTTTTGAAAATTTATATGCATACCATATATACATTTACATACAAATGATATATAAAAATACGTATCACATACATAAACATATATATATATATACGGGAACATACATATACATATATATATATACATACGAACACATATAGACATACAGATACATATATGGTATACGTATACATATTATATACATACCTCCCTCTCTCTCTCTCTCTCTCTCTCGGCCATGTTCGTCTTCGTCGAGCGCCATCTCTGGCTCGCAATTTCAACAATCACGGCGCGCCTGATGTGGACTTGCCTTTTTTGCGCACCCCCGCCTTTCGGAAAGGGTTTGAAAAGAAGGCCTCACAGTTCGGACTCCCGCGGTTCTGAATCTAGTCTCACAAGTGCAATGTAAAACTGATAATCACCAAAGAGTCCAAATCCGGCAAATCTTTTTGGAAAATCGATTTTAAATAAAATAGTGCCAAAATTGGATTGATTTGCCAGATACAGAGTCACCGCCTAAATATTTTATTTTTTTGAAAAAATTTAGGAAATCCTGACTCGTGCCAAAGGCCACGTGTCCGTCATCACCAAAGTTGCCTCAGCTCGGGAACTTGTGTACGAGAGGGGAAGGTCCTGAAATGAGCACCCCCGCTCGCCCGATCAAAGATCGGCCTGTACTAATCATGATATGTCATTTTATAAACCTTATGCGTTCTTATTCCAATTATTTAGACTAGCTTTACTATGTGATGCGCACACGCAAGTATAGACTAAAATTGCAAGAATTAGAACAATTCAACTCATGTTTGTTTGTGAAAATGGTTTGAATTTGCCACTCTCAAGTGGGCTTAAAAGATGTGATTTTTGCTACCAAACAAAGTGGGCTTAAAACAAGATTTGCCACAACAAAGTGGGCTTAAAACTCACATTCGTTGAATCGTTCCAATTCAAACAATCAAGCCTTCATCCACAGGCATTGATGCAGTTTAGCAAGTAAGCACACAACCTTATGGCACGCATGCGAATCATGGGAACATGGCAATCACACTCATGCAAGTATGCTAAAGCATAAAACTTACCGAGTACTCCGAGCCAAGAAAGAAAACAAAGTTAGAAAAATACATGATCTTAACTATGTTAAGTGACTAATGCAACACATGCAATGATGTAACTAAATAGGCTTGGCTACATAATCATGGTATTAGCAACACTTTGATAGCATGCTTTGAAACACGTATTCAAAGAAGTATTGAAATTGCAATGCAGTTTGAATGATGCGCCGAGCCTAGGTGCATGCAAGACAAATGAATGGATGCAAGCATGCAAGCATAAGGTATGCTAATCAAAACATGATCCCTAATCTAACCATCGAAAGTGATTAAATAAAAGGGAGAAAGATGTGGGGTTGGAAAACATGCACACACGCACGCACACTTATTACAACATTACACCCTCGCGAAGGAGGGTCCGAATGAATAAGGTAACTAGCTACGCTAATTAAGCTATCTATTACAAAGCTCGAAACTAATTAACTATTCTAGTTAACGAATTATTACAAACCGAATTAAGCTAATTAATTACAAAATGAATTAATTAACTAAATAGTTACAACACTTGTATGAATGAATTAGCTACAATTAACTAATTAAGAAAAGCAAGTAAATGGCCTCGAGGGGTGAGGGATGCATGCATGCTTGGTTTCTCCACCTGAAAATGCCACCGCCTAGCCATTGTAGCCTCTGTTTGCACATTTTTTATCACTGAAAATTGCACCAACTTCCAGAACACCTCTGCCCCACCTCTAGAACACACTGAGCAAAATTCTTCATTGATGGCCAGTTGACCACCAATGGTGGCTGGTCGACTGCTACTGGTGGCCGGTCGGCCACCCTTTCCCTAAACTTCCTTTTTTGCTGCAACAGAGAGCAAATAGAGGCAAAACAGTGTATTCTCAAGGTTTTTTTGTACTGTTACTCTCCTTATCATTACACAAGCTCAAAGAAGCGTAACTCTTGGCCCTCAAACCATCAACCAAGCATTTTTCATGCATGATGGCTAAGGAACCAAGCTTGTACAAGCTTAATGAATAGACAAACAAGACTAAAACAACCACCACCCTATCATGCATGATCAAGGGTAATGGTGACCAAGGAAAATGGCACATTTCATCACTTTTGAGTATGAAATGTCCCATTTTCCTAGTGTTCGAATTAACGTCCGATCTGAACACATGCAATGTAACATGAAAGATGCTTATCTTGCCTCTTTTACTTGTCATGTTTTGTTTACTCATTTTAGATTACCAATCCATTCTTTAATTGATTAAGTCTAAGGTGAGTGTCCTCTAATGGAAGAGGTGTCAACCAAGGGATGGTTTAAGGCAAGAGAGAGGTCATGCCTTTGATTAGTAGAAACCCTCAAAAGAGGATTGAAACCATTAAGCACGAACCTCGATCTCAAGCTTAAATACAACCCGAAGATTAACCAACCCTCAATGCAAATGAAAAAGTGAAGCAAAGAGGGAGGTTGCAGAGATTTTAAGTGCTGGAATTAGGCATGAAAAAGCATTAAAACATGCTACCAAGACACACTAATGATGCTCAATGCCTAGAAACACTAAGCTAGTGAAGGAAATTACACCACAGCTATGCAATACAAAGCTCAAAAGCAACAATCAGCCCAAAATAGATGCAAAATAGCCCAAAATATAGCTTAAAACATTCTGAAATTAAGCTAACATAAGCTAGAATAATAGGCTAAAACATGAAGCATGCTAGACTAGTAAGCAAGACATAAGGAGGGAAGGCTATCTCCTCCATTTTTGGACTTCAAAACATGTTTTTATCCACTGAAATAGCTCTGAAAAATAGTGTTTAAAAGCTTGGAAAAAGATAGCAAAAGGGTGGGAAACACAAGGGCAATGGCCTCCAAAACAAGGTATAAAGAAGGGTTATCAACCCCTCAACCTTTAATGGCCTTAGGACCCAAGCTTCAGCCCAAAAACACAGAGTTTTTATAACCCAAAATTAGTTGGAAAACATGCTGGAATGAAGACAAGAGTAGCTAAAAAAAATAAGCTAAAACATGGAGTTACACTACAACCATGCAAAAGACTACTCATACAACACAAAAAGCCTAAAACAGAGCTAAAGCAGCCCAAATCAGAGGCAAAAACATGCTGGAAATAAACTAAGTTAAGATACAAAAACATGCTAACATATGAAGCTAACTAGGCATGCAAAAAAGACACAACGAGGGGAGGCCAACCCCTCCAATTTTGGACTTCAAAATAAGTTTTTTGCCACTGAAAATCCTTCGAATTTTAGTGGTTAAAAGGCCAAAAAAAGTTGGTTTGAAAGTGATGAATAATTGCACAAAAGCTTAACAAGCAAAAGAGCATGAAGGGTGGACAACCCCTTAACTCAAAATAGCCTCAAACCACCATTTTTAGGTCATAAAAACAGAGGTTCTTGTAGTTGAAAATTAGGCCAAAAACAGTACAAAAAGATGGTAAAACAAGTTATGCAAAACAAGTTTAAAAGGTGAGTCTTATACCTCTTGAACCACAACACAATTTTAGGCAACAAAACCAAGCAAAATCACTTTCAAGAGCTTCAAGAAGACCTCCTAGAACCTCAGCTCAAAGATAACCAACTTCGATCAAGGACGTAAAGGCAAAGGAGAAGTGTATCTCTACTTGTATGCACAAAAGTTCAAGAGAGAGAGAAATCTAGAGAAAGAGAATTGTAGAGAGAGAGGCTCCCAAAATTTTCCAACCTCAAATGTTCTAACCTTCAAAACAATAGAGAAGACCCTCTATATATTGAAAAATGAGAGCTCAGGTCGAAAATATCAACAAAACAGACAACTAGAGCTTATGGGAGACAATTGGATGAAAATATCTACAAAATCTGAGCTTTTTTCACTAGTGGCCGACATTTTTCATTGGTGGCTGGTCGTCCACCAGTGGTGGCCGGTCGGCCACCAAAAATCTGCTTTCAGGCCCAACTTCAAACGGGCATGTCTCCTTCATTCGGACTTCTTTGCAGGTCATTCTTGAGTCTAAACTGAAGCCCCGGAAGTCTTGTTTCCAATGGTGGCAGCCTTACATGAAAATTCCAAGTGTGTAAGAAGATATGCTCATTTTAGTGAAGACTGCTCATTTCCAGCTCAATCGGATTGATACCTAACTTCAAACAGCCATATCTCCCTCATCTGGATTCGGCTTTAGGAGATTCTTGAGTGAAAAATGAAGCTCCGGAAGTCCACTTTCCAACGGTGGTGGCCTTATAGCTGAAATTTAGGTGTACAAAAGGATATGCCTGATTTAGCGAGGGCTGCTCGACTTTCTCTTAACGGTTCATACCCAATTTCTTCCCCAACTAGGTTTCTTCCCTCTCCTCCAATTTTCTTCAACTCCAAACCTCTAAATAAGGTGTTTTTAAAGATTTTTCAAAGAGTTCCCCTCTCTTTCATTCATTTACACTTTGTCCTTGCTCGGTTTATCGAAAAGCGCAACATTTAATGAAATGCGAGCCTCGGAACATCGTAGAAACTTTTTGGCAAAAAATATTTTGAAAGAGAGGGTTTTCAGGTCTAAAATCATTTTGGTCAAAATAGTTTTGGTCCAAAACGGGGTGTAAGGTTGGGATTTGACGCTCTCCTTGCCGAAGAAATCGAACCTTTGCATAGCATAGCCTTCGTCACGCCTTCGTCCTCGAACAATCAACCTGAGGCCCCCAAGTCTTAAGGGCGGTCAAAAATGGGGTGTCTACACCTGACAAATAGCAGTTAGACTGACCCCTATTGTCAAAGATTGCCTCGGCAATCCCTCTTCTTTGGCTTCTTCTTCTCTTCTAGCTTCTTAAATCGAGGCATGCGAGAGAGGCAGAGTAGAAAGCTGCAAACTCCCCCTACTATTATTCTACCAAATTTTCATTTGGCATTATACTTCCCCTAATATGAATTCTTCTCGTCATCCCCTCACTCTCTTCCCTGACCTTAATGATTCCCTAATTGAGATCACCAACTCCTCTAAGCCTCAACAGAGTGCCCCTACCCCTGCCCTTGTTTTCAATTTTCCTGCGATATTAGTCGAGCAACTGATAGCAGCACAGTCTGACATTGTTGCCAACCACCACACATTGACATCTTGCATGGAGACCGTGACAACGGTCTCCAATTTGTCCCGCCAGCTGCAAGATAGAACAAGTGAAGTACATCGATTAAACGCATAACTCTCCTTACTCTAGTGTATGTACAAGGATGCTCGAGTAGAGATTAGCAACCTGAAAAGCAAAACAAGGAGCTGAAATGACAGACAACCTTTGTGGCCTGATTCGGAGCTCCTTGGTGCTCTGCATTTGATGGCTAACGGGGAGTAATTTATTTCGGAAGCTTTGCCCATGCTGAGGTAGAGTCTTCAAGGGTTTCCCGAGAGTGATGATGTGGAGATGCAATTGTTGGTAGAGTCGAGCGACGAAATTGTCTACCAATGAAGTCAATTTGTAATCTTCGTCGCCGGGTTGTTGCTGGAAAATCGAGAAAATGTCCCCTTTTGTTTTTTTGTATTTTCAATTTTTTTTCTTTTGTTTCTTTATCCTTTTTTTTCCCTTTCTGTTTTTGCTTAGGAATGAGTACCAATGCTTCAGAAGATTTTTCGTTTTTTGTTCTTTTTCAATATATATATATATTTGTAATCGGGGGGCTTCACCCTAAAGTTTAATACAATGAAGTTTTGTTCTGCACATCATGGCGTGAATAGCATAGCACTTAAGCATGAAAACATTCTATTTGAACTTAAATTTGAGAATGATTGCATTTGAATAAGTTCCGAATTGGACATTAAGCCTTCAACTGACCAGGAAAAAAAAAGACTCAATGAAAGGAAAACAAAGCAAAAGCAATCCAAAAAACACTCCAAAAACACCTATTGACACTTGCTAGAATGGAAAAGACACAAAACTTCATCGCGGGCATGATTATAAACACCGCAGACGCGACAATAAGAGGTGCGATTTAGAATATCGCAGGCACGATGTCGCAAAACAAGATTGAAAGTAAAAACCACCTGGCAATAGCTCGGACAACCGCCCGACTAAAGGGTTTTGTTACATTGTCGAAGACAATGATTATGCACTTTACAGCGAGTGATTGACAATGTAAATGGAGACATTTGAGAATACAGGGGAAAAACATAAAACCTGACTTGATTGTGCCCCTAGTTCATCACTTTGACATTTATTTATTTATTTATTTATTTTTTTGATTTTCTGTTAAAAAGGTTTTGACCAATATGAGAGTTATATTAGCATACTTGTTCCACTATCTGTTTTGAAATCATGTAAGCCAAGTTGCGAGTACTGAAAATTTTCCTGTTTTTTGGATTCAATGAATGGTTTGGTTTTGCAAAAATGAAATAATTTTTGAGAAAATCAGTCAACTTCACTAAAAATCATCAAAACCAATTTTTGCGAATGATCACTACCCGACCAACATGAAATTAACCCTTGAGATGCACAAACTAAAATTAGATAACCCGAGGAGGATATACTACATTATCACTGATACTACATTATCATTGAGCTTGAGGTAGAGGCACACTCATACTTCAGAAAAATGGCGAGGCCTGAGAAGGTGCACCTGGAATGCAATCTCGGAATTTGCCGAAGTTGAAACACCCTAAGATGCTCCAAATTTTCCCTCTTGTCTTTTGCTTTGCAGTCTGGAACCTATATAGCTTCAGATAGGTCCTTGTTCTATTGTTCTCACATAACTTGGGTTGAACCCGCAGTTTTATGAAAGAACAAATCCTGTTTTGCACAAATGTTGAGAATGGCACGGCACTCTAAGCATAAAACAATTTATTTTTTAAAATGAAATTGAGAAATGAGTTCTCAACCGGGTATTGAGCCTACGACTGACCACAGTCAAAACGACTCAACAAAAGGAAAAACAATGTAAAAACAACACAAACACACTATTGACACTTAAAACGACTCAAAACAAGAATCAAGGCAAACAAAACAACACACACGACACTCAGATGTGTACCACCAGTGAGAGACCTCTTAGTTCACGAGAAGCCAGTTTCTTCGGGTATTGTTTCCTACCCTTTCTCATTTGTGATTCTCACATCACTCTGGCACTCAATCTCTTGTTTTTTGAAAAAGCCCTTTCCGCACTTTTTCTCTCAGCGCACATCTCTCTATTCTTTAATCTCTCTGATTTTTTATCCCTCCCCTGGGTGGTTGACGGATAAGCAGGAAGTCGTAGGCTCTTGCCCCTAGTATTCTACTAGATTCTCCTTCTTCCGCTCATAACTCGTGAATTTCTCCCACAGAGGGGTTGCACTAGAACTAGGTGTGCAGCAGATCCGCAACTGACATCGGTTGACAATGCCCTTGGCTTAGCTTGATTGTCCCACCGGCCAGGTATACAATTGATTGGTCTCACACATTGCATTTTCTACGCTCCCATTCCGGGTCAGATACCAATTTGGGTGTAATCATCCAGATGAGGGAATCGAATATCCCGCTCCATTTCCAGTTCGTGCTTCGCACTTGGCTTGATACCTTGCTGCTTGGAGGATGTGAGAGCTTTTTTTTGCTGTTAGCTTCAGTTGTGCCCTTTCTGGCGAATATGGTGCCCTTTCCGACAAGTATGTTGACAAGGGGGAAAAGACAGAAAACCTGACTCAACTGTGCCCCTAGTTCATCATTTTGACCATTTTTTGTTTTGGCTTTCAACTAAAACAATTTTAATCAATATGAGAGTTAGATTAACATGCTTGTTTGATTTTCTGATTTGAAATCATGCAACTCAGGTTGTGAGCACCAAAAATTTTCCTTTCTTTGGGTCCAAGAAATGGTCCAGTTTGAAAAAAAAAAGAATAATTTTCGAGAAAATTAGTCAACCCCATTAAAAATTCTCAAAAACTGTTTTTGCAAATGGCCACTGCTCAACTAACGCGGAATTTACTCTCGAGATGCACAACCTCAGATCTGAACTTGATTTGTCTTGCAGCTGAATCTTCTAACAGAATAGGACAACCGAATTTGAACGAAGACGAGCCAATTTGCACATGGATAGGATAGTTGAGTTTGAACAAGGATAAACCAATCAACATGAATGAGCCAAGCAGGCCAAAAAAGGTTGGGGCCGAACTTCAGGATGAAGTTGCCTACATATCACAAACATGGGAATCAGGCTGTACGTAGTTCCGGGTTGAGGTACACTCGGGTGTTGACACTCTCCTTTTATGCTCTAACTTTTGCCAAGGCCGCCCTTCCAGGTTTTCAACCTTCTGAGCTTTATTTTTCTTTTCTTTTCATTTCTTTTCATTTCATTTCTTTTGTTCTTTTCTTCTTTTTTTCATTTTTGTTTTTTTCTTTTCTTTTTCTTGCTCTAACTTTTGCCTGGGTTGCCCTTCTGGGTTTTCGGCCCAGGGAGCCTCTCAAGGGTGAAAGTTTAACCTATCCATGTTGATCAGTTTGAGATCTTGAAGCCATCTGAATCTAGTAGAATGGCTGTTGTTCGCTAATGATGTAGGAGTCCATCCAATGGGGGCTGAAGTTGCACCTAGTGTTGCGGATAGGAACTCGATTGTCCTTCAACAATAAATTTTCTTCTTCCAGCTGCTGGAATTTAGCTTTCTTACTAGTCTTCATTGGTTTGCGGAATGACCCATCTTTTGAATCTTTGAGCACAACTGACATTTTTTGCTCCTAGTTCAAGGGCTGCTTCAAACCTAGCTTTACAAGCTTCATTTGATAACATCTGAACTTATTGCCCCTAGTATAAGGGTTACTTCTGATTCGGCCATACAAGCCTCATGTTGTGATTGTTTGTTTGAACATCCTGAGTCAAGGTTCAAAGTTTGAAAGCAAAAGGGGACGAGGCTCGAGGCTGAGAATGATCCTATGCTGCACAATCTCAAGAGCGATTCCACACAAGTCTTCGCAGGACCACGCAAAACATTTTTTTGAAATCTTTTAAAAAAGCGACTAATCGCTTGCGTCGAAGACAAAGTAGAACCAATCTGGATCAAGCCAAGATCCTTCTCAGTACTCACATTAACAAGCATGATCTCATTCATTAAGGGCTTAGCATGCCTCTCTTTCTCTCAGTTGATCAAATTTTTACAAATCCTGAGGAATTCCTCCCTCTTTGTTTTTCAACACAGTGTTTGAAAAGTTTTGAAAAACTTAGGTCAATGCAATGATTTCAAGGCATAGAAAAGTAGGTGAAAATCTCTGTCGTTTCATTCAAATCTTCAGGCACAACTGGCTCCATGGCAGAAACAGACTCAAAAGAAATGGTGTAAAAGACCAACACAAAACAAGCAAGTGATGTCCGAGGTAACACCCCTAAAATCACCTGACTCTAACACAACAGGACTGACTCGATACAACAAGACAGACTCGACTGACTCAATACAACACAACAAGACTGACCCAACACCCAAGTCAGAAAGTAAAATAAACAGCATTCGCAAATGCTCAAAACAGTGCATGCCATCTGCCACATCTGGAGTAAACTGAGTGCCATCCGCAGGTGGTTCATCCCCCGATCAAATGATTACATTATCCCCCAAGTTCACTGATCTAGTGCCGATAGACTTTGCAGGGCCTAGTGCGACAATGACCTTGTTATCAATCAGATCTTGTATTTCGTGGCGAAGACGAAAACACATGTTAGTGTTATGGCCGGCTTGCTGATGGAAGGCACAGTACTAGGCCGGATCATGTGAGGGATGGAGGTTATTCGGGAGAGGCCGAGGCTCAAGGGGTTTGAGATGGCCTTTTTTGATCAACACACCCATGGCTTTAGATAAGGACATATAAAGCGGGGTGAAGAACCTCTGGCCTCGGGGTGGGTACTTCGAGGTTTGTGAGGTTGTGTTAGATGTACCGGCGAAAGGGTCAGCAGGTGTTGACTGGGTTTGTTGATCTCCGACAGATGTAGGACTGTAGTTGAGAGGGGTGTTTCTGGTATGACATCCCTTTTCCCGACTTGCCCCTTGATTCAGAATGCTCTCATCCTGAGTGGCAAAAGTGCCATCCACAGTCTTTGCAACAACTGCCAGCACTTGTTGTTTGTTCAGCCCTTTGTCATTCAATGCCTTGATAGCCCACCGAAGTTGTGCATAAGGATCAATACCTGTCCCGGCTTCGTTTCTACCACTTGCTTTAGCTTGGCCAAGGGATTGGGTCGCTATATCAGAGCGGAGCTCGGTTGTTGTCGACATGTCACCACTCAGATCTGAGATGGCTTCAGGTTAGTCATTTTCAGTTACAGCTTGCCCCAAGATTGAGGAGCCTTTTGGATCAAAATTTCTGACCCGTGTTGTGGTCGATAATGGAGCCAAAATCCCAAAGGCTAAATCTGCCACAGTTCTTTGCAAATCTTCAATCATGCTCCCCAGCTCAGAAGTAGTGGGTTCATGGGTTTGAGATGATTGGGGTTCCGAGACTGGATGTGTGGTAGGTACCCCAGATGGGCGTTGCATTTCGGCGTTGGTCTCACCCTGCATGGCGATTCCCCGGTTTAATGTCGCTATTATGGCCACAACTTCTTCCGATTTCTGTGCCATCACGGGTCTACTGAGTTGAACCAAGGTGATGTGACTGGTGACTGTCGGATCAGTTGAACCGGTGAGCCCTGACTGGCCTTTCTTTACCTTGCCATTGGCGAAGGAAACACTGCTTGCTTTTGAATAGAATCTCTGACCTGACAAAGTCTATCAACAAAAGTCCAATGTACCCGGGGGATATCGGAGCCTTTTGAAGCTATGGTTCCAGGACTACCTTGCAAAAGAGAAAACAGACAGCATCTTAGACTAGTTTCACTAGAATGGATATGAGCATAGCTGAATGACTGTGCTCTACATTGACTTCTGCCCCAAAACAAATATCCCAATACTGATACCCAGACTTGCAATTGATACATACATTCCTGCAGAGTTTCACTCTAAAGCACGTATCAAGCAAGTAAGAGCCAAAACACCCCTATGATGGGGTAGGGTTTCCCTATCCTAATTTCGTCAGGAACTAGGGGTTTGCTATGCAAGCAAACGGTTTCAAACAACCTACATTCGGGTGAGCAACCTGTCCTAGTTTGGAATGGTCTCTATGGCTTCCGATATGCAACAAGGTCGATTGGTCAAAAAGGGTGCCTCGGCGGTGATCCCGATCCGAGGTTTGTGTTCCCATCGTGGCAAAGCCTGTAATCGGTCAGCCTCATGGCACGCTTTTCCAAGCAAGCCTCCGGCAAACCGTTCAGGAATAGCAGATGGCAAACACTGTGACTTAGGCACACCAATGCAAATGCAATGCAAAGAAACACATAAGTGTAGATAAAACAACATATCATGAGTTCGAGTCAAGTTTTCTAAATCCCCAGCAGAGTCGCTAAAAACTGTAGACTCGACTTTCTTCGCGAGCCCCCCTTTTCGGAGAAGGTGCGAACTGGTCTTACTACAATTCGGACTCTTGTCACGGTTCTGAATCTAATCTCACAAAGTGCAATGTGAGACTGATAAACACCGAAGAGTCCAATCCGAAAAATCATTTTGGAAAATCATATTTTGAATCAAATAATGCCAAAATTGGACTGCTTTGCCAGATTACAGAGTCGCCACCTAAATATTTTATTTTGAGAAATTTAGGAAACCCTGACTCGTGCCAAAGGCCATGTGTCCATCATCACCAAAGTTGCCTCGGCTCGGGAACTTGGGTACGAGAGGGGAAGGTCCTGAAATGAGCACCCCCACTCACCCGATCAAAGGATCGGTCCCTACTACCATGATATGTTGTTTTATAAACCTCATGTGTTCTTACTCTGATTATTAATCTAACTTACTACGTGATGCGCACAACATACAAGTATAGACTCAATCACGAGAATTGGAACAAAACAACTCATGTTTGTTTTTGAAAATAGTTTGAAAATGCTACTCGCAAGTAGGCTAAAGCGCAGATTTGCCACCCTCGAGTGGGCTTAAAACAACATCATTTTGCCACTTCGCAAAGTGGGCTTAAAACTTGCAATCATCGAATTGTCCCAATTCAAGCAATCAAGCCTTCACCCACAGGCATTCAAGCAGTTAATCACTTAAGCAAATAGCCTCATGGCAAGCATGCTATCATGACAACACTCACACTTATGCAAGGATGCTAAAGCGTAAAAACTTACAGTGTACTCTGAGCCAAAACAAAAGCTAGTTAGAAATCATGCATGATCCTAACTATGTAAGATGCCTAATGCAACCCATGCAATATGCAACTAAATAGGCTCGGCTATCTAAGATGGCATATGAATGCAACAATTTGATACACGTATTCAAAGAAGTATTGAAATACGATGCAGTTTGATTGATGCGCCGAGCCCGGTGCATGCAAGAGAAATGAATGGATGCAAATATGCAAGCATAAGGTATGCTGATTGAAATATGCCCCTAAACTAACTATCGAAAGCGATTAAATAAAAGGGAGAAAGACGCGGGATTGGAAGACATGCACACACACACGCACACTTAGTACAACATTACGCCCTCGCGAAGGAGGGTCCGAATAAATAAGCTAAGCTAATTATTACAAAACAACTAATTAACTATTCTAGCTAATTAATTATTACAACACAATTGGAATAAAATAATTAATTACACGAACTAATTAAAATATTACAAAACGAATGAACTAACTAGTTATACAAACTAATCATAAGCAATGAAATGGCCTCGCGGGCGAGGGAGAGATGCATGCTCGGTCAGCGTCCGCTTGGAAATCCATTGCTTTGCTGTCAATTGCCTCTGTTTGCACTCGCCTTGGTTTCTGAACATTAAACCAACCTCCATACTGTTTCTGCTCCAAAACAGGATCATTTCTACACAAAATTGGACTGGTGGTCGGTCGGCCACAAAAAGTGGCTACCGGCCACCTCAACTGGCTGGCCGGCCAGTGAAAGTGGTCGGTCGGCCACTTGCTTTTCCAGGTTTTTGGTTTTGCTGCAACAGAGAACAACATAGGCACAGCAATGTATTTGCATGGAAATGTGTGTACTGCCACCCTCCTTATCATGTCTCAAGCTCAAAGGAGTGTGACACTTGGCCCTTAAGCCACCAATCAAGCATTTTCATGCATTAGTGAATGCACACATAAGACTCAAATGGCCACCACCCTATCATGCATGATCAACGGTGATAACGACCAAGAAATGCAACACGTTTCATCACTATGAGTATGAAACGTCCTACATTTCTTGTGTTTGGATTAACGTCCGATCCAAACACATGCAATGCAACACAAATGCTTATCTTATTCATGTTTTACTTGTCCACTTTCTTGTTTACACATTTTACATTACCAAGCCATTCATTAACCGGTTAGGTCTAATGTGAAAGTCCTCTAATTGGAAAGATGGCCTAAGCCACAAGTTCCTTGAGCATGAAAGAGGTTTCATGCTGTTGGTTAGTAGAAATCCTCAAGGGAGGATTAAAACCATTAGGCATGTGAACCTCAATTCCACATTCAAGTCATCAAGGGGCTCAAGACTACTTTCAAAGCGAATGAAAGATTGAAACAATGGAGTGGAATGACATATATTTCAGCACTGAAATAATATGCTAAGTAACTCAAAATCATGCAAACAACTCATGTAATGCATGGTTAAAGGCTTAACTCATTAAGCTAATGAAAAGGGTTGTGCCACAACCTTACAACACAAGCCTCAAAGGGCCAAACTGACTCAAAACAGAGTTAAAGCATACCAAAACAAAGGCTAAATCATGCCGAGATTGAAGCTTAAAAGGCAAGAAAATCATGCATACAAATTGGCTAACAAGCAAGGCATAAAGCACCACTCTCAAAAGCATTTAAAGAGTGATATATGTGAGAGATTGACAAAGGAATATGCTCTGAAATCACATGCTAGATGATGCCATATCATACAAATAACTCAAATAAAGCATGCTAAGAGCCTTAAAACACAACGCTAGTAAGGGCTGGTTACACTATAGCTATACAAAACGAAGCACATGTGACCAAGACCACTTGAAACAGAGTTAAAGCATGCTAAATCAAAGCCAAAAACATGCTGGAGTCAAGCTAACACAAGCTAGAACGATAGGCTAAAACATCAAGCACACTAGGCTAGTAAGCAAGATTGCACTACAAGTGTAAGAAACAAACAAGAGGTGCTCCAACCAGCCAAAAACAGAGTTAAAGTAGGTCAAAATAAAGCCTAAAACATGCTTGAACTAAGCTTCAAAAAGGGTAGAAATAGAAGCTCACTTATTAGGCCATCAACACATGCAAACAAAACACAAGGAGGGGAGGCCACCCCCTCCTATTTGGGACCTCAAAACATGGTTTTTACCGCTAAAAATTCTCTGGAATTCAGTGGTTAAAAGGCCAAAAAAAGTTGTTTTAGAAAGCTTTGAAAGATGGCACAAAAGCTTAATAAGCAAAGAGACAAGAAGGGTGGACCACCCCCAAACTCAAAAGAGGCTTAAACCACCATTTTTAGGACTGAAAAACAGAGTTTTTTTTCAGTTCAAAACCAAGCCAAAAATAGTTTGCAAAGGTGGCAAAACAAGTGTGCAAGACAAGCTTAAAAGAGAGGGAGTTATACCTCTTGAAGCTCAGCACCAATCAGCCACTTTCTTAGGCTCAAACAACCTTCCAACAGCCCAAAAATAGGTTCCAAGGGACCTCAGCCCAAAGATATGCAACTTTGATGAAGGATGTCTAGGCAAACTAGAAGTGTTTCTCTACTTCTATGCACACTCTCTTCTTATATGCACAAAAGGGTAAGAGAGAGAGAGAACTCTAGAGAGAGAGGAATGTAGTGAGAGAGGATTTTTAGAGAGAGAGGCTTCCAAAATTTGCTAACCTTTCAAAACAAGAGATATGGCCTCCATCTATAGCAAAAATGCAAGCCTTGGTCGAAATATTTGAATTAGGACAGCTGGAGGTTGTGTAGAACAGCTGGAGGGAAAAGATTTGCAAAATATCTGAGTTTTGGATATAAGTGGCCGGTCGGCTACCTTTCCTGGCCGGCCGGCCACCTTAAGTGGCCGACCGGCTACTTTTCTGGCCGACAGCAAAAATCTGCTTTGCATGTCAAACTTCAAATGGGCATATTTCCTTCATATGGACTCATTTGCAGGTCATTCTTGTGTCCAAATTGAAGCCCCAGAAGTAAGCTTTCCAATGGTGGCAGCCTCACATCAAAATTCCAAGTTTTCTAAGAGATATTCCTCTTTTAGTGAAGGTTGCTCATTTCCAGCTCAATCAGTTGATGCCCAACTTCAACCAACCATATCTCTCTCATCCGGACTCGGCTTTAGGAGATTCTTGAGTGTAAAATGAAGCCCCGAAAGTCCTCTTTCCAATGGTGGTGGCCTCATAGCTGAAATCCAAATGTACAAATGGATAGGCCCAATTTAGCGAGGGCTGCTTGACTCTCTCTCTTAACAATTCATGCCCATCTTCTTCCCCAACTTGGTTTCTTCCCTCTCCTCTTCTTTTCTTCAACTCGAAACCTCTAAAAAAGATGTGTTTAAAGATTTTTTCAATGCGATCACCTCTCTTTCATTCATTTCCACTTTGTCCTTGCTCGGTTTACCGAAAAGCGCAACATTTAACAAAATGCGAGCGTCGGAACATCGTAGAAACTTTGTTTCAAAAAATATTTTGAAAGAGAGGGTTTTAAGTTCTAAAATCTTTATGGTCCAAAAATGGGGTGTGAGGTTTGGATTTGACACTCTCCTTGCCAAAGAAATCGAACCTTTGCATAGCATAGCCTACACCATCAAGTAAGCAATCAGTAGTGCCCAAGTCTTAAGGTTGGTCAAAAATAGGGTGTCTACAATTAGTTGTGAGAATTCTAACGCATCCAAATCCATGAGAATGACTGCTCCCTCTGACTAGATATGCTTGATGATGTAGGAACCCTTCTAATTGGGTGTGAATTTCCTCCTAGGGTCGTGGATAGGAACTTGATTGTCCTTCAGCAATAAATCTCCTTCTCTCAAATTCTGGGATTTGACTTTCTTGCCGGTCTCCATTGGCTTGAGAAACGATCTAGTTTTGAATCTTTGATCACATCCGATCTTTTTGCCCCTAGTTCAAGGGTTGCCTCCAATCTGGCTATACAAGCCTCATACTTTGGTTGATTGTTGAACATTCTAAATCAAGGTTTGAAAGCTAGGGGGATCGGGTCCCAAGGTCAAAAGTGATCCTATCCTGTACAATCTCAAGATTAATTCCAGGCATGTCTTCGTAGGACCACATAAAAATATTTTTTTGAAATTTTTTAATAAAGCGACTAGTTGCTCGTGCTCTTCTAAAGACAATGTAGAACCAATCTGGCCCAAGCCAAGATCCTTCTCAGTACCCATATTAACAGAAATGATCTCATTCATTAAGGGCTTAGCATACCTCTCTTCCTCTCAGTTAATCAAACTTTACAAATCCCGAGGAATTCCTTTCTCTTCATTTTTATCAAAGTTTTGGAAAAGGTTTTAAAAATTTTGGTCAATGCAATGATTTAAAGGCACAAAGAAGTAGGCGAAAATTACTGCATCAGAACTTTTTGGCTCAATGGTTGAAATAGACATGAAAGCAAAAGAAAAGACAGACACATAAAGGACAATGATGTATGGGTTATCACCCCCGAAATCACCAAACTTAGACGTGCTAGAATGACTCGAGCCTGATCCCAACTCTACAAACTTGGTGAAATCAAACTCATACTCAACACTCAATTCAAAACTCAGAATAAAACCATTCTCAAATTGCTAGTTAAAGTATGGGCCATTCACCGCATTCAAAATAACGCTCATGCAATCAACAGGTGGTCATTCCCCAATCACAGAAATGGTCGAATATCCTACAAGTTCTATTTATTTACATTGGTAGACTTTGTGGGATATCACACTTTTCTGAAGTTATGGTGCTACAACAACTTAGCACAAAGAAACCAAAAACAATACCCCCAATTAGAATTTCGACAGCACTTCGACTCAATTCGCACAACTAATCACTGTATGCCCCACAAAAAAACTAAACTCAAACTCACAAATTGATACGCCTGAACCACTGATCTGAATTTTAGAACCTCTATACTGATTTCCATATATAGCACATGGCAGGAAAGAGAACAAACACCCCTATAGGGGGTAGGGTTACCCTGTCCTAACTTTGAAATGATCTAGAGCTTCACTATTCAAACAAGTAATTTTATACATCCTAGAAATGGGAGAGGATCCTGTTCTAAGTTGGAAAGGTACTATAGTTCACTATATGTATAAGGTTAGCTCTACTCTGGAGGTTGAAGTCATAGTGACATCACTAAAGAGCCCTTTAGTTAATAAACAGTTAAGATTCCAGGAAGTCGGAAGAGTCAATATTGCCTCTTTTCAAAGTCCGATAACCTAAAATAGTAGAGTTACCTTTTCGACAGATCTTAAAAGGTATTGACACAAGGTCTCAAAAGTAACGCGGAGATAGTTATAGTGTTACAAAAAGCTTGCCTGTGCTCCCACCAGTATTTGGGCAACATGGGGACTTTAAGTGCACCAATGCATGTAAGGAAATGAACATATAATTGAAAATAAAAATCATATCATGGAATTTGAGTCAATGTTTCTTAATATCCCCAGCAAAGTCACCAGAAAATGTAACATGCCCGGGGGGTAGCTGTGCGCTAAATAGTTCAGACCCTCAATTTCTTTGATCTAGTCTCACAAGTATAATATGAAACATAGATGAGAGTCCAAATTCGACAACTTTTATAGAAAATCCGTTTTATTACAAAACACTTGCCATAAATGGACTACATCACCAGATCTTAGAGTCGCTACCTAATATTTTGAAAAAATTAAGAAACCTGTGACTTATACTAAGGCTACTGTTCGTTGCAACCAAGGATGCTTGACTTTAGATATGAGAGGGGAAGGTCAATAATTGAGCACCTCCACTCACCCGATCAAAAGATCGGTCTCTATTAAACCATGATATGAGTTTTATTAACTTTATATGTTCATGTTCCGATTACTTAATAAATCCTAAAATATACTATGTGAAGCAAACAAGTATAAACTATGCCATTCATTGTGAACAACTTGATTTCATGTATTTTGAAAGAGTTTTGAAGATGTACAACTCAAAGAAATTGAGTCTACAAACATGAAAATCAATATCATTCCAAATTAAGTGACACAACCTCCATCTACCAGCATTCATACAGTTATATCAAGTAAGCAAGTGGCCTCATGGTAGGATGCTAAATATAGTAACCAAAACACACACAAGCGGGATGCTAAAGCATAAAAACTTACATATTTACCGACGTCCTGCGAACAGTTACAAAACGAAGTTGGAAAATATGGATGATCCTAGATGCAAAATTCTAATGCAATATATACATATACAAAAATGCAACTAAAACTTCGGCTGCTAATACATGACATATGAATTATCTCAACACATAAGGTAGCACATAAAATCACATAGGAATTTATTAAACCCACAGATGCAAATGAGCCGAATCTTAATGCATGAAATATGACTGCAAAACATGGATATGGTGAAAAATAAAACATGATGCTTATTTACAGATATAAAAAATAAAAAAAAATGAAAACGGATAGAAATAAGCGGGGCGGGAAATTATTACAACACTGAATATTTACAACATCGAATAAAAGACGTGAGGTAGGAATTATTATAACAATCGACTACCTAACTTAAACATAAGTTGAATCTGACAAATCAAACAAAATAATAATAATATATTTGAGAGAAGCATTTGTGTGAAAACTCACCTTTGGAGAAAAAGATCAATTTTCTAATTACCAAACTTTCTTCGTAACGCCCTCACAGTTATGGAGTATGCTTTGAGCTCTCAAAAAGAAGTTTCAAGTTTAAGCTTTAATAGAATTTTTGGGTCGTATATATCAGTGGATAAAAGGTTTAAGATTTGTTGAAACAAAAAATATTTTTCGAAAATTTTCTCTTTCCAAGACTTTGTGAAACAAAATGTTTTCAAAATTTTCTCTTTTTTTTCCCCTTCTTTTTTCCTGATTTTTAATAATAAAATGAGGTGATATATATAGATTTCTCAAACACTC
Organism: Camellia japonica; assembly: GCA_030407325.1. Lineage (NCBI taxonomy): Eukaryota > Viridiplantae > Streptophyta > Magnoliopsida > Ericales > Theaceae > Camellia > Camellia japonica. Next base: position 49,118,585 of record JAPPVO010000010.1, on the reverse strand, counting down.
AAAACACATGGCTAACCATGTGGTATTTTCAAAAACACATGACTTGTCATGTGGTATCTCAAAACCATGTGGCATGCCATGTGGTGTAAGAGTTGATTTTTCCAAAACTACTAAATTTTTCGAAAAATAAAAAATTTAGAAAAATAGTTTTGAATAAGTCTAAAATAATTTGGTTAAAATGGGTGTAAGGTTGGAATTAAAGCTTAGACCTAACTTTTCTGCTGAGAAATTCGTAAAATAACACAGTCCAATTTTCATTATTGGGTGCTCGGAAGAAAGCGCCCAAGTCTTAGGGCCGGTCAAAATGGGGTGTCTATAGTTACAAAGGGCACGATCTAACCTGACCATGGTGTTTGCCCACCATTTTCTGTTATTTAACCATATAAGTCTCGACTCAACACACCACATGTTCATCAAGTTGCAAGTATTAATTTTATCAGCAAATTTTTTATTTCTTCTACGAATTTGGCTAAGGCTTTGGCTTTGATTCTGGTTTATTGAGGAGCTATGCTTGTCCTCTGTACTGCAGTAGTCATTGAAATCCCCTGCTACAAGCCAAGGATCTTGGGTATTTTGAGATATTGATTCCAAACCTTCCTATAACTCATCATTTAGTCTACTATTAGGGCTAGCATAAATCGCAGATAGCACCCAATCTGGGTAGTTTTAACGAGAAATTGTTGTGGTGCTCATTTAGGAGTTTGCATCTGTCACCTGTACATTAACTTGACTAGGAATCCAGAACACCTATATTCCACCACTTCTACCAATCGGATCCATATGAGTTGATGTTGTAAATCCCAGATGGTTGAAAAACAAACCCATGTCGTTAAGTTCTACCTTTGTTTCCATGAGAATGAGAATGTCTAGTTTATGAACACTCACAAGCTCTCTTAGATTCCTCTTGAATCTCTTATTGCCAGCACATCTACAGTTCCAAAAAAGAATATCCATGGATGATATATGAAGTTCTGGCATTTCCTCCTCTTCAGTGAGGCCCAGAATTCCTTTTGTCATCCTCAGACTTTTGTCCATTGAAACCAATGGTTTTATGAAGCACAATGTGACTCATGTTGTGTGCATATGTCTCCCACTAAGGTTGGATCAATAGCTTTGCTTCTTTTCTCCACTAATCAATTTCTACATGGTGACAAGCTTCTTTCCCTAGCTCTAAAAACATCAGAGCTTTATATTGATCCACACGATGTTTCACCACTGGTATCTCCTCCATTGATTCCTCTATCTTCCTTCCCGGATATGTCTAGTGGTTTCCGAATTTTGGGTTTATGAAAATTGTCAAGGGCTAGCTTTGGTACTTTGTCTTGTGCAAAACAGCTATACTGAACAAAAGGGTGAATGACGTTTCCAGCTGGGTTATCAAAGCTGACACTTCCAGTGTGCTTATCAATTTCAAATTGTTGATGGGCTACTTTTCCTAACTTTTCTTACCTACTTTGTTGAGCCCACCACCCACTTTACTTTGTTTATCTTTATTCCTTACCTCACTTGTTTGGGCTTGATCTATCTTCACTATTTGGTTGTTCCCCATTTGTTTTTCTTTTGGGCCTTGGTCTTTTTCTCTAAGAACTCTTCCCTTTGCTTCATTGTTGTATCCCAAGCTTAGATATTCCTTACCATGTTGGGTATTAAAGCTATCTGGTTGGTCTTGTTCTTCTTGAAGAACTTTGACTCTGTTACCTCTGTGCTGGGATGTTCTTTGAGAGAGTTTGGCATGTTTGGTTTTCCTTCTTCTGCTAGGTGTTGTTGTCCAAGGCCCATATCCTTCTTTACTTGTTTCATTAACCTCTTTTCCATTTCCTTGCCCCTTGGTATTTGATGGACTTGGCCCATTTGTTATGCTCAATTGTGCAACGATATTGTTCTGATTCATTTTCTCTGCCAAGATCATTAGTGCACTTTTGTTTCCAGTGGCCTACTCTTCCACAAGAGAAACAAATTAGATGCACATGTTCATATTCAACCACATATTTATATTTACCTATTGTTAGATGTGAGATCAATGGCTTTTGCAAATCTATTTCCATATAAACCCTAGCATACTTCCTTCTTGGTGCCATGGTTGTGTTTATGTCTATCTTTAGGTGTATGCCCAAAGCTTTTGCAATATGGTAAAGCATCTTTTCATCATAGTATTCTATTGGTAAATTTGGAAATCTGACCCAAATTGCAGTTGTGTCTTCCTCAGCCTTATCTAATTTAAAATTATGTTGCCACTTACGCATAGTTACATAATGATCCATTACCACTCATGGTCCTATAAAAACTTTGGAGTAATCCTCCATCATCTTGAATTTAACTATGAAGAACCCATTCCCAATGTCTAACGCTTCAAAATCTGCTTGTAATCCCCATAGTTTTCTCATCTGGGTGATGATTAAATTATACCCAATATTTTTACCTAGCAACCTCACAATTAGACACTTCTTCCATGGTTCTCTGACCTTCTTTAACAAGCCAGAGGGTATTTTCACAACTAGGTTAGACCCATTGTAGCTCGACTTTTTACACTCCTTTCGGAAGACGAGAAGCCCTACAGTTCGAACTCCCGTGTGGTTCTGAATCTGATTTCACAAGTGCAATATAAAACAATGAAAACACAAAAAGAGTCTAAATCCGGCAATTCTTTTTAGAAAATCTATGTTTTGAATAAAATGCCAAAAATGAACTACTTTGCCAGATTTCACAGTCGCCACCTAAATATTTTTGGGAAATTAGGAAGCCCAAGACTCGTGCCAAAGGCCATTAGTCCGTCATCACCAAAGTTATCTCAGCTCGGGAACTTAGGTACGGGAGGGGAAGGTCATGAGTTGAGTATCCCCATCGCCCGATCAAAGATCAGCCTCTATTAATCATGATGTGATTCTTATTTACATTATATGCTCTTGTTCCGATTATTAGCTATATTACTACGTGACTCACACAAGGTATAGACTAATTTGCAAGAATTGAAACATTTGATTTCATGTTTTGTTTTGAAAAGGGTTTGTGAATATGCCACTTGAAAAAGTGGGCTCAAATTTAATCAAACTATCCCAATTCAACCAACTAGCCTTCATCCACAGGCATTCAAATAGTTTATTAATTAAGCAATAAGCCTCATGGTGAACATGCTTTGATATGACAACAATCATAGTCATGCAATTATGCTAAAGCAAATAAAAGTTCACTTAGTACTCCAAGCCAAAAAAGATGACAAAGTTAGAATAATGCATGATCCTAACTATGCAATGTGACTAATGCAACGCATGCGATGTGCAATTACTAAGCTTGGCTACTAATTTGGCATATGAATTAACTTGATAACATGCGGTCTAAGCACATATTCAAAGAAGTGTTTAACTAACGATGCAAGTTAGAATGATGCACCGAGCCTCAATGCATGCAATACAAGTGGATGCAAGCATGAAGTATGCTAATGAAACATGATGCTTTTAAATTAACCATCATAAGCAAATAAATAAAAGGGAGAAAGACGTTGGATTGGAAGACATACACACTATTACAACATTTGTGCTCTCACGCAGGAGGATCCGAATAAACTAACTAGCTAAACTAATTAACTAGTTATTACAAAACGAATGAAATAATCAACTAAACTAGTTAATTAATTATTACAACAAATTAGAACTAAATAATGAATTACAAATTAACTAATTACAAATCGAAATGATCTAATTAATTACATGAATACATCATGAAAGAAATGCTAAGCTAGCTATTCTAATTACTTCGCCTCGGGAAATGAGGAATGCTCATGCATGCATAGATTTCCACCCGAAAAAGGCCACTGTTCTGCTGCCAGATGCCTCTGTTGCGCAATAGAACACTTGCACTGTTTTGCACCTCAAACCAAATCTATTTTGCCAAAAAAAGTACATTGTTGGATTTTACAAAGGTGGACGATAGGCTAGAAGTGGTGGCCTGCCGACCACAAAAGTGGCTTGCCAGCCACTGATAACTGGTTTTTCCTACTGCAACAGAGAGTAAATAGAGCAAGCATAGGGTATTCTCAAGGGTTTGTTTGCATAACTTACCCCTCTTTATCATTAAACAGCTCAAAAGAGTAGTAAACTTGATTCACAAACCATCAATGGATGCAATTTCGTTGCATGTTGGCCTATGAACCAAAGTATGCAAGTTCAATAAATGCAACAAATAAGACTCTCAAACCCCCTCCCTATCATGGATGATCAAGGAAAGTGGTTGACAATGACTCTTGAACCGTTTTCATCACTAATGAGTATGAAACGACTCAAGACTCAAGGGTTTAATTAACGTCCAATTAAACCCAAACTAAGTTATTATCTTGCATCATTTTACTCCAAGTTTTATTACTCCATTTTAATTACCTTTCTATTCTTTAGTTCATTAAGTCCAAAGGTGAGCTTTAAGTCCTCTAATGGAAAGAAGCATCAAACCCAAGAGTTGTTTTAGGCATGAGAGAAGTGTCATGTCGTTGGTAATGAACCCCCAAAGGGATTAAACCATTAAGCATAAGACCTCAATCTCATGCTTTAAACAAGCAACTAGTTTGAACCAACTTTCAAAGCAAAGCAAAAGCCAAGAAAGGAGGGAGGTTGCAGAAGTGATTAGGGGTGAAAAAAAGTATGGAAAGCCATAAACAAATGCTATCAACTCAAATAAGATGGTGGCTAAGACCTAAACCACCAAACCTATGAGGACAACTACACTACAAACATGCAAAACAAAGCATAAATGCAATAAACATCTAAAACAGTCCCAAAACAGACTTAAAACATGAAAAAGAAGTGTTGGAATCAAGACAAAAATAGTTAAAATAGTGAGCTACAACATGGAGCTATGTAGGCTAGTGAACAAGACACAAGGAGGGGAGGCTAACCCCTCTAATTTTGGATTTCAAAACATGTTTTTAGCCACTGAAATAACTCTGAAATTTAGTGTTTAAAAGCTCAAAAAAAGATATTGTAAAGGTGAGAAACACAAGGGTAAAGGCTAGAGAAGCAAGTTGCAAAGAAAGGTGAAACACCCCTCCACCCTTTAAGGACCTAAACCACAAGTTTCAGCCTAAAAATACAAAGTTTATACAGCCCAAAAACAGTGGAAAAACAGTAATAAAAGAAGTAACTAAAGCAATGAAACAAGCAAAGCCTTATATCTCTTGAAGAGAAGAGCACTTTTAAGAAATAATTCAACACATACACACCCTCAAGAGCTCAAGTTAGGCTCAAAAGTACCTCAGCTCAAAGATGGCAAGGTTTGGTTAAGAGTGTATAGGCAAAAGCTTAAGAAATTTCAAGAAAGAGAGAGAGAGCGAGAGAGAGAGAGAGAGAGAGAGAGAGTGTGTGTGTGTGTGTGTATGTGTGTGTGTGAAATGTAGAGAGAGAAAATTAATTTTGCTCCAATTTTTCTAACCCTCAAAACTGGAAGAGGAGGTCTTATATTTATAGAAAAATAAGCCACTCCCTCAGAAACATCCATCCATACACATGGGAGCAGATGCAAGCATCTGTGCAAACAATTGGCACAGCTGGCAGAAAATATCTGCAAAAAACACTTATGGTCGATAGGCCACCAATTCTGCTCGACAGGCCACACACTTGGCTACCAGCCAAAAGGGGTAGCCGACAGCCCACAAAAATGGGCTTGCAGGTCCCAAGTTTTTCAGGTTTGAAAGGCTAGGGTTTTGGTGCAAAAACAAGGCACAAGGTTTGTAGGGTTTTGAGGCTCAAAGCTATGGCATTCCGCTGAGGACTTTCGAGCACTTGACAAGCATATACATTCATCATTAGGTGTGCAAGTGATGGTGCCCAAGTCGTAAGGGCGGTCAAAAATGGAGTGTCTACAATTGCCCCTCTTTTGCAGAACTCGGAGTCATGAAATGACGTGAGTGAATGTCAAAGCCCAAAGACGACCCATTTTGACAAGGCTGTAAGACTTGGGCAAAACAAACAAGACATAAAGTAAATGGTTATGCTCGCAAGCTGTCTACATATCCCTTTGCAGGAAATCAAACCAGCGTAGTTCAGTGGCGAAAAGCAAAACACATGCAGGAAAAAAAAAACTTATGATCATACAATGAAACAAAGCAATGCAACATAAATTAAAGCAAAACAAATCAAGTCGTGTCTCACATGAAAAAACGCGAATAAATCAACACGTCTCATGCGATCAAGACAACAAAAGCGCAAACCAAACTACGTCACATATAGAAAGGATGTAAGAAAATATAAGCCAAGCAACATCTCACAGAGAGAGAACGAAAAAGGTTCCAAACCCAAATTACGCCTCGCGTAGAGAGGGTGAAAAGATGGTATTCTAGGCGCACCGGAAGAAAATAATCCAAACCCGTCTTTGTAGACACCTTATTTTTGACTGCCCTTAAGACTTGGGTGCCACTGGTTGATCACTCGATGAAAGTTATATTGTGCAAATGTTCGATTTTTTCAGCTAGAAGAGCTTCTTAATCCCAACCTTACACCCCATTTTGGACCAAAACTATTTTGACCAAAACTATTTTAGACCTTAAAACCCTCTCTTTCAAAATATTTTTCCAAATATTTCTATGATGTTCCGAGGCTCGCATTTCGTTATAAAAGTTGCACTTTTCGGTAAACCGAGAAAGGACAAAGTGGAAATAAATGAAAGGGAGGTGAATTATTTGAAAAAAAAACTTTAAAACATCTTAGTTAAAGGTTTGGAGTTGAAGAAAATAAGAGGGGAGGGAAAAAACCTAGTTGGGGGAGAAGTTAGGCATCAATCCGTTAGGACAAAACTGAGTAGCCTTCACTAAAATAGGCATATCTCTTTGCACACTTGGAATTTAGATGTTAGGCTGCCACCATTGGAAATTATACTTCCGGGACTTCAATTTAGACTCAAGAATGACATGAAACAGAGTCCGGATGAAAGAGATATGCCCGTTTCAAATCGGGCCTGAAAACAGATTTTTGTGGCCGGCCACTTTAGTGGCCTGCCGGCCCTTTCTAGTGGCCTGCTAGCCAGTATTGAAACTTTTGCCCCTTCTGTGTCTTTCCGTCCACCATTAGTGGCCTACCGGCCATAAGTGTCAAAAAAGCAGATTTTTGTAGATATTTGTGCCAGTTGTTCCCGCAGTGCTCCACCTGTCTCTATATAGATATTTTCGACTGAGGCTCACATATTTCTATATATAAAGGACCTTCTCTCTTGGTTTTAAAGTTAGAAAAATTTTGGAAGCAAAAATATCCTCTCTCTCTCTCTCTTATAACTTGCATAGCTTTTGCCCAAACACTCTAAACCAAACCTAGAGGTTTTCTTGCTGAGGTAATTTGAGCTTGAATTTGAGCTCTTGAAGCACTTGAGAGTGTGAAATTGTTGGTTTATGACTTAAGGGTTCATTCCTCTTCAAGAGATATACCTTCTCTTGCCTTTGTACCATCTTTACACCACTTGTTTTCCATCTTTTTTACTGTTTTTTGGACTGTTTAAAACCTGTATTTTTGGGCTGAAACTTGTGGTTTAAGGCTATTAAAGGTAGAGGAGTTGATAGTCCTTCTTTATACCTTGCTTCTTAGGCCTTTGCCCTTGTGTTTCCCACCTCTTTGTCAACCTTTTTTTTGAGCTTTTAAACACTAAATTTCATAGTTATTTCAGTGGCTAAAAACATGTTTTGAAGTTCAAAATTAGAGTGGTTAGTCTCCCCTCTTTGTGTCTTGTTCACTAGCTTGCATAGCTCCATGTTATAGCTTACTATTTTAGCCATTTTTGTCTTAATTCCAGCATTTCTTTTGCATGTTTTAAGATTGTTTTGGGACTTTTTTTAGTTATTTATTGCATTTGAGCCTTGTATTGCATGCATGTAGTGCAATTGTTCTCATAAGTTTGGTGTTTTAGGCCTTAGACACCACCTTATTTGAGTTGATTGCATTTATTTAGTGCTTTTCTTACTTGTTCTCATTTTTAATTGCCTCTGCAACCTCCCTCCTTTCTTGGCTTTTTCTTTACTTTGAAAGAGGTTTCAAACTATTTGTTTGTTTAAGCATGAGATTGAGGTGTCATGCTTAATGGTTTAATCCTTTTGGGGATTCATTGATGTCTCTTTTATGCCCAAAGAAACACTTGGTTTGAGCCCTCTTTCCATTAGAGGACTTAAAGCTCACTCTTGGACTTAATTGACTAAGGAATGGATGGTAACCTAAAATGGAGTAATAAAATTGGCAAATAAAAAGGTGCAAGATAATAACTTGTTTGGGTTCAATCGGATGTTAATTGAACCCTTGAGTCTTAAGTTGTTTCATACTCATTAGTGATAAAAACGATTCAAGATTCATTGTCAACTACTCCCCTTGATCATTTATGATATGGAGGTGGTTTTGAGAGTCTTATTTTGTTGCATTTATTAAAATTGCACACTTGGTTCATAAGCCATCATGTAATGAAATTGCATCCATTGGTGGTTTGTGAATCAAACTTGTTGCTCCTTTGAGCTATTCAAATGATAAGGAGGGGTGAGTTGTGCAAACAAACCCTTGAGAATACCCTATCCCTACTCTGTTTGCTCTCTATTACAGCAGGACAATCCAGTCATCAGTAGCCAGTAGGCCACTATCAACGGACGGCAGGCCATCTGGCGGCCACCTATGCAAAATCTAGCAGTGTACTTTTGAAGTAGAACAGAGTTGGTCTGGAGGTGGAAAATAGTGCAAGTGTTCAATTGTGCAACAGAGGCATTCGGCAGCAGAAACAGTTGCTTTTTCAGGTGAAAAGTCCGTACATGCATAAGCATTCCTCATTTCCCGAGGCGAAGTAATTAGAATAGCTAGCTTAGCATCCTTTCATGTTGTACTCATGTAAATAATTAGTTCATTTTGATTTGTTGTAATAATTAGTTAGCTAGAATAGTTAATTAATTCAGTTTGTAATAATTAGTTAAGTAGTTTAGTTAAATTATTCATTTAGGTTTGTAATAATTAATTAATTAGTTTATCTTTAATTAGTTAGCTAGTTAGTTCATTTGGATCCTCCTGTGTGAGGGTGCAACGTTGTAATAATGTGTATGTCTTCCAACCCCACGTCTTTCTTCCTTTTATTTAACTGCTTACGATGGTTAGATTAGAGCATCATATTTTGTTTAGCATAACTCATGTTTGCATCCATTTGTATTGCATGCATCGAGACTCGATTCATCATTCTAACTTGGACTGTTAGTTAATACTTCTTTGAATACATGCTTAGACCGCATGCTATCAAATTAATTCATATGCCATATTAGTAATCGAGCCTAGTAGTTATATTTTTGTATGCGTTGCATTAGTCATATCGCATAGTTAGGATCATGCATTATTCTAACTTTGTCATCTTTTTTTGGCTTGGAGTACTAGGTGAGCCTTTACTCGCTTTAGCATATCTCATGTTGATGTTTCCATATCTAGTATGCTTGCCATAAGGCTAAGTGCTTAAATGATAAACTGTTTGAACGCTTGTGGATGAATGCTAATTGCTTGAATTGGAATAATTTGAGTAAATGTTCATATGCAATCACTTTTTCAAGTGGTATATATTTCGAAACAAATTTCAAAACAAACATGAAATCAAGTGTTCCAATTTTTGCAAGTTAGTCTATGCTTGTCTGTGTGCACATCACATAGTAATGCTTGCCTAATAATCATAACAGGAGTATATAATGTAAATAAGATTTACATCATGATTAGTAGAGGTCGATCTTTGATAGGGCGAGCGGGGGTGCTCAATTCATGACCTTCCCGTCTCGTACCTATGTTCTCGAGCCGAGACAATCTTGGTGATGACGGGCACATGGCCTTTTGGCACGAGTCATGGGTTTCCTAATTTTCCAAAAACATTTAGGTGGCGACTCTATATCTGGCAAAGCAGTCCATTTTTGGCAATTTGATTCAAAATCAATTTTCCAAAAAGATATGCCGGATTTGGACTCTTTGGTGTTTATCTATTTCACATTGCACTTATAAGATCAGATTCAAAACCGCATGAGTTCAATACTATAGGGCTTATTCGTCTTCTGAAAAGGGGCACGAAAAGTCGAGCTACAGTTCTGGCAACTTTGTTGGGGAAATTAAAGAACTTGACTTAAACTTCATGATGTGAAATTTTATCTACACTTATATGTTCTTTGCATTGCATTTGCATTGGTGCACTTATGTCACTGTGTTTGCCATCTGCTATTCCTGGACGGTTTGCTGGAGGCTTGCCCAAAAGGCTTGCCAAAAAGGCTGACCAGTCATGGGCTCTGCCATGTTGGGAATACAACCCTTGGATGTGGACTACAGCTATTCCGTTTGATCCTCCTTTCACTTCTCGGTGTTAGGTGTAACAGGTGTATTAGGTAGTCTTGCTAAGGTACCCCTTTTGACCAATCGGCCTAGCTGCATATAGTAAAGCTATAATGACTGTTCCAACTTAGGACAGGATACTCTCCCATATGCAGGATGATGTGATACTGTTTGTTTGAGTAGTAAAACTGTAGATCACTCCAAAGCTAGGACAGGGAAACACTAACCTCTCATAGGGGTGTTTTGAATGCTTTTGTGCAAAATGTGAAATCTTTGGAAATGTATGATGCAATCTTGGGAGAGTCTTAATCTTGAAATGATTCCTTTCAAAACTTGAGGGTCATATCAAAATCAGAATTTGGGTCGAAATCCAGGGGTTTGTGTTTGATATGGGTGAATTTTCAGGGCTGAAATTGTATCTTGCTTTGTTTTGACTAGCATACCCAGTATCCTGATCTGATGAGGCATTTTGTTTTTAATGCTAGGTTTGTCTGAACCAAAGAAGGACCAGCACACAGCTTAGCAAAGGCCCAACCCCAATCCAACCCGGAAAGCCTTAACCCATCACAGTCCATCCAAACCAAAAAAAAAAAAAAAAAAACCTCAACAAAGGTCCGATCCATCTTATCCGCAAAAAGCCAACTCAGAAAAGATCCATCCACTACCAAAAGATCAATTCTAAAAAACCCAACCTAGTTAAACCTGTCTAAACTAATCCAGCTCAGATACATCAAGTATAACCAGGTCGAAATCCTTGTTAGTTAGCTCTCAGCTTACACCCATCCATTTCCCCGATCGCCAACTCAGTAGACTCATGATGGCACAGAGTCTAGAAGAAGTTGTAACCATGATAGCAGCCTTAAACTAGGGAATTACCATGCAAGATGAGACCAACGCTAAAATGCAATGCCCATTTTGGGCATCTATTACACATCCAGTCCTGGGCCCCCAGCCGAACTTTGATCCACCTCCACCAACTGAAGATTTGCACGGCCCAGATCCTCAAGAAGGGTTAGCTCAAGCTCGAGTTTTTAGACCCTTGGTGCAACCTAATGAGGGGTTTATCCCCTTGATATTAATGACCTCGACTTGACCTTGGTAAAAATTGCCAATCTTGAGAAGCAATTCAAAAAGGCACAGGGCCATAACTCCATTCCCGATATTAAGGATGGGTATACCGAGGCTGCCGTAAGACTCCCTGGCAGATTCAAAATACCACACATTGACCATTTCGATGGGTCTGGAGATCCTATGGTACATTGTAGACACCCCATTTTTGACCGTCCTCAAGACTTGGATGTCACCGCTTGAACACTCGGTGATTACCCATGTTTGTGTTCGTTTGGAGTTCCCGGAGTTCTCGGCTACGCGCCTTGTCTCAGGATCTCCGAACTCGACCGTTTTGTGTCTGGTTTTGCACCAAACACTTGTGTTTTGCCTTGGAGGGGCAGGGAATGCCTTGTGAGGCATCCCCACACACCACCGGCAGTGGTAGAGGCCACCGGCTGGTTTTTGTTGCCACCGGCAATGTTTATTGCCGATCGGCACTCTTTGTTGCCGGTCGGTACTCAATTTTGTCAAAATGACATTTTTGGCTAGCCGACTACTGTTCATCTGCTTTTTCAGATATTTTAGGACAGCTGTTTGGCATTTTGTTCCCCTCCATACACGTGTATGGAGGGATGCTCTTCTTGTTAGCTTTCTTGACAAGCTTTACAAGTTTGGCTCCTCTATAAGAGGAGCCCTTCCCCCTTGGCTTTAGGGTTGGCTTTTTAGTGAGAAAACAACTCAGAGCAAGCTCTGGTTTTTAGGGTTTGAGTTCCATTCATATCCTATCTCTATATCTCCCTTGTGTGTGTTCTAGGTGCTTTGTGTCTTACTATTGCACACAAACACCTAGTCTTTCACTTTTTCTTGGTTTCTTCAAGGACCAGAGCTTGTTCTTGAGGTCTTTGGTTGGATTTGAGCTCAAAGAAGCAACAATATCAACATTTGTGAAGAAGGTCAACAAGGGTAAGAAACTAGTCCTTTTTACCCCATTTTTGCATCCTATTTCTACCTATCTTAGAGCTATTTTTGTGCTTAGTGTTTAATACAAAAAAGTTCTGTTTTTAGGCCCTCTTGATAGTTTATTAAGAGTGTTTTGTGGTTTGGGTGTGTTTGACCACCCTTAGGCCTTGAAAGGCCTCATTTTGTGCTATTTTGTGCAAGTTTCGAGACTTTGGTGTTTGGGCCTCTTCACCACTGAAATCTTGGGAGATTTCAGTGGTAGGGATGGTGCCTTGAAGTCTCCAAAAGGGGAGGGCCACCCCCTCTCCTTGTTGTCCTTGAAAGGGACCATTTTTGGCCTCTTGAGGGAGCCTATGTTAGAGTGTGTGTTGATCATGTCTAGGCTGCATTTCATGCTTATTATGCCATAATATAATCATGTCGTGTGTTGGTTTTGGTACACCATTCATGCTTAGCATACCTACCATGTAATGCCTTGTAATTGCCTTAATATGCCTTAGGTTGTTAGCCTTTGTTCGAGCATGTTTTAGGCTTAGCCTTGTCAATGTTTTGTGCTTATTTTGCCATGTTTTAGGTCTGTCCATAGTTGTTTGGATCGATTTTGGCATGCTTAGTATAGCTCCTTTGCATTTGTGGCTTGCCGGGCTTATACGCCTCAAGTATGTGAATGTGTAGAATGCGTTGATTGCATCATTTTGGTGGTTTGGGACCATCCAACACGTAATTTCAGTCCCTTTGGCATGCTCATATGCTTGCCTTAGTTGCCTCTTTGTTGCTTTGAGAGCATGTGTTGTATGCCCTATGTTTTGACCATTGCGCATGCCTTAGAATTTGAGCCACTTAGATGCCATCTAAGTAGTCCTTTGGGCTTGATTTTGTGTGCTAAAACTCTGATTTTAGTTGCTTAAGTCTTGCCATGTTAGGTCTTGTTAAGTGTAGTTCATTACCTCTTTGGTGAGCCTTGAATATTTGGGCCATTTGCATGCTTTTGTTTATCTTGTTTGAGTTGGTTTGGCACCTCTTCTAACATGATTTTAGAGCTTAACTTGCATGCTAATTGTTCATATTTGTGCCCTTTTAAATGTGTTTAAAAGTTCCCCCATTATGCTTTAAGTATTGGACCATGAGTGCTTGCATGTGTGTGTGCATTTTGGCCTTCACTTCCTTGGTTTTGGCCACTGATTTTAGGCCTAATTAGAGTTGCCTAGATCATGTTTAAGTCCACATTCTCATTGGTTGCATGCTTGCCTTGCATGCTTGTTTGTATGCTTGTATAAGTGCCTTGCATTGTCCATATTGCATGCTAGCCAACATGTCTAGGATTGCATTGCATTGTGCATGCTTGGCCTCTTGAAGTGAGCGTGATAGAGGTTAGGCTCCCTTGTGTGATTATATGGTTTGCATGCATTTGAAATTGAAGTGTACACTCGATTCTTTAGGCCATCATGCATAGAAATGCGTGATTGGTGGCCCGAGAATCGAGGCACATCCTCCCTTGAGTCATTAACATGATAGGGAGTGTGATTGGTGCATAAATAGCTTGAATTGCATTGCCATGCAAGATTTTGCCCTCTGCTGCTGTGAGTTGCAGGTTCTGCAGGAACTTATTGCCGGCCGGCAGTATTTAGTGCCGATCGGCAGTCAATAGACAGCCGATGGATTAATTTTGTGCCGATGACCACAAATTCACTGCCGGTGATCATTCTACTTGGCCGGTGATGATTCCCAGTATCCAGAGAGGCATCCTTAAGACTTTGGCAGTTTTCAGAGGAGCAAAGCAGGGAAAACAGAGGCAGGCTAGGCATGGCAGTGCAATTCCGAGCGGAATCCGAGTGCGCATGCATTGAGCCCTCGCCCCGAGGCGGTTTACTGTTTTTCTTAGCGTGTTTAATTTGTTAATTAATTATGCAATTTGTAATATTTAATTAGCTTGCGTAGTTAATTAATTTGTATATTCTTTCGGTCCCTCCGAGCGAGGGCAAACCTGTAATAAGCGTGTGTGAGTGGTGTGTATGTCTTCCAACCCCCACTTCTTCCTTCCCTTTTATTTACCTGCTTATAATGGTAGATTAGGGCACGTTTATTTTAGCATACCTTATGCAATGCATGCGTGCATCCATGCATTTGTTGACATGCACCGGGCTCGGTACATCATGCTAACCGCATTGTATTTCAATTTCCAAATTGAATACTTGTTACTTGTAGCATCTCACATGCCATTTTAGGGTTAGCTGAGCCTATCCTAATCACATTCTGTATGCGATGCATTAGTCACTTAACATGAACTAGGACATGCATGTTTGCTAACTAGTTTGTTGTTTTGGCACGGAGTACGATGTAAGTTTTTACGCTTTAGCATCTCGCATGCGTGTGAATGTTGACATGACAGTAGGCTTACCATGTGGCTAAATGCTTATATGAGATAAACTGTTTGAATGCCTATGGATGGAGGTTGGATTGCTTGAGTTGGAAAAGCTCGTTGAAATCCGTGTTTTAGCCTACTTGCGAGTAGCAAATTCCAAAGCCTTTTCAAAACGAGCGGATATGCAATGCTTATTTCCAAATTAGGCAATCTAGTCTATACTTGTTTGCTGTGCGCATAACATAGTAATTCTAGGCTAATAACCGGAATAAGAACACATAACGTTTTCAAAATTGGATATCACGGTTAGTAGAGGCCGGTCTTCGGACCGGGCGAAAGGGGGTGCTCATAGCTGACCTTCCCCGATCGTACCCAAGCTCCCGAGCCAAGACATTTGGTGATGACGGACACGTGGCCTTCGGCACCGAGTCAGGGTTTCCTAAATTTCCCATTTTAAAAATATTTAGGTGGCGACTCTGTATCTAGCAAAGCAGTCCATGTTTGGCACTTCTTTTCAAAATCTGCTTTTCTCAAAACGATTTGCCAGAGTTGGACTGTTTGGTTCAGATTAAGAACCGTGACAATTTGAGTCCGAACTGTAGTGAACCCAATATGAACGAAACGGGACTTAACCCTCCCGGGGCGTTCGGGGACGTCTACAGTACATATTCGGATTTTTTTGGACGTCCTAAAATTAATGGGTCTAACTAAGCCTCAGAAACTCTCTCTATATGGAAGAACGCTGTCAGGTATAGCAGCCACTTAGTACGCCAAGTTGGAGGATAAAGTGAAGCAGAACTGGGAAGAATTGGCTGAGGCATTTGTCAATCAGTATTCTTACAATACCCAAATTAAAATGACCACTCAAGAGCTTGAAGCAACCCACCAGAATCCTACAGAACCTTTTGTGGAATTTGTTATAAGGTGGAGAGCAAAGGCCGCACAAATGACAGATCGACCTTCTGAGAGGGACCAAGTGCGAATAGTGGTGCAGAACCTTGAGCCTGATATGTTACAAAAGTTAATAGTCACTCAATTATTCACTTTCAAAACTTTGCATCAATTCGGGGTTCAGATTGAGAGTGCATTTAACAAAGGGATTATTCTCAGAACAAGCGAACCAACAAGAAGGGTTTTTGCCGGGAGTACCAATGCTAGCAGTAGCACTATTCTCAAACCCACTGAAATCAATACAGTTGCCACTGCCGACCCTTTTGCCAATAACAACCCACAAACAGCTAGCCCAACCCGAGCTCAAGGCAGAACTTTCACCCCCCTCCATATGAGCCTAACCAGCGCATTAAAAGTCTTGATGGAAAGAGGGTATCTCAAAGCCCTTGATCCTCAACCTCTGCCTGACCCACTCCCTGTCAGACATGACCCCACCAAATACTGTGCGTATTATCAGCAGCGCGGTCATGGCACCGATCGTTGCTACCGCATTCGTCATGAGGTTCAGAATCTCATCGACAACCAGACGATAGCTCCACCTCAAGACCCCGACCCACTTCCCATCCATGACCAAGTACATCCTCTTCATCTTAACCTCATCCATACACTACTTACCTTCAACCCCAGCATATATATCACTCCAGCCCATTTACCCAAGCCTGAGGTGTTCATTCCAGAAAACACTGACTTATGCATGATGGATGCACCCAATTCGGTTTGGGTACGCCAAGGGTGCCAAATTGCCAAATCCACTATTGCTGAGATGTTGGGAATGGTTGAAGACCTTCAAAGAACGGTGGCAGATTTAACATTTGGGGTTTCGATCCCGTCAAAAAGATCCCCAATCTTGGGGCGAGCTGCTGTTGAAAAGGGCCAACCTGAAACTATCTCAAGTTTGGGTGATGACAGATCAACAATAAATGGGCCTCGCTTCGATATAACCAGCAAATCCCTTGGCCAAGTAGAAGCAAGTGGCAAGAACAAAGCCAGGACAAGTATTGATCCCTATGCACAACTTTGGCGGGCTATTATGACTTTAAAGGTCAAAGGGTTGAATAAGCAGCAAGTGCTTGAAGTTGTTGCAAAGACTGTGGATAACACTTTTGTCACTCAGGATTTGAATCAGGTGGCAAACAATGAAAAGGGATGCTTTACCAGAAACACCCATCCTAATTCCAGGTCCAAGCCCAAGCCCAAGCCCGTGAATACCCGGCCAACACTCGCTAATCCATTTGCCAATATTTCCAAAACTAGTGGTCCCAGCTCCCAAAAACGAACCTTCGCCCAACTCCATATGAGCCTAACCTATGCATTGAAGGTACTGATGGAGAAAGGGTATCTCAAACCGCTCAATCCTCGACCTCTCCCTAATCCTGTCCCACCTAAACACGACTCTACCATGTATTGCACATTCCATCAGCAGTACAGTCACCATACTGACCGTTCCTTCTGCATTCGCCAAGAAATTCAAGACCTGATTGACAAGAAGGTCATCACTCCACCTGAAAATCCCAAAGCTATTAATAACCCTCTCCCTGACCACAATAGATTGCCACTCCATAACATAAAACCCACCCACAGCTTGCCAACAACCAACCATTACCCTAGCCAACACAGCATACCTGCCAATGGGCTCAAACCCATTATGTTCATTCCTGAATCTTCTGATTTCGATCTGAGCAAAAGGAACAAAATCTTTGAAGAGATGGTAAGTTTACTCGATCTTGATGAGTTCAAGCTTGATGAAGCAGTGATGCTAGCACTGGTGGTTGGAATGATGAACCTCAGTCTCAGCTAGGGTAATTGTCGAAAGCAATTGGAAGGACCTTCTGAACTAGGGACATAGTGTGAAGAAGCAATTGTTTCGGTCAAGAAGATGTGTGGGGACAACGTAATTATGAGATTCAATCTATGAGACCCGATTTGAAAGTTAGAAATCAATCCTTTTGGGTGTGGATATTAGTATTGCTAAATTGAAAGCAAGTCTGGACCTTCTCGTGGGCTACTTGAAATTGTTTTTGAAATTCTACAGATGGACTTGGAGAAAGGAAACCCTCTTTTGTCTCAGAAATGCTTATTTTTTTTTTGAGTTATGTCTTGCAAATAGTTGTGTTGTGAGGTTTATTTTCTGTCTTTTCTTGCATTGTTGTGTCAGTTGAGTCTTTTCCTTTGAGTCACTCTCGTGTACCCTCAGGTTTTCATCTTTATAAGAAAGTGGGAGTCAAGTTTCTGATCATTTTATTGTGCCTATAGTGAATGCATGTGTGACCTTTTACAAATAGAAAAGGGCTTTGAATTTGTTTTTGAATTTATTTTTTGAATGAGATTCTGTTAATAAGCTTGAGTGTTAAGAAGGATTCCTTGAATGGTTTGAATGAATTCTGACTTATCGACGCAAAGTCATTCATGATTTCAAAATTTTTAAGCTATTTCTTTTGCAAAACTTGCAAAGATAGGTTCAAAATCGTGCATGGTATTCTACATTGTCCTGGGGATTCTCTTCACCGTTAGGCGATCATGTTGGCAAGCACAAGGTGGCTTTCAGACTTACAAGTACAAGGTGGATTTTAAACCTCGCAAATCATAGAATTTCTCCCCTGGCGTTTTCATTATTTTAAAGAGAAAAGGATAAAACAAATCTAAAAGAAAGGAAAGAAAAAAAGAAGAAAAAGAATGAAGGAAAAAAAGAAAAGGAAAAAAGAAGAAAAGAAAAGAAAAAAAAAGGGGGGGGGGAAGAAGTCAACCATCAAGCCAGGGGTATCCATTCGAATAAAATCCAATCAACTGTGAGGAAGGGAACTTCTGTCTGAATTCGGGAAAGCCAATGCAAGAAGGTATCATATTGCGAGAAGAACCAACTTTGAAAATGGTGTGCAAAGAAAGGAAGAAGACATGCATAAAAGAATGGAGAACCAAGCTCAAATCAAGGCGAAGCCAGTTCCAATGTTAGGGCAAGGATGACTATTGATCAAATTCACCCTAAATGTTATAACATTATCTTTTAGAAGCTTGCTAGGCCAAAAAACCGAAAGAGTGACCTAGGCAAAAGTTAGAGCATGAAAAATAAGAAATCAAAAAAATATAGCTCGCAAGGTTGAATACCCCGAAGGGGCGACTTTGGTAAAAGTTAGAGCGCAAAAGGAGAGTGTTAACACCCGAGTAAACCTCAGCCATGAGCTACGTTCACCTGATTCCCATCTTGGGATATGTAGGTAACTTCATCATGAAGTTCGGTCTCAACCATATCCATCTCATTCATCTCGACCCAATCATCTTGCCCAATTCACGTCGTCAGCTTCACATCAATCCATAAGCTACACCAACTGTTGTGGTGCATATCATATACTTGCGTTCAGTAAGAAGGAACTAGCTTCAATCAACAAGTGGAGCAATTTTCAATACTTGGACTTATTAGTAGAATTGCTAACTTGAGCAAAAAAAGGGAATCGAAATGGAGTTTTAAAGGGAACGTAAATAATACTAGGGGTACTATGAACGATCAGTTACCTTGAGTCTTTTTCTGCTTTTGGGTCAATTGTGAGTCATGTTGTATCATTCTTAGTATTTGTTTCAGTATGTGCTCTTCATCGAGTCACCATAACGTGTTTGTCTCAGTCAGCACTCTTCATCGGGTCACCCTAGTGAGTCTATTGCTCAAGGTCTAACAGAGTGGCATGGTCAAAATTCCATACACAAATGTTCACTCTAAACTCGAAAACAAGTCCATGTGTGGAATTCATAAACGAGCTGAGAGCGCCCATACAAGGGGCATCACATTCGTGATCATTGCAAAGTGTATATGAGGAATCTGTCACTGCTTCGAAGGGGACTGGAGAAAGTTCTCAATAGGTCAAAAGAGAAGCATGAGTCTGATTGGTTGGCAACTGTTCCAGGATCTGATGATCCCCATCACACATGCCTACATAATGTTGAAAACAGTGGCCAGTGGTTGGACATTAGGTGCAATTTTCAGTACATCTGATAGGGCCATCCATTGAACAAAGGGCATGAACCCAACTGATGGCCAATGACTAGACACTAGGGGCAATTCTCAGTGTATCTGATTAAGTCATCATTTGAACAAGGGGCATGAACCCAACCTTTCCCCCAGTCCGCTCAAAGCCTTTTGTTGGGCACTTTTCCCTAGATTAGGATGGGCTCACCCCCCATGATGATTCTGATATAATTCAGCTTTCGAAAGTTGTCTCCAACCATTTTAAAACTCTCTTGGGATTGTCATATTCCCTGTGATCAATACATGTGCTTTGGATTATGCCTGCATGTTTATACACTCTGGTTGCTTTGAACTACGTGATTGATTGCTTTTGCTTCGTTGAGTTACCTTCTGCATTGTTTTTCAATTACATTTCAATAAGTTGTGGCAAGATGCCCTACACTCATTTCATAAGGTACATGATGCACTACTCTATGTATTACTCAGTTTCCTCTGCATACCATGCATCTCTCACCTGCATCGCACTGTTTTGTGCATTTCACCTTGCGTCGCACTGTTTGTGCATCACTCAGTATCACTGTTTTGTACACCCATATAGCACTGTTTTGTGCATTCATCTTATATTACATCTTACATCACACTATTTTGTGCACCTTGCATCGCACTGTGTTGTGCATTCACTTCTATTGCACTATCTTGTGCATCACACTATCTTGTGCACTCTGTATCGCACTATCTTATACATTTCACCTTGTGTCACACTATCTTGTGTAAACTTGCATCGCACTATTTTGTGTATTTAACCTACATTGCACCTACCTCGCACTGTCTTGTGCACTTGCATCGCACTATCTTGTGCACCCCGTATCACACTATCTTGTGGACTTGCAGCGCACTGTCTTGTGCACCAGCATCACACTATCTTATGCACCCTCACTCGCACTGTCTTGTGCACCTGCATTGCGCTATCCTGCGCATTCACTTATATCGCATTGTCTTGTGCACCAGCATCGTACTAGCTTATGCACCCTCACTCGCACTGCCTTGTGCACCCATATCGCACTGTTTTGTGCATTCACCCTGCATCGCACTGTCTTATGCACCCATATAACACTGTTTTGTGCATTCACCCATATCGCACTGTCTTGTGCACCAGCATTGCACTATCTTGTACACCTTGTATCGCACTATCTTGTGCACTTCATATCGCACTATCTTTTGCACCCTCATTCGCAGTGTCTTGTGCACTGTGTATCGCACACAATGGTCGCCAACAAGGTAACCGGAAACTCACAGTCATTTTTGCTTTAATATCACTCTGATTTATACTTTGGCAACTGACATCAACTAACAATTTGTATATTCTCTGTTTGCAGATCACGTGGCAGCCCTGGGCAACGATGCCGACCGGGGTGAGGGACTAGTATGTGGGGACTTGGGGCACATCTCACTTTTGGATTCTGCTGGAGGGCCCAGTCTGCCGAGCTTGGTTTCTGAGTGAGCGGTTTATACGCCAGACCATGGGCTCACCTGATCCAATCGTTCCTATGCCACCCCCTACGTCTATGTGGACAACAGATAGCCTCTCAGTTGAGGCTATTATTCAGTTTATGGCAGGCCTGGTTGTGGACTTCTTCAGAGCAGAGGGTGATTATGTGACATTTA
This sequence comes from Camellia japonica, assembly GCA_030407325.1. Lineage (NCBI taxonomy): Eukaryota > Viridiplantae > Streptophyta > Magnoliopsida > Ericales > Theaceae > Camellia > Camellia japonica. Next base: position 49,097,353 of record JAPPVO010000010.1, on the reverse strand, counting down.
TCCAGACTCATCTCCTGCCTCCTCTGACGGGTGTTCGTGCATGCGAAGAAGCAGGAGCTCCTCTAGCGGGTGGGGCAACTCGGGTGACCAGGGCCCATACTAGAGGGTCCTCTCCTGTTGAGCAAATGACCAGTTGGCTGGAGGTTCCTACTACACTCACATGTTGGCAGCCGACTGGGACTACCTACTAGATTCCGATCGAGCCGGCAGAGGCAGGGCACGAGTATGTTAGAGCTCAAGGCGGGTCTCAAGTATGGACCACACTTTACAATTTGCACCCCACATTTTTCATTTCAGATATGTTTATTCTAGATATTGATCAGTCAAATGCACTTACAGGCACCCACTATGGAGTGTGCAAAGAGCCTCCTTGAGCTAGTTGCCTTCCTGATCGGCATGATGCAGAGGAGAGAGACGCTGCTCGGGCTCCACGATATTTAGGTATTTTCCCCCATTTCAGCATGCATTTCATTACTAATTCTGTTATGGACCACACTATCATATTTCCACTGATACATTAGCATCTCTGTAGTAGGCTTCATATCAAACCGTACTGATATACTGATATGTTGCATTGGCACACTGTACTCATACTGTATCTGTTTTTCGCATGACACTCATTCTGCACACTATGCCTGTTTCTGATACACACACTGTAGCTGATATATTGACAACTGGTTTTTTTTCCAAATCCCAGCTGTACCGAGGGCAGCAGCGGCAACAGCGGCATCAGCACCAGCAGTACCTGCTACAGCAGAAGAGAGGCGAGAGAAACAGGCCTCAGCACGTAATCGAGATGAGCGTCACGGTCAAAGTAGAGATAGGGGTGCCTGAGGCCAGAGCAGTCCTTCGGAGCCCATTCTGAGTGGTAATGATGATGACAAGGCCAATGCCTCTTAGGAGATAACGAGTGGACATCCTGAGTCTGAGAGAGGGGACAGTGATGCCAACTCAGGATCGGAGAGCGGAGATGACGCCGAGGCTGGCTCTGAGGCAGGTAGTAGAGACTCAGAGTCTAGTTCTAACAGTGGCGCCAGAGACAGTGCCTCTGAGTTCCCTCAAAGGAAGAGGACGAAGAGAGCCTCTCAAGCTTGAGATGATTGGCGCTGTTTTGGACTTTTTTGCTTAGTTTCTTTCAGTTTGGTAGTTTAACACATGTATAGCTTCAAATAGGTTTTACATTTGCTTTTGAAACTTGTACTTCTTTTTGTAAAATCGATGATCGGAATAAAACCTTCGTAGTTTTTTTATGAAAAAAGTTTTGGTTCTACAATATGAGCACTGCACCACAAGTAACATACTTGCATGAAGTTGAATTTGAAACCAAACATGCTTGCATTAGAATAATGTTCTTAATCGGATAATGAACCGACCAACAACAAAAATACAACATACAAGTCGATAAATAAAGCAAAAACAACTCAAATGCAAACCCAAAATAGCTATACACACTTGTAAAAACCAAAAGACTCAAAACAAGACCGAACAACACAAAGACCAAGACAAAACTAGGCTGTCAAAAACTGTCCAGCAAATAGGTGGACAGCAAGCTAGAAAAAGGAGGTTGCCGACCGCAAAGGGGGGTTGCTGGCTAGAAGTGAGGTATGCCAGCCACAAGAGTGGCCTGCCGGCCACCAATGTGAAAAACCACTAGAAAGCTAATAGCTAGCCTCCACTACAGCCTTATCTTCTACAAAGGTCCTCCTTCATGATTTCTTCTCTAGAACTTCATTTCAGTTGCTGTTTTTTCCACAAATAGAGCCATTTCTTGCCGAGAAACTCACGAATTGGATAGCCACTTTAGACGGCACGGAAAAGGTAAATTTTTGGGGTTTCGGCATAATGCACTTTTTTCCGTTGAGTCGTACTCCACTTTGTTTTCCATTCCTCCACTCCATGGTCCAATGCTAGGACCAGATTAAGCATGTCTTTCGCTTTGAAACACAAAAAATATGCCCGACTCTTGAAGAATTTCAGGCACTAATGGAATCCCGACGCGATGAGAAAATCATACTTCAGCCCCGTTTTGGCCATGCCTTAGCCTTGGGATGGATGTGTGCGCTTACCTTACACGAAGCTCGATCCTTGGCCTATGACGGAGAGCTAGATATACCTAACTTGATTCATCGATTTTCTAACATCGGTGACCGAGGCAACCTCCTTTGGCAAGGCTTTCGGCAACACAATCTCTGCTTGTGTATGCTTGCACACTACCTTCTTGTCCTTAGTTTCGGCAGAGACAATATCAAGTTGATTGAGGTAGCCCAACGCCTGAAAGAAGGTAAGAGTTGCATTGGTTTGGCCTTGGCCGAGACCCTAATGGGTTTTGACGCTTTCTATCAAAGAGAGACCATTAGGTTTACGGGGAGTCCACTACTACTCCAGGTATTGTTTCCCATCCTATCTCATATATATTTCTCATATCACTCGACATTCACACTCTGTTTTCTCTCAAAGCCCTTTCCTTACTTTTCTCTCAACATACATCTCTTTATTCTTTAATCTCTCTTATTTTTCATCATTTCCCAGGTTTGGCTGATGGACAAGCTGAAGGTGGTAAACCCTTGCTCAGTTTACTCAGCTCGAGTGTACTTTTCTCACCAACGCCTAGTGGATTTCCCCAATGAGGAATGGTGGTGCAACTGGATATGCCACAGGTCTGCAGCCGACATAGCTTGGCATTGCCCCTAGCTTGACTTAGCTGAGATGAGCTACAGCATGACCTGACAGCCGGGTATTCAGTTGATTACCCTCATACATTGTGTATTCTATTTTCCCTTCTGGTTCAAACGCCAATTTGGACATGATCAGACACATCCAGATGAGGGGTTGGAATACTCGGCTCCATTCCCAATTCGTGCTTCACGCTTGGCTAGGTACCTCACTACTTGAAAGACGAGAGAGCTTCTGGCCCCTGCCCCTAGTTTCAATTATGCCCTTTCTGGCGAATGCTTGGCTTGGCTCGAGGGCAAGGCACAAGTTGGACCAACTTTAGCTGCAAAGACTTTTGCCAGTACGAGTGGAGGGCACAGGAACACCTAACTCATGTGCCCCTAGTTTTATTGCTTTGATCTTTCTTTTCAAGTTTTATGATGTGAAAGCAACTTCAATTTGTAGCAAAGAGTTGGAGAATGTACTAGATGTTGAAATCAATAAAATTAAAGTTGCGAGTACTGAAAATTTTCCTTTCGATCCCAAAAATAGTCCAAGTTGTAAAAAGTAAAATTTTGAGAAAAATCAACTTTTATTAAAACTTTTCAAAACTATTTTCGTAAACGATCACCACCTAACATGCATAGAATCAATTCTCAAGATGTACAATCCAGAATGAAAAGAAATCATAACTGCCCTTGATTTCATACCACCACTGCTATACATTGTACAATGAGTTTTCTTCCCAAAACAAAGATCACAACCAAGCCACAAAGATCATGACCAAGCTTATAAATAACGAGCAAAGATGACCTAATCAAACAAATGGATAGGGCAGTTGAGTTAGAGATGATTACGACCGAACTTTAGGATGAAGTTGCCTACGTATCCCAAAGATGGGAATCCGGCCTTACGTAGTTTGGTTCAAGTTCACTCGGGTTTTAACTCTCTCTTTTTGCGCTCTAACTTTTGCCAAAGTCGCCCTTTAGGGTTTTCAACCTTGCAAGCTCAGTTTTTCTTTTTTCCTAATTTTTCATGCTCTAACTTTTGCCTAGGTCGCCCTTTCGGGTTTTCGGCCTAGTAAGCCTCTCAGGGGTAATATTTCTTCAACTTGTCCATGTTGATCGGCTGTGAAAACTCCAAGCCATCTAGGTCCATGAGAATAATCGCCCCTCCTGACCAGATTGACTTGATGATGTAAGGACCAGTCCAATTGGGTCTGAACTTGCCCCTAGGGCCATAGATGGGAGCTCAGTTATCTTTCAGCACCATGTCCGCCTCTTTGAGATTTATGGACTTCACTTTCTTATTAAAAGCCCTAACAATTTTGCGCTAGTAGCCCTGAACATATACAATGCTTTTAGCCTTTTTTCATCAAATAGCATCAACTTCTCAAATTTACTCTGTTGCCAATCTGCCTCCGCTATCTGACAGTCGGCCATAACCCGCAGCGACGGCACTTAAATTTTAATCAGCAGCCTCCATCCCGTAGATAAGAGAATAGGGGATCGCCCCTGTAGATGTTTGGATTGAGGTCCTGTAGCCCCAGAGTGCAAATGCCAATTTATCTGGCCAGTCCTTGTAGGTCTCCACCATTTTTTGCAGAATTCTTTTGATGTTTTTGTTTGCATCCTCAATGGATCCATTGGTCTGCGGACTATAGATTGATGACTTCTAGAAAGCCACGTTATATTTCTCAAGCAAATCTATCACCTTCTTCTTGAAATGCGTCCCATTATCGGAGATAATCTCATTGGGCACCCCATACCTACAGATGATGTTGTTCTTGATAATCTTAGACACATGCGACGCTTTTAGCACAGAGTAAGACTGGGCCTCTACTCATTTCGTGAAATAGTCGATTGTTACCAGAATAAACTCATGCCCGTTTTATCCCTTTGGCATAACTGCACCGATAACATCTATTCCCCAAACAGAAAATGGCCATGATGAAGTCATATTGTAGAGTTTAGACAGTGGAATGTTGATGCGATTGGCGTGAATCTGGCACTTGTGGCAGTGCCGCACACACAAAACCAATACAATCCTCTTCCATGGTTAACCAATAGTAGCCTTGTCTAAGGATTTTTCGGGCGAGCATCACACCGTTTATATGGGCTCCACACTCTCCTCCGTGAATGGCCTCCATAAGGCGCTTTGATTCTTCTTCCTCCATACATAGTTTATGCATTCCCAGATGGTCTCTTTTGTACAGCTTGCCCCCGCAAATGATAAATTGAACGGCCAGACGCCGTATTTCCATTTTATCCTTAGCATTTGCTCGTGGTGGATACACCCCTTTTCCAGGAAATTTCAGATATCGTAGTACCAGGGGTTCTTGTCTAAAGCCTCATCTATTACGGCAATGATTTCAAAAGCCGGCTTGTACTTTTGTTCAATAATGATTGGACGCATCCTGACTCCCAATGGAATGTCTACCATAGAAGATAGAGTTGCTAGTGCATCAGCGAATCGGTTGTCCTCCCTTAGCAGATGGGTAAACGTTAACTTCTCAAACCTCAGAATCAGCATATCCAAGACCTGATGGTAAACCTTCATTTTCTCCTCTTTAACTCGCCAATCTCCGTTGGCTTAAGACACAACCAAGTTCGAATCCCCGATGACATCCAACCTTTTTGTCTCTAGCTCTAGGGCGGCTTCTAAACCAGCAATACACGCCTTATACTTTGCTTCGTTGTTGGATACTTTGAACCGGAGTTTGAAGGCTAAGGGTATATGGGAGTCATCAGGTGCTATCGATAACACATCGATCTCATAACCGTATTGATTGGCTGCTCCGTCAAAATACATTGTCCATGTTTTCTCCTCTATTTGCAGAATATCTTCATCTGGGAACAAGTACTTCACCACTTCATCCCCCTCTACTAGGTGATCTGCCAGGAATTCCGCTACAGCTCTCCCTTTAACCAACTTGTGTGTAACATATGTAAGATCAAATTCAGAGAGAAGAAGCAACCAATGGGCAAACCTACCCGTAAGCACTGGTTTCTCAAAGAGATATTTGATGGGATCTAATCTTGAAACCAAGATTACAGAGTGAGCTAACAAGTAGTGTCTCAACTTCCGAGTAACCCATACCAAGGCTAGACAAGATTTCTAGAAGGGAATATAACAGGTCTCATAATCCAACATTTTCTTACTCAAGTAGTAAATGGCTTTCTCTACCTTGGCCTCCGACTCCTGAGCTAACATATACCCTATGGTTGAGTTTGTCACTGATAGGTACAAAATCAACAGTTTTCCTGGTTCTGGAGGTGATAACACAAGCGGATTCTGCAGGTACTGCTTGACCTATTCAAAAGCGAACTGACAGCGATTGTCCTATTGGAACTTCTTTCCTTTCTTCAGGAGACCAAATAGTGGTTCACAAGTCAAGGTCAGTTTTGAAATAAACTGCCTTATGAATTGCACTTTACCCAAAAAGTCGCGCACCTCCTTTTCAGTCCTTGGTGGTGGCATTTCTAAGATGGTCTTGATTTTGGAAAGATCTACCTCAATTCCTCTTTGTGTGATCAAGAATCCTAGCATTTTTCATGTTGTTACGCTGAAAGTGCATTTTTGCGAGTTCAACCTCAATCTATACTCCCTGATCCATTGAAAAAATTTCTCCAAGGCGGTGTTATGGCCCTCTCGATCTTTGGACTTGACAATCATATCGTCCACATACACCTCAACCTCTTTGTAGATCATGTCATCCAAAATGGTAGTTACAGCCCTTTGATAAGTGGCCCCAGCATTCTTGTCACGACCAGAACCCACCCCCGTGGGTTAAGGACGTAACCGGCCAGCAATCATGAGATTACCTACGGCCTCAAACCAAACCAAATGTATTTTAACAGAGTTCATGGGGGCCAAACGGAAGCAATTTGAAACTTTGTCCATAGAGCCGTGCTTATATGCACATCATTACATACATATGTTAATAACTCACGACAGAAAGTACAATGACATAAAATTCTGTACAGATAGGATCATTCAGCCAAACAAAACCATACACAGACGTACTCACAACTTCGCCAACATAACAGAACAGAAACAAGCGACAAAATGCGAAGGCGGGTCTCATGCGTGAGACACAAGGGCTGACTTCCCCAAAAATCTTTGTTGTTCCACACTGACTTCACTGAGGCTGGCTTTGGACCTCTCATAGCTCACCTACAAACACACGAATGAGCGTGAGCGAAAGCCCAGTGAATAATATCAAATAAGAAGATACAACAATATGTAGAACAACATATTCCGAACGGCCTTGGGCCCAATTCATATTTCTAATTAACATATATATACACAATATAAGTCAAGTGACTATGGTTCTAAACATACTGGCCTTTTGGCCTCTTTATCTTTCATTTATGTCAAAACGGCCTCTGGCCCACTCATTCGTTCTTGTCAAAACGGCCTTTGGCCCAATCACACTTTCATGTCGAAACGGCGCTTAGGCCCAAATACACTTTCGTGTCAAAATGGCTCTTAGGCCCACATTTTACCAATCGGCCTTCGGCCCACATTTATATCAAACGGCCTTCGGCCCACATTTTATCAATCGGCCTTCGGCCCACATTTATATCAAACGGCCTTCGGCCCATGTTTTATCAATCGGCCTTCGGCCCACATTTATATCAAACGTCCTTCGGCCCACATTTTATCAATCGGCCTTCGGCCCACATTTTATCAATCGGCCTTCGGCCCATATTTTATCAAACGGCCTTCGGCCCACATTTTATCAAACGGCCTTCGGCCCACATTTTATCAATCGGCCTTCGGCCCACATTTTATCAAACGGCCTTCAGCCCACATTTTATCAAACGGCCTTCGGCCCATATTTTATCAATCGGCCTTCGGCCCACATTTATATCAATCTGGCACATAGGCCTTTCATATCAAACTGGCACATAGGCCTTTCATATCAAACTGGCACATAGGCCTTTCTTATCAAACTGGCACATAGGCCTTTCTTATCAAACTTGTCCACCATTCAAATTCATGAACTTTACAAAACTTACATAAGAGTAAGCAAATGGGACAATAACATAATTTAGATATTACTCACAGTGGTCGGCATGTGGATTTGCCCTGGAGCTTGACCCTACATATCACATAACACATATGGGTCACAAATAATTCAATCCGTTCTTTAATTCACATATTCCTCTTTAGAATTCATTCTTATTTCCTCAACTCAATTACAATGCTCCATGTATGCCTAAGAGTGCTTGGAAGTGAAAGGGAACGGAAAACAGAACACAGAATGCATAAACAAAATTTCAGCAAAATAGGGTCCCCGCTCGAGCGTGGACTTCCCCGCTCGAGCGGACCCTTAAGCCTGCAAAAGTGCTGGTTACCTTAAATTCCCGCTCGAGCGTGAACTCTGCCGCTCGAACGGACTTCCTGTCTACATAGCTCCCCGCTCGAGCGTGAGATATCCCGCTCGAGCGCGAGATATCCCGCTCGAGCGGGCACCAAACTTTCTAGGTTTTCCAGAACTGTTCTTGAGCTTCAAATACACATTCAAACTGATATTTCTTGCATTTCACAGCCCATAGCACTCATATACATATACCAACATGATATAAACACCAAATTACAACATATTGAGGCTCAATTCCCATGAATAAATCACATGCAAACCCAAATTATACCAAACTTACTTCCAATACATTAAATTCATGCATTTAAGCTTCATACCCTCATCAATCATGCATGCATGTCAATTCTTGACTCCATTTCTATTTCAAATGGTACAAATGGTGCTTCTAACCATGAAACTCAACAAAACTATGCTTGCATGTATGATTCAACACTCATATTTCCATATTCAACTTAATACATGCTTGATTATGCAAAATCATGGTGATCCTACACATGCATGTGCATTTTTAACTTCAAATTCATCAATTATAGCACAACTCTTGTTCTTGATCACCAATTTAACTTTAATTCACAAATTATAAGTTAATATTCATGAATCCATTTACCTGGAGGCTCAAACCTTTCAATCCAAAGCAATTTCTTGAGTAATCTTCTAAAACTCCAAGCCTCAAGACCAAAACCTCAATCTTCTACACCTTCCCTCTCTAATTCGGCTCTCCCTATCCTCTCTGGGAGTTGATTTCGACCAAATGAAGAAAAAGAGAGGAGTTGGTGTAAAATGCTCCACTAAATACCCTTTCACTTAATTACTAGCATCAACATTACATATTTGAGCACTAAGTCATTATTTTAATCCAATTAATTTGATCCGAATCAATTTCCAATTAAATTTCACCGTAGGCTCTAAAAATTATGCCAATCACATTGGCGTAGTCAATTTCGAGTTTTATGGCCGATAAGGCCCTCAATTTATTTTCCAATGCAGATAATCAAACAGATATTCCTACGGTGAACAGATAGAAATTCAAAACCACATATTTTCACATAATGGAACACAAAATCATATCAAAACACATAATTACATCATATTAAGGACCAATTAACATATTACGGAACAGGGGTATTACAGTCTTCCCCCCTTTAGGAAGTTTGGTCCTCCAAACTTAATTTACCTTTAGTCAGGCACAATTCGGAACACTTTTCATTTAATGGTTCCAATCCTTTATTGATAGCCATTTACTTTAGTCTCAAAATCAAGCGACACTCTGTTCTCAATCAGTCAGAGACTTACCTTTTCCTCCATACAAGGCTTGTATGGTGTCGCACCAAAACTAGAGTGTGAGCTGTTATTGCAAACAAAGTTTGTCAACGATGGATAGATCTTTCCAATTCCCGAAAATCTAACGCACACATTTGGAGCATTTCTCCCATGATCTAAAAAGTTCTTTCTGATTGTTTATCAATTCGCGGATGGAAAACAGCGTCGAATCATAATTCAGTCCCCATTGCCTCTTGAAGGCTTGTCAGAATTCGAACACATTTCAGAATTTCTGTCTAAACAATAGACACTGGGACCCCATACAAACAAGCAACTTCATTGATGTAAACAGTGGCTAGTCTACTAGCATCATACGAAAATGTCACAGGGAAGAAACGAGCAAATTCAGTAATTCCACATACAACAACCCAAACGGGATTTACACCTTGAGTGCTCAAGGTAGCCCCACAACAAAATTCGCAGTCACATATTCCCATTTCCATTCCAAAATAGAGAGATTGAAGTAGTTCCACCATTATCTGATATTCGGCTCTGACCTGTTGGCCCCGAAAAATACTTAGACACACATTCACCAATTACCCTCTTCAAAGCAGGTCACTAACATATTTATTTCAAATGTCAGCTAACTTGTCACAGAGGTTCGGTCTATTCCCTTGTCACAAAAGTTCAATTCATTCTTCAATAGTTCCACAATTCACAATCCGATTCGGTATTTAGTCCAGTGACTCATCACAGTTGTCCAAGGTCAATCAAAAGTCTTCAGAAATTCAAAGTAGATCCAGACACCGATTCCCTAACGAACAAAGGTAGTATCGAGGCAATTACCCATACAACGCATATAGTCTGTATATCCCCATAGTATCAATTGTAAAATATAACAACACTGAGGCAGTCGACTTCTAATAGAATGCACGTATTCTCAGTTCATTCAACAGTTTACAGTTTGCAATTCACAATTCAGTTCAGTATTCAATTCTCTGTTCCATCGAGTCTTTCTACTTTATCTGATAGTCGTCAAAACGGAAGGCAATTCATATACTAATCCCCATGGCGTCAAAGGTAATACTAAAACAATCAATCACATGTTAAACACAAATTACACATCCTCAAAGCCCCAATCACAGAATATGACGACACTGAGCAGTTATTCACAAGTGTACTGAATTCACGTACTTACGGACAATCAGGGTTTTTTCAAAGTTTCTTGGATGTTTAGATATCTACAAATTACAAAAGGATGACATTCCGGACAAAACAAAAGAATAATCGTCTCGGAATCGAAGCACACCCGTTCACGACCGTCGGTGGCCGACTCGAGATCGATTAGTCAAACCCACCCGTACAAAACCGTCAGTGGCAAAGGAGATTTCTCAACAAGGGTGCTACATAGGCTTAACGTCCCCTAGAACGAAAGGACGTCTCAAGAATGTCATCAAAACAAACAGAATACCATTCACTATAACCTAATTTCCCGAAATTTGATAACACTGAAGCAAACACATGAAACAAATTCTGATTAACGGAGGATAAATATTCAATACGGTTTACAATAAAGTCAATCTGTTGTCATCGGTTTCCGTAGCGTCAAAAAAGCAAGAATATGACAACACACCACCCAATCACGGGATTTGTACATTCTATTCCTTTATAGCACATATGTCTCAATAGTTGGAGGTCGGTTCTCAATGGTGTTCATGGTTAGATCAATCTGTTGATAGCCCACAAAAGGTCTTTCAAATAAGTCAAGTATTCCAAACGGATTCAAGTTTTGGGTCTATCAGTTTTTCTGCCGAGAATAATCTGGCTATTTACTTACAAGCAATTCTTAATCCCCTTTTTACAACACCAAATCAATTAGAAATTCTTATCAAATCAACTCAAACAAAGGTCTTATCGGATTAAATCAAACAAAGGTTCCATCAAATTATATCCAATGAGGGTTCTATCAGGTCAAATTAGACAAAGGTTCTATCGGACCGAATCAGATAAAAGTTTTCTCAAATGGGACACATTCGGTTCTGTAAAGCGGACTTCGTTTGCTTAGGTGCATGGTTGATAGTTTCTCAACTGCCCTAAGTTCATCAGTTCTCAAAGTCATATCAGAATCATTCATCACAATAGTTCATATCAAAGTGTTTCAAATCAGGTACAATATGGTATTGTCTACATAAACTCGGGGGTAGTTGCATATACATGCAGTTATTCGTATCAGGAGGTACGTATCATGGTCAGTATAGCAGTTCCAAAAGCAGTACATGGTGCACAATAACACATTAAACAAAGTTCCTCGGTTGTACATAAGATAGGGTCTGTTATACAAAAGTTCTAAATCAGTCACAAAACATAGGCTTACGAGTCAAGCTCAGTTTAGTCACGTAGTTCAGTCAATTTTCTACCAGTTCCACATACATGATCCGTAATTTGCAGAGTTTATTATTTGGGGTGCTCAACTTAGTTATACAATCACAAGGTCACAATTCCAGTGGTTTAGTCATCGAAGACAGTAGTATAACAAATCACCCGGAGCATAGGTTTAGATATACATGTGCATGTGCAGAGTTAAGCAGTACCCCAATATGTATTTCACAAATTTCCCAAATGGAGCATATATGTTCAACAAACACAGTCTCAACCTTGTGGGTCTGACCAATCCAAATATACAGGCAGCAAATATGAAAGAGTATGCCGATCCGAATAAAGTAATATCCCAATAAAAGATGTACACATGTACTAATTCAGAATCAATCAACACATAAGCAATCGTTTATAACAGTACAGATACCTGGGATAACGGTCGCAGTATTTGAGCGCTTTCTGAGGTGAGTGTGATTACTCTATCCTGATTAGCAATTCCTACCATTTGTACGAATCTAGCTGAGGCAGAAGATTTATTCACATTTGTTCAGTCCGGGGACAGTTCCTCACCATATGGTCCATTTCACCACACCTATAGCAAACCCCAGAAATCCGATAATAACTCCTCGATGTTCCTTACACTGGTGATGGCAAAGGTTCTCGCCGTAGCGGCAACTGACGTTGTCGTCTTAAGATTTCTGCCATTTCTTGTACCATTCTTTCTAGTCTACCAAGTCGGGCTGCGGAAGAGCCTTCCAGCTCTCATGCCCTTACTCAATCCATACTCTACACAATCTCTCATTAAGCTTTGCTAAATACAGGGGTGTCCAATACAAAAATAAACACATAATCACATTCGTACGTAAGCACGTCTTTATATTCTCATTTCACATATCGTACGCAATTAATCACATATGTAACAGATAATTGCATACTTATCAGATATCGCATGCTGAACATTTACTAAGTAATTATATACTCAAATCATGTTCATATTTCACCTAGACACCCGTAGGCGGAATTGAATGCACATAAACAATTTTTCATGGTTCATATATTCATTTATGTGCATTATAACAAAACAACTTGTTGTACACAGTAGTGTAACAATTTATATCCTATATTCAAATCATGTGCGGTATTTCCTTTAGCATAACATATCATGTTGCTCAAGCATAACGGGTAACATATCTCATTCATAAGCCACGGTATTGTTTCCCTCGAACGAGGGCCTGCGCCACGGTATTATTTCCCTCGGGCTAGGGCCTCATGACCATAAGCCACAGTATTATGTCCCCTGGGCGAGGGCCTCTGCTAAGGATACCACAATTATGTTCAAGGAAAATTTGGGCAATCATTCATTCATGCAAAAATAGTATTTCAGGGAACTCGTCATTTCATATCGTCAGAAAATATTTAAAGTTCACCATCTGATTAAACTTGCATCATACTTTATACAAAAGATACAGAAGTGTGCATATACTAGAAAGCATGCATATTCGAACAATTTCAATACAAGAAATTCACAATTTATAGCACATAATCATTCGTAACAAAAAGTTAAGCATATTATCGATGCTTCCAAATTCATACTTATGAATGCATCCTAGATCTTTTCTAGACGCTTATTGCTCATTTGGACAAGTGTGTGAGTTATTAACTCGTGCTCTGATACCACTCTGTCACGACCCGAACCCGCCCTCGTGGGTTAAGGACGTAACCGGCCAGCAATCATGAGATTACCTACGGCCTCAAACTAAACCAAATGTATTTTAACAGAGTTCATGGGGGCCAAACGGAAGCAATTTGAAACTTTGTCCATAGAGCCATGCTTATATGCACATCATTACATACATATGTTAATAACTCACGACAGAAAGTACAATGACATAAAATTCTGTACAGACAGGATCATTCAGCCAAACAAAACCATACACAGACGTACTCACAACTTCGCCAACATAACAGAACAGAAACAAGCGACAAAAGGCGAAGGCGGGTCTCGTGCGTGAGACACAAGGGCTGACTTCCCCAAAAATCTTTGTTGTTCCACACTGACTTCACTAAGGCTGGGTTTGGACCTATCATAGCTCACCTACAAACACACGAATGAGCGTGAGCGAAAGCCCAGTGAATAATATCAAATAAGAAGATACAACAATATGTAGAACAACATATTCCGAACGGCCTTGGGCCCAATTCATATTTCTAATTAACATATATATACACAATGTAAGTCAAGTGACTATGGTTCTAAACATACTGGCCTTTTGGCCTCTTTATCTTTCATTTATGTCAAAACGGCCTCTGGCCCACTCATTCGTTCTTGTCAAAACGGCCTTTGGCCCAATCACACTTTCGTGTCGAAACGGCGCTTAGGCCCAAATACACTTTCGAGTCAAAACGGCTCTTAGGCCCACATTTTACCAATCGGCCTTCGGCCCACATTTATATCAAACGGCCTTCGGCTCACATTTTATCAATCGGCCTTCGGCCCACATTTATATCAAACGGCCTTCGGCCCATGTTTTATCAATCGGCCTTCGACCCACATTTATATCAATCGGCCTTCGGCCCACATTTTATCAATCGGCCTTCGGCCCATATTTTATCAAACGGCCTTCGGCCCACATTTTATCAAATGGCCTTCGGCCCACATTTTATCAATCGGCCTTCGGCCCATATTTTATCAAACGGCCTTCGGCCCACATTTTATCAAACGGCCTTCGGCCCACATTTATATCAATCTGGCACATAGGCCTTTCATATCAAACTGGCACATAGGCCTTTCTTATCAAACTTGTCCACCATTCAAATTCATGAACTTTACAAAACTTACATAAGAGTAAGCAAATGGGACAATAACATAATTTAGATATTACTCACAGTGGTCGGCATGTGGATTTGCCCTGGAGCTTGACCCTACATATCACATAACACATATGGGTCACAAATAATTCAATCCGTTCTTTAATTCACATATTCCTCTTTAGGCTTCATTCTTATTTCCTCAACTCAATTACAATGCTCCATGTATGCCTAAGAGTGCTTGGAAGTGAAAGGGAACGGAAAACAGAACACAGAATGCATAAACAAAATTTCAGCAAAACAGGGTCCCCGCTCGAGCGTGGACTTCCCCACTCGAGCGGACCCTTAAGCCTGCAAAAGTGCTGGTTACCTCAAATTCCCGCTCGAGCGTGAACTCTGCCGCTCGAGCGGACTTCCTGTCTACATAGCTCCCCGCTCGAGCGTGAGATATCCCGCTCTGTAAAAAGTGCTGGGAGCACGATTTCTCCGCTCGAGCGGGCACCAAACTTTCTGGGTTTTCCAGAACTGTTCTTGAGCTTCAAATACACATTCAAACTGATATTTCTTGCATTTCACAGCCCATAGCACTCATATACATATACCAACATGATATAAACGCCAAATTACAACATATTGAGGCTCAATTTCCATGAATAAATCACATGCAAACCCAAATTATACCAAACTTACTTCCAATACATTAAATTCATGCATTTAAGCTTCATACCCTCATCAATCATGCATGCAGGTCAATTCTTGACTCCATTTCTATTTCAAATGGTATAAATGGTGCTTCTAACCATGAAACTCAACAAAACTATGCTTGCATGTATGATTCAACACTCATATTTCTATATTCAACTTAATACATGCTTGATTATGCAAAATCATGGTGATCCTACACATGCATGTGCATTTTTAACTTCAAATTCATCAATTATAGCACAACTCTTGTTCTTGATCACCAATTTAACTTTAATTCACAAATTATAAGTTAATATTCATGAATCCATTTACCTGGAGGCTCAAACCTTTCAATCCAAAGCAATTTCTTGAGTAATCTTCTAAAACTCCAAGCCTCAAGACCAAAACCTCAATCTTCTACACCTTCCCTCTCTAATTCGGCTCTCCCTATCCTCTCTGGGAGTTGATTTCAACCAAATGAAGAAAAAGATAGGAGTTGGTGTAAAATGCTCCACTAAATACCCTTTCACTTAATTACTATCATCAATATTACATATTTGAGCACTAAGTCATTATTTTAATCCGATTAATTTGATCCGAATCAATTTTCAATTAAATTTCACCGTAGGCTCTAAAAATTATGCCAATCACATTGGCGTAGTCAATTTCGAGTTTTATGGCCGATAAGGCCCTCAATTTATTTTCCAATGCAGATAATCAAACAGATATTCCTACGGTGAACAGATAGAAATTCAAAACCACATATTTTCACATAATGGAACACAAAATCATATCAAAACACATAATCACATCATATTAAGGACCAATTAACATATTACGGAACAGGGGTATTACAATTCTTCAACCCAAACGACATGACTCGGTAGCAATAAGTGCCCCACGGAGTAGTGAAAAAGGTCTTCTCCCAATCCTCGGATGCCATCAGAATCTGGTTATACTCAGAAAACCCATCCATGAATAAGAGCAATGCATGGCCTGCGGTGAAGTCTATCAACTCATCAATATGCGGCAGTAGAAAATCATCCTTCGGACTAGCCTTATTCAGATCCCTAAAGTCGACATAGACACTGATTCTGCCATCCTTCTTTGGGACTGGAACAATATCGGCCAACCACAATGGATACTCAGATACAAGCAAGAACCCTGCCTTAATCTATTTGGTAACTTCTTCCTTGATCTTCAAAGCCTAATCTGGGCGAACTCTGTGCAGCTTTTGCTTAACTGGCCGGGCCTCAGGGTCAAAAGGGATCCGATGCTATACAATCTTAGAATCTATTCCAGGCATGTCTTCGTAGAACCACGCGAAAACATCTTTGAAATCTTTTAATAAAACGATTAAACGCTCGCGTTCCTCCGAAGACAATGTGGACCCGATCTGGACCAAGCACGGATACTTCTCAGTATCCACGTTAATAGCAATGATTTTATCTGTACAGGGCTTAACACGCCTCTCTTCCTCAAAATCAACCAAGTTTTTCGAAGCCTGAGGAATTTCTTCCTCTTCGTTTAAGTCAAAATTTTGGAAATCAAGATCAATACAACAAACCAAAGGCATAGAGTAATAAGCAAAGTCCACCTTATTCCCATTCAAAAGATCTAGCTCCTCGGTTACACTGGACTCAAAAGAAAAAGAAAAAGAGTACCGGGATAGGACTTTGGCATTCGAGTTACCAGTCCCGGAGATGCCAGATTCTGAAGAACTTGAATTTGACTCCGACTCCATAGACTCAGTGGAATTAGACTCAGACTTACTATCTAATTCAAAACTGCTGACGATGCCCTTTTCAAACTTCTAAATCAGGCGCAGAGCCTCAGATGCATCCACGATAAGACTAGTGAAATCCTCTGCTGGTTTATCCATGATCATTGAGATAGTAAAACTATCCCCCAAGTTGGCGGACTCAGCTCCAGTAGTGGAACTCGCTAGTAAGTCAGCCAGTGTCTTTCCCAACAACTCCTCATCTTTAATAACCAGGCTCGCAGTCCTGCCTTGATCCGTACCAATGCTTAGGTCTGCCTGCTCATCCTTCTCTTACGGTAACTGGTTTCTGAAGAAGATCTCGAACCCAGGATACCTAGTCTTCGTCTCCCAGTCATACCAAGGCTTCAGGAATCCACAGAAGGGGAAATCTTCCCCTTGGCGGACAAAACATCCGTTCAGGGTTCCTCGTATAAGTTTGTGGAGTAACTCATACTGCTTCCCAGTCTTCTTTTCTTTGATTCTTCCTATCAACTCCTCCCCTTTTCTTTGCCAGTCTACAACGGTAGGTTTGTATCCCAGCCCAAAAGCATAAGGATTATGACTCATCTCCTTGACAATGATACCTTCTTACCTGCGGCTTCTACCTAATCCTGATCCGAGCACATGCCCCTGTTTGTTCATCATATAGATTGACTAGGCACTCACATAATTTCCCTCATCTTTTGCCATGATGTTCTAGACAAGCCGAGCTTCTGCCAGAGAGAAGCCGGAAAGAAATACATCCTTTTCTCCGTATATGATTCACAGCACTAGTGTGGTAGTTCCTTAAGGAGGGTGAATTGCAGAATTGCCATACATAATAGCAATCCCACCTTGAAAGGGGTACTTTACTAGTTGGTGAACAATCGACGACACAGATTTCATCTAGTGGAGCCAGGGCCTTCCCAATAGCAAGTTAAAGGTTGCTGGTACATCCATGACATGGAATTCCACCTCATGTTTAGACTGGTCGATTAGGATATGGCTTTTGAACGTTCCCATAACATCCTAGCTTGTATCGTCATAAGCCCGGATAGCTTGTGTCGTGGGTATAAAGTCAATCAGTCTCAAACCGATGGCATAAGCAATTCTTACTGGACATACATTGATCGCTGATCCAGTATCTACTAACACCACCGGAATCCATTTTTTTCGACTCTCCAAGGTTACATATAAGGGATAGTTATGGTTGGCGCCCTCGGGAGGTAATTCTTTATCCGTAAAGGATATTACTGGCATAACGTCACCAAAGGTGACCAACGACACCAATTGGTCAGCAGTGGTGTCAATGGGCAGTTTGGTTCGGTTCATCGCTTTGAGCATTCCTTGTCTATGCTCCCGAGATGCCATTATCAGTCCCCAGATGGGTATGTCGGCTTCAATTTTCTTTAGTTGTTTCAAGACCAGGTTTTCTTCAGCATCCTTCTGCTTTGCTTTCTTAGCCTTTCTGTTAGAAGATTCTAGCTGATCTAAAGTCAGGGGTTTAAAGTACCGACCACTGTAGGTCATATAATCAATCTCATCAGTATACCACGTATCATCAGGGGTATCATCCTTTCACCTTTCATCCGTGTATGCATGGCTTAGAAAGCTATCTTCCCACCACTACCCCACGATCATGGTTGGGCTGCTATCAGGTTCTATTCTAAGCATGTTAACATCACATGCCCCGTCATCATTTCATTCTTCCTCCACGACGGCTTGCGTTTTAGTATCCTTGTACTTTTTGAGTTTCCTTAACATTCTCTTCCGATCACTAGGTTCCCACTCAGTTTTTTTGGCGTTTTGAACACTGCCAGTTGTGGGCTCAGCCTCTTCTTTCTCTTTTCCCTTTTTCTGTTCCAGAGCTATCTTTGCCTGGATCTCTTCTACTCTCTCCCATTGGAATTGTTCCAGTGCCTGTTCTTTCTCAGTCAGAGGTGTAGCCTCAGCCTTGCTACTAGCACAACTTTCTTCTTCCTTCTTAGTCTCTTCTATCTCTTCCTCCACATCTGACTCTTCCTCACTCAACCATCCGTTGCTTGTTTCTGGTTGGCTTAGGTCCCACTATCCCATCTACACACAGCTTGTATCTTCTTCCTCGAAGAAGTAAAGATCCTCCAGATCCTCTTCCAATTCTGCCAGATCCTCCTCTAAGTTTGCTAAGTCATTCAGGCCTTGCTCAGGCCACTCATTCTGATTCTGTGTCATTTAGTCTTTCCCGATAGCATTAATGCTGAGAAAGTTTGGCAGTATGACTATCGGCTTCGGCTGATCGATGGCCATAATGTATAAACTGGGATCGTACTCCTCCGTGAGCGAGACCCCTTTCTCTATAACATGGGTTTGGGTTTGTGGTGTTAGATCCATCGTGTACATGTCTGTGCCTTCTGGAATGACCACCTCCGGTTTTGGTAGGTGGGATGAGTTAATGTATGTGCTAGGGTTAAAGGTGGGTGGTAGCATATGGATGTGATTAATTTTTCTAAGCGGGAGGACTTGGTTGTGTGCAGGATGTGGGTTGGTAGTTACGTTGGGTTTGGAAGGTGGGGTAATGACTTTGTTGTCAATAAGATCCTGGATCTCATGACGTAGACGGTAGCATATGTCCATGGGATGGCCATGTTGTTGGTGGAAGATACAATACTGAGTAGGGTCATGTTTGGGTGGCAATAAGTCTGGAAGTGGACGAGGATTGAAAGGCTTGAGATGCCCCTTTTGCATTAATAGCTTGAGGGCGTGCGTTGGGCTCATATGGAGGGGAGTGAAAACTCTTCGATTCTGGGGTGGACCGATATTTTGTGAAGGTTGTGAGGTTGTGACAGTAACAAAGGGATCAACCATCTTGGCCATTAAAACAACAGTACTGACATCTGCAGGCCGTGAAATAGTGCTACTGCTAGCATTGGTATTCCAAGAGAATGGCCTTCTTGCGGGTTCACTTGTTTTGTGGATGATACCCTTTTTGAATACACTCTCAAGCTGGACCCCTAGTTCATGTAAGGAGGCAAATGTGGACAATGGAGCCACTATATTCTCTGCAACATGTCTGGCTTAAGATTCTAGACCACCAGCCAGACTTGTTCTCTTTCAGCAGGTCTATTTGTCATTCGGGCTGCCTTGGCTCTCCACCAGGTGACAAAATCAATGAATGATTCTTTGGGGTTCTGGGTAGTAGCCGCCAGCTCACTAATGGTTATTTCTATCTGGGTGTTATATGAGTACTGGTTGACAAATGCCTCAGATAGTTCCTCTCAATTCCACTTTGTTGAGTCCTCTAACTTAGCATACCAGTGGCCGCCACATCAGACAGGGTCCTCCCAAATAACGAGAGCTTTTGCGCCCAAGACAAACCCATGGGCCTCAATACATCTGAAAACAACCGGACATACACAATCAGATCCCCACTCCCATCAAATTTATCGATGTGGGGCATTTTAAATTTCTCTGGTAATCTGACCAAAGCCTCAGTGTACCCATCTTCGATATCCGGAATAGAGTTGAAGCCCTAGGATTTCTTCAATGCTTTCTCTAATCTGGCAATCTTGACTAAGGCTGGATCAATTTCATTGATATCAAAAGGAAATATTCTTGCAGAAGGTTGAACCAGAGGTCGATAAACTGGAACCAAGAGACACATGTCCTGAGGATCCGAGACTGGCAGATTGTCTACTGGTGAGGGAAGATCCGGGTTTGGCTGAGTAGTCGGGATCGGATGCACGGTTGATGCTGATGCCCCAGATATACGTCGTAGATCGACAATAATCTTATCTTGTGCAACCATCCTCTGGTTTATAGAGTCCATAGTTCTTTGGAAAGCTATCATCATGGCAGCAAATTCCTCTGCATTCTGTGCTGTATTTTGTGCCATTGCTAGTCTGGGTGAACTAGATGCTGGTGAACTGATTGAGTGGGAACGGATAGGTGTTTTCAAAGTGTTTTGTACCGGTGCTACTGACTGTCTGTTCCTTCTTCATCGAGTGACTAGCAGAAGCAAGACTAACACGGGCTGACCACTAACAAGGTCTTGAGCTTTACGAAGCCTGCCAAAATGAGTCCACATAACTTGGGGAATATCAGGTCTTTCTGAAGCTATGATGGTAAACTACTTAGAAAATAATCACTGAAAAGGCACATATCAAGTAAAAAAACCAAAACACCCCTATGAGGGGGAAGGGTTACCCTGTCCTAGATTTTTGGCGTGATTTAGGTTGTACTATTTCAAACAATGAGTTTCACAACATCCTACAAATGGGTGGTATCCTATCCTAAGTTGGAATAGTCACTATAGCTTCACTATATATAACTAGGTCAAATAGTCAAAAGGGGTACCTCAGCAAGAATACCTAATATACCTTTCATACCTAACACCGAGAAGTGAAAGGAGGATCAAACAGTACAGCGGTAGTCCAGATCCAAGGGTTGTGTTCCCATCATGGCAGAGCCCTGTAGACGCACCCTCGGGGACTTCATGCTACAATTCGGACTCAAATTGTCACGGTTCTTAATCTGATCTCACAATATGCAATGTGAGATTGATAAATCACCAAAGAGTCCAAATCCGGCAAATCGTTTTGGAAAACTGATTTTTAAGAAAGAAGTGCCAAACATGGACTGCTTTGCCAGATACAGAGTCACCACCTACATATTTTATTTTGGGGGGAATTTAGAAAACCCTGACTCGTGCCTAAGGCCACGTGTCCGTCATCACCAAAAGTTGCCTCGGCTCGGGAACTTGAGTATGATTGGGAAAGGTCATCTATGAGCACCCCCGCTCGCCCGATCAAAGATCGGCCACTACTAAGCATGATATTTTGTTTTTGAAAACACGTGTTCTTATTCCGGTTATTAGCTAGTATTACTGAGTGATACGCACAACACACAAGTATAGACTAGATCGCCTAATTTGGAACAAAGCATCGTATATTTGTTGTTTGAAAAACGGTTTGAAGTTTGCTACTCGCAAGTAGGCTAAATCGAGGATTTTGATGAATTGTTCCAACTCAAGTAATCCAACCTTCACCCACAGGCATTCAGGCAGTTATAACAAATAAGCAGTTAGCCTCATGGCAAGCATGCTTTCATGGCAACATTAACACACATGCAGTATGCTAAAGCATAAACACTCACAGTGTACTCCGGGCCAAAATAAAGAACTAGTTAGAAATCAATGTATGATCTTAGTTCATGTTGAGATGGCTAATGCAGCACATGCAAAATGCAACTAGATAGGCTCGGCTATCCTAAAATGACATAGGAAATGCGACATTTGATAACATGTATTCAAATTGGAATTGAAGTACAATGCGGTTAGTATGATGCGCCGATCCCGGTGCATGCAATACAGATGAATGATGCAAACATGCATAGCATAAGGATGCTAACTGAAACATGCCCTAAAACTAACCATTGAAAGCAGTTAAGTAAAAAGAGGAGAAAGACGTGAGGTTGGAAGACATGCACACACTCACGCACACTTATTACAACATATGCCCTCTCAACGGAGGGTCCGAATAAATAATACAAATCAACTAACTAACCAACTAACAAGCTAATTATTATTACATAACCGAATTAATAAGCGAACTTACTACTATTATTACAACAATTAACTAATTAAATTACAAATTAAAAGCTAACTAACAAGTAAGCATTAAATAAGATTGCTAGGCGCCTCAGCTCTGCCTTGAAGAAGTTGGAGATGCATGCTCGGTTCCCGTCCCGAAAGCTCTCCGAATGCTCTCTTGAGGCTCTGTTTGTAGGGTGTCTTCAAGAACTTGCTGCTGGAACTTACCAAAAACATGCTGGGAAGTGCACCAGTGGCCTGCCGACCATGAGGAGCTACTGCCGACCACCCTGCCGGCCAAGAGTGCACACTGCCGGCCAAGGATGAAAGGCTGCCTGCCACGGGTGTGCTGTGACACAAAGCTGCAACAGAGCACAAAACAGAGGAAATGGAGGGTCTCCCAAGGATATATATGCACTATGCCACCCCATATCACCTTGAAACATCAAGGAAGAGGCATAATTGAATCCAAGACCATCAATCACGCATCTCGATGCATGATGGCCAAAGATCCAACTTGTGCAAATCAATGTAAAATGAATGCACAAAAGAACATAAATGCCTAGAACTCTATCATGCATCATCAAGAGCGTCGGCGACCAAGAATTGAGACACGTTTCATCACTTGAAGTATGAAACGTCCCTCGTTTCTCGTGCTCGGATTAATACTTAATCCAAACAACAATGCAACACAAACATGGCAAACATGCAATATGTCCTAAGCATGCAAACATGCAACTACATGGCATGCTCAATGCAAGGTAGTATGATTAACTTAACAAAGCTAATGGCATGCACAATGCTAATGTTTACAACAACTAGCATACTCAATGGCATGATTCTCCAGTCTCCTCCTCCGATGACTCTGCCTCTGCCTCTGCCTCCGCCTCTGACTCATCCTCGTCATCATCCGGAACTGGCACCCGGGAGCTACTCCCAGCATGAGTGCGCCCCGTCTTGGTGCGGGGAAATACTCTGCCCTCCTCATCTCTCCCTCGAGCAGGAACGGAAGGTCCAGCTGGAGCACCTCCTACGGTGGGAATTTGGAAGGGAGGTTGAAAAACACGAGAGGCAAATGCATCAGTATACTGTGAACGGTTTATCAGTGCAGAATACAGTGTATGAGTACAGTGTGTGGATGCCGTGAACAGTGAATCAGTGCAGAATACAGTGTATGAGTACAGTGTGTGGATGCCGTGAGCAGTCAAACAGTGCAGAATGCAGTGTATGAATACGGTGTATCAGATGCCAGTAAGGGCCGTATGTCAAGTGTTGTATTATGTATCAGATTATATGAAGCAGTTTATGTATGGCTTGAGACTGGGGTCAGAAGAACATACCGGAATACTGTAGAGGGCCAGAAGGTCGAAAGTCCGCTGCAACATCCCCATCATGGAGGCATTCAACTCCAATGACTGCCGGGTGTACTCGGAGGAAGCCTGTAGAAATATCAGATGCATCAATATTCTGCGGAATATCAAATAAACTGAAAATGAAATGACAATGCAAGATGCAAAATGCAGTAATACATACCGGAAGCAAGTCGGGGACACCGACCAACTCGTGATCAGCCGAAGGAGGGGCAAAGGGGATCTGGTAGGCCGCCCCACCCTGCCCTCTGTATGTCATCGTCATAGGCAGTGCGGGCCAACCAGCCCCCCGCTCTCTCTGAGCTCCGCCTCTGCCACGAACCCGAGCCCTCCTCGATGCTCCTGCTCCTGCTCCAGCCCCCGCTCCTGCCCTGGTTGCCGGTGCCACGGGCCTCTCTCCCTCAGCTCGACGGCTACCGCTCAGAGGCCGCATGATGTACGTCTGCACGTACTCTCTGTAATCGCCGATGCCTCTGAAGCGGATCGCCTCCCAGCCAATAGTGTACTCGGCCATCTGCTCGGCGGTGAATCTCTCGGTCTCCCTCATCTCCTCCGGAGGGTGAACCGGAACTATCTGCCCTGGTAACCCTAGGGTCTGGCGTAGGAAACGCTCACCTAGGTACCAAGCCCGACAGACCAGGCCCTCTAGCAGAATCCGAAAACGCGAAGTCTCCTCAGCACCGGCAAATCGATCCCGCATCACAGCTGGCAAGGGAGCCCAAGGCTGCCAGGTGATCTGAAAATGAAATACAGATTGTTATCTACTATTGTTGAAAACATACAGTAAAAAGCAAAGCTTAAATGAATTGCAAGTAAAACATACCTCCGCAGGAGTGATGGTGTCGAAGTAACGGCGGAAAAAGATGAATGTCTCCCGTGGCCTCCGCACGCATCTCCCGTCGAAACGGCGTGAGAAGGGGACGACGAGAGGGGTCTTTGCGTCTGGCACCGGGGCAAGCCTGGGAAAGTAGGCATACACCCACAACTGTAGAACAAATACCAGTATGCCTATCAGACAAAGCAGAATACAAGAATAAAGCAGAAATGACAGAGCCATGTATTGTGCAGACAGGATTGTGCAGAGTGTACAGTGTGAGCAGTGTACAGTCAGTGTAAAGCAGAGTATAGGTGTGTGCCGTGTGTACAGTATACAACCAGGGTAAGGCAGACTACAGTGTGTGCAGTGTACAGAGTACAAAAAATAGAATAGCAAAAACGAAAAGCAGAAAAAGGAACGTACCTCCCAAGCACGCCAGTAGCCCCCGAGCAACTGTCCGCTGCCACGGGAAGCTGAGCTCATATACCCATAAAGTGTAGCCAGAGCGGCGCCACCCCAGTCGTAGTGCAGGATCTGAGTGACATCCACTAAGGCGCTGAGCAAGCAGAGGGGCACGGTGTTCGCCCGATCGGCGAAAATAGTGGTCCCCAGGCAGAACATCAAAAAGCGCGCGATATCTCTCCACGGCCTCTTGAGTCATCAGAGCCTCCTCAACCAAAGCTGGCTGGACCCGGAACTGGACCTCAAACCAGGAATAACGAACAAAGCCTGGACGGGCGAGAGGTGGCGCCTCGCCGAGCAGATAGACCTGAGCGGCAGTCCACTCGTCCATATCGGTATAGAAGGGGATCGGATCACCCCCTACCCCGATGCCTGTGAGCATCGAGAAATCATAGGGAGTCATCGTCATGTCTCCCGTCGCAGATAGATGGAACGAGTCGGTGGTGTCCCACCACCTCTCCGCTAGAGCAGCAAGGAGAGGCCTGCTCGTGGTAAGCCGGGATAGTCCCCTGCAGAATGCGCCAAAGCCGGCCTGGTCGACAATGTGGCGAACCGCCTCAGGTAGCTCTGCGTACCAGTCTCAAGCGGCAATGTTCCCATACCCACGGACGGTATGGGAATCCCCCTGTTTCCAAGCAGACAGTTGCGAAGCAATGCTAAATATACCAGTTTTGTAAAACATGCAGAATTGAGGTAAATATAGCATGTGTGCATATTTTCAGATTCAAACAGATACCGGGTGTCGGTGTGCTCATAGTGAACTACAACGTGCGATGCGTCAATATGTTTGAGTGGTTCAGTGCAAATGTGGCATGCGTGCAAGTTTTTCAGATTCAAATAGGTACTGGGTCCCGGTGAGTTTGCAGTGAAATACGGTGTGTGCCGTGTGTTTGAGTGGTTCAAGGCTAGTGCAGTGTGTGTGCACGTGTCAGTCTCAAACAGATATCAGTTGCAAGTGCGTTTGCGATCAACTAGGGTGTACAGTCTACATCAGTGTATCTAGGCTGAAGCAATCAAAGAACATAAACAGCTATGGCAGTTGGCAGTTTTATATTCTACATTGCAGAAAGTAAAGCAGAGGAAAGAATGTTACCTCGGAAGCGCCGAAGGAAAGAGAGGTAGGCTCACGTAGTAGCTCTGGAGGCATCGCCCTATCGAAGCTCCGAAACTGGCGGAGTCCATCGGGAGCAATGAATCGCCGGCCGGTAGGTCGCCGGATCGAAGGGACGGACGCTCAAAGGGAGGAGCTCAGCCCTGGGATCCATCTCGTGATCCGAGGGAGTCCCACCCCGTGGAATATCGTCGGCCATGTCGAAATAATGAGAAAATAGCCGGAAGAGGGAAAACCGGGTGAAAATGTGGAAAGTCAACCCCAGGAGGGTAGAAAATGGCCGGAAAAGCCGAAAAGTGGAAGAGACACGAAGATCGAGAGAAACTCAAGGGGAACAAACCCCAAAAGGCGGAAGTAGCAAAAGGGACACCGAAATGGAGAAATATTCGGTTCAAAGTGTTCGAAACGCGAAGGTATACGCAAATCGAATGACGAAACGGGCATGAAACGGAAGGAAACGGAGAAATGAAGAGAGGAAAATGCTCTAGAGAGAGAGAGAAGTGAATTTCGGCTAAAGGGAAGTAAGGAAATAGGGTTTGGAACCCTATTTTAAAAGGCCCAAGGTGAAAAGTCAAAATTGCCCCGATTCAGGCACTTTTGGCCGGTCGGCTATATTTTTGGCCGGTGATGTTTTTTGTTGGCCGGTGGATGGCCGGTGGCCTCCCCATGTGGCCGGTGATCCTTCCTCAACCTTTTTTGGGTCAGATATGTGGTTTGGGGCCTTCATTGTTCAAGAACAGTGCATTTCTGAAGCTCAACTGGCCTCCGTTTGGGCCTCGGATCGTGTCTTCTGTGCGTGGCACTCAAATATGTGCAAGGCGTATCCTTTTTGGTATCCTTTTGTCTTTTACGAGATTCAAAAGTCGCCCCATGTGCATTTCAATTAAATTTCGCCGTTTAGCGCATTGCACTGTCTTGCGCACCGCATTTCAATCGCGCTATTTTGCGCATCTCGTTGCATCTGGCGTGCATCCATTGTTCGCGCTATTGTGCGCACCTCACTCGCATTGTTTTGTACCCCGGTCTGGCGAGACCTTAAAACCGCTTGGTTGCATTGTCGTGCATATCTTAAAGCCGCACGTTGCTGCGCATTTCAAGTTCACTTGCATTGTCATGCATTTCCTGTGCATACTCGGTCTAGGAGACCTTAAATCCTTGGAAGGTGCAAGACCTTCGGTGCATTGGTGTGCACAGTTCATGCATTTCCATGCATCTCAAGCCGCGCGTTGTCGCGCATAAAAATATATATATAATATACATGCATTGTTATGCATCTCATTGTAAACCATGCATATGTCATGCATCGTTGCAAACACATGCATTGTCATGCATCATCATGCATCGTCATTTCAAACAAAAAAAAATGCATATGTAATGCATTCATTGTAAATAGTGCATTGTCATGCATACATGTAAATATTGCATTGTCATGCATTGTAGAAAATAGTGCATTTGTCATGCACTTCCATTGTAAATATTGCATCCATTTACATTGCATTGCATATTTGTAGATATTGCATTGTAGATTGCATGCATTCACTGCATCACCTTCCATCTATGGCTTGCGCCTTTCCATGTTGAGCTTGGTCTGGTATGTGCCCATACTTTTCACGTCAAAACATAGTTCAGTAGACCGTTCTATGTTAGCCGCGGCTTGTATGCGTCCGCCTTTCCTAGGCAAGATTTGGTTTGGCCCGCGTGCCATATCCATTGCATTGCATATTTGTAGATATTGCATTGTAGATTGCATGCATTCTTTGCATCACTCCCATCTATGGCTTGCGCCTTTCCATGTTGAGCTTGGTCTGGTATGTGCCCATACTTCTTGTGTCAAAACATAGTTCAGTAGACCGTTCTATGTTAGCGCGGCTTGTATGTGTACATGCCTTTCCTAGGCAAGGTTTGGTTTGGCTGCATACCATATCCATTGTATATATTACATTATAGTGTAATTTTGCATCCAGCATTAGGATCATTGTTCTTTCTTCAGCGGGTCGTTTCCCCACTTATGTCATCCCCCCAATACTCGTTCTTGTGTCCGTCTACATTGCTCATAGATCAGTAGACCGTTCTATGGTAGACGGACTTGTTACCTCCATCCATCTATTTGACATATATGTGGTTTCGAACTGCTCATGATTGGATCATGACTCAATTGCTTTGCATATAGTTTGCATTGTTTCAATTGCATTGCATTTTAGTTTGCATTGTTTATACATTGTTTTGTATATATTGCATATCATTTTGCATTCATTTTTGCATTGTCATGCATGTTGCTAATAACATCGTACCTGTTAAGTTGTTTTCTTTGCAGGCACGATATTGTATGTACGGTTCATTTGTGGCTGGTAGAACCAGACGAACCGGACAGGTATTGTATCCTCCGCGTGAGACGTATCGAGAATTGCATAATTCTCTTACACCATTTCTGCATTGTAGTGTAGTTTGGTGTATTGCTTGCTTAGAACTGTTGCATTGTCATGCTTCGTTACAGCTTTCTTTGCATGATCATAAGTTATGCTCGGCTTTGTGCATTGTCTTGCATTTTGCCCCTGCCTTCGGGCACATATCTTGTTTGTCTTGCATGTTTGTCTAAGTCTTCGGCCTTGTCAAAAATGGGTCGTCTCTGGGCTTTGACATTCACTCCCGTCATTGTTATGACTTTCGAGTTCTGTCAAAGAGGGGCAACTGTAGACACCCCATTTTTGACCGTCCTCAAGACTTGGACGTCACTGATTGAACACTCAGTGATCACCCTTGTTTGTGTTCGTCTTGAGTTCCCGGAAGCCTTGGCAACGCGCCTCGCCTCAGGATCTCTCGACTCGACTGTTTGTGTATGGTTTTGCACCAAAACTTGTGTTTTGCCTTTGAGAGGCAGGGTAGGGCTTGTAGACCATCCCACCCATCACCGGCCAGGGCTTGAGGCCACCGGCTGTGTTTTGTGGCCACCGGCCAAATGTTTGGCCGGCCGGCACTATAGATGGCCGGCCGGCTATCTTTTTTTGGTCAATTGCATCTTTGGCCGGCCGACTACTGTGCATCTGCTTTTGCAGATATTTTCTCACAGCTGGCATGCATTTGGCTCCCCTCCATACACGTGTATGGAGGGATCTCTCTCTTTAGAAGCTTGTCTTGTAAGCTTTACAAGACAAAAGCTCTATAAAGAGAGGTCTTCTCTCTTGGAGGGTTAGACATTTTTAGACAGCCATTTTTAGGGTTTGAGTTCTAGGGTTAGGGTTTGGTTCATATCCTATCTCTATCTCTCTCTCTTGTGTGTTTTGTTTATTTTTGCTCACAAACACCCACCATCACACCATCTCTTGGAGCTGAGGCCCTTGAGGGTTGTTTTTAGAGTTTTGGAGCTGGTTTCAACCTAAAGAAGCTGCTGGAGCTCCATTGTTGAAGAGGGTCTTCAAGGGTAAGAAGCTTGTCCCTTTATTCCCCATTTTTGCAAAGCTTTTCTACCTATCTTGCAGCTGTTTTTTGGCTTTGCATATAACACATAAAAGTTCTGTTTTTAAGGCCTCTAAATAGTTTGTTAAGAGTGTTTTAAGCTTTGGGGTTGTTTGACCCCTCTTAAGCCTTGTTTGGCCCTTGTTTTGTGCTATTTTGTGTGAGCTCCGGGACCATAGTGTTTGGGCCTCCTCACCACTGAAATCTTGAGGGATTTCAGAGGTGAGGATGGTGCCTTGAGGTCCTAGGAAGGAGAGGGCCACCCCCTCTCCTTGTTGTCCTTGAAAAGGACCATTTTTGCCTCTTGAGGGAGCACCATGTTAAGTGTGTGTTGGCCATGCCTTAGCTGATTTTTGTGCTTATTATGTCATAATATGCCTCTGTTTTTAGTTGGTTTTGGTACACCATGCTTGCTTAGCATACATGCCTTGTAATGCCATTTTGTTGCCTTAACATGCATCTAGGTTTTAACCCTTATTCAAGCATGTATTAGGCCTAGCTTTGTGAAGCTTTTGTACTTGTTTTGCCATGTTTAAGCTCTGTCCTTGGCTATTTTGGTCGACCAAGGCTCCCATTGTATAGTTCTTTTGCATTTTGGCTTGTTAGCCTTAAGTTTTGGACCATTGTTGCATGTTTAGCCTATCTTGTTTGCTTGGTTTGGCACCATCTTAACATGATTTCAGAGCTTATATTGCATGTCATTAGTCCATGCTTAGCCTCTTTTAAGTGTGCTTGAAAGTTGCCTTTGTTTGCTTAAGTGTTGGCTCATTAACATATGCATTCTTGCATGTGTGTTTGGTCCCATTTCTTGAGCTTTTGGCCACTGTTTTAGGCCTAGTTAGGGCTGCCTAAATCATGTTTAAGTCCATCTCTTTGCTTGTTGCATATGCTCCTTGTATGTTGTAGCATATTGGTGAGTTGTTGCATGTTTGAACTTGCATGATTGAATGAAGTCACATGCTTGCTTGCATGCTTAAACACCTACATTGTACCTTGCATGCTTGTTGGTTGCATTGTCTCATGCCTTGCATGTTTTGTATGCTTCTTTGCATTTCCATGTTGCATGCTAGCCAACATGCTTAGGATTGCGTTGCATAAGCATACGTGCTAGACCTCTTGAAATGAGTATGATAGAGGTTGGGCCTCCTTGTGTGTTTATTTGGTTTGCATTCATTTGAAATTGAAAATGCATACTTGATTCTTTGGGCCATCATGCATGGAAATGCGTGATTGGTGGTCCGAGAATCGAGGTCCATGTCCCTTTGAGTCATAAACATGATAAGGGATATGATTGGTGCATACATTGCTTGAAATGCATTGCCATGCCAAGTATTGCCCTCTGCTGCTGTCAAACCAGGTTCTGCAGGAACTTTTGTCCGGCCGGCCACATTCAGTGCCGACCGGCCACCATTGTTGGCCATGGATCAAGTTGTGGCCGGTGACCATTCTATATGGCCGGTGGTGTTCTCCCTCAGCCGGTGGTATCTCACAGTACTCAGAGAAGCAACCCTGAGACTTTGGCAGTCATCAGAGGAGCAGAGCAGGGAAAAAGAGGCATCTTGAGCATGACAGTGGATTTCCGGGCGAAACCGAGCGCGCATGCATCGAGCCCTCTCCCCGAGGCTGTGTTTATTGCTTTCTTAGATTAATTAATTTGCTTAATTAATTTAGTTGGTCTGTAATAATTAATTAGCTAGGATAGTTAATTCATTATTCGAATTGTATTATTCTTTTGGTCCCTCCGAGCGAGGGCAAATTTGTAATAAGTGTGGGTGAGTGTGTGTATGTCTTCCAACCCCCACTTTTTCTCCCTTTTACTTACCTGCTTTGATGGTTAGTATTAGGGCATGTTTACTTTAGCATATTCTATGCTATGCATGTGCATCATTCATCAGTATTGCATGCACCGGGCTCGGCGCATCATGCTAATTGCATTATATTTCAAAACAAATTTGAATACATGCTACTTGTACATTTCACATGTTATCCTTAGATTAGCCGAGCCTATTCTAAGTGACATTTTGTATGCGATGCATTAGGCACTTAACATGGACTTGGATCATGCATTGATTGCTAACACATTCTTGTTTTGGCACGGAGTACGATGTAAGTATTTTATGCTTTAGCATACCGCATGCGTGCGAATGTTGTCATAATAGCATGATTACCATGAGGCTAGTTGCTTATGTGATATAACTGCTTGAATGCCTGTGGATGGAGGTCGAGTTACCTAAATTGGAATAATGCATTAAAACTGCAAGTTTTAGAGCCCACTTGATAGTGGCAAAACTATCTTTTCTAAAAGCCCACTCGAGGGTGGCAAAACCTGCATTTTAGCCTACTTGCGAGTAGCAAACCATTTTCAAAACAAACATGAAATGTTTTGTTCCAATTTAGGCGATTTGGTCTATACTTGTTTGTTGTGCGCATAACATAGTAATTCTAGGCTAATAACCGGAATAAGAGCATATAATGTTTTCAAAACAAGATATCATGGTTAGTAGAGGCCGATCTTCGGATCGGGCGAGAGGGGGTGCTCATAGTTGACCTTCCCTAATCGTACCCAAGTTCCCGAGCCGAGGCAACTTTGGTGATGACGGACACGTGGCCTTTGGCACCGAGTCAGGGTTTCCTAAATTTCCCCATAAAAAATATTTAGGTGGCGACTCTATATCTGGCGAAGCTGTCCATGTTTGGCACTTCTTTCAAAAATCTGTTTTCTCAAAACGATTTACCAGACTTGGACTCTTTGGTTCAGATTGAGAATCGTGACAATTTGAGTCCGAACTGTAGTACCCCGCAAACGAACAGAACGGGAGTCATCCTCCAGGGGCGTTCGGGGACGTCTACACAAGCATAGATATATGACAACACCACAAGTTCTGAAAACATGCATGGAATGGTGCCAAACCACCCTAACAAGACAAACAAAGCATGCGAGAAAGCTCAAAGCTCGAAATTAGCAAAGGGACTTAAGCCATGGCTATACAAAGCAAGCCCCAAAGGGGAAAG
Source organism: Camellia japonica (assembly GCA_030407325.1). Lineage (NCBI taxonomy): Eukaryota > Viridiplantae > Streptophyta > Magnoliopsida > Ericales > Theaceae > Camellia > Camellia japonica. Next base: position 49,064,652 of record JAPPVO010000010.1, on the reverse strand, counting down.
GGCATCAAAAACAGTCCAAAGGCAGGTCAAGGTGAGTCTAAAAACATGTTTGAACCTAGCCATTACAAGCTAGAACAAAGGGTCAAAACATGAAGCATGCAAGGCTACAAAAGAGGTGTTATACTACACCTATTAAAACCAAACATGGCATGACTTGAACAACATAAAACAAAGTTGCATCATGTCAAAATAAGCCCAAAAACCTACTGAGATGGCATCCTAAAGACCTAAGCACAGAGGCATGCATAATGATCCATTCATGAGGCATAAAACACTAACTCTTCAAGGCATTGAAAGCGTGACAAAGGCAAGTGTATGACCATGAAATATGCACTGATATAACACTTCAAATGATTCCAAAGCATGCAAACATCACAAGTTAAGCATGCAAGCTCCCTTAAAACTCAAGGCTAGTCAAAGCATTTGCTCTATAGCTATACTAAACATGAGTCATATGACCATGGCAGCCCAAAACAGTCCTAGAACAACCCAAAATATGAATAAAATCATGCTGGAGCAAAGCCAAAATATGCTAGAATGATGAGCCAAAACATCATGCACACAAGGCTAGTAAGCAAGATTTGTTCTACAAGTATATGAGCCACTCAAGAGACAACCAAAACAGCTTTAGACAGAGTTATGACATGCCAAATGATGGTCAAAAACCCACTGAAATGGAGTCAATACATGCTAGCAAGACATGCTACTTTGATGGGCCACAAATGGGATTACACTACACATACAAGATGCATGCAAAAGGTGACCAAACCAGCCATGGACAGACTTAAGGAAGGTCCTAATAGTCACAAAAAGGTGCCTGAACTAAGCCTCAGAAGTAAAGGGATACATGCTCCTTTTATAGGCCAATAACACTAGCAAGCAAGACAAGAGGAGAGGGGACCACCCTCTCCTATTTGGGCCCTCAAAACAGGGTTTTTACCACTGAAAGTCCTCTGGATTTCAGTGGTTTTAAGGCCAAAAAGAAATTGTTTGAAAAGTTTGAAAGTTAGCTCACAAGGCCTTACAAGCCAAGGAGCAAAAGGGAGGACAACCCCCTAGCCAACCAAGGCACAAACCAAGACTTTTAGGACTGAAAAACAGAGGAAAAACAAAGGTTTTTGTAGTTCAACACCACCCCCAAAACAGCCCCAAAGTAGTGTGAAAAGATGGCCAAGCAAATGTGTAAAACAAGCTTAAAGGGAGAGAGATGTTACCCTTGATGCACAGTTGCAAAACCAGCCCAAAATCTGAGCCAAAACATCTTTTGGAGCTCCAACAAAGTCCCAAGTAAGCTTCAAGCAACCTCCTCCCAAAGATGGACCACTTTCACCAAGGATGTCTAGGCAAAAGAGAGGTATTTCTCTACTTGCATGCACAAAAGGCAAGAGGGAGAGGCTTTAGAGAGAGAGGCAAAGATCAAACTCTGAAAATTGTTGAGAGAGAGGAAGTTTTAGTGAGAGGAGCTCTCAAGACTTGCTCAAGAAGTTCTCAAATGTTCTAACCCTTCAAAAATGAGATATAAGGCTTCATTATATAGCAAAAGAGGAGGTTTGGGTCGAAAATATCTTCAGAAAGACAGCTGTGCCAGCTGGAGATGAAATATCTGTTAAAATCTGCTTTCTGGCATCATTGGCCGGCACCTTATCATTGTTGGCCGACAAGGGGTCACTTTTGGACGGCATAGGGGCGGAATTGGCCATTCATGGCCGGCACACTTCCATAGAGGCCAGCAGCAAAAATCAGTCCTAATCCCCGACTTGAAGAAAGCCTAACTCCTTCATCTGGATGCCTTTTTAGGTCGTTCTTGTGTGAAAAATGAAGCCCCGGAAGTAAGATTTCCAACGGTGGTGGCCTTGTAGCTTAAATCCAAGTGCATAGACAGATAAGCCTAATTTAATGAGGACCGTTCGACTCTCTCTTAGTGATTCATACCCAACTCCTTCCTCAGCTAGGTTTCTTCCCTCTTCTCCTCTTTTCTTCAACTCCAAACCCCTAAACAAGGTGTTTTGAAAGATTTTTCAAAGATTTCATCTCTCTTTCATTCATTTCCACTTTGTTCCCACTCAGTTTATCGAAAAGCGTGACATTTGACAAAATGCGAGCCTCGGAACATCGTAAGAACTTTATTTCAAAAATATTTTAAAAGAGATGGTTTTAAGGTCTAAAATCTTTTGATCAAGATTGTTTTGGTCCAAAAGGGGTACGAAATTGGGATTTGACTCTCCTCTTGCCGAAGAAATCGACCCTTTGCCCTGCACCCCTTTCACCACCAAGTGAACCGTCAGTAACGCCCAAGTCTTAAGGGCGGTCAAAAATGGGGTGTCTACAGTTGCCCCTCTTTGACAGAACTCGGAAGTCATGAAATGACGTGAGTGAATGTCAAAGCCCAGAGATGACGCATTTTTGACAAGGCCGAAGACTTAGACAAACTGGCAAGATAATAAAGAGATGCGCCCGCAGGCAGGGACAGGATGCAAATGACATGCACAATGCCGAACATAACTTATAATTATGCAAAGAGGGCTGTGATGAAGCAATTATACAATATAAATGCAACATTTTAAGCGAATACTGTACGAAGAAATGCTACAGCAAACTCGTACACAAGCAAGTAAACACGATCCAAACTACATCTCATGCATAAAGGATGTTAGAGAATCATGCAATCTTAGCGGACATGTGCGATAGATACACAAAGCGAACGAAGTGTGATAGATACACTAAGTGGACAAGCATGTGTGATAGACACACAAAGTGAGAATATGTGATAGATACACAAGGTGAGCGTAGTGTGATAGATACAAAAAGCGAACGTGAGATAGATACACAAAGCGAGCATGTCATAGATACACAAAGTGGGAATAGTGTGATAGATACACAAAGTAAACATGTGATAGATACACTATATGAAGCAAAGTGTGACAGATACAGTAGGTAAGCATAGTGATAGATACACAAAGTGAGCATGTGATAAATACACTATATGAAGCAAAGTGTGATAGATACACAAAGTGAGTGTGTGATAGATACACAAAGGGTGAACACAAAGTGTGATAGATGCACTAAGTGAACAAAGTGTGATGGATACACAAAAGGTGAACAGAAAGTGTGATAGACGCACTTAGTGAACAAAGTGTGATGGATACACTAAAGGTGAACACGAAGTGTGATAGATGCACTTAGTGAACAAAGTATGATAGATACACTAAAGGTGAACACAAAGTGTGATAGATGCACTAAGTGAACAAAGTATGATAGATGCACTAAAGGTGAACACGAAGTGTGATAGATGCACTAAGTGAACAAAGTATGATAGATACACTAAAGGTGAACACAAAGTGTGATAGATGCACTTAGTGAAGAAAGTATGATAGATACACTAAAGGTGAACACAAAGTGTGATAGATGCACTAAGTGAACAGAGTATGATAGATACACTAAAGGTGAACACAAAGTGTGATAAATGCACTTAGTGAACAAAGTATGATAGATACACTAAAGGTGAACACAAAGTGTGATAGATGCACTAAATGAACAGAGTACGATAGATACACTAAAGTAGATGAAGTGTGATGGATACACTAAATGAATGAAGTGTGATCGATACACTAAGTGAATGAAGTGTGATCAATACACTAAGTGAAAGAAGTGTGGTTGATACACTAAGTGAATGAAGTGTGGTTGATACACTAAGTGAAAGAAGTGTGGTTGATACACTAAGTGAATGATCTTAAACGGAACTTCTTTGAATGAACCGTACATACAATATCGTACATAAATGAGAAAGAAACTTGACAGATACAATATAGTAGAAATGCTTGTAGGTAGAACGTGCATAACAATGCAAGTGAAACATGCGTGACAACGCGAATGAAGTAACGCATAACAATGCAAGTAACATGTGTGACAGCGCAAGATAGATGTGCATAACAATGCTAGTAAAACATACGTGACAGCGCAAGTAGATGAAGTGCGTAACAGCGCAAGTAAAACATGCATGACAGCGCAAGTAGATGAAATGCGTAACAGCGCAAGTAAAGCATACGTAACAGCGCAAGTTAAAGAAGTGCGTAACAGCGCAAGTAAAACATGTGTAACAGTGCAAGTTAAAGACAGTGCGTAACAGCGCAAATTAAAGAAGTGCGTAACAGCGCAAGTAAAACATGCGTAATAGCGCAAGATAGAGATATGCGAAACAATGTAAGTAACATGCGTAACAGCGTAGGTTAAAGATATGCAAAACAATGCAAGTATACATGCGTAACAGCGTAAGTTAAAGATATGCAAAACAATGCAAGTAATATGCGTAACAGCGCAAGTTAAAGATATGCAAAACAATGCAAGTATACATGCGTAACAGCGCAAGTTAGATGTGCAAAACAATGCAAGTATAGTGCGTGACAGCGTAAGATATGAGAAGTGCGAAACAATGCAAGTAACGTGCGTGACAGCGCAAGTTAAAGAAAAGGTGCATAACAATGCAAGTAACGTGTACATGATAATGCTCGTGAAACATGCACAGCAAGGCAAGTGCAAGAAATGTATGCTCCATGCAACATTAGGATGCGCATTTCATGCCAGGGTGAGAAGTGCACATTCTATGCAAGCAAGGTTAAAACGTGCTCCATGCAATGTACATACTCTATGCTAAAGGATCAACGACGTACATCCAATGTAACGTGTATATTCTATGCGACAACAAGAATACGTATAGTACAAGATGCATTTATGCAATATGTGTGATGACATGATACATGTTACAAGCAATGTAGATCATGATGTCTAAGGAATGCAATAAGCAAACAAAGCGGCGCTTTAGAAAGCACCTCATGGGGTGAGTGGCGATGAACCGCTCTACTCTGATGGGGATCTCCCTTTGTGTTCTTCGAACTCTTACCTTCAACTCACAGTACAAAGGTCCTGAAATGCTGACAAGGGGTAACTTCTACATGTAGAAACCACAAATGTCGTTTTCCTTCCTGATCATATTCACAACTTTCCCTATTCTCCAACGAGGTGACAGACTAGGTTGGTTCAGTATCCAGAATTGAGGTGCATACATGCTATCTCAACCTATGGGGCTTCCATAAAGATTTCAAGCCGGGGATAAACCCCTGAGTATTTAAACCAGAATTTAGTCTCGGAAATCCCGAACCTTTGCGTTCTAGGTAACAGCCATTCGAACTCTAGTTTCCACCGTCGCAGTTGGTCTCCTAGGAACTCATTGCAAACACGGCCAAGATACCTCTGGTAGGGAATGATACTCGGGGAGAGCACTTCTGATCGCCATTCTGGCTTTGAAGCAGGCTTGAACTTGAGGTAGAGGCACACTCATACTTCAGAGCATTGGCAAGACCTGAAGAGGTACACACGGAATGCAATCTCGGAACTTACGGAAGTTGAAACAAACTCAGATGCCCGACATTTTCCCTCTTTTCTTTTGCTTTGCAGTCTGGAACCTATATAGCTTCAGATAGGTCCTGGCTCTACTGTTCTCACATGAACTGGGTCAAACCCTGCAGTTTTATATATAAAAAAAAACAAATTCTGTTTTGCACAAATGTGGAGAATGGCACAGCACTCTGAGCACAAAACGATTTATTTTTAAAATTGAGAGATGAGTTCTTGACCGAGGTATTGAGCCTACGACTGAACACAACGCACCACGACTCAACGAAGGAAAACAAAAGGTAAACAACCTAAACACATCGAGTAACACTCGAAACGACTCAAAACAAGAATCGAAACAAAACAAAAAGACACGACACTCAGACGTGCACAGGGAGCCTATTTCTCTGGCTATTGTTTCCCACCTTTTCTCATTTGTAATTCTCACATCACTCGGCCCTCAGGCTCTGTTTTTCTAAAAAAAGCCCTTTTCTCACTTTTCCTCTCAGCGCACATCTCTCTATTCTTCAATCTCTCATTTTTTTTATCCCTCCCCTGGGTGGTTGATGGATAAACAGGAAGTTGTAGGCTCTTGCCCCTGGTATTCTACCAGATTCTCATTCTTCCGCTCACAACAGTGAGCTTTCCCATAGAGGGGTTGTGATGCGGCTGGATGTATAGCAGATCTGCAATTGACATCGATTGACGATGCTCTACTAGGCAGGTTGGACGTGATCAGATCTGTCTAGATGAGGGAGGGGAATATCTTGATCCATTCCAGTTTGTGCTGCGCACTTGGCTTGATACCTCGCTGCTCGAAGGATAAGGGAGCTTTCCACAATTTGCTGTTAACTTCAGTTATGCCTTGTTCTGGCAAGTAGAATGCCCTTTTTGGCAAGTATGTTGACAATGGGGAAAAGACAGAACACCTGACTCAACTGTGCCCCTAGTTCATCATTTTGACCATTTTTGTTTTGGTTTTCTACTAAAACAATTTTGACCAATATGAGAGTTAGATTAACATACTTGTTCAACTTTTTGATTTGAAATCATGCAAGTGAGGCTATGAGCACTGAAAATTTTCCTTTTTTGGGTCCAAGAAATGGTCCAATTTTGGAAAAATGGAATAATTTTCGAGAAAATTAGTCAACCTCAGTAAAAATTCTCAAAAAACTGTTTTTGCAAACGGCCACTGCTCAACGAGCATGGAACCTACTCTTGAGGTGCGCAACCTCAGATCCAAAACAATAGAATATTGCCCCTTGTCTGAACGACACTGTATGGCAATGGAAAATTGCCCCTTGTTTGAATAGCACCGCAACACATTGTATGGCAACGGAAAGTTGCCCCTTGTCTGAATAGCACCACAGCGCATTGTAATCAGTCCTCAAAGTGACGATCACAACCGAACTCTCGGATACAGAGGAGACAAAGATGATCAGAACCATTACATGGACACAGTCGAATTTGGAGGTGTTTATGGCTGGACTTCAGAATGAAGTTGCCTACGTATCCCAAACATGGGAATCAAGCCTTACGTAGTTCGGGTTAAGGTACACTCGGGTATTAACCTCTCCTTTTGTGCTCTAACTTTTGCCAAGGCCGCCCTTCCGAGCTCTGTCTTTTCTTTTCTTTTCTTTTCTTTTCTTCTTTTCATTTCTTTTTCATCTTTTCTTCATTCTTTGCATTTTTTCTTCTTTTTTTTTGTTCTTTTTCTTCTTTTCATTTGCTCTAACTTTTGCCTAGGTCGCTCTTCCGGGTTTTCGGCCCAGCGAGCCTCTCAAGGGTAAAAGTGTAGCTTTGTCCATGTCAAATGGTTTTAGGATCTCGAGGCCATCTGAATCCAGGAGAATGGCTACTATTGGAGTCCATCCTATGGGGGTTGAATTTGCCCCTAGTATTATGGATAGGAACTTGGTTGTCCTTCAGCAATACTTTTTTCTTTCCTCCATTCTGGGATTTGGCATTCTTGCCGATCTTCATTGATTTGCAGAATGATCCATCTTCGGCTCTTCGAGCATATCTGACATTTTTGCCCCTAGTTCGAGGGGTGCTCCTGATCCAGCTTTACAAGCTTTCTTTTGATCACATCTGATATTCTCACCCCTAATTCATGGGTTGCTTCTGATCCGGCCACACAGGCCTTACATTGTAGTTGACGGTTGAACATTCTGAATCCAAGTTCAAGCTTTGAAAGCAAAGGGGTTGAGTCTCGAGGCTGAGAGCGATCCTAGGCTGCACAATCTCAAGAGCGATTCCACACAGGTCTTCGCAGGACTGTGCAAAATATTTTTTGAAATCTTTTAAGAAAGTGACTAATCGCTCGCGCTGAAGACAGTGTAGAACCAATCCGGACCAAGCCAGGATCCTTCTCGGTACTCACGTTAACAAACATGATCTCATTCATTAAGGGCTTAGCACGCCTTTCTTTCTCTCAATTGATCAAGTTTTGCAAAACCTGAGGAATTCCGTCCTCTTTGTTTTCAACATAGTGTTTAAAAAAAGTTTTGAAAAAAACTTAGGTCAATGCAATGATTTAAAGGCGCAGAAAAGTAGGTGAAAAGCCCTGTCGTCTCATTCAAACTTCTGGCACAACTGGCGCAAAGCAGAAGCAAACACAAGAGTGTGAAAATTACTACTGTTTCATTTAGATCTGTTGGCACAACTGGCTCCAAGGCAGAAACAAACTCAAAAGAAAGCAAAAAGACAAACACAAAACAAAATGGTGATGTCCGAGGTAACACCCCCGAAATCACCCGACTCCTATACATTAGGGCTGACTCGATACAACAAGACAGACCCGACTGACTCAGTACAAAAAGACTGACTACATACAAGACAACAAAACTGACTGAATACCCAAGTCAGAAAGTACAAAAACTAACATTCGCAAATGCTCAAAATAGTGCGTGCCATACGCCACATATGGAGTAAACTGAGCGCCGCCCGCAGGTGGTTCATCTCCTGATCACATACTCATACTATCCCCCAAGTTCACTGATCCAGTGGCGATAGACTTTGCTGAGCTGGTGCGGCAATGACCTTGTTGTCAAACAGATCTTGTACATCATGGCGAAGACGAAAGCAACTATAGTGTCATGACCGGTTTGTTGATGGTAGGCACAGTATTTAGTCTGGTTATGCTTTGGAGGGATAGGATTGGGTAAAGGCCGTTGTTCCAACGGTTTCAGATGTCCTTTCCGGAGTAAGACCTCTAGAGCCTTTGACAAAGGCATATAAAGTGGGGTAAAAACCCTCTTGACTCGAGGTGGATATTTGGTTTTTTGTGAGCTACTTCCGGACGCACCGGTGAATGGGGTAGCTGTATTTGATGTGGTGGTGGTGACCATGCCCACTTCAGAAGATCTTGCAGTTGCATCACCACTAGTGGTTGCATTCGAACTGTGGGAAAACGCCCTCCTGGGCTGCTCCTTCTCCTGGTCAATGAGGCCCTGCTTCACAGCGTTCTCGATCTGTACCCCAAGCTCATGCAAGTCGGTAAAGGTAGGGAGGGGCAAAACTATCATCTTTTGCATTAACCTGGGTTGGAGGTTGCGCATAATCATCATGATCTGGTCTTTGTCGAAAGGCCTTGTAGCCACCATCGAGGCCTTTGCTCTCCATCTCGTCACAAACTCTGAAAAACCCTCCTTTGGCTCTTGGCGGGTGACTTCAAGATCACGAGTTGTGACCTCGATCTGTGTGTTATAAGAGTATTGAGCAATGAAGGCCTCAGCCATCTCTTCCTAGTTTTGTTTCACAGAGTTCTCCAATTTCGCATACCAGATTGCGGCTATCCCAGACATGGTTCAGCCGAATAGTGACAGCTTCTGGGCTGTGGTCAAGCCCATTGGCCTCTGGACATCAGAAAACAGGTGGAGGTGCACCATTGGGTCTCCAGAGCCATCGAAGCGGTCGATATATGGCATCTTGAACTGGTCCGGCAGAGTCACGGCCGAATCGGTGTATCCATCATCTATGTCCGGAATGGATTTTACGCCTTGAGCCTTCTTGAAAAGCTTTTCTAGCTTGTTCACTTTTAGCGCTGTTGGATCCACCTCGAACTCAAATGGTGAATCCACTAGATTGGTGGGTGCTTTGGATAGCTGGGATAGGATTGGGGGCGGAGCTGGCCCCGTTGGAATGTCCGTATTTTCTTGGATATCTGCAGTCTCCCCGAGTATTGGAACTCTAGGTGGGGGAGGAGGTAGGTGCGAAGCAAATGCTCTGGCTTGCTGTGGTTGTTGCTGTTGCTAAAGTCTAGCAATCATTTCTGCCTGTTGGGCCATAACCTCGGCCTGGCGTACGGCAAACTCTGCTTGACGAGCAGCATCCTGCTACATGGCTTGCATACTCTTCTGGAGCTGACGTATCATATCCTCCATAGATGCCATATTGTGCTGATCTAACTGAACAACCGGTATATCTCCCTGAGGTAAAAGCAAATATCTCAACCCAACTGCACACAGGTGAGATAGATAATGACCGCTGATTTGAGGACTGTTGAACTGGTGATCTGTGCCTGACTGGCCTTTCTTTGCCTTACCACTGGCGAAGGAAACACTGGTTGTCCTTGAATTGAATCTCTGACCTGACAAAGTCTATCAACACAAGTCCGGTGTACTGGGGGGATATTGGAGCCTTCTGAAGCTACGGTTCCAAGACTACCCCTAGCAAAAGAGAAAACAGGCAGCATCTCAGCCCAATTTCACTGGAATAGATATAAGCATAGCTGTATGACTGTGCTCTCTACTAAATTAAAAGTTCTGCCTGTAAACTGATACCCTCAGGTAAAACTGATCCCCAGAATACTGATGCCCTCAGGCCTGATACCCAAACTTGCAAACTGATACATGCATTCCTGTAGAGGTACACTCTAAAAGCACATAGCAAGCAAATGAGAGCCAAAACACCCCTATGTTGGGGTAGGGTTTCCCTGTCTTATTTTGTCAGGAGCTAGGGTTTCACTACACACACAGCAGTTTCAAACAACCTACATTCGGGTAAGCAACCTGTCCTAATTTGGAATAGTCACTATGGATTACGATATGCACTAGGTCGAATGGTCAAAAAGGGTGCCTCGGTAAAAATCGAGGTTTGTGTTCCCGTCGTGGCAGAGCCCGCAATCGGTCAGCCTTATGGCATGCTTCTCAAAGCAAGCCTCCGGCAAACCGTTCAGGAATAGTATACGGCAAACACGGTATCCTAGGCGCACCAATGCAAATGCAATGCAAAGAAACACATAAGTGTAGACAAAAACAAGATATCATGAGTTCGAGTCAAGCTCTCTAACTCCCCAGCAGAGTCGCCAGAAACTGTAGATGCGCCCTCGGGGGCTTCATGCTACAGTTCAGACTCAAATTGTCACGGTTCTTAATCTGATCTCACAATGTGCAATGTGAGATTGATAAATCACCAAAGAGTCCAAATCCAGCAAATCGTTTTGGAAAATTGATTTTTAAGAAAGAAGTGTCAAACATGGACTGCTTTGCCAGATACAGAGTCGCCACCTAAATATTTTATTTTGGGGGGAATTTAGGAAACCTTAACTCATGCCTAAGGCCATGTGTCCGTCATCACCAAAGTTGCCTCGGCTCGGGAACTTGGGTACGATTGGGGAAGGTCATCTATGAGCACCCCCGCTCGCCCGATCAAAGATCAGCCACTACTAAGCATGATATTTTGTTTTTGAAAACACATGTGTTCTTATTCCGGTTATTAGCTAGTATTACTAAGTGATGCGCACAACACACAAGTATAGACTAGATCGCCTAATTTGGAACAAAGCATCGCATATTTGTTGTTTGAAAAACGGTTTGAAGTTTACTACTCGCAAGTAGGCTAAATTGAGGATTTTGATGAATTGTTCCAACTCAAGTAATCCAACCTTCACCCACAGGCATTCAGGCAGTTATAACAAATAAGCAGTTAGCCTCATGGCAAGCATGCTTTCATGGCAACATTAACACACATGCAATATGCTAAAGCATAAACACTCACAGTGTACTCCAGGCCAAAATAAAGAACTAGTTAGAAATCAATGCATGATCCTAGTTCAGGTTGAGATGGCTAATGCAGCACATGCAAAATGCAACTAGATAGGCTCAGCTATCCTAAAATGACATAGGAAATGCGACATTTGATAACATGTATTCAAATTGGAATTGAAGTACAATGCGGTTAGTATGATGCGCCGATCCCGATGCATGCAATACAGATGAATGATGCAAACATGCATAGCATAAGGATGCTAACTGAAACATGCCCTAAAACTAACCATTGAAAGCGGTTAAGTAAAAGTGAGAAAGACGTGAGGTTGGAAGACATGCACACACTCACGCACACTTATTACAACATATGCCCTCTCGACGGAGGGTCCGAATAAATAATACAAATCAACTAACTAACCAACTAATAAGCTAATTAATTATTACATAACCGAATTAATAAGCGAACTACTTACTAATTATTACAACAATTAACTAATTAAATTACAAATTAAAAGCTAACTAACAAGTAAGCATTAAAAATAAGATTGCTAGGCCGCCTCAGCTCTGCCTTGAAGAAGTTGGAGATGCATGCTCGGTTCCTGTCCCGAAAGCTCTCTGAATGCTCTCTTGAGGCTCTGTTTGCAGGGTGTCTTCAAGAACTTGCTGCTGGAACTTACCAAAAACATGTTGGGAAGTGCACCAGTGGCCTACCGACCATGAGGAGCTACTGCCGACCACCCTGCCGGCCAAGAGTGCACACTGCCAGCCAAGGATGAAAGGCTGCCTGCCACGGGTGTGCTGTGACACAAAGCTGCAACAGAGCACAAAACAGAGGAAAGGGAGGGTCTCCCAAGGATATATACGCACTATGCCACCCCATATCACCTCGAAACATCGAGGGAGAGGCATAATTGGATCCAAGACCATCAATCACGCATCTCGATGCATGATGGCCAAAGATCCAACTTGTGCAAATCAATGTAAAATGAATGCACAAAAACACATAAATGCCTAGAACTCTATCATGCATCATCAAGAGCGTCGGCGACCGAGAATTGAGACACGTTTCATCACTTGAAGTATGAAACGTCCTTCGTTTCTCGTGCTCAGATTAATACTTAATCCAAACAACAATGCAACACAAACATGGCAAACATGCAATATGTCCTAAGCATGCAAACATGCAACTACATGGCATACTCAATGCAAGGTAGTATGATTAACTTAACAAAGCTAATGGCATGCACAATGCTAATGTTTACAACAACTAGCATACTCAATGCGAACGTCAATTAGCATGCTCAATGCAATGGTGGCACACTCAATGCAATATACATAGCATACACAATGGACTTAAACCAAAAGAGTAGACCTCAGTCATGCTCCAAATCAGTGGCCATTAGTGATGAAAAGATGGTATGAGAAGCATGAAAAGGCAAGGCAAACATGTATGCCAATTGGCTCAAGGATCAAAGCACAAAGATGCGACTCTTAAGCACACTTAGAGAGTGACAAGCATGGATATATGACAGCACCACAAGTTCTGAAAACATGCATGGAATGGTGCCAAACCACCCTAACAAGACAAACAAAGCATGCGAGAAAGCTCAAAGCTCGAAATTAGCAAAGGGACTTAAGCCATGGCTATACAAAGCAAGCCCTAAAGGGGAAAGGGCATCAAAAATAGTCCCAAGGCAGGTCAAGGTGAGTCTAAAAACATGTTTGAACCTAGCCATTACAAGCTAGAACAAAGGGCCAAAACATGAAGCATGCAAGGCTACAAAAGAGGTGTTATACTACACCTATTAAAACCAAACATGGCATGACTTGAACAACATAAAACAAAGTTGCATCATGTCAAAATAAGCCCAAAAACCTACTGAGATGGCATCCTAAAGACCTAAGCATAGAGGCATGCATAATGATCCATTCATGAGGCATAAAACACTAACTCTTCAAGGCATTGAAAGCGTGACAAAGGCAAGTGTATGACCATGAAATATGCACTGATATAACACTTCAAATGATGCCAAAGCATGCAAACATCACAAGTTAAGCATGCAAGCTCCCTTAAAACTCAAGGCTAGTCAAAGCATTTGCTCTATAGCTATACTAAACATGAGTCATATGACCATGGCAGCCCAAAACAGTCCTAGAATAACCCAAAATATGAATAAAATCATGCTGGAGCAAAGCCAAAATATGCTAGAATGATGAGCCAAAACATCATGCACACAAGGCAAGTAAGCAAGATTTGTTCTACAAGTATATGAGCCACTCAAGAGACAACCAAAACAGCTTTAGACAGAGTTATGACATGTCAAATGATGGTTAAAAACCCACTGAAATGGAGTCAATACATGCTAGCAAGACATGCTACTTTGATGGGCCACAAATGGGATTACACTACACATACAAGATGCATGCAAAAGGTGACCAAACCAGCCATGGACAGACTTAAGGCAGGTCCTAAAAGTCACAAAAAAGTGCCTGAACTAAGCCTCAAAAGTAAAGGGATACATGCTCCTTTGATAGGCCAATAACACTAGCAAGCAAGACAAGAGAAGAGGGGACCACCCTCTCCTATTTGGGCCCTCAAAACAGGGTTTTTACCACTGAAAATCCTCTGGATTTCAGTGGTTCTAAGGCCAAAAAAAAGTTGTTTGAAAAGTTTGAAAGTTAGCTCACAAGGCCTTACAAGCCAAGGAGCAAAATGGAGGACAACCCCCTAGCCAACCAAGGCACAAACCAATACTTTTAGGACTGAAAAACAGAGGAAAAACAAAGGTTTTTGTAGTTCAACACCACCCCCAAAACAGCCCCAAAGTAGTGTGAAAAGATGGCCAAGCAAATGTGTAAAACAAGCTTAAAGGGAGAGAGATGTTACCCTTGATGCACAGCTGCAAAACCAGCCCAAAATCTGAGCCAAAACACCTTTTGGAGCTCCAACAAAGTCCCAAGTAAGCTTCAAGCAACCTCCTCCCAAAGATGGACCACTTTCACCAAGGATGTCTAGGCAAAAGAGAGGTATTTCTCTACTTGCATGCACAAAAGGCAGGAGGGAGAGGCTTTAGAGAGAGAGGCAAAGATCAAACTCTGAAAATTATAGAGAGAGAGGAAGTTTTAGTGAGAGGAGCTCTCAAGACTTGCTCAAGAAGTTCTCAAATGTTCTAACCCTTCAAAAATGAGATATAAGGCTTCATTATATAGCAAAAGAGGAGGTTTGGGTCAAAAATATCTTCAGAAAGACAACTGTGCCAGCTGGAGAGGAAATATCTGTTAAAATCTGCTTTCTAGCATCATTGGCCGGCACCTTATCATTTTTGGCCGGCAGGGGGTCACTTTTGGACGGCATAGGGGCGGAATTGGCCATTCATGGCCGGCACACTCCCATAGAGGCCAGCAGCAAAAATCAGTCCTAGTCCCTGACTTGAAGAAAGCCTAACTCCTTCATCAGGATGCCTTTTTTGTTCATTCTTGTGTGAAAATTGAAGCCCCGGAAATAAGCTTTCCAATGGTGGCAGCCTCATTTCAAAATTCCATGTGTGCTAAGAGATATCTCTCTTTTAGTGAAGACTGCTCTGTTTCGGTCCAACCGGAATGATGCCCAATGTTAGCCAATCATATCTTCCCCATTCGGACTTGGCTTTAGGAGATTCTTAAGTGAAAAATGAAGCCATGGAAGTAAGATTTCCAACAGTGGTGGCCTCATAGCTTAAATCCAAGTGCATAGATAGATAAGCCTAATTTAGAGAGGACCGTTCGACTCTCTCTTAGCGATTCATACCCAACTCCTTCCTCAGCTAGGTTTCTTCCCTCTTCTCCTCTTTTCTTCAACTCCAAACCCCTAAACAAGGTGTTTTGAAAGATTTTTCAAAGATTTCATCTCTCTTTCATTCATTTCCAATTTGTTCCCGCTCAGTTTACCGAAAAGCGCGACATTTGACAAAATGCGAGCCTCGGAACATCGTAGGAACTTTATTTCAAAAATATTTTGAAAGAGAGGGTTTTAAGGTCTAAAATCTTTTGATCAAGATTGTTTTGGTCCAAAAGGGGTACGAAATTGGGATTTGACTCTCCTCTTGCCGAAGAAATCGACCCTTTGCCCTGCACACCTTTCACCACCAAGTGGACCGTTAGTAACGCCCAAGTCTTAAGGGCAGTCAAAGATGGGGTGTCTACAAGCCCATGACTGGTCAACCTTTTGGCAAGTTTTTGGGCAAGCCTCTGGTAAACTATCCAGGAATAGTGGATGGCAAACACAGTGACTTATGTGCACCAATGCAAATGCAATGCAAAAAACATATAGGTGTAGATAAAATTTCACATCATGAAGTTCGAGTCAAGTTCTCTAAATCCCCAGCAGAATCTCCAGAAATTGTAGCTCAACTTTTCGTGCTCTTTCGGAAGACGAGAAGCCCTACAGTTCAGACTCCCTTGTGGTTCTGAATCTGATTTCACAAGTGCAATGTAAAACAGTGATAACACAAAAAGAGTCCAAACCCGACAATTATTTTTGGAAAATCGATGTTTTGAATAAAATGCCAAAAATGGACTGCTTTGCCAGATTTCAAAGTCGCCACCTAAATATTTTTGAAAAATTTAGGAAACCCAAGACTCATGCCAAAGGCCATTAGTCCGTCATCACCAAAATTGTCTCGGCTCGGGAACTTAGGTACGAGAGAGAAAGGCCATGAGTTGAGCAGCCCCCTCACACGATCCAAGATCAACCTCTACTAATCATGATGTGATTCTTATTTACAATATATGCTCATGTTCCGATTATTAGCTATATTACTATGTGACTCACACAAGGTATAGACTAATTTGCAAGAATTGAAACATTTGATTTCATGTTTTGTTTTCAAAAGAGTTTGTGAATATGCCACTTGAAAAAGTGAGCACAAATTTAATCAAACTATCCCAATTCAAGCAACTGGCCTTCATCCACAGGCATTCAAACAGTTTATCAATTAAGCAATTAACCTCATGGTGAACATGCTTTGATGTGGTAACAATCATACTCATGCAATTATTCTAAAGCAAATAAAAGCTCACCTAGTACTCCAAGCCAAAAAAGATGACAAAGTTAAAATAATGCATGATCCTAACTATGCAATGTGACTAATGCAACGCATGCGATGTGCAATTACTAAGCTCGGCTACTAATTTGGCATATGAATCAACTTGATAGCATGCAGCCTAAGAACGTATTCAAAGAAATGTTTAACTAACGATGCAAGTTAGAATGATGCGCCGAGCCTCAATGCACGCAGTACAAGTGGATGCAAGCATGAAGTATGCTAATGAAACGTGATGTTTTTAAACTAACCATCATAACCCCTCCAATTTTGGACTTCAAAACATGTTTTTAACCACTGAAATAACTCTGAAATTCAGTGTTTAAAAACTCAAAAAAAGATATTGTAAAGGCAGGAAACATAAGGGTAAAGGCTAGAGAAGCAAGGGGGAAATAAAGGTGAAACACCCCTCCATCCTTCAAGGCCTTAAACCATAAGTTTCAGCCCAAAAATACAGAGTTTATATAGCCCAAAAAGAGTGAAAAAAAAGTAAGAAAAGAAGTAACTAAAGCAATGAAACAAGCAAAGCCTTATACCTCTTGAAGAGAAGAGCACTTTTAAGAAATAATTCAACACATACACACCCTCAAGAGCTCAAGTTAGGCTCAAAAGTACCTCAACTCAAAGATGGCAAGGTTTGGTTGAGAGTATATAGGCAAAAGCTCAAGAAATTTCAAGAGAGAGAGAGAATTGTAGAGAGAGAAAATTAATTTTGCTCGTATTTTTCTAACCCTCAAAAATGGAAGATGAGGTCCTATATTTATAGAAAAATAGGCCACTCCCTCATAAATATCCATCCATACACATGGGAGCACATGCAAACATCTGTGCAAACAGTTGGCACAGTTGGCAGAAAATATCTGAAAAAAACAATTGTGGCCGACAAGACACACACTTGGCCAGCAAGGCACAAGGTTGGCCGACAGCCAAAAAGGGTGGCCGGCAACCCACAAAAGTGGGCCTGCAGGTCCCAAGTTTTCAGGTTTGAAAGGCTAGGGTTTTGGTGCAAAAACAAGGCACAAGGTTTGCAGGGTTTTGAGGCTCAGAGCTGTGGCATTCCGCTGAGGACTTTCGAGCACTTGACAAGCATATACATTCATCATTGGGTGTGCAAGTGATGGTGCCCAAGTCGTAAGGGCAGTCAAAAATGGGGTGTCTATACCCGTTTCTTGAGACTATCATTCCTTCCCTTATATCATCATCATTATCTATTTCCTCATCTGAGGATAAATTTTCCACATCACAATCAAAATTCTTTCCCTCTCATTTTCATTAAATCTAGATCTCAATAGGGCCTGTTTAAAGGTCTTTTCATGCTCTTGGTTGGGTATATTACCATTACTATCAATGGTTTCTCCCTTTATTCTAGGTTGTACCTCTATCCCTTCTTCCATTTGATCATCTTCCTTTTCATATGATTGTAGTTGACTTTCCAATAGTTCCACTTCTGGGTTTGAAGAATCCTTGACCTTCTTGTTGCTCAAGTCAAGATGAAGTTCCTCCATTGTTCTGACATGCTCAACGGCTTTCTCTCTAACGGTCATTTTCTTAGAGAGAGAAAAAAACAATTCTCTGCTTTAATTCTAATCTTAAAGTTGTATTTAGATTATAAATTTGTTAAGAAATAAAAAATTAAAAAAATATTTTTAAAAAAAAGAGAAATGAAGTGGACATTTTCTCTCATTTTCCAATTGTTTTCCATCTATATCAAGATCCAAATACAACTACAAAACATCCAAACCCTTTTGACACAATCAAATCCCATTGTGGTACTGGTTAGACACCTTGGATTGATTTCTGATTAAAGCTGAATTGTATAGCATTGAGGCCGGTAACTTGGATCTCTTAACCTTACTTGCCAGTCAAATTGCATATTTTATATCCGTTTAATGCCAATCAAGTTGGATGCAGTAGGAGCATAAAATGAGTAGAAATCAGTAATTTTAGCAGAAAATGCTTCCCGCACGTGCGGAGGATCATTCCAGCACATGCAGCCCATTCATCGCAACCAAACAGGGCCCAAGAAAATCGAACGGGCGGAGGCCCATTCCTGCACTTGCGGAACCCTTGCCGCACGTGCAGTGACATTTCCCGCACATGCGGCCATACCTCGAAAAAACATGCCCATTGTTTGGAATTGTTTGAAAGAGCTGGAAGTATAAAAAGACAGAAAAAATGCTGGATAAGGGTTCCAAAATATTTCAAAACAAAGGAGGGACTAGAGTTTGGAAAAGAGGGTTCTCAAGCTTCAAGAACATCTTTCATGGGGGTTTTTTCTTCTTCTACCTCTTCCCACTCCTCCATGAGTGGCTAGGCTTCTATTTCTAGGGTTTTAATAAAACCCTAGCCAAGTACATAAGGTTTTCTTTTTTATTTTTGATTATGTAATGGTTTGAACAAGATGTATGGTATTCAAGAAGTTTTTAAATATATTCTTCATTATTTTTTCAAGTATTCTTCTTTCTGTGATTGTTGAATGCTTTCTATGCAATGGTTTTCTATTCTTTCATATTTAAGGTATGAGATGAGCCATACTATGAGGGACGAATCATTTTACTACCCTAGTTTAGAGCGAACGACTCGTGCTACTTGAGATGGTTCATGCCTATACATTGAACGTGATAATTCTCTTGATCAATGCTTCGGACTTATAGTTGCGATTTGGTTCGAACCGCAACATAATTGAATTTCAAATTGAGACCTTATTTATATAACTAGTGGTGAATTCATTACCCTAGGTTTTTCCCAAAATCAGTAACTTCATCTTTACTTTTAATTGTTAGTTTAATCTCTTAGTTATTTTAATTATCATTAGTTTATGAACAATCATCTCTTTGATCAAAATTAATGTAGGAATTTAACAATTAAATTAGTTTGATTTCACATTTGTTCCAATGAATCGATACCTGGACTTACCCTTATTTTAAGGAATTTGGTACAGTTTAGTGTTTATTTTTTGTGTGTAAAACAACCCATCAAATTTTGGCACCGTTGCCATGGAACTTTTGGGGAAATTAATTATTTTAAAGTTATATTCTTATTTTAATTTTTAGTTTAAAATTTTATGTTTTTGTGTTGCTAAGTGTGCAGAGTTTTTGCAAGTGGAGCTATCATTGAGGTGCAAGTGGAGCACAACCGAGCTTTAAAAACAAACCGCAGCACCAAAGTACATTTGAAAAAAAAAATGCAAATACTCACAAGCAAAGCACCAAAGTGCTAAAAATAGAAAGCTCAAGTGGAGATTGGAGACAACAGTCTACACATCAAGTACCTGCAAGACGAGTAAAGTATTTTTGTCAAACCGATGTGAGTATTTTCTCCTTTGGTATTTTGCTTTCATAACTTAGTGCATAAGAGTCGGAACTTAGTGTTTGTGTGTGTGTGTGTGTGTGTGTGTGTGTGTGTGTGAGTGGTGTATGCACGGGCGCCGTTCTTGCAACCCTGAATTATGGAGTTTAGACCTTGAACTAGAAAGAATTTTTAGGAACCTTAGAGCCTCTTCCCATGTTCCTAGGCTTGAATATTCATATCCATACTCAGGCCTCGTTTGGGAACAGGCTAATTTAGTAACTTTTTGGCTATTTGGCTAAAATATGAGCTAAAAAAAACTAGTATGTTTGGGATGACTTTTTGACTTTTTACGAAAAGATGTGCAAAAAGTAGAGAGAAAAGAGAATCTTTGACTTTTTGGTATGGGTTGTTGGTTTTTTGGCTTTTTTAGTAATTTTTTGACTTTTTGACTAAATGGGCTGGTTCCCAAACGAGGCCTCAGAACCATTAGAGATAGTGAACCTGATTCCCGAATGGGCCCAACCAGACCCTTAAGGATTACTTCACACCCACTGCATATATATCACCATCATGCATTCAGTTACCAGACACCACTACTGCTCATTATGAGATCAAGTCCAACACTATCCAAATGCTCCCATCATTCCATGGACTAGCTCATGATGACCCTTACAAACATTTGCATGAATTTCTGGAAATTTGCTCTACAGCAAAGATCTAGAATTTCACCAATGAGGCCTTAATGTTGCGACTGTTCCCATTTTTACTGAAGGACAAAGCTAAACACTGGCTGAACTCCTTACCTGCTAATTCTATCACAACATGGGACTAATTACAGCTAAAGTTTTTGGAGAAGTACTTTCCCATTAGTAAAACCAACCAACTTAGGGGAGCCATCACCAATTTTGCTCAAATTGATGGTGAGCAATTACATGAAACATGGGAAAGACTTCGTGACCTTCTCCAGCAGTGTCTCCACCACCAAGTGCCTGATTTGTAACTTGTTCAAACCTTTTACTATGGCTTAATTGAGCCTCGCCGCCAAATGGTGGATTCTTCTTGTGGTGGGACATTCATGTCAAAAAATAGGCATGGCAATTATTTGAAATCCTAAGTGATAATTCCCTTCACCATGCCTTCACAGCATGGCAACCTGTAGTTGGAGCCTAAAAAAAAAGTGACATTTATAAGGTGGGGCACAATCTAGAGTTAGCCCAACAAGTAGAGGCATTGTCCCGTAAAATAAACCAATTATTAGTTTCAGGACATGCCTCTACACAGCAAGTTCAACCTCAATTTCACGAGGCATGTGTTATTTGTGCGAGCCCTACTCATGACTTGAGTGAGTGCCCTTCAACTTCATAATTTCCAGAGTTAGTCTAAGAGCATGTGAATGCGGCTCAAGGATTCTCCAAACTAGGTAATGACCCATATTCCAACATATATAACCCGGGATGGAGAAATCACCCTAATTTTTTATGGAGACCTCCTTCACAAGGCACTTCTTACAACCCTCCACCACTAAGGCAGAAATTTAATAATTTTGCCAATCAATCTTCTTACCGCCCACCACAACCTTACCGCGAACCACAACCCCCACCTGTTCCTCAAGGCAACACAACCTTTGAGACTCAAGTATTGGAAGTTCTTTCAGAGCTTAAGGGTAGCACCAGTAGTTCACTCCCACACTCACTCCATTGCCAAGCTAGAGGCCTAATTAGGTCAAATGGCTAATAACATGAATAAGAGAGAGGAGAAAAAATTACCAAGTCAAATTGTGGCTAACCTTAAGGGTCAATATGGAGTACAGGGGTCGAGTGGGAATGGAAAGCACCATGAACAGGTGTAAGCAGTTATTACTTTGAGAAGTGGGAGGGAGTTAGAGCGCCAGTTGCGTCTGATGCAACATGGTGGTAAATCCAATGAGAGCAAGGGTGAGAGAGAAATACATAAGGGGGATGACTTAGTCCCTAGTACTTCACATAAGTCTAAGGCACCATATGTGCCTAAGGCACCCTTTCTCTAATGCCATGATATACCGTCCCCTTTTAATAAGAAGGCGGCATCCATGGAAGCGGTAATGGAGGTCTTTAAATAGGTTAAAATTAAACTCCCCCTATTGGAGGTGATTAAACAAGTACCCTCCTATGCAAAATTTTTGAAGGACCTATGTACGCAAAAGCATAAATCTAGGACACACATGTCCCAAAAGATTGTACTCACGGAGCAAGTAAGCTTCATTTTATAAAGTGACACACCTCCAAGGTTGAAGAGCCGAGTGCCCCAACTATTGCATGCATTATAAGGGATCATTTCATTGATAGGGTCTTGTTAGATTTAGGGGCTAGTGTCAATTTGTTGTCATATTCTGTGTACAAGGAGTTCGGGCTTGGCGAGTTGAAGCCCACTACTATCACACTCTCGTTGGCTGATTGGTCCCTCAAAGTGCCACGTGGCATGATTGAGGATGTGCTAGTAAAGGTTGATAGGTTTTATTTTCTTGTTGATTTTGTGGTTTTAGATATGGAACCGGTAGCCAACTCTAGGAAACAAATCCCAGTGATCTTAGATCAGCCTTTTTTGGCTACGGCTAATGCATGTATAAATTGTCGTACCGGGGTTATGGATGTTTCATTTGGGAATATGTAAGTGAAACTCAATGTTTTCCAAGCATTCCAACAATCCCTTGAAAGAGAGGAGTGCTTATTTGTGGATGTTGTGAATAGGATAGTAGATGAGGCTTTACCCTCCATTCTCATAGAGGGCCCTTTAAAAGCTTGTTTAGCTCATTTTGGGTTTGAAGATTTTGATATTGACAGGTCAGTTGAGGAAGTGAATGCTTTACTTGATTCTTCTTTTACACTAGATTTTCCTTCGTGGAAAGCCCGGTTTGAGTCCCTTCCTCCTCTATCTAGAGAGCCCGCCATACCATCCTTACTCACACCACCTACACTTGAGTTGAAGCCACTCTCGGCCACACTCAAGTATGCATTTTTCGGGCCTCAGGATACTTTACCAATCATCATTGCATCTGATTTAACTGCAGAACAAGATAGTCAATTAATGAGCATTCTCATGGCACGTCGGAGTGCTATAGGGTGGTCGATGGCCGATTTGAGAGGGATAGATCCCTCCATGTGCATGCATTATATACATTTAAAGAAGGATGCCAAACCTTCTTGTGAATTGCAATGGAGGCTCAATCCTAACATGAAAGAGGTAGTAAAAAAAAGGTGTTGAAGTTATTGGATGCAGGTGTTATATACCCCATCTCAGGTAGCAACTGGGTGAGTCCCACACAAGTGGTTTCCAAGAAATCGGGCATCACTGTTGTTGAGAATGAGTAGGAAGAGTTAGTCCCCACATGAACCACCACCGGGTGGTGAGTGTGCATTGATTATAGGAGACTGAATTCTATGACTGGAAATGACCATTTTCAATTTCCATTTATTGATCAAATCCTTGAGAGGTTAGCGGGGTAAGGTTTTTGTTGTTTCCTTGATGGTTACTCAGGGTATAATCAAGTTCTAGTGTACCCCACTAACCAAGAAAAGACCAAATTCACTTGCCCTTTTGGCACACTTTTGCTTATGGGTGTATGCCCTTTGGGCTATGCAATGCACCGGTGACTTTTCAACGATGTATGATGGCCATTTTCTCTGATATGGTGGAGAAATTTTTAGAGATTTTCATGGATGATTTCTCGGTGTTTGGACCATCATTTGAAGAATGCCTTAGAAATCTGACTAGAGTGTTAGAGGGATGTACTGAGGCAAACTTGATCTTGAGTTGGGAGAAGAGCCATTTCATGGTTCATGAGGGTATATAGTGTTGGGACACATTGTGTCCCCTCGAGGTATAGAGGTAAACAAAGCTAAGGTTGATCTCATTGTAGGCTTTCCTCCACCCACTTCTATGTGTCAAGTCCGTTCTTTCCTAGGGCATACAAATTTTTACTGTTGGTTTATCAAAGACTTTAGCAAAATATCTCATCCTTTGTGTAGTTTACTTGCTAAGGATGCACATTTTATCTTTGATGATGCATGTTTGAAAGATTTTGAAACACTTTGAGCAGCCCTTACTTCCACCCCAATCATGAAATAACCGGATTGGTCGCTCCCTTTGAAATCATGTATGATGCCTTAAACTATGCTGTTGGGGCAGTTTTGGGCCAAAGAGTAATAGAGCACTCTATGCTATTTATTATGTTTGTCGCACTCTCTCGGATGCACAATTGAACTACACTACCACCGAGAAAGAGTTACTAGTCGTGGTGCTTGCCTTAGATAAATTTTGGTCCTATCTCCTAGGTTCCAAGGTCATAGTCGTCACTGATCACGCCGCTTTGCAGTACCTATTATCAAAGAAAGAGACCAAACCTAGGTTAATTAGATGCATTTTATTGCTTCAAAAATTTGACCTAGAGATCCGAGACAAGAAGGGATCTAAGAATGTGGTGGCGGATCACCTCTCCAGAGTCCTTGTTGAGCACACTAGTGACCCTTTAACTTTACATGATTCGTTCCCGGACGAACAACTTCTTGTGGTGTCACGAGCAAACCCCTCGTGGTTTGCTCATATTGTGAATTACTTGGCCATTAGGGAAATTCCTAAAAATTGGTCTAAGCAAGACAAAGATCGATTTGTTTCACAAGTCAAGTATTATTTTTGGGAGGATTCGAAGTTGTTTAAATATTGTCCTGATTAAGTGATCCGACGGTGTGTGCCGGAGAGTGAGGTGCATAGCATTCTTACATTTTGTCATTCGTCTGCATGTGGCAGTCATTTTAGTGGACATAAAATAGCTGCCAAGGTTTTGCAAAGAGGGTTTTATTGGCCCACCATTTTTAAAAATGCTCATTAATTGTGTAGAACTTGTTTGAGCTATCAATAAATGGGTTCAGTGTCTCGTCGTGATATGATTCCAATGTCTCCTATTCTAGTGGTAGAGATTTTTGATGTATGGGGTATTGATTTCACAGGCCCTTTCCTATCATCGTTCGGGTTTAAGTACATTCTCTTGCCAGTAGATTATGTTTCTAAATAGGTGGAGGCTATAGCTACTTGAACAAACAACCATAAAGTAGTCATAAAGTTTTTGCATGAAAACATCTTTAGTCATTATGGGTTTTCTAGGGCCATAATAAGTGATCGAGGTACACACGTTTGTAATCGGTTCTTTGAGTCGGTAGTCAAAAAATACTCCATCACTCATAAAGTTGGCACTCCATACCACCCTCAAACTAGTGGCCAAGTAAAGGTATCCAATAGGGAGGTGAAGCACATTATAGAAAAAATGGTTAGGCCAGATAGAAGAGATTGGTCAAAATGTTTGATTGATGTTTTATGGGCCTACCGCACTACTTATAAGACACCTATTGTGATGTCACCATATAGGGTGGTGTTTAGCAAAGCTTGTCACCTCCCAGTTGAACTTGAGCGCCGAGCGTTGTTGGCCATAAGGAAGTTTAACTTCGATATGGCCGTAGCTAGACTTAACTGGAAATTGCAACTCAATGAGTTAGAGGAGATTAGGAATAATGCACATGAGAGTTCGAAAATTTTAAGGCTCGGACTAAGGAATTTTATGATAAGCACATCAATGGAAAATCATTTGAGCCAGGCCAAAAAGTTTGGCTCTTTAATTCAAAATTGAGACTCTTTTCGGGTAAGCTTAGATCAAGACGGGATGGCCCCTTTGTGGTTGTCAAGGCATTTATTCATGGCACTGTTGAGGTGCAAGATCCATGGAATGGCCACACCTTCAGAGTGAATAGCCAAAGATTGAAACCGTATATAGAAGGGATTGGGAATGGTAATATGATTGAGTCCATTGCTTTGATAGACCCATTTTATTCTGATTGAGACATGGATTTCCTATTCTCTTTTCGTTCATTTCTATTCTGATTTTTATTCTTGTTATTTTGTAGTTGATGACTAGGAGACTTTAAATCCTCTTAAGATGTAATTCCCTTGGTGTTAGCCGTGCCCGAACGGCCTGACGGTCTGATATAGCCACCTAACTATGTTTTTAGTGAGTTCCTAGGAGACAAACTAAGACAGTGGAAACTAGAATTCGAATGGCAAAGCCTAAAATGCAAAGGTTTGAAATTTCCAAGACTAAAGTCTGGTTTAAATACCCAGGGGTGTGGAGATTGCTTCAAAACCACCTCGGCTTGAACTCTGTATGGCAGCCCCATAGGTCGAGTTAGCTTTAGGCAACCTAGTCTGTCACCCTATTGGAGAATTGGGAAAGTTACAAACATGGTTAAGAAGAAAAGTAGTACTAGATTATACATTTGTCGAGCATTTAGATGTTTTCAAAGTGCTATACTTATTTTAGATGTGAAATGAAGGTAGAAATGATTTTGAAATGTTTTTGGGTTGTACTTGGGTTAAGAAATGGTATTATTTCTTCAAAAAAATAAAATAAATAAAAAATCCCGCACATGCGACATAACCCACTGCACATGCGGCACAAATGCAAGACCCCTATTTAGCTACTTCTTTTATTACAGGTGCGGGAAACGGCATGGCACAACAGTCGCACGTGCGGCCTGGGTCCCACACGTGCGGTAGAATTTTCTAAAACAAGTTTGGGTATTGTTTTATATGCACGAGTAGGGGCTAGTGCAGCGTGTCGCCGCATGTGCGATGTGTTCTTCTGCATGTGCGGCACGTCGAAATTTTAAAAAAAAAAAATTGACTTCTTTGTTGCAAATTTTTAATGTATTTTATTTATTATTTTTATTTATCTTCCTTCAAAAAAAAAAAGTGATTTCTTTCTCAACAAACCTAGATCCACTTTGACCATCACTCTCACAGCTTCTCTCTCTCTCTCTCTCTCTCTCTCTCTCTCTCTCTCTCTCCCCCTCATTTATCATCTTCTTCCTCATTCTCTCTCACTCAAACCCCACCATCACCAACCCTCCTTCCTTCAACCTTCACCCAACCTCTTCTCACCACCACCTTACCACGGGAGCCTCACCGCCGGCACCCTACCTTCTCTTCGTCCGGCAAATCTCCGACGACCACCATTTTTTTTTTTCGGCCGGATCTCCATTCTTTTTCTCTCTTTCTTCACTTTTACATGGTAACCACCTTCTTTTTGTTTAGATTTTTCAATACTCACTTGTAGTATACTTCATTGGTAGTGTAATGGTAGCTTTGATCATTGTTCATCATCATTAAAAAAAAAATTAAAAAATAAATAAATAACAGAGTTGTTGGGTTATAAGAAATTGACCACCACACGTGTGGCCCATCCAAAAATAAAATAAAATAAAAAATAAAAAAACCTTGCCTATTTTATTTTTATTTTCTAATGTAGTTGTTTAGTTTAGTTGTTTAGTTTAATGGTCTCTTATTTCTTTAACTTCAATTTAATTGTTTAGTTTAGTTGGTTAGTGGTTTAGTTTTTATTTTTTATTTGTATTTTCTTTTCTTTTTCTTTACTAACTTATTTATTTATTTCTTTTCTTTCATATTTTTGTTTCTCTATTTTTCTTTATTTAGTTTTTTTTTTTTTTTTTTTTTTTTTTTCTTTCTTTCTTTCTTTATTTTTGTTTCCTTTAATTCATTATGTTACTTCATCTAATTTAACTCACTTATCTTATGCTAATTTAGTCTAAACTAATTTAGGGAGTGTTCAAAAAAAAAAAATTTGATGAGAATTGCATGTGGTAAAATAAGTGGGCAGACTTGTGCTTTGATATTCTATTTTATTCTCATGTTAGTTCCACGGGTATGTGTGTATATGTTTTTGGTGTGTGTAGGACATAAGTAGATAGATATCCACCCGGGCCTCCAAAAAGGCCAGAGGTTCATCCTCTTCAACACTACCGCCGCCGCCGTCACCACCATCCTCACCACTACCACCGGTTGAGTCGCCAAGACCGGAGTGGGCTTCTCACCCGCTTCACAAGCTCACTCAGTTTAACATCCCGTATTTTCAAAATGACCCAGCCACCTCTTGGGCCATTCAGCAGCTTCAACTCTGGCAACAGTTGGGCATTTGCATTGTTACTATGCCAACCTATCCTCATCTGGCCCGACTCTTCTACCATAACATGTACGATGAGCCCATGGTGTCATCTCTCCACCTTTTGTCCACTATAGATGGGCACATCATCAGCATCACGCAACCCATGATTGCCAAGGTGTTAGATCTTTATACCAAGCGTGAAGGCCATCCGTTTCTCGAAGTTGCGGATAGTCAACCCCTACCCCATATTATCCAAGAATTCTTTTTGGGGGCCCATGGTGATCCTAACTTCATGTGCCTGAGCTGAAGCAAGCTACCTGCTCGCTTATTATTCCTTGACTCGGTGTTGTATAAGAATGCGCTTCCACTTGGGCACAAAGCTGAGTGTCGAAAGGAGTTTGTGCGGGTCCTACATTGCTACCAGCATGGTTACTGGATAAACCTTCAGCACGTGATTTGGGGGCACATGCGAAAATTTATGCGAGAAACTGTTCAGCCTCAACCCTTGCAGAACACAACTCGGCCCCTGCCCTTTGCTAACCTCCTCACGATTCTCTTCCAACTGAACGCCCTTCTGATTGATCCGGCTGAGGAGACCGACCTTGCCTACCCAACTTTCGGCCAGCAATAATGGTAGCATAGCTTATCCTAAATACCACTACAGGGCAGTGTCCCGGTTGCTAAGACAGATGATCACATGCATGGCTCACCTTCTCCTACCCCTCCCGTATGTACATGACTCGAGAGGATTACTTGCATTTTTAGCACTCCAAGGTTCAAGTCCATAGTACTCTTCAAGATCACTGCCAGCTTCTCATAGGATTGCGCATGGATTATCAGGCGTGTCGGGATCATTCACAGGCGGCATTCAACCAAATCAATGCCCGACAGCTCACCTATCAACAATCGGTTGTATCTATGCAAACTGACTTTTATGCGTATCAGGAGTCGAGCCAGCAGCGTTTTGACCAGCTCGGAGCTCAAGTTCATGATGAAGCGTTCGAGACTCAGACATTAATGCACGCCTTGTTTGAGCAGCATTTTCCACCATCGCCACCTCTGGATTCTCATTAGTAACAGACTATCTTTTTCTTTGTTTTCTTTATTTATTTATTTATTTATTTTTATTTCTCTTTCTCTAAAATAAATAAGGGACGTGTGTGTGTGTGTGTGTGTGTGTTGTGTTCGAATCTGCCTAGCTGAATGTGTACCTACAATGTCTGGTAATATTCTCTCCCTTTGTTATTTATTTCGCATTTCTTTCCATTGATGACAATGTCATATTCAAGTTGGGGGATGAGGGTATTTTCTTTTTTGTACTTCTACTTGGCTCATAATTCATAATTCATGTTTATACTTGCTTCACTTGATTGCACCACTTCACTCGGTGTTGACTTATTGCTAGTAAGGTGGTGATATAAGTATATGTTAATTGGGGAACATAGTAGACTTGTATGAAAAGGGTTTATTGGGTAAATACTCACATGTGATGTTTGCACTAGGATAGTTGTTTGTGTGTGTGGTATTAGTAGACTTGTCATGAGTATGTCTTGATTCACATGAACACACTATCATAGCGGTAACCTCTCTATTATACTTCCTGGTGTACATCATTAATAATTTCTAGTGCTGCAGAAAAAGAATAAATGAGTAACCTTGATTCTCAAAAAAAAAAAAAAAAGAAGAAGAAGAACCTGACTTGTTTGGATTCGTAACATTTTTAACTCGAATTATTAAACCTGTAGGGGTGTTTTTACACCTAGTGCCTTACAACCATCTGGTTTGGGAGTCATTGGCCCAATACTTGTTACATTGGTTAATTAGAAAGCTTAAAGGACCTAGACATTGCACAGTTAAGGAAAAATAAGAAAAATGACTTGTTCGGATCTGTAGCCTTTTCAGCTTAAGTTATTAAGCCCGTAGGGGTGTCTTCACACCTAGTGCACTAAAATCGTCTGGTTTGGGAATCATTGGCCCAATGCTTGTTACATGGGTGATTAGAAAGCTTAATGGATCAGGACATTGCACAGTCTTTCAAAAAAAATAATAAAATAAAATAAAATTGAGAATCTCGGTTGCAAAAGTTTAGTTTTTCTGTATATGTTGGATGTTATTGTGAGTTACACTAGGTGATTATATTGGACAGTTAACTAGTTATGGGGATTGCACTTTACACTGAGGGTACTGATGGTGTGTTTTACTAGCATTCACAAGTACAGGGAACTTAACTTTTGTAATACTGAATTGTGATTTTTGCTCAATAGATTCATTCATGCTTGTCCACTGTGCCTTCAATGACTCATCGTGTCTTAATATTGCAATGTACTGGTACATAAGTTAATTCTTTAGTAAAGTAGTGTGGTTAATTGTTGTTGGGCAGATGTGAATATGTTAATATTTGTGAATATCATTTCTGGAAACCCTCACAAGACTATACTCGTCCACTTGGGGTAACTTTGTGGTTTAAAGACTTGTTGCATATACTAAATGAAATCATTTTTCCCACGAAAGAGGAGGTAGCCAGATTTTGTTTAATTTGTTTTTATTTCTTTATTCCTTGCTTGAGGACTAGCAAGTTGTAAGTTGGGAGACATCATTAAGGCCGAATTGTACAGCACTGAGGCCGGTAACTAGGATCTCCTAATCATACTTGCAGCAAATTGTATATTTTATGTCTATTTAATGCCAATCAGGTTAGATGTAGTAAGAGCATAAAATGACCATAAATCAATATTTTTAGTAGAAAATGCCTTCCACATGCGCAGTCCATTCATCGCAGCCAAACAGGGTCCAAGAAAATCGCATGTATGGAGGCCTATTCCCACACGTGCGGAACCCTTGCCGCACGTACAGTGACATTTCCCGCACATGCGGTCGTACCTCAAAAAATGTGCCCATTGTTTGGAATTGTTTCAAAGAGCTAGAAGTATAAAAAGACAGAAAAAATGCTGGATAAGGGTTCCAAAATATTTCAAAAGAGAAGAGGGGCTAGGGTTTGGAAATGAGGGTTCTCAAGCTTCAAAAACATCTTTCATGGGAGTTTCTTCTTTTTCTACCTCTTCTCACTCCTCCATAAGTGGCTAGGCTTCTATTTCTAGGGTTTTGATGAAACCCTAGCAAAGTAAATATAGGGTTTTCTTTTTTATTTTTGATTATGTAATGGTTTGAACAAGTTGTATGGTATTCAAGAAGTTTTTAAATATATTCTCCATTATTTATTCAAGTATTCTTATTCTTGTGATTGTTGAATACTTTCCATGCAATGATTTTCTATTCTTTCATATTTAAGGTATGAGACGAGCTATACTACGAGGGACGAGTCGTTTTGCTACCCTAATTTAGAGCGAACGACTCGTGCTACTTGAGATAGTCTGTGCCTATACATTGAATCTGATAATTATCTTGATCAATGCTTCAGACTTGTAGTTGTGAAGTATTATTTGGTTCAAACCGTAACATAATTGGTTTTCAAATTGAGACCTTATTTATTTAATTAGTAGTGAATTCATTACACTAAGTTTTTCACAAAATCAGTAACTTCATCTTTACTTTTAATTGCTAATTTAATCTCATAGTTGTTTTAATTATCATTAGTTTATGAACAATCATTTCTTTGATCAAAATTTATTTAGGAATTTAACAATTAAATTAGCTTAATTTCACATTTGTCCATATAGATCGATACTTGGACTTACCATTATTCTAAGGAATTTGGTGTTTATTTTTGGTGTATAAAACGACCCATCAATTTCAATACGGAGACTTACGTGTAGATTCTAATAGGTGAACTTATTATCCAATAAGTCATGTGTGAATTAATAACCTTTTTCATCAAACACTATTAAAAAAATGTCACTATTTGTTAATTTTCAGCGACAGTTTGAAAATTATCACAAAAATGTTACTAATAATAAGTTTTAGCGACAGTTTAAAAAAATCGTAAGAAAAAAAGTTACTAATTTTCAACTTTCAACAACAGTTTGAAAAATTCATCATAGAAAAATGTCACTACTTGTAAATTTTAGTGATAATTTATAAAAATCGTCATAAAAAAGTCACTAATTGTCAATTTTTAGTGACATATGCAAAAAGTTGTCACAGAAAATTATTTTTAGTGACAATTTTACTATGACTTATTTACAATAGGACTTGATGGGAATTAAGTCATACTATTATGACTTATTGGTAGTTTACTCATTCATTAAAGCCTTCAAAAATTTTGAGCTATTAGTAGTTAAAGAAATGCTCAAAAAAATAAACAATTTGGCGCAATCATGTTGTAGACATCAAAATTTTAAGATGATTCAATCACCGTCTGATTATTTATTAAGGCAAATTAAATTATTTTGATTGATCAAAGTTAAGATGGTCAAAATTTTTAAAGTAATGTGGGTCTTATCAAAATCATGAAAGTTAACCCATTTAAATAACGAGTCGTGCCTAAATCAAATGGTCAACCCATTTTGGCAAATGAATCAAGTGGCATGGTCAACCCAAATGTGCGAGTCCCACCATGACACTTGTCAAAATCTCCCAATAAATAAATAAATAATTATAGAGCATTTAAATTAAAATTCAAAATCAAATTATTTCCATAAAATAAGAGACAAATTTATCTTAATTTGGAAGTTATATTCAAATCAAATATTGATTGATGGAATTTTCAAAATTACGACCCCATCCTTTGAGCCTATAAACAGAGGCTCTCATTCTTGGAAAAAGGGGACCCTTGACTAAAGACTCTACAAAAGCTCTACAATAGTGTTCACAAGCCTTCAAGTTTTCAAGTATTTTCAAGAGGCGTAGAAGAAGATCAAACACATCGAAGACGTGCCACATCTTCTACGTGTTCAAGCCTCAAGCCTGCCAAAAGATTGATTCATTGTTTGTTCGAGATTAAGCCGTTTAAGCCCTCGATCAAGTTTCATTCCTTAAGCTTCTTTGTGTGAAGACTTGAAGAAAGTCATTAAGTCGTTCGGTTCAACAAGAAGTTTCTACAGCCATTGGATTGCAATTATGTAAGGAGATTGAATCAGTTTATGCATATTTCTCAAACAGATTCCTCCTCTTTTTTTTTCTTTTTCTTTTTTCTTTTTTTATGAACCAATTTTGGAAAGATTGTTGCACGAAACCCTAGGATAATGGGTCTCTTATCACCTGTATATAAGAAGGAAAAAGTTAGGAAGTGCTTTATTCTAAGTGTAATTCAAGAGTCACAAAATTTTTATGATTATTTTCATGAAAAAAATTTCATGATTACCTAGCATTACTAAAATCGAATGTCGATCCCTCTCTACCATTGAAGTTGCTCCAGCCGCCACAGTGTTGCGTTTTTATATATATTTTTTATTTATGTTTTCAATACTTTCCTCATGAATGTTTTGTATTTTTTTTTTTTTTTTTTTTTGTGCGCAGAAAAAAGATATGAGGCGTATATCTTCCTATGCATGTTGCTGTTGGTTCAATTCTAAGAAACAATTCTGAAGTCTTGTTGGCTTGCCCAAAGAAGCACAGAGCGCCAACAAGTGTATTTTCCAATCAATCTCTTCTCTTTGGGAAGATCCATGTTGTTGGATATAGGCATCATGAATCACCCCATATGAGATGATCATGGAGCACCATTTTGGAGAGAGTGGGGTGATATTGGAGAAGCCACTTCCTCCACCAAATGCTCCACCATTGGCAATGGCTCACCAACTCCAACCCACTAGAGAGTGGAAGGAGGTTGGTGATGGCCAATCAAATCCCTCCCCATTGGTGTATAAATAGAGGAGGTGTTGGAGGAGAAAAATGAGAGAGCAAGTGTAAGCCAAAGAGTGTGTGAGATGTGAGACGGAGAGACCGTCTCCCTCGGTGTGAGCGAGGGAGACGGGAGAGTGGGTGAGTGAGGAGAGTGTGAGCTCCTTCTCTGTAATCTTTCTGTAATCTCCAAATTGGTATAGTGAAAACCGGCTACTCTCCCGTGGACGTAGGCATTGAGGCCGAACCACGTAAAATATTGTGTCTCCTTGTGTGTGGGTGTGCATTTCTGCTTGGTATGGTTTCTATAAGGTCTTGGGCGGGATCCCGGATCCCAACACATGTTAGATTCAGTTAAAGTCTATGGTTTAGAGTTTTATCACCAACAATGAAATAGACTGCAACTGCCTCGAAAATATCAGGATTTGTCATGGCTTCTTTTCCATGGTGTCTATTTGCAACAGTGGTGTGACCCAACAGAAACGGAGGCCAACTCTTGAAGTTGTTCCTTACAATTGTCAAGATCAGCTCCTTTCACGTTTTGTAATAAAAGCAATGACAAGTGAGTTTGGCTTTATAGGAACTATATCTGGAAATTAACCGGCTTTAAACAGCATCATCAAGTCTTCTTAATGGCAAGAGATCTGCTACACTTGCATGTCGTCCCAATGTTTGAATGGCGAAAGAGCCACTGCATTTGCATGTCGTCTCAATGTTTAAATAGCGGGAGAGCCGCTGCACTTACATGTCGTCCTAATGTTTTGATTGTGGGAGGGTCATCGCACTTGCATGTCGTCCCAATGTTTAAACGGCGGGAGAGCGGCTCCATTTGTATGCCATCCCAAAGTTGCCTCAACTCCATGTCTTGTCACAATGGAAAGTTTCGACAGTCAAAATCAACATTGTCTATTTCAAGCTCATCGTCAAATTTTGAGTTTATGGCTAATTTCAAGCTCTTATTAGTTGTATCCTTCATTTTTTATTTTTTTTTTATTTATTTATGCATTTGGACAATGAATTTTGTCTCTTTTTTTTAAACCGAACTTGAGACATGTCCCAAGTTGCCTATATACCCTTGGAAGGGATTAAGTCAAAACGTAGTTCAAGGTACAAATTTTTTTTTTTTTTCCTTTTTTTTTGGTAGATAGTTTATACTCATGTCAAGGACTGTCTTAGATTTTTGTTGACTTCAAGAGGTGACATGTACGGCTTCCTCGTCATCTTTTGCTGTTTTTTTTACCTTGTCCAGTCAATACAATGGTGTGTCGTTTGGCTTTGAGATGACCATCATTACTAACTTCAATTGTTGTCACACACTTCATCCAAGAAGGAATCAAGCTTCGCTTTTCTTCATCATTTTTGGCAAAAATGGCTTTAACTTTCCTTGTCTTTGTATTTGGCTCTTCTTTTTCGGATTTTGCACTTGGCCTTTGAAGTTAAGAAAAGACTGCCTTGCATGACTGAAATGTTGCTCTGTTCTCGTCTTGGTTAATTAGCAATACTTAACCTGTTGAAAACTGAAGTGCGAGGTGGAAGTGCTTGAATACAATCAAAGACTGAGACTCAAGTGATAGAATTCTACCTTTGGTCGCCTTTTATTTCTTCATTAGCCGAAATCATGTAAACTGTCTCAACCAAGTCCTCATTGAAGTAGTCTTTTGGAAAAAAAAGTCTTCTAGGGTGACCGATGCGGATGAGTTTTGCTCAAGCACCTCGTTTAATTGAAGGATTCCCTTATCCTTTCTTTTTGCCATATTCCATTTGGGTTGCTGATGAGAATTCTTCTCGTTTATTTGAGGAGACTGAGTCTTGGCTTTACCTTTGTGTGACTTATTTGGTGCCAAAAAAATCCGACCCTCATCACTTTTTGTAGTTGGAAGTTCTACAATATATACCGGCATGGACATGTAGATATTGGCTTAGGACTTGTATTGTCATAGATTCAAATAAGCCAAACTGAATGGTTTAGGAGATTGCCCCAAGTACCATAGTTGAGGACTACAATATTTCCACCTTAAAGTTAGAAGTTGTTGAACATAGGGACCCAAAAATAACGGATGTATGGTTGGACTATGCAACTCTCTCAAGGTCCCAATTGGATTTTGTTCTTCTTTGCTAAATCTAGCATTAGCTCCTTTAACACAAAGTACTTCTCAGTGGGATGACCAACAATCCGATGATAGTGACAATACTTTAGATTGGTGATGCTACCTATCTCTTTTGGATGCTTGCATTTTGGTAATTGGATGACCTTTTTCTCAAGTAGATCCTCCAACATGTCAAGTACATCAAAGTCTGGAAAAGGGTACTTCTTTTCTTGGAGCTCCTTAAGACTTAGTCGTTTTTCCATCATTTGGGAATGGTCTTCCTTCTTAACATCTGTTTTCCTATCTTTGTTGAATGCCTTGTTTGGGGCCATTGCGATGACCACTGACTCCTCAATTGGGTGGCCAAAAGACTTTTCTTCTTTCTTGGCATCCCTATCTTTCGTTGCTCAAGGGTAGATGGGTTCTTTCCGCCATGGTTGGCTATGTTGATCTCCATGTCATGAGCACATGTAGCCAATTCCTTGAATGTATGCGTTCGAATGCCTTGAAGGATGTAGAGAAGTCCCCAGTGCATGTCTTGCATGCACATTTCAACGGTAGAGACCTCAGAGAGATGATCTTTGCACTCCAGGCTTAAAGTGCGCCACCAGTTGATGTAATCCACCACAAGCTCATTTTCCCATTGCCTAGTGTTAGTTAATTCCACCATACTCACAGTTCGACGGGTGTTGTAAAATCGATTTAGGATTTCTTGTTCCAATTATTCCCAACTATTAATTGACTCTGGCTCCATGTTAGTGTACCAATCGAAAGCGTTTCCTTTGAGGGATTGAACAAATTGCTTGACAAGGAGATTTCATTATGTCCCATCACTGTTGCACGTTTCAACGAAGTGGGTGATGTGTTGCTTTGAGACTATCCACTCGCCTTGTGTAAGGCTTAGAGTACATGAGAGTGCTTTGAGGGGCGCCATCGTATTGGGCTCTAATTGTGTTTACTATCATGTCTTGGAGTTATTGGATAGACAATAAAGCAATAGAAATTGGTTGAATACTTATACCGGCTGCTTGCTTTGCAACAAATGTATGGTGAGTCTCATCACCAACGACTTGTTTAGAGTTTGATGCGAGGTCCACCTTTTCAACAAGTGTGGCTTGCGGTGTAAAGCTAGGTGGATGAGAATTGTCTTGACTTGTTTCACCAACATTTTGTACTTTTAACTTGTTCATTAGCGAAGCGATTTGGAGATTTTTCTCTTCAACAGTCTTGTTGAGTTTTTTAATAGCACAAGCCATTGTTACCAATTGTTCTTTTACCGAAACAGTGTCAGTAGTCATGACTTGCATAGCCACTAAACATGATGAAATGGAATGACTTGGTGAGACCAAATGCCTCGGGCTGGCAGACGATGATCTCGAGTGTAAACCCATGCTTGAGTTTGCATCAAGAGCTAATAGAGTTGAATGTGAATATAAACCTTCTAGTAGTGAATCTTCTAGGATAGAAGCGAGTATTTTCGAGCTCCCTACTTTGTTTTTCCTTGCCTTAGCTGTGGAAACAATAGCAAATTTGTAAGATTTGTCATGCACTTGTTTTGTTGCATTGACAATTGGCATGGTCCCATGAGTTGCAATAGCACTGATAACCTTAGCCTTGCTATGAGTGATCGGGTCTGTAGAGGTGCTATTGTTGCTTGTCGCAACGGCGACGTTCTTGCTAGCGTTCTTGTTTATAGAAGTAGTTTAAACCTTCTTCAAAGCCATTGCACTTGATCAAACAAATTCTGGGAAGTTGATTTGGAAGAAAGAGATGAGAGGCAGAGGGGTCCCACTAGGTGTGCCAAATTTGTAAGCACAAATTTCGTATCCTGTAATTCAGACAATAAATAAAT
Organism: Camellia japonica; assembly: GCA_030407325.1. Taxonomy (NCBI): domain Eukaryota; kingdom Viridiplantae; phylum Streptophyta; class Magnoliopsida; order Ericales; family Theaceae; genus Camellia; species Camellia japonica. The sequence goes on along the minus strand of JAPPVO010000010.1, from coordinate 49,027,240 downwards.
ACACAAATAATCAATTTTATTAATTTAAATAAAATTGGTACAATTCTATGTGGGTTACACTAATTACAATGGTGATCATCTAATTCATTTTCCTTATATAGTTGCAATCTAACGGCTGTAGAAGCTTATTGTTGAAGCTTATTGTTGAATCGAACGAGTTAATGACTTCAGGTCTTCACACAAAGAAGCTTAAGGAATGAAACATGATCGATGGCCTGAACGACTTAATCTTGAATAAACAACGAATCAATCTTTTAGCGGGCTTGATGCTTGAACACATAGGAGATGCGGCATGTCTTCGATGTGCTTGACGATCTTTTACGCCTCTTGAAAATGCTTGAAGGCTTGTGAACAATGCTCCAGAACTTCTACAAAGTCTTCAGTCAATAGTCCCCTTTTTCCAAGAATGAGAGCTTTTATTTATAGGCTCAAACGATGGGGTCTTAATTTTGGAAACTCCATCAATCAATATTTGATTTGAATATAACTTCCAAATTAAGAGAAATCTGTCTCTTATTTTATGGAAATAATTTGATTAGGAATTTTAATTTTAATATTATTGGGAGATTTTGACAAGTGTCATGGTGGGCACATTTGGGTTGGCCCTACTACTTGATTGATTTATCAAAATGGGTTGACCATTTAATTTAGGAACGACACATTATTTAAATGAGTTAACTTTCATAATTTTGGTAACACTTATATTGTTTTAAAAAATTTGACCATCTTAATTTTGATCAATTAAAATAATTTAATTTATCTTAATAAATAATCAGACTGTGATTGAATCACATTAAAATTTTAATGTCTACACATGTATAGCATTGGTTTGTATCTAAAAGTGAAAAAAAAAAATGAAAAAAAGAAATAAGATTATGTACAACATTACTCTTTTAAAATAAGGATTGTAAGTACCCATCGTCCTTTCGTAGATCATAGTTAGTTAAATGATCTTTGAGTTTGAACAACTACTCAATGTAAGACAGTGCATTCTTAATTAGCGGTTGTTTGGTTTTCATTTTAGGCTAAATAATCACAAAATGACAAAAAAAGTCAAAAAATACAGAAGGCCAAAAATTACAAAAGGACAAAAAAAAATTCACTATTCCAAAGTTAAAAAGCCAAAAATGCCAATCAAGAATACCAAACGAACAAAAAAGTCTCAGACTAAAAAAGTCAAAAAAATCAAAAAACCAACTAAAAAAATTATTGCCAAACGAAGGCTTAAACTATCATCTCGACTTATGAAAGAACATTTAGCACTCGTTTGGCAAAAAGTTATGAGGTTAAAATGGTTATATAAAGATAAAATAGACTAAAAAATTAATAAGATAGAATGTCGTTAAATTTTATTTTCACAAACTTAATTACCTTAGTGCATATTTTTTCTCAATACACACACTTATTAATTTGATCATTAATTAATTTTATCAATCCACACACTAAAAATTACAATTACAACCCTTCACTCATAGTCATTGTACATACACCACTCAATCTTCCTTTCCACACACTTGTTGAGTGACCCTACTTTCAGATTTGTAGACCCATTGTAGACTCACGTGAAAACTATTCAAGACCATAATGTGAAGTGAAAACAAAATCCTCCATTGAAGACCCTATTGAACCTCCATTAAAAACACCATTGAAAACCCTCTAAAATATTGTTGAAGATGAGGTATATTTCCATTTTATTGTTGCATTTATTATTTCCAGATCTTTGTGCACTTCATTGCCATAAAACCCTCGTCTTTTTTTTACATGTTTTTCAGTTTGGGGATTTTGACACTGGTTTTTCAAAATTATAGATTTAATTCGAAACTTAACTTCCGAGTAAAAGTGATTAGTTAGACAAATTTGTTCCGAAAACGAATAAAAAAAAAATTGGCAGTTGATGTCCGAATATAATGAAATAATTTGGCAGTTGGTGTCCGAATATAAATAAATAATTCTACACTGGTTGCTCGATTAAAAACCGCGAAAAAAAAAGAAAAAAAGAAAATAGATAGAGAAAGGTTCTGCACTAGAAAACTAACATTTTTATCACTAATAGAGAAGCATAGAGTGTGTAGCAAGTAAAGTGACAACAATAAAAAAACTAGAGTTTAGTTTTTTTTTTTTTTTTAACTCAAAATGTGTACATTGAGTTTTTTTTGTTTTTAAAATGTGTACAAAAAATATTTTCATATAATATTATGGGTATCAGTGGATGTCCATTATGATCATTTTAGTTTAGGGTGTAATTGTCATAAAATAATATTTCATTAAGTGTATACACTAAGATAATTAGGTGTGTAAAAATAAAATTTCTTTAAAATGTCACATTCAAACCACAATCATTTTATTTTTTTTCTTATAAAAGTCAAAAAATACATCACAAACAAAATTTTTTAACCCCAAACTAAAATAATATAAAACTATTAATTCAACTCACATCTCAAAACCAACCCTTAGCTTATTTGGGCCTAGGCTCCCAATTTTTCAACTTTAATTTTAGAATCCAAGTCTTACCGGTTTTTTTGTTGTAGCCTCTTGAAAAAAAAATGCTTGAGATCACTAATTAATAATAACTCTAATGATGTGGTAACGGGTCCTATCCACTGTCACAGTGTTACTATGCTTTGTTTTTTTTTTTTTTAAATTACCACATCAATAAAACTCTTATTAAAATTTTACTATTAGAAGTCGCTAGTACTGCTGCGGTGGAAATTAGCAGCTTTTTTGCACAACCGGCACAATTATAAGGCCATGAAGACTGTCACCTAAGACCCCGCTTTATTGAAATGCCCCCAAAATTTTAATGAAGAAGAATAAATTGTTAACAGATGAAGTAAAAAGGACTCTCTTTTTTCTTTTCTTTTCTTTTTTTTTTTTTCGTTCCAAGGCCTTAAAAAAGTACATTTGTCCAAGGGCTCAGAATGTAAAGCCTGATAAAGATCCTCTTGTCTGAAGGCTCTTGATTGTAAAGACTTAAACTGTTAAAAATAAAAAATAAAAAATAAAAATGTCTTTTATTAAGATTTCGTGCTAGACCTCGTCAAAACTTGTATCCCATTTGGTGCCTTTGTCATAGGCATATATTGGTCATATTTGGTGTAATTTATAACAAGTTAAAAGTTAAAAGTATCATTTCTTTAACTTTTAGATAATTAATTTTTTAAACTTATTTAAATTATTTTTGTCTAATAAACTATAAACATAATTTACACCAAATAGTCTGACACAACTCCTAAATTAAAATAAACTATCAGAGTGTCCCCAATTGAATAGGTAAAAGAGTATGCTAAAGTGTGCGTGAAAGTGTATACATGGCAAAGATGGGTTCCATTTAGCTTGTAAATATGTGGCTAAATTTAGTGGGTGTGTGTTCTACAATGAACAAGTTAGCCACTCGTCAACTAAATTACCTGACCCTATGTACCAACTCATTAAACAAATCATTAATTAGTATCAACACTAACAAAGCTTATCAAAACCTAGTGTTGACACTAGTAAAGCTTATCAAAAACTAGTGTCCAACACTGGCAAAGCTTAAACAATTCATTAATTAGTGTTGACACTAGTAAAGCTTATCAAATCTAGTGTTGACACTCAAAAACTAGTGTCAATACTAGCAAAGCTTATCAAAAATTAGTGTTGACACTCAAAAACCAACACTAGCAAAACTTGTTAGGAAATTGATAAATCTCTTCAACCATACATCCTTATCATCCACTTAAATTATAAATTAAATTCATCCTGACTTATAAATTCAACATCATTCTCAGTTGATTTGTACCAATAGTTGCATCTTCTAAAACAAGACTGAAACAAGGATATTGTTTTTTTAAATTAATAACGGTAAAGTTTGAAATAGAGATTGGATTGCTTTTTGAACAATTAAATTTTAGTCTCTTTGATCCATAAATGGCTAGCTAAATGACTGGTTATAGATAACATCTAATTTTTTTCACAACTGTGTTACAGCTCCATTGCATGAAATAAATGCAATAGATATTCACTAACTGTTAACATCGGACACAAACTTAGTGCTAACATATCCACTGAGAATGCTCTAAGTAAACCGTTTAAGCCATAACAAACCTAAGAACTTGTACTAATTTCTTCGTATATGTATGTATGTATATATATTTTTGGTAATGAACTATGTAATAAGTACAAAAGAACAATTCAATAACCTAACATTGTTTGCATGTGCTACATCATTTCCAATTGATGCTATGTTTTTACATTATTAGCCTAAAAAATTATATTGAAGACATAGCTATAAATATGTATGCAATTCACCAAACTTCATGTCTGTTAGGAAGCAATTTAAAGACAGTGAAACTCAAATCTTTTTAAGTACCCATGAGCTGTTCTAATCCGTTGTCTTTATCAGCAAAAGAATATGTTGCATATATATTATATATATATATATAATTCATGATTAAAATGAATTGGTACAAATATTTCATTATTAAAATACATTGAATAAAGAAGCATGCGGAGCAATACATGCTGAAATACACTCAGATGCCCCCCCTTTACTTTCTATCAAAGTTTGCCTAAGTTGTGAAATGTGAAACAAAAGCTAGCCATAGTAATTTCTCATGTGACAAAACAATGGTTAGCAATGAACATTATTTTGCTCTAACAAACATGTTCCTTATTACCCAATTTTAAATAATGATAACAATAATAAAAATAATGATAATGATCATTGTGATCGCCGTAGTTTATTATAAATTTACATACTAATATATGCTTCAAAATAGACGGAATTTATGATTTCACATGCATCATGTATATTAGCATGCACGTTAGTATGAGGCTGAAAAAGGCAGCCAAACCTACGTTCCGTTTATTTCGACGAAAAATATTTTCTTAAAATTATTTTCTTCATTCTTGAAGTTTGGTATGATATAAGATGAAAGTTAACAAAAATATTTTTAGTGGCCAATGAAAAATAAGTTTCTTTTGATGGAAAAAAAAATTCACTTTTAAAAGACAAAAAAATTGTCCGAACTAAAATCTTACTAATTCTATCACCGCGTTGTCACCACCACCTCCTCCATACTCCACCACCACTAACACATCTACTAGTATATTTTGAAAAATATTTTTTGCCAAAATAAACGGGGCGCTAATGACTACCTTTTACATCAATCTTATACCAGTATATATTCATGATTCACATAAATTTTTGTTTCTCACATTTTGTCTAGTCCTTCTGTTGCATACATGTATGATGATATAAGACTAAAATGTATTCTTTAGAAAATAAGAGCTGGTTTGGCAACCCATAAAAAAGTTAAAAAGTCAAAAAGTTATCCAAAAAGTTAAAAAGTTATCACTATTCACCCAAAAAAAATATTAAAAAAATAATATACACATATTAATACAAATCAAAAAAAGCCCCAAGATTGGTACTGACATGATGGTTGAGTCGGTGACCGGGGGGAAAAAAAAATTATAGTAAAAATATTCACTAAATTTGATGGTAGAGTTGAGCCCGTGGGGGTCCACCATGGGTCCCGTTTTGATAATCTGAACCGTTTCAATATGTAGAACTCGTCTAATACTACGTCTATTGGATATTGCTAAATACATGATCAAATCAGTTTTGTATAAAAATGGATTGTGTTATAGTTAACAATTAACAAAAAAAACTAACACGATCAGATAACTATCGATATCCAATTAACGTGATTTTTTACAAGCATATAGTACTCGACGAGTTCTACACATTGAACGGTTCCGATTAGTAAAATGGGACCTGTGGTGAGCCTTTATGGGCTGAACATAACCGACCAATTTATGCCCGAAAAGTAGAGAATCAATCTCCTACACTGCCCTCTGCCGCGCTGCCCTTTAGGCTGCCAACCGTACGGCCTATTCCATCACTTTATTCCTCTATATACTTATTTATATAATTTTTTAATACACATTTTTTCATAAAAAATCAAAAAATTAACCCAAACATCCATATTTTTTTCCTCAACTTTTTAGTCTAAAAAGACAAAAAGCGCACTTATTTAGGACACCCCAAACACCCCAAATATTATTATGCGATGTGTTATTGCAAAAAATTATGCGGTATAGAACTTTGGCAAATAAGCATATTTTTTTAAAAAAAAAAATTAAGAATATTATTAGCCACTCTTTGTATTGATGTAATCTAACTTGTAATTTTGTTTTTGCATTAATATTTTTTTTACCGATAACAAAAATATCACTAATAATAATAACCCCCATATCTCCGTTCTCACTTATGTCATGCGCTTGCAAATATTTGCAACAAAAAATGTTACATCATCACAAAAAAGTTAGACACAATTACAAGAGAAAAAAAAAAAAAAAAAAAATTTCTTATGGTTTGAGTCTTATAATAAAATAAATCCTGAAATTTTAATTTTTTTAATTTAAATTCTAAATTTTTGATTTGTTTTCAATCTAAACTATTTGTCTATTTCCATTCAACTTAATGAAAAGTTTTAGACGTTTTATATATACCTACATTGAGTATAATGACTAAAATACTATTTTTTTCATCGATTTTAACAAAAATAGATGAACGGTTTAAATTAAAAACAAATCAAAAGATTAAAGTTTAAATTGATAAAATTAAAAATTCAGAATTTATTTTGCTACAAAACTTAAACCTTGAGGTTTTATTTTTAATTGTCCCAAAAAGTTACAGGTGTGGTAGATCAAACCGTCACTTCCACTTGAATTTAAAAATCATACTGGAAAAACCATAAATAAATATGATAGGTGTAAGATATGTTCTTGTTGAATTCATTTGAAGTAATGAGTCATGAGAATTCAATCATAGGAAATCATACATAAAACAATTCCCACCCACCTCACCCTCCTGCTTTGGGGATGTTAAGAAATCATGATCTGATCTTATTCATCATATCTTCCAAACTCAGCATTAATAATTACCACAAACAAACATGTGATGACTCAAAACGACAAACAAACACAAGTGTAAAAGCACTTTTATTTTATATATTAAACTAACTTGTTAGAAACAATTTGATTATTAACTCCACTACACCATACATGCCTTGTTCACACAATGGTTTTGAGTGTGAAATTGAAATTAATTGGTTGCCAATCTTGGTAAGGTTTGGCTACCACCAAGTTGGCACACAAATTTCAATCGGGTCTTAAGTAACTCAAGACAAATAGTAAGGCCTAGTTTGTTTTTATTTTTTTATTTCGTTAAAAACAAAAAACTAAAAATTATTTGAAAATACCTGTTATTTCTGTGTGTGTGAAAACAATATTAAAAATTCAATTTTATTTAGCTTTTTTATTTTAAATTATTTGGAAGAGAATAGGTATGTCACACAACACGTAAGACTTGAACTCATGCACCACACTTAATAAAAGCAGGGCCGGCTTTGGACATAGGCCCACCAAACCATAGCTTAGGACCCCTCGAAATAAACCAAAAAAAGGATTCTCTCCTATTATAGTTTAATGTAATATATTAAATATATTTTAAGTTCAAATAAAATTAAAGAAGGCCCAAGTTAATTTAAAATAAATTGATTCATTAAAAAATTAAAAGGTCCATTTAAAATTAAAAGGGCTCATTCTCTCTCCCTATTTAATTCCTAACCCTAACTGATCTTAATTTAATTTTTCCAAAAAATTGAGAGAAGCGGCATAACAAAGCACTAACGAATTTCTCACGAATTCAAAGCAAATATGATTGATTTATTTGCTTCTAAAATGCAAGAAGCGCGAGAATCAAGTGATACTTATTAGTTGTTGTAATGTAATACTAAGTATTTTTTTGTGATTTTGACACAAATCTTTTATCCTTTACCTTCAAAAAAAATTTCGTTGAATGAAAAAAAATATGGAAAAGGCCCCAAATGACCTAGTGATATTTATTAGTTGATTATCGATTTTGGACCCCTGAAATCTCAGGGCCGGGCCTGAATAAAAGTGCATCTTATTATTCACTAAGCCCCAAAGGCATAGCCAATGAAGGAAAGAAGAGGGGGATCAGGTTCTAAATAAGAGCTAAATTTATTTTATCCCCTTGTGGTTTGGTTTGGGCTGGAGCACTATACCCTAATATGGCTCAAATATAGTCAAAAAGCTCTCATGTGATTTTAAACTAAAGTACTATTGCTAGTTTTTTCATCTAAATTAATGAAATGTGTATTATACACACCATTTTTTAGAGTGTATTTGGTTTTCTGGAAATGAAATTAATACAATAAAAGGACAATTTTACCCCCATTTTTTTCAAACCTAAAATTAGATTAATATATTAATTAAAATATAATATAATATAATTAAGGATTGATCTAAAATATAAAATATAATTAAGGATAGATTCAAAATATAATTAAATAAAAATATAAAATCAATAATAATTAAGAATTTATCTAAAATATAATTAAATTAAAATTAGATTAACATGTTAAGAATTACAATAAATAATTAAGAATTTATGATTAATTGTAATCTAAAATACAATTAAATTAACAAGTTAGAAATTACAATAAATAATTAAATATTTAGGATTAATTGTGATCTAAAATATAATTAAATTAAAATTAGAATAAAAAGTTAAGAATTACAATAAACAATTAAGAATTTATAATTAATTATGAATTAATTGAATTAATGATAAGTATTATAATTATGTGTATGAAAGAGGAGAAAGAAAGAAAATAACAAAAAAATATAAGATTTAAAAGTATTACAATTATTTCACATCGGTCCAAAAGCACATGGATTGCTTTTTGGCTATATTTTAATCATAGAGGGTAAAGTACTCACAAAGGGGTCAAATGAATTTTTCCCTTTAAATAATTATTAAATATTATTTAATATAAGCCAATTGATCCAATTAAAAATTATAAGAGACTAGCTCAATTAAACATAAGAAATTAATTTATTTTCTCTAGCGCAATTAATTACTTTTAGGTTTTTTTTTGGAGGGGGGGTGTTAATATGATTTCCCACGTCAATGAAGTAAACAATATTCAATTTTTTAAACATGTTTGTTAAAAAAAATAAATAATAAATAAATATGAGATTAATATATAGTTAATATGAGTTCTTCTACTTATGTTTGTTATCAATACAGTGTAAACAAATAAAATGGTAAAAGAGTTGCAAGAAATTATTTGGTGCTCTCGAAGTCGTCACGTGATTATATATCCATAAAATAATAGAAAAGTATTGTTATTTAAGATTTTAAAAATAAAAAAAAATTAAAAAAGATCCAATTTTCAAACCTAATGATGTGACAATCAATTAAAATATTAAAGATAATACTCTTTCCCATATATTTTCTAATTAAGAATCAATTATATCACTTACATATCATTCAGTATAGAAAATAGGTCTACAAAATAAACTTATATATATCATTAAAAGAAAAATAAGTTTATATATCATTTTTCATAATAGAAAGGCATGTCACTAAAAAAAAATGTAAGAACAAAAGGAACACTTGAATACTTTTGTAATTGTAGGGACACAAGACTAGCGTGGTGTTGCCCACCCACTGATAATTTCTAATTGGTTGGGTCAATTTTGATTTCAGGAGGAGAAGTCATCATCAGGCAAGGGTTTTGTCTTGCTCCAGACAAGCACAACAAGGTAGATAGGTTGGATGGTTTAAGGATTACTTGCAAGACAACAACAATATGTTTCTAATTTCATAACTACGAAAATCATAACTTGCTAGGAAAATCATAACTTGCGATTTGTGCACCCTTAAAATGGTGCATATGATATATTTTTTTTTTTTTTTATTATAAAATTTTACACAATTTTATAATATAAATACAAAATGTCATAAATTTTTCATTACAGAAGTTATAAATTTTTTATGATAAAATGTCATAACATAAATCACAAAGTGTTGCAAATATATATATATATATATAATATATGATATTATCATTTTTAACTTTATGGTATACATCATAAATTCAATATTCATAATTTCACCACAAAATATCATAACATCCTGTTGGACAATCTTCACTGTATTTAAATAAATTAAATTCTGTTGTGTACTAAACAACAACCAGAATAAAAAGAAATAAAGGAAATGAGAGAATTTGTTTGATTACAAAAATCAAACTCGAAATAAAAATAAAAATAAATAAATAAAAAACAGATTTTATTTTGTTACAAAAACAAAATTAAAATCTGATTTAAACAAATAAAAATAACACTGAAAATAAATTAAATAACTTACTTGATTTAATTTGTTCGAATTATAAACTGATCAAGTCCAGTGTTTGACACTGTGTCCTTAAGACAGATTCGTCCTCTCCACGGTACTTTCAGAATTTGGACGTCTATCTCCTAGGATAAAATGATTTTATCAACGAATAAAAGCAGCACTACAATTTATTCGTTCGATGAACACACTAGGTGTTTACACTCTTTCTTTCAGAAATAAAATGCAGCAAAATGCAGAGATTTAAAGCAGATGATGGAGTACGAAAATTGGAGTAAAATCCAAATGGGAGGCTAGTCTATTTATAGATGTAAAGATGGCTCTTGGTTTTGAATTAAACAGGTATGATACCTGTTGGCTTTGAATTACCAAAAATCAAAAAAATTAGTATTGGGCCGAACAAGCCCAACCCAACCTCACACCGCCCGACCGACCGGACGGACGGCGACGCGTGTGGTGATTTTTGGGTCCAATGGGTCTAGCCCATAACCTCTCCCTCTAAAACACTTGGGTACCCTGCCCCAAGTACCAAACCTATGCCTTACAAACTCATTCAAAACTTCTCACCAAATCAATGTGGGACAAGCCTTATTCAATACCTTTAAGGATTTTCCACCAAAACTCCATTTCCATGGAGCACACTTTGGCTTCAATTTCTCATTCACTCGGTAATGGTTTTGAGCAACCAAATATACCACGTGAATCACAACGCGGCATAGAACGCGTTATCACTTTGACCCGCGTAAATCGATGTACGGGGCCCACCTAAATATTAGACCAAACTTAGGATAAAATTCTGATTTTATCCAGAATTTATAACCATCTCCAACACATCCATCACAAACAATCATAACTTTTATCACGATACAATAGATAAGTAAAATAGTGGATAAATTATTACATTATAGATAATAATAATAAAAAAATTATAATATAATCTGACATACAGTGAGGACTTGCACCATACACATAAGTCATGTTTGATTCACAAGACTAATAGTGAAAGTATTAATAATCCCACCAAATTAGTGTAGTATTCACTATCCAATTGGATTAGTAGGATAAATTATCCCCTTGTCTATTGTTTGATTTGCATTGGATTAGCAAGTAAAAAGAGTTTTTTTTATTTATTTTCCAGCTCAGGATGTATAATCTTACCCCCACCCCATTACTAATAATTCTATAAATTTATTGGATTAATAATCTTGAAATAAAATTTTAAAACAAACACATGATTATTGAGCCTACAAATTAATAATTTCAATCTCATACTTTAATCTTGTCAATCAAGCATGTTCATAGAGAATTTACAATATACATACAGTAAAATTGCGCTACATGAAGATGCAAGTAATCACTGCTCGACTGATTTGCAATTTTAGCTTCTAGAATTGCCTGCATGCGTTGACATTTTGGATTGATCATCACTTCCTCTAGCTAAGACAATGACATATACATATACTATTCTGATTAAGATTAAGGTAGCCCCTCCTTCAAGTCTGAAAATAACGACGACAGCGCTGACACCTTACCGGAATCATTCAATATATATATATATATATATTGTGGACTGGTCTTCCAAATATTATTTTGGAACATTCAAAAATAATAATAATAATAATTTGAACCCCTCAAGTTACACAAAGCCAGCTAAAAATAAAGGGTGGATTTTTATTATTATTATTTTTTTAAAGCCTTTTGACAATGTACACTTGAAGGCTATGTTTGATTAGAGGATTTGAGAATAGATTTTAAAAGGAAAAAAAAAAGGGTAAAATATGAATAAAAAATATTTACATTTCAATTAGTTTCTCAGACCTTTTCTATTTTCCTTTACAAATCCATTCTTAAATTATTCAACCAAACACAACGTAAAAGATATTTGATTATATAATTAATCTTAATAATAATTATTATTATTATTATATTTGATTCATTAAAAAATAAAAAATAAAAAATTCATTGCAAATAGATTGATCATTTATTATTGTAAAGGAATGATTATTCCTTAAGGTGGTTACGGAATGAAAATTTCATTCCATTTCATTAAACATTCATTCGAGTGTATCAAAACAAATCAATTGATGCAAACTATCCAAAGAAAAATATTCGAAAATGCAATAAAATTAAATTAAACAAGTTGAAGTTACCTCCTGAATTTTAATTAAATTTATCAATGTTCCCCTCAACTGCTTGATCTACCATGAAATAAAATTATATTTTTGAATAACTTTCATTTGGCAAGTTGCATTTTTGAACATTTTTTCAGAGATAATTTGCTCAAATAAACAATATAAAGAGTCAATTTCACTTTTAAACATGGAATATTTGATCAAGTTGATCTAATTTCACTTTTAAGTATTGTTATGGGGATAAATTGGTAAAAGCCCTATTTTTCATTATCAATAGAGGGAAGATTCTATTCGCACAACACAAAAATTATCAATCCACACCATTTTATTGTTCAGAAATCAACTTCCATGCAAAAATGAATTGTTTGAATATCAAATTCCAAACAAAAATCAATTGTTCAGATATGAATTGTAGGAAAATAATACGGCTAATTATATTACCTCAAGCGAAAACGGTTTGGATCAGATGACTTGAATTACAAGTCTTGTCTGGAAAACTCTCCGTCAATTGAAAAGCTATCAGAGTTCCTCAATGTATTATTCACACTCCAAATGGTGACCTAGGAGGGAAGAACAGAGAGATATTTTCTGCAAAAAAATTTCGAATGAAACTCCCACACTCAATAATACGTATATTGTGATACTCTATATCAGATATATAGAATATATCTCTAGAGATAGAAGTGGAGTTATAAACTCCCACAACAACTGAAATACTTCATTAGATAATCCTCTTAATTATCTTATTGTTATTTAAACAAGTGAATTATCAATAACCCATGTGAACGCTTCATAGATAATGAGTTGGGTCAAATCCGACAAAATTTCCAACATTAACCTTGTTCAGCAGTTCGAAAGTTGATAACAACATTTGAATTTGTTCAAAAAATGACATTATATTTTTTTTTTTTATCAGCAAAATAAAAACTATATTGATGAAAACAAAATGCAATACATATGAAATTATCAATAAAGCAAGGCAAGAGCAAAAAAAATGACACTTCTAATGATATCAATACTGTGAGTTTTGAGAAAGTGGAGTGTGCAAATAGAAACTCTAAAGAGAGAGAGAGAGATTTAATTAAACAATGATTTTGAAATTTGTTTAAATAAATGGTCTAAACCCCACCACCATAAGTGGCCGGTAAGATTTAATTAAACGTATGACTTAATTAAATATCACTCTTTTTTTCCACTCCTTATATTTTTTGATCTTTTCTTATATGAAATAATGTTTATAGTGATTATTATTGAGCTAGGATATACAGCTTTAGCACATTCTAATCTAACCATTAATTTCCTGTTTGGATTAGCTTTTTATAAATGTTGTTTAATTATCATTAAAACATTTTTAATTTTTTTACGAATTTTTAATATGAAATTTCATTTTTTACCGAAATAAAAAGTGAAATTTCAAAAACACAATAAAAGTGACAGCCAAAAAAAAAAAAAAAAAATCAGTGAAATAATCAAAATCCAAATAACAAAAGCTAGTTAAAGAAGTTGATTACGATGGATCATGTATCTAATTAAATTTGACTATTCCCTCTTTCATCAACCTATAATTTTCTTCCATATCATGATTTCAGCTATGACGCCGATCGGGTTTTGAGACTATAACCAAATAGTAATGTGTATCTTTTACCCAAAATTAAAATGAAAAAATATATCTCTAAAGCTATTTTTAATACTTCAATATATATATTTTTAGAGGGTAATAGTTCAATAGTTAAATCACCGGTTATTGATATATTTTAACAATTAATGATAATAAAATGCTTTATTTTAGCAATTTTGTTCAAAATGTGACTTTGCTATTTTTTCGCACAACTAATTTTCTCTAATTTTGTTTGGTTGCATTTGTGGATTTTTTTATTTGTCGTTTTTTTTTTTTTCGAATTTTATTTCAGAATGTGTTAATATATATATATATATATATATATCAGGACAATTAAAATAAATAATGAGTTTTCAATTTTGTTAATTTAAACCCTAATCTTTTTTCTTTTTTTTTCAATCTAAATCATTTGTCTATTTTTGTTAACTAAAATTGACAAAAAAAAAAAATAGTATTTTAGTCATTAAACTGAATGTCAGTATACATAAAATATCTAAAATATTCATTTTCATTTAATGACTAAAATACCTATTTTTCGTCAATTTTACTTAATGAAAATAGACAAATAGTTCAAATTGAAAATAAATTAAAAATTCAGGGGTTTAAATTGACAAAATTAAAAATTTAGAATTTATATTATTACAAGCGTCAAACCTTGAGTGTTTTTTTTTTTTTTTTTTTTTGGTTCTACCGGTTGATTTCTAAATTGTTTGTTGAGAGGGAATACAATTGGAAAGATGAACAGTATTTATAGATAATTTGATTAAGCTGATTGATAGATAGGTAGATAGATATAGCTAAATCTTGTGTCAAATTTGACATATGGTATAAGATTATCTCCGATAATATAGTACTAAAATTTGTAGCTAAAGTCAAATTTGAGCAATAATAGGCAATATTGAAAGCGAGTCGCTATTCTTATTCCACTTTATTCTAAATACACTTTTTTTCTGGTCCTTATTAGACATAGTTACAGTAATACCCTTTCACACAAAATACACTTTCTAAAAAAATCAAAATTTCAAAAGTATTAATGTAATTATGTATAATACAGACAAAGAATTGAGTGTATTTAGAGCAAAGTGGAGTGGGAATAACTCCATCCTATTAAAATACTATATTTTAATAATATTGTCTAATAGTGTAAATTTTATTTTTTATTTTTCACAAAAAGTTAAATCAAAATATCATTTGTATGTCTCATCATGAGAGACAAAAAAAGGTCTTGCAAAATTGCTATTGTTAAATCTTGTGTTAAATTTGACTTCATTTTTGTAGATAGCGAGCCATTCAATTTTGAGTTTCATGCCAAATTTCGACAATCCGCAATGATAAATTTCCTTAATTTTGAAACTTTAATTAAGCTTTAATGATGTGCAAAATTAAAAATAAATAAATAAATCAAGACCAAAATATCAGATCAATGGATGAGGCCTACTCCCTAGAACTCATATTTTAGAACTCCCAAACATTTTTCTTTCGACAATAACACCGGAGGAATACTAAAATATAACAACTCTTTTAACGAGTCATTAAAAACAAAAAATTTAAATTTCATATTTTTTCTTTTTTTTTTTTTTTGACAATAATAATCTTTATCCTAAATTCAGAATTGGAAAACATCTAAAAAGGAGGAGAAGACTATAGTGGGAGGTGCACTACCACAGTCTCTTTCAACGTCTCTCTCAAGGGGCTCCAAGAATTGAGCCACCCCATGATTATCGCCTCAACCAATTCACATATTCAAGAGCCCACACCAGTTGCTTTCAATTGAGTTGTTGTGATGTTCATTCAATCACTTTTATGCAAATAATTAAAAAGATAAAAGATTATTATTAAAAATATTTATGCAAATTTAAAAAAATTGTGCGCAACGCGAGGGGTATTTATATTAATAATTCGCTAATTTAAACCCTTACAATTTAAGCGTGTTTAATTGAAATAATTTTATATCAAATTTCGGTAGACCAACTCCTAATATTTTATTTCTTCAACTCAAACTTCACCAAACTTTTTGCTTGATTTCCAATAAGTTTTTCAACTAATAATTTAGATCTTGAAAAAAAAAAAAAAAAAAAACCAACAGCATTTAAGTAGTCTTAATTAATAGGAGGAATGCACCTCTTAGAGTATAGTTTAGTGAGATGGTAGGTTCGATTCTTGTCATTATGGCGAACTTCTTATCTCCTTACCCCACTTTCTTATGTTTGAGCCACTCCAACACTGTAAGGGGTTTTGCCTACATAAAATACGGTAAAAAAATAAAAAAATTCACACTTTATTTATTTAATCATTTTAGCTAATGTGTATTTCAATCGCACTCTAGTTACAAACTAAAATTTTAGAGAGCAAAATATATAGATAAAATTACTTTTAAGAACGAAATATTTGTATTACCAAATGTGTCATTATTATATTTTTAACGACAACATTTAACATTTACTGATTAATTACTATTCTTTTAGGATCAAAATTTTTGTCTAAAAAAATAAACCTTTTTTAGACCAAATTATTTTTTCCCTAAGAGTGCATTTATTAGCAACATTTCTAAAATTTTATCGCTAAAGGTCCCCTTTTTAACTTTTCAAGACGACCCTTTAATAACTATTCTCGTGACTATAGGAATTGGTCCTCAAATATTTTTTACAACCAAATGTTTATTTTTACAAAAAAAAAAAAAAAAAGTTTGATCCTTAAAACTCTTAGACACTTAGAAAAAGAACATTTGATTAGCCTCTGTTGACTCTCCAATCGTTGCTAAGAGCATCTCCAATGACAAATGCTATAATAGCATTGTCATTCGTATAATTTGACAATTAATAGTAGAAAATGTTAAAATTATAGTAATGGTGTTCTAATGATCAGATGTCATTTTGACAGAACCAAACACAGAAATTGATGTGTCCAGGATGACCAGCCAAACCAAACACACTAGTTTTTATATTTGGTTATGCAAAAATGAAGAAAGGAACAGAGATAAGGAGAGAGGTTTTGTTTGATGAGTTAGCAGTTATGGCAGCTACCAAAGATTGTGTCAAATTTGACACAAACTTGGCATTTGTCAAATTTGACAGCTGCCATAACCAAGTATTGGAGCACACTTTTCATCTCCAGCTGTCAAATTGTGACAATAACAACTCCAATGGCAAAACATTGGAGATGCTCCAACCCTTTGTAGATAAGAGTATATCATGTTGGGACATTTTTTTATTTTTTTAATTTTAGATTGGTATCATGTTGGAACATTGAAAGAAACACAACTAGAAAACCAAAAATAAACAATATAAAATAGGAAAAAACTCAACTTCAATCCCAAAACAACCAGATCCATAGAGGCAAGTTAGATCCGTGGCAGATCTGGTGGCAGTATAGTGGTGTTAGCTTCGACGTGAGGCAAAAAAAAAGGGACATGGTAGATCTAGCGTCAGCGGGAAAGAGAGATGAAATAACGAGCAAAACTTCCACCATGAGAAGAAGAACACCTCACAAGGAGGAGAGAGGCTGGGAAGACAGAAAAACCAAGGCTTATTGAACCATAAAAGGCAGAAAAAATGAGAAAAAATATATATATATATATGGGAGAGGAAGAAGGAGAGAGGTCACCAGAGGCCGGAGCCCCCCTTCCTCTTCCCTTCCCTTCCCTTCCCTTCCCTTTTCCAAACTGCGCTCCCAAGCGAATAACCCTAAAATATTTTTGGAGGCACTTAAATTTTTAAGTGATATCAAGTGTGGTTATTAAACAGGCTTAATTGATTATCACTTAATACATTCAGTTTTATCAAATACCCTTTCCTCTAAAACAAAATAACAAAATTTTATTCGGAATTTTAAAATAGAATGAAGATTGAATTAGTGTACTATAAGATCCATTTATAAAATAAATTTAAATTACATATTAATATTTTTAATGATTAATTTCATTTTATCTCTCTATGATTTAATTTAAAAATACATTACCTCTTATAATCTAAAAACATACACGTTACCTTCTTAAGTGAAATGCAATGCAATATTCAATTTCATTAACAGTTTTTGTAAAATATTTATATTGTCCTATTTTTTTTATAGGAAAAATTATCTATAGATCCTGTTTGAAATATGTGTATACTATTTAATCCAATTAACTTTTTGAGTGGACTCAAAACTCCTACGTTTTCATCTCTCTCTCTTTCTCTGTGTTTTCTCTCATTCTTTACGTTTTCCTCTCTATCTTTTTTCCGTGTTTTCCTCTCATTCTTTTTGTCATGTCCAACGACCAGTGATCACATCTTCCTTATTCTCTTTCTTTTTCTAATATATAATCATCGGTGACCGACGACCACCATTGATTAGAATTCACTGGCAACCACCAACCATCGACATCAACTCGTCACTTCATCCTCACCGACGATGAAGAAGATAAGTAGATCTACTCAAATCTGATGTAAATCTACTCAAATCTACATCAAATTTGAGTAGATCTACAAGAGATCTGATTATATCTAAACCAAAAATAGTTGTCGGAGTACAATATTCTTTCTATATATATTCTTTCTTTCTATTTTTCAATTTTTCTACCTTTTCTCTATTACACACGTTTATTTTTCTGTTTTAATGGAGAAAAATTTCAAATTCTAAATAAGTTGTTTTTAAGTTTTAGTTACAGGCGGTGAAAACTATAAAATTTTACAGTTTTAGTTTTTTTTGTGCTAAAATGAATCATTCTTTAAAGCTGCAAAATTTTACAGTTTCATAACACTCTTTAGAACTGTAAAATTTTACAGTTTCACAACATGTTTTTCAGCTTAATAGAATAATGCTTTGAAACTTTAACATTTTACAGTTTCAAAACTTACTTTTCAATTTAATCAATATTACAGATTGTTTACTCAAATCCTACAAAAATTGAAAAAATAATATATACTTTTTCTCACTGTTGTTTGTTGTTGTTTTTTAACTATAATTTCTTCATTTATTCTTTTTTTTTTTCGGACAATATTCTAAATATTCCGGTGAGTCTCCGATAATTTTCTTGACATTTTTCAATGACATTCAGAACACTCCGGCGAACTTCCGGTGATGCTTTGGCGACTTCCCGGTAATGTTGAATATTTCGATGAGTCTTCGGTGAGTCTGACAGAAGTCGTTGGATGTAGCAACATTTTTAAAGTTATAAAAATAAAAATAAAAAAAAGTTTTTGGTAACAATTAAAAATATGTAGGACTAATTGGTACAAACATTTTCTTTTGGGATTAGATGAATTTTAAATTTTATATATGAAATTTATTGGTAAGTGTCCCTTTTTTATATGTAATTTTCTTCTTCAACGTTGAATTATTATCGGTGGTATTACATGTACCAATTAGTGTACTAACTAGTGTACCAATACTAGTTATGACATTATTATTGACCCTACTCATTAGTCACATTACAAATATTAAAAACTTTTTAAATTATGTCATATCAACAATTGGTACACTAATTAGTATATTAATTTAAAAAGTTTTTGATATTTATAATGTAATTAATGAGTGGAGTCAATAATAATGACATAACTAATGCTAGTATACTAATTAGTGCATATAGCACCATCATATTCAATTGCTATTACATTTTGTATGGAAAAGTAAACATTAAATGATGTCGGTGGTGGTATTATATAAAATTTCCATTTCAAGCATTGAAGGTTTACAACGTAAAAAACTGGTAATGTTATTAGGAATTTTAAATATTTTATCAAATATTTTATATGAGGATAAGATTCAGGTGAGGCCTATATAATATGGTCTCATACTAATGAGTGTTTTGAGAAGTTGATAAAAAATTAATTTTTAACTTTTTAATTAAAAAAATTAACTTTTTGGGTAGTGACTTAGGTAAAAAAACTAATTTTTTTGACTAAAAAAATTAAAAATTAACTTTTTACTAGCTTGTCAAAACAAGCTTAATATGAGATATTTGATAAAATATTTAGATTACCTAATATTTTTCTGTTAAAAAAGTCTGTCATGTTAATGTGTTAATACCTTGGATGGGGCCTACTAGTTGTGTTAGGCCACATGTCAGTTGCCAATCTGGACCCATTTAGAAGGATTACACAGGATTTGGAGGGACAATTGTGCGACAGGTGGACCAGTTATTGTTCCGCAAGTAGTGAGACTCGTTTCGAGTCAATCTTTAATGATATGAGTCGTTTAAATTTTTTGAAAAATGTTAGCAATCATGAAAATTTTTTTATGAAAATAATTATGAAAAATTTGTGATTCTTAGATTATCTTGGTTAATGTGTGGTGTTTTATTGTAAGTGTAATCTAACGGTCACAAATCTTTCATGACCATTTTCATGAAAGACTTTTCATGATACTTAGCATTGTTGAAATTTTTTAGAATACGTTGAGTTTAATATATTTATAAAAAGTTAAATTAATTAATTATTTGTAATCTCAAAATTGCATCAAATTTATATTTGCAAAAAATAATAGTGGATGTGATTTTGACTTTAAAACTACATACAAATATGATTTGATCAGACAGTGATCAATATCTGATCAACTTGATTTTATACAATAATATTTTACTCGATGTATTTTAAAACATGACTAATTCAGATCATCAAAATAAAATTCGAAATAAATTCCACTGTGCACACAATAGTGACTGCTATGAATGGCACACAAATATCACATCTATCCCACTATGAATTTAGAGTGGTTGTTGTGCAACATGCACATTAGTTATTATTGTGCAAGCGATGGGGCTCACTTTGAGTCTCACTTTAATGATCTGAATCATTCACTTTTTAAAATATGTTGAGTAAAATATACTTATAAAAAATTAAGTTGATTGGATAACTTAGCTCCGTGATTATATCAAATTTGCATTTGCAAAAAAAATGATGGGGGTGTGATTTTGAGTTTAAAGCTGCATCTAAATGTGATTTCTTCCAACAATTATTGATATTTAATCAATTTAATTTTCTTATAAAAATATTTTACTTGATTTATTTTAAAAAATGAACGATTACAAAAATATTTTACTCAATTTATTTTAAAAAAATGGACAATTCAAATCATTAAAGTAAGATTAAAAGCGAGCCTCATTGCTTTCACAACAGTCACTTTCTTCTGTTGTTATTTTTTTTTTTTTCCCTATTTCATAAATAGAAGGAAGAATATATATATATTTTTTTTGTTAGAGGAAAATCCTCCCTACCCTCCCGCAGGTTTAAGGCAGCGCCCCTTACAGAGATCACCAGGGTGTCCTGTTAACCGTTCCGAGCGAGAAGACTATAATCTGAGAACTTGTCCCGACCTCTCAAGACAAGCTCTGCTTAAGTCAGGACTTGCACAGCGGGGAAGCATTGAACCCATACCATGTGCTGATTAGACAACTTAAAATTCAATCTCTTAACCAACTATGCTTCGCTCAAAAAATTGGTCCAAAGAGAAGAAAATTGAACCTGTAACCGTGGAGGTTAAATCCCAAATGCCACTCACTCCTGGATTAGAAGAAAGAATTTTAACCAGCTCTTTTCATAAATAGAAGAAAGATTTTTAACCAATGAGTTGAGTCCGTACGAACCAAATTCACTACCTAATAAATTCATCAAGTGGCCAACTGTTTTAATTATGACATGACTGGTTAATTGTCAAACTAAGGGCTTGTTTGGCATATATTAAAAAAGTTAAAAAATTAAAATGTTACCATTTTATTTAAGTCATATCATCTTATTTAAGTCACATCACCTTTCTATCACATCACTTCAAACCCAACCCATATTTCATAAAAAAGTTAAAAAATGTACTTATTTAGAACATCCCAAATAACCCCTAAAACGGGCTCCTAATATATTATGGAGTCTTTTGAAAATTTGCTAAAAAAAAAAATCAGTTTTTTAGTTTTTTAATTTTTTTAGTCAAAAAAGTTAATTTTTTTTTATCTAAAACTACTTAGTTTTTTTGCCAAAGTCGCTAAAAAAATCAAAAAGTTAAAAAGTCAATTTTTTATCAACTTTCCAAAATACCATTATGATTATTTTTATTTTTAATAAAGTGGAAGAGAGAGATAGACCGAAAAAGGATAAAAAGGGATCTTTTGGGAAGTGAATTATAATCCACTTATTATAGCCCACTTTTCTTTCTCACAAAAAGTTAATTATAATCATCTTCCCAAAATAACCCGAAGTGAGAAGGGAGCCCATTCTATATCATTAAAGATAGATTAAAAGTGCTCAATTAAATCTCTCATGCATTTTTCTTCTATTTATTTAATTCTTAAGAGTTGCCTAATCATCATTCAAAGGATAAATTATACTGACACTTTTTGAAGTTTGGTCTAATTACATCTTATTATTTGATATTTTGAAAATTAAATTCTCACCTATGTAATTAATAGGTTCATTTTACAAACTCCCTGTTTATATAAAAAGTAACAACTCCTAATAAAAAAATAAAAAAAAAATATATTAAAAAAAGAAGTAAAGCAAAAGAAAGAAAGAAAAAACAGAGGAAATAAAGCAAAATAAGGAAAGAGAGAATGTATGAGTTCAATATTTTCATTCCGTCTAAATAATTACAATGGCAGGGAAGTTAGTGTAATTTTTTAAATGTCAGAAAATGATATGCATTAAACCCAAACTTGAAGGGTATAAGTGTAGTTTACCCTCATTCAAAAAAGGTCTTGGAAGAAAAGTATGGCATATATAAATGAATTTATTTCAATTTATGGCCTTGTTTGGCTATGTGGGTTGAGTTGGGACTAAATTAATCACTAAAAAATAAAATATATTAAAAATTAATAAAACAAAATGTCACATCAAAATCATAATTATTTCATTTTTTTTCTTATAAAATTTTTAAAAATAAAAAAAAACAGTCATCCCAAATGAATTTTTTAGTCTCAAGCTAAAAAATTCCAATCCAAAAAACCAACTTTTTTTTTTTTTTCCAAACGACAATTGTATCCTGAAATATTATTAAATTGTTTTTTCCTTAATTCTTGGATTATGAATTTAAGTCAGTATATAAATTAAAATTTACTTAGGAAATGTTTGATAATTTGATTTGGTACTTAAAATTGAACGTATTAAGTGATGATCAATTAAGCTTGTTTGATAATCAAAACTGATATTATTTAAAAATTTAAGTGCCTCTTAAAATATAGGCTAAAATTAAAGAAAATTTTAAGTTATACGAAATTTATTTAATTCTAACTAAATTTATAAATAGTAAATAGAAATAGTGATATATACTATTATAAATTCATTATCACCTCCATCACATCATTATACCATGGCCACCATTACTACTACCACAATCACTACCATCATGTTATTGCCATCGCCGTTGAAGCTACTACTGCTACCACCATCGCTATCGCTACCATTAATATCACTATCACGAATACTATCACCATCATGCCACCACCATTACCACTATTTTTATTGCCATTGTCATTGTTATTATAAGCATTATTATCATTTTGCTACCATTACAATCATTACCACTGCCACCACCACCATCATCAACGTTATCGCCATTACCACTACCACTATCACTATCATGCCATCGCCGCCACCACTACCACCACTACCACAATATAAAAATTGAAATATACAATTTGAAAATAATAAATTTCAAATTTGATTTTATACATATCAAATAATTTATTTTTAGTTCAGCACTTAAATTTTTATCAAATAGTTTTTTAGCTTAAAAAATTCCCTATTCAATTTACAATACTTAATTTTTAATCTTCAATTTTTTAATTTTTAGCTCTATCAAACACTACCTTGGCCTCTAAACTATTGATTAAATTTATTAAGTCGTGGTGTTTGGCAAGTGGTTTTGGGGCTAAAATAGCCACAAAAAATGAAATAGGCTATTTTAGCTACAACAAACAAAACATCACATCTGTACAGGGAGCAAATATTCCGGCGAGCCCGTACTCCTTTCTTCCAAGCTCCGTTTCTGTCCGATCACCTGCGAGCACAACGGCGGTGAGCTACCCGGCGGTGTGTGGCCGGAAAACCCCTCCGACGATCAAGTTAGCACACACCTTGGGATAGAGAGAGAGAGAGAGAGGAGAGCGAGCGTTTTAGTGTAAGAGTTCCTTACAAGATTGTTCGTCTGTCCGCGTATGAGGGGCGCAGACATGCTTATATACCCTCTGCGCCCCAAATCTACTCCCAGTGATCTCTCGACACGTGGCTCTGCTATCTCATCTGTCAGCACAAGTCTTGCTGAGCATCACCTAACCCAACTGCCAGCCCACTCTACTGGGAGCTCGGCAGCCAGGCACTGTTATCTCGGCTATCAATGGCCATACTGCACTTCAAGCCCAAGTGCACTTGATGTCGTAGTGCTCCTACAACCGGGCTCATTTCCAGCCGTGCTCGACTGCATTCCGGCGAAGCCGAGATGGAGATTGATCACACTGGTCATGCGGGGCTAAGGGCGCGTGTATTACAACCGAGCAATGCGCGAGCTGTGGAACCCTTGCCTGACTGAACCTTAACCTGACCGGCCTCCGTGCCAACGAAATCAGGCAGCTCGGTTCCACAAGGCCTTTGCCATTACTGAGCAAGATCACGGCCCAATCTTCGAGCCAAATACCTCGGCCCAACCTCGTCCGGCCCAATTTGTCCGGCTAATTCCATGGCCCAATCTCAGATCACTAATCTCCCTCTCAACATCCAACCCATAATCATTACAAAAAAAGTCAAAAAAGTCAAAAAATCATTCCCAAATCAAACTTTTTAGCCCAGACTAAAATAGTCAAAAAAGCCAAAAAGCCAACCTACTTCCCAAACAGAGGCATAAATTAGACCTACTTAGTCCTTGAAAGTATTACAAAAATAAAATATAAGTACATAAATATTATAAATTAGTAAAAGACCCTAGTTAAGATTTTATTCCAAAAAAATCTTAATTTTTGTATTCTGCTTTGAAATAAGTGGGCGCTTTTTTTTTTGGTGACTTTTCTTTATAAAAGTAAGAGTAATTATCTATAGTACTTTTACTTTTTTTTTTCTTTTTTTTTTGGTTATGTAGGATATTTTAGGTCAGCTTACGCGCACCAGACTAAATCCCTACAGTTCGAACAAGCTTTTCAAAACAAGGTTTATGCCCTACAGTCCGTGGCTCTAAGGTAGGCATTTGCTGGCTAAGGGATTCGAACATGAGACCTGGGAGGGAGCAAACCTCCAAGCCCCAATTGTCACCCACTAGGCCAATCACCCTATGATTATAGTATTTTTACTTGCCTGTTTTAAAGTAGTATTATATGTTGAATTTCATTTATAATTTATAATTGATTGTCTTTGACTTTTTCATTAATTTTTTTTAATAACTTAATTAATGTATTATTTTATTTTTTTATTATTTGTAGCGAATGTAAATCTTATTATAATTTTTCACTATATCTAATACTTATATAATTTTATTATTAAGACTAAGGCCAAGTTTGGTATCTCTTAAAAAAGACAAAAAGTTACTCAAAAAATTAAAAAGTTATCATTATTCACCAAAAAAAATATTAAAAAATTAATTTTATACATAAAAATACAACTCATCAATCACAATAAGTCAGATCTGTGCTGCGGTTCAAAAGGAAAATTGCACAGTTAAGGTGCAAATTTAACACACTACTGTTCGGCTTGTGGGGGCCCATCATGGGTCCCGTTTTGATAATCTGAACCGTTTAATGTGTAGAACTCGTCGAGTACTATATGTTTGTAAAAAATCACGATGATTGGATATCGATAACTACATGATCAAATCAGTTTTGTATAAAAAAAAAAAGGATGGTGTTATAGTTAACGGTTAAAAAAAACAAATCTGATCCGATAGTTATCGATATCCGATTAACGAGATTTTTTACAGGCATATAATATTCGACGAGTGCTACACATTGAATGGTTTAGATTATCAAAACGGGACCCATGATGGCCCCCACCAACCGAAAAGCACCGTCTAGTGACTTCTTACCATCTATTTAACCTACGCATGAAGGACAGCCGTACAACCCAAAAAACAAAGCTTTTCCTACACACTAATTTATACAATTTTTTAATACATATTTTTTCACAAAAAGTTAAAAAGTTAATCCAAATAACCATATTTTTTTCCTCAACTTTGTAGTCTAAAAAGTCAAAAAATATACTTATTTAAGACACCCCAAACAACCCGTAAGAAACTATGCTTTGATATGAATTTAAAGATATAGTAAAATAAAATACCTTGTAATGACAGAATAGAAATTAAAGACAGAACAAAGGCCCTGTTTGGTAGGGCTTATTTTCAGCTTATTTCAACTTTTAGCTTAATTTAAGCTATTTTGATGGGTTTGGTTCAGCTTAACAATACAGCTTATAGCTTTTTGTAAGTCAAAAATCAACTTATTCTTTGAGTGGGGAGGAGAAGTTTAATTTATAAGTCAAAAATCAACTTATATTTACAGTATAAGCTATAAGCTGTTAAGTTATAAGCTATAATCACTTTCCCACAGTTCTACCAAACGGGGCCAAAGCAGTGCTTAACCAAGTAGAAACTTTTAGTAATTTATAATATTTATGGACTTATAATTTAGTTTTGTAATCCTTTGTAGGATTAAATAAGTTTAAATTAAATACTTTAGGACTTAATATACTCAATCGATAATTTATAAACTAAATAAATTTTGATTTATATATTTTAAAAATTTAATAGACTCAATTAAAAATTTACGAACTAAATAGACAATTTGATAATAATGTAAGAGTAGAAAATGAAATTAACCCTATATAAATATAAATTGTGTATATATATCATATAGGAAATTCTATGATACCCCTAGGAAATTCTACAAAACAAACTCCATTTTGAGGGTTATCACATACCCCAATTATGACATTTGTGGTATTTAGTTGTGATTTATTGTGGTGTTAGTTATAATTTGGTTAGGACTATGTTGCAACTCGTAGTGGTATTGGTTATGAGTCATTGTGATTATTATTATCCAAAAGGTCTTTAATTATACAGATTTTTAATTATACCTTATGTGATGTTTTGTTATGACTCTCTCTCTCTTCTTCTTCTTTCTTTTTTTTTTTTTTCCTTCTTCTTTATTTATTTATTTATTTATTTTTTATTTATAGTTATGACTAAAAGGATTTAGTTATGATATTTGTAGTATTCAATATCACAAATGTCATAACTTATATGATATACACCCTTTTGAGGGTGTGTATACTAAAATGACCCCCATATGCCTAATTAGGACATTTGTGGTATTTGGTTATGACCTACTGTGAAATTAGTTATGATTTGATTATGACTCATTGTAGTGTTAGTTAAGACTCATTTTAATGTTAGTTATTACCTGTTGTAATTATTATTTTGGTTATAATCGAAAAGATTTTTTTGTTATATCTTATATGGTGTTATGATTTATTATTTGTTTTTAGTTATAACTAAAAGATTTAGGTATTACATTTGTGATAGATGTAGGTTCAAAAATGCCTAAGACCCCCAGTGGAGGTCACTGGGGTTCGTGTGTGTTGGCCCCTCATTGGTCCAAAAAAAAAAAAAATTATTTTTTTTTTTTTGATTTCAGCGAATGGTGTGCTGCCACGTCACTGGGGGTCGACCCCAGTGGGGGTCTGTAGCAGCACTGGATGTAGGTTCATCTAGATGAGATAAAAAAACCAAGCAAAAACCTCATTTTCCATAAAATTTAGTATTTAAAATAAAACCATTAAAATAGTATGTTTGATTTCTGTTTTTTAAATTTAGTTTTTTAAAAATTGAGTCTTTTATTTTTCATTTTTTTTATAGTAAATATTTTTAAATTTTAAGCATTTTTTTAAACTTTTCTAAATGCACCTTACTTAGATGTATCTAAAAAGTAAAATATTTTTGAAAGAATATTTTAAAAAATTAATAAATACACAAAAATACAAAAAAAATATTGAATTTTCGTTTTTTTTTTTGTTGTATTTTTGGTATTTAGTGAATTTTTTAAATATTTTTTTCATGAAAATTATACTTTTTAAGTGTATTTATATTAGGTGTGTCTAAAAATTAAAAAAATACTAAAAATATTAAAAAAATCAGTAAAAACAAAAAAAAAAATATGAAAAATAAGAAAATAAATTTTTTTGAATAGTGTTTTAAAAAAACTGAAAATAAACATGGTGAATGTTAGTTTGCAAATTTTATTTGGTTGTATAACATTACTAGAGATGAAAGGGGTGGCAATGGGTGAGATTTCTCGGATTTTATGGGTGAATTTTTAATTTTAAATTCAATTATTTTAATAATATAATTTTAAATTCTACCTTAAACTTGATAAATTTTTTTTTTGGTGAATAAAACTTGATAATTTTAACTTACACGCCCCTATACTTTACCTTACCCATGCTCTCCCAAAGGGTATTTATTTATTTTTTAATATATTATTATAACATTCAATTGGGACACCAAAGGGTATTTATTTATTTTCTTAATATATTATTATAACATTCAATCGGGACAAATATAATTGGGTCAGGCAATCTTGTCATAATAAATTGTTTTGGCATGTTCTAAGGAGTTGCTTAATGTTTCAAAAGTGAAAATCATTTTTTCAAAATCTGTTTTAAGAGTATTAAAAAAGGGGGTAATTTTTAAGTATATAAGTGCATATTATATTCACTTGTATAAATTTTTACAAATATATATATATATATATATAAATGACTTCACAAAATTTTATAAATTTTCACAAATATACGTAAGTTAACCTATAAAAATTTAAGAAATCACAACTTACGTATATTTGTGAAAACTTATGCGATTTTGTGAGGTAACCTATGTATATTTATAAGAACCTACGTAAGTGCATATGGTATGCACTTGGTACACCCAAACACTTTCCAAAAGGAATTAAAAAAAAGAAAAAAAAAAGAAAAAAAGAAAAAAAAAAGGACTAAAGATTCATTTCTGAAACTTTTTGGCTAATAAACTCATATTTAAATCTTGGGGAAAGTTCACTTTACCCCTTTGTAATTTTGGCTAGAAACACATTACCCTTTTATAGTTTAAATATAGGTAATAAACCCCTTATGGTTTTAGACCAAAGGGTAAAGTCACTATGTTATAAATTGAGTCTATTAAATTTCTTTTAAACCCCTTATGTATTATCTTTTTCTCTTCTTTAATACATATAATTTTCTATCTTAATCACATATTTAACAAATAAAATCATAGTAAACTAAACACCCTAATTTATTATCATAAAATTGCCTTAATCTAATTTTTAATTTTTATTTTTCACCCAATTTCTGATTTAATAAAATTTGAAATTAAATAGAATAAATTAAACCATAAGATTAACCTAAACATCTTAATTTATTACCTTAAATTTATCTTAATCTAATTTCTTATTTAATAAAATTTTAAATAAGCATATATATAACTAATTAAATCATAAATTAAAATATCCTAATTTATTACCATAAAATTACCTTATTTAATAAAATTTTTAATTAAACATATGAATGTATATATTTAACAAATTAAATCATAAATTAAACAAAGCACCCTAATTATAAAAAGGAAAATTACCTTATTTACTAACATTTTAAATTAAATATATAAATATATATATTTAACAACTTCAATAATAAATTAACCTAAATATCTTAATTTATTACCATAAAATTACCTTAATGCAATTTTTAATTTTTAACCCAATTTATTATTTAATAATATTTTAAATTAAACATTGGCATATATATATATACATTTATTAATTTAAACATAAATTAACCTAATTACTCTAATTTATTATCATAAAATTACCTTAATCTACTAGTTAATTTTTAACCCAATTTCTCATTTAATAACATTTTAAATTAAATTAAGTTTTTTTATATAAAAGATGAAAATTAGGGTTAGGGTTTGGTTAGGATTAAGATTAAGAATAAAATGAATATGAGAGGATTATTTGATTCAATTTTTGACTTTGACTTAAAACTTTTGCATTGCCCACTTTCAATTTGAAAGAGTGTGACACACCTTCCGTTATATTTGACGAAAAAACTAACCGTAACACTTTAGTTGATGCAATGTGAAACGTGAAATAGTAACAATCTTAGAATTCGTTGATTCAAACAAGAATTTGTTTATTCTCGGTATTCACAAAGAATACCGTGAATAAATGCTCAACAATGGTTGATTTACAAAGAATACCTAAAGTTGGAACAAAAGAATATAAAACTTGAAATATATTAATTCTAAAAAATTGAAGAGCCCTAAGGCTTACATCTATTATTTATAAATAACGACAGACCTAACTTAATTAGGAAACAACTGGAATTGACAAAAATTATAATGCAATACAGAAATAAGGAAATATAATGAAAATTGCCAAAAATAGAAATATTGCAATAAAATTAAAAAAAAAAACTACTAATATATACTTCCACGATCGTGACAGAGTTTTTGAAATTGGATTCTGAGGCCTGTGCTAGGAATAATTGAAGTTTCAAATCTTTTCAAAAACGGCAAATTCGTGAAATTGACCACCCAAATGATTGAATTTGCCCCAAATCTACTGGGTTCCATATAATGGATCTTTTTTTAAAATCACATTTTCCATTGATTCACCAAATTTCACGCGATTCCGAATCCAATCCATTTTTTGTCTTTGCCTTGCCTATTCCTTTGATCCAAGAATTGTATGGCCATGCATGCTACATCATTAGTTTAAAATCACAGGAGAGATCTCCGCACATATTTGAACCATTGGGGAGTAAAATTCTTCGAGACAAAACCAAAAGGAGGTAAAGTGAATTTTACCTTTAAATCTTTTTGAGCCAAAAGAAATATTATTTGTCCAAAAGGACACCTATGTGTTAAAAATTTACCTGTCTATCTGTTTAAATGTCACCTATCTATTTAAAGGAAAATGTTTAAGACTCACAAAAAATTTCCACAATTGTATCCATAGTGATGTGGTACTATATGCGTCAACTTTTGATTTATTACATATTCAACGATATAAGGTCCAACTCCCTTGAGAAATCATTGTGGGCGGATTTGTGGGTCTAAAAGTATGGGTATCTAGCATTACTCCTATTTAAAATGTGATATATCTGTACATGTGTCATCTATCTATCCAATTATATATTTAAATGTCATATACTTGTATATATATCACCTATCTATCTAACTATTTGTTCAATATCACCTATTTATCCAACTAATCGCCACTAGCCACTGTTGACGACTTTTCTAACCATTTTTTCTTCGTCTTTTAAATTTTAACTTTATTACTAAAAAAGATTAAATTTTAGACCAAATAACACATGGCTTCACAGTAATAAATTTTTAATCAATTAAAAAAAATAAAAACTCATACCATTTAAAATCTATCATTAAAAAATAGACTTATAATAAACTTCATCAATAAGCAATCTCTAGATGTTAAAATAATGGCAAAGTAGCTGATGTTTTTTTTTTTTTTATAATACTAAAATTTTTTACCAAAATTTGACTTAAATATTTAAGTCTATTTTTAATCCCTGATTTGACACTAGTACTTTAAAAATAAATTGAGATATTTATTTATTAATTGGACAAATTACAAATAATACTTTTTAAAATTTAATTAATACAAATTATTTCTTATGATTTGAAAAATTATAAATATTTTATTGTCATAGTTTTTTAATAGAATTAATTAAAAAAATAAAATTTTTAATTGTTGTCCTACAATTATTAATTAAAATATATTTATAACATTATTAAAAATTATTAATTAAAGTGATAAATTATTAGTAAAAGGATTATTTGTTATAAAATTGAAAATTTCAAAAGACAATATAATTTTCAAAACTGTGATTTGTATTTTTTAAAAAAATTTAAAACCTGTATTTATAATTTATCTTTATTAATTTAAACAAAATATGAGAGAGAGAGAGAGAGAGAGAGAGAGAGAGAGATAAACATTAAACAACAACCACAGCTACAATCGACGGAGAGATAAAGCTAACTCCCGTTTTAATTGAGAGAGCGAAAGGAGTGGCATTGTTTTGTGTTGGCGGTTGGCCGTCTCTCCTCCTCTCCTCATCTCTTCTCTAGAAGAAGCACAAACAAACAAACAAACAACATCCAGATATATATACGTGTGAATGCTCTCAGTCTTACACGTGTACCCTTAACACGTGTTACGTGTGAACCAAGAAAAGAACCCTCCCCTCCCTCTGTCCGAGGAGGAGAAGCTATATTTTTTTTGTACGCGAATATCTGATATTATTTTTTATCAATTATAAATATATATATATTTTTTATTATTTTTAAATATCCAAAATAAATATTATTATCAAAATTAATCACAATAATAAAAAAATTGAAAAATACTAGGAATTCTAAATGTTTTACTAAATATTCTATCAAATATCTCATATTGGTGTGAGACTCACATCACGCGGATTCTATGTAAATCGCATATCCATTTAAAACATTTGATAAAAGATTTAAAATCCTTAGCATTACTCAAAAACATCATATGACATATATCTTATTCACATATAAAAATTACTCATAATTTACCCCTCTTCTTTCTCGTTTCCGAAAGCATTTCACAGGCCCCGTTTGGGGACTAACTTTTTTAGCCAATTAACTAAAAAGTTACTAAATTAGTCAAAAAGCCAACAACCCATACAAAAAAGTCAAAGATTCTCTTTTCTCTTTACTTTTTGCACATCTTTTCGTAATTAGCTAAAAAGTCATCCCAAACATATAAGTTTTTTTTACCTACCTTTTTAGCCAAATAGCCTAAAAGTTACTAAATTAGCATGTTCCCAAACGAGGCCTGGTATGTATTAAAAAAATATATTTCTTTTTGTATACATATATTTATTTGGATCACATCAATCAACATTTATGAACATCTCCTTTATACTTTTCTACTCACTTTTTCTACTTTTCTACACATTTTTTTACTCCCTCCGTTCCAAAATAATAATCCCTTTTAAAAAATCTAACCTTTTCTGGTAGTATATTTATTGCACTTTAAAAAAATTTAATTTTTTAAAATTACCCTTTAATAGTATATTTTATAGAAAATATCAATGTCATAATTGTATTTTTTATATTATTAATGAATTTAAAAGAATGACAAAATAAAAAATTTATATTATTTTTTACTTAATTTTTAAAAAATAACTAATATTTTGAAATAATAAAAAATAAAATAAAAAATTAATATTTTAAAACAGATAAAATGTAAAAAATTTAAAAATATAATTATTTAAAACATACCCAACCACCCGTTACTCAACCGTTCGCACCTATAAATCCTCAAACTAATTTCCCCACACTATCGGTCCTTTCAATCAAACCCAACTCCTTCTCTCTCTCTCTCTCTCTCTCTCTCTCTCTCTCAAATATCGGAACCCAAAACAGAGTTGCAGAAAGCACTTTACTCTATAGATAGAAACAGAAGAGTTGTGAGTATTTGGTACCCACGCCTCCAAATGCATTCGAGTTCAGTCTTATCTCTCTCTCCGAGCTTCGATAGTTATTCTTCTGCTAAACTCGCTCAGATCGCTGCTAGAGTTGTTGAGGAATTCAGAGCCGAATCGGACTCCCAATTCGATGATGTTTTCGGCCTCACAAATGAACATGAATCGAACGACATAGATCAGGAACAACCAGGGGTCCAAGAACAAGAAGAAACGAAGAGCTACGAAGATGATGATGATGATTTTGAGTTCCCTTGTGTGTGTGCAGACCCCACCTCTGCCGATGAGATCTTCTACAACGGCCAGATCAGGCCTGTTTTCCCTATTTTCGGCAGAGATTTGTTGTTTTCTGATGTTGAAAATTGTAAAGGTGAAGTGAATTCTTCTAAGCCTCCCACTCCGTCGCCGATTCGGATTCCTCTCGGGAAGCTCATGAGCGAGGATCGCGATCCTCCGTCGTGCTCCTCCTCCGAAGCCGACGAGCTCGACGGAGTTCCGGCAGGAACCTACTGTGTCTGGAAACCAAAATCTGATGCGTCTGCGGTGGCGGAGTCGCCGGAGAGATGTAAGAAGAGCAGCTCGACGGGATCATCAAAGCGGTGGAAGTTTCGCGATCTTCTCTATCGGAGCAACAGCGACGGCAAGGACACCTTCGTCTTTCTCGCTCCTTCGAATGCCAATTCGAGGAAGAAGAAGAACGACAAGGCCTCCGAGAGAGCAACAGAAGTAAAACTCGCCGGAAAAGTGATCCCGACGGTGGCCGGAGGCGTGGCGGCGGCGCAGGAGGGAGATCGAAGGCGGTTGTTGATGCCGTACAGGCAAGATTTGGTAGGGTTCTTTGCTAACGTGAACGGGTTGAGCAGAAATCTACACCCCTTCTAACCAGCTCATTTCATTTGAAGAGTTTGATTAAGGTTTGATTAATTAATTAATTGTCGTTTTTTAATTTTAAAGAAAATCGTAATTAGCAGGTTTAATTAAGGAGGGGTGTGGAGGAGGGGGTGATTGTTATATATGTAAATATGTGGGGGTAATTTTGCAAAGGTTTTGATTGTTTTTATTTTATTCTGTCTATAGTCTATGGATGGTGTGTGAACAGAGTGCATATACATGGGAATACCATGTTTGTGTTTTTTGGGTACCATGTTTTCTTCTTCTCTTTCTCACAATTTTGGTCCCATATCTTTATGCATTTGAATGGAAATTATCAAAATCTGTCACTTTGGACCTTCATTTCACATTATCTTTAGAACATGCTATTTTAGTAATTTTTATAAAAAAAATTATATAAAAAAATACAAAGAATAATATAATAAAATTTTTAATTAAAACTGAAAGTTGTTGAGATAACTATTTTTTCTCCATTCATATTAGTGTTCAAAACAATTTTTGAGAAGCCAAATAATTATATTTTTGAGTATTCACACTTCAATTTTTATTTCTTATTCTTTAACTTTTATTTTCTAATTTCCCCCAAGGAAATGTATTATATACCATTCACTCTGTTTGGTTTTGAACATTTTAAAAATAATTTTACAATTTTTAATTCATATTTTTTCAGTTTTCAATGATTTTTTTTTTAAATTTTAATTTATTATTTCTTAGAAGTATATTATTTGTAAAAAAAATTCTACAAAATTTACTAGATGCACAAAAATTTAAAAATGCAATATTTGTATATGTTTATTTTTTTTATAAATAATTTATATTTTAAATATATTTAGATGAAGTGCCAATTCAAAGTAATTGGTTATGTAACTAATGAGGATCTATATCTTATGTCATGGCTTTTATTTGCATTGTAGCTAAAATTATGTAAGATAAACATTTGTCAAAAAAATATATATATATATATTAAAAAATTGCATTCGAAATGAATCGCCATTGATCAACTCAAAATTATATTGATAAGCTAAACATAGAATTCTATTAAAAAACCAAACATTACGTAATATTTTGATTATAAAATTGTGGTCAAGAGGAATAATTGTTACAAAATGATGTTGGATTGGTTTGGTGGTAGCTCTCTGGTTTAACAATTGATAATGAAAACCCAATCAAGCCGCAATTGCCTGTGTTTGGCTTATTAGTATGTGAAATGTTATGGTGTGCACTTCCAGGGGGTGCATACTATATTTACTTTATTATAAAATGTATAATCTCGTTACAAACTGACATAATAAAAAATATTATAATAAAATTACAATTTTTTGTAACATTAATTATAAAATTTAGATATTTTATTAATTTGTGGTGAGGTTACGCATTTTATAATTGATGTTATAAAATTTTGTGATAAAATTATATATTTTTGTGATAAGATACCTATGGTGCCATAGGATTTTCCTATTATTATATATGTTATACTATATATTATTATAGG
This sequence comes from Camellia japonica, assembly GCA_030407325.1. Taxonomy (NCBI): domain Eukaryota; kingdom Viridiplantae; phylum Streptophyta; class Magnoliopsida; order Ericales; family Theaceae; genus Camellia; species Camellia japonica. Next base: position 48,991,425 of record JAPPVO010000010.1, on the reverse strand, counting down.
AAATTTTATGGTACACTCCCCTTCAAGAGGTGTATTATATGCATTCTGTCATAAATTGACGTAATTTTATTATAAAATTTTATAATATTAATTACAAAATATATAATCTCGTCACAAATGGACGTAATAAAAAATCTTGTAATCAACTCATAAATTTTTGTTACACGAATCTTAAAAATTTTGATATTTTGTCACGTTAATTTGTGATGAGATTATACATTTATGATTGATGTTATAAAATTTTATGATAAAATTATGATAATTTGTGGTGAGTTGAATATATCATAGGATTTTCCTATCATTATTATATAACATAGTTAATTAAAATGTCTAATGGTGACTTCCAAATAAAAGAAAATAGGAAGGTTGACGTTAGCAAATATCAGGATAGTTGTTTATTTCTTCTTATTATCATTGATCACACAAATGCAAACGTAGATATTGTTCTCCTGTGAACTAGTGAAACCTTAAACCTTAAATTAATCACAATCAAAATTCTAGAAATGAAAGATGTTGATATTTGCAATGAAAAATTGGTTACTCATCTTTATAAGTATTGTTGTGGTGATCCATGACAAGTAGGTAATAGGTATCTGTTAATGTAGCGGCCTACATGTAATTACTTTGATGTTTGAATTGTTTATTTTACTCGATTATGCATATAGATCATTTATGAAAATAATTAGATTGATTCAAAAATTATAATTTAAAAATTTTATTAAATTTGTCGGCAAAAAAAATAGATAATCTATATTTAAAATTATGTTTATTGTCTATTTTTTTTTTATAAACATATATTATAAAATATGATTGTCGAATTAACTTGATTTGATTTTTTTTATTTTGTGAATAATTTACTTATTTAGTCAAATAAAATGAGCAGATCAAATCAATAGAGTGGATTTTATAATAAGCGCCATGGAGCAACATCACATCCGATCCAAAAAAAAAGAAGCCTCACACAAAGAAAATGTTGGATCCACCATTGGACACTATGCCAACTTTTGCCTATTTAAGATTTTTGTAAAGATATTTTATTTGTATAGAATTACCTTCAATCTAGATTGCTACGTGTTGAAGGAGATTTATAGCGTAAATTCCCCAAGTAATGAACAGATTTAAGAACTCTTTAATTAAAGAAATTATTCATGCTTTTGGAGCAATGTTCTAGAACTTATCTTCTAAAGCTTCACAACCAGAGTGATGGGTTCTATAATTTTAGATCAATAAGAATGGAATGGAATGAATTGGGATGAAATGGAATAAAAGGTTGTCTGAAATGTAATATTCATTCCTAATCCACTACTTGGATGCTAGCATGAAATGATGTAAGTATAAAATGACAGTTTTCATTCTCATGTTTAGTTATAATTATTAAATTAATCAAATGAAATAAGGTTATTATTATTATCAAACAAGTAACAACCAATTTAAATTTGTATAAATCATAATAGTTTTGATGGTTATGGAAGTGGTAATAGTAATGGCCATAGCGTTGGTGGTGTTTGTAGTTTGGTATGGTGCAGCGGTGGTGATGGAGATAAGTGATGGGAGTAGGATGGTGGTAGTAGTAGTTATGGAATTGATGGTGGCGGCGCCAGTGAGGGTAGGGGTAGGGTGGCGGTGGTAGTAGGGTGTTGTCATGGTAGTGATAGTTGTGGCATTGGTGGTAGTGGCATAGGGTGGCGGTGGTAGTATGGTGTTGTCGTGGTGGTGGTGGTAACTAAGGTGACAATGGTAATAGATAGGTAATAGTAGTGGCAGTGATGACAACAATGGTGATGGAATGGTGGAAGGATGGTTATAGTAGTGGTAGTATGATAATAGAGATGGTGGTTGTTAATAATGGTTGTGATCTTAATAGGTTGTCGTGTTGGGTTGGTAAGTGTGGCGATGATAGGGTGGGGGTTATGTCAGTGGTAGGGTGTCGTTTGCGATGGTAGGGTAGTAGTAGAAAGGGTTTGTTGGGAGGTGACGATGATATGGTGGTGGTAGTGAAAACGATGGTAAAGACTAATAAATATTTGTTTCAAGGTGATTTCATAAAGAAATAAAATGTCTCTTTTAGTTTGAAAGAAGTAATAAGCAATTTCAATTTTCGTTAAAATGATCTTTTCAATGGAATGACTATTCATGCTTATATAAAGTATATCAAATAGGAGAAAAAAAATATGCAGAGCTAGAAAATATATTGCATTCTAAGTCGTTACATCATATTTAAGGCAGTGTTTAGTTCCCTAAAATAGTAAAATAGAATGCTCACTCTTTTAAAATATACATTATCATATTTGATTAATTAAAATAATAATGAAAAATATATTACAAATTGAATCATAACTTAATATTGAACTAGAATTATTATCCTATAAAAGTGTATAAAATAATTTATTCTATCCCAACTCATACATCTCATTTAAGTGAATCAAATACAACACATTACTTAATTCTCCATCTAATTGTGTGGAAAACTCTGATATTTGTATAGTTCTGGGATGACATGTGAAAGCAAAGAAACTATTAGCAGTGGCAGTGACAGTTGTAAGGAAAAGAAGAGAGAGTTTGGATGAACAGATATTGGGGAGCCAGCAGTAGTTTGTGTGTACCAAAATGGGTGGCAAATTGGCAATTGGTCTTCTTGCTTCAGCCTTCTTTAACTTTTTATCCGCCTATTTACCTTTCCTTTGCAAAAGCTTCCAACATTCATTGGAAAATGTGTAAAGTGAAAGCCTTTACTTTCCTTTGTTTTCTATTCCCTGTGGGACAATCAAACCTAGTGGGGTTGGTTGGAGTCAAATTAGTGAAGAATGATCCTGTAGAATTTTAATTAGGTTACATCTCTTTTTAATTTTATTAGTTGTTTTATATAATATATTGGAAAAAAAATAGAAAGTAACATGTATGTAACTAATACAACGGTAAAGACATACCACGTAAGATATAAAACGGACTTATGTGATAATTTTCCAATCAGTGGAGATTTTGGATTTTATCAGTTTCTTATTAGCAATGCTAACTGCACAAAAACTATTAAAGAAATAGACAGGGTGAGAGAGTGAAAATTAAAATATTTAGGCTAGTATGGGAGTTGGGTTCAAGAAAGTTCTAGAGCAACTCTACTAATAGTATTTAAAATTCTCTACAATTCCACCGTCCTCGGTTTCTCAAGGTGAAGTTAGTGCTATTCAGTTAGCGTGTTTGTTTGCCTCCTCTCTGGGCATCTCAAATCTCCAGATTGAAGGTGATAACAAATCTGTTAATGAGCTGAGTGTATGCAAGGGTGTTTCCCCTGGGGATAGCCTTGCAATTGTCCTCCTTCGGATCTAGCTGGATTCCCAAGCTTGCAAATCAGATAGCTCATTGGTTAGCATCTTGTAATATGAAAGGTAAGCTTCCTCTTGATTGGGTGAGAAATCCTCCTTCGGAGCCCTTAGCCCTTGTAGATTTTGATTCTATATTGTAAGCCTTCTTTTGGCATTTCTATGTTCAAAAAAAATAAAAAAATTATGAAAGATCTAAAGTCCATGAATTATTGATTTGTGATTATATTTCAATTTTAAACAATAAATAATAATCTCAATCAAACAATCAAAGATAAATTGACACAACGATTTAATATTAAAAAAATCATAATTGGAGTGCATCCAATTGTGTTAAAAAATCACGGGTCAAAACCACAAAATAATCTATTAAGAAGACACAAAAGAATTACACATGTGTACTATCAATTATCTAGTGAATCCATGTCTGTTGAAATGTTTTTTTATTTGTTTAATTTTTTGAACCCATCTGTTCACATTTGTATCTATCTGTCAAAATTATTTTTAATTTTTTTTAACATATCTGTTGAAAATTTGATCTATCTGATGAAATTCACCAAGCTTATTTTTAATCTATTTGTTCAAATTTTGATCATATTTGTTTGATTTTTTTGATCTGATATGTTCAACTTTTGATCCTATATGTCAAAATCTTTTTTATTTGTTCAAGTCTTTTTTTTTATTTGTTCCATTTTTTGAACCTATCTATTGAAAATTTGTATCTTTTTGTATCTATCTGTTGAACCTACTTTCTCTTTCTCTCTTTATATATCTCTCTTGCTCTCTATCTGTCAAACTAAATATGTCTCTTACTTTCTATCTGTTAGCCCTTTTATCTATGTACGTAAGAATATATGCAAACCTTAACATATTTAAAACCATAACAAACTTTAAAAAACTCACAGATAATTATCAAAAATAAATAAACTAATCACAAGTCAAATACATCGCCTACATTCTCTTCTTCTTTGTTCTCAAGCTTTGAGTTCTTTATCGTTTTTCCTTCTTCATCACTACTTTCAAAATGAGACCAAAAGAGAAACAAAAAGCTTTTCTAGGGCTTGGATAAGAAAATAATTTGAACTTTAGTCTGCCGCACCAATATCAACATCTTGAATGAAACCCTAGATTTAGAACCAATTATAGAAGAACCCTACATTTTGAGCTTAAAATTACCACCTAAAGGTCTTCTGCAGAACTCGCGGGACCAGGACGATCCATGGTGAGGAGTCTTTCTCCATCTAGACACAAACCTAAGGACTCCGACGACCTCTTGTGCTTTGTCTCCTTAAAAAAGTCCTTCTGATCCTATGGCACTAGCTCCAATGCTGGTAACATGAAAATCCAAAACTCAATCACATAGGGCACAACCTCTAACAATTCAACCAATTCAAAACTATATCTGAAATCGACGATGAAGTGTGTGGTTAAAGGAGAGGACTACTAGGTAATGACGACGATGGTAGAGAATTGTCCATTAGATCTCGGTGGCAGAGAGCAACGTGCGATGAAAGAGGAGGTCGGCGATTGCATTGGCTGATGATACCAGCGACAATCCGTTCGCGAAGTGAAATAAAAGAGGAGAGAAAACCATAGCCGCCACCATTATGGTGACTGATAAAGGTAGTAGCACTACCATCGACGGTGAATTTTAGAGAGAGGAAAGAGAGGTTGTCGAAGCAGAAAGACAGAGAATGTCACGCCCCTAAAATTTCCCCAATAAATACTCACAAACTCCCATTGTTAAGTATAAACATGAGTAAGTGTTCAATGTTAACATCATCTACAAATCTCCAACATTTATATTCATTGATCATTAAGAGATTTACAAAAAGGTATTCCACATGCAAATATGCATTCAATATCCTTAGTATATGGACCTATAACATGTGGCATAACAGTTCAAATACAATTAAATGCCATCAAGGGCTACAATTTCCAAAGCTTAAGATTAGTTACACAAAAATGGTTTCAACCTATGTACATAAAGCCCTTGGCTTGCCAAAAATAATTACAACAAAAGAAAAGAGTCTCGTGCTCTCAAAACATATCACAAGCCTTTAACTCAGCGGAATCATCACATTTTTTTCTACACAAAATCCAATAGGGGTGAGCACAAAGTCCAATAGGAAAACCTTAACAAAGTATATACATTTTATACAATCTCACAGGATGAATGCACATGCCATGCCATGTTCAAAATAACATACATCTTTAGCTTTTGAAAAAAAACCTTCGTGTACAATGCAATCATGAGAATTCAACATTTTAACAATTTCAATATAGTTAACAAAAGCGGTAAATAAGACTCAAGTAATCCCTAGGTTGGTGTTGGCAAGTAGGCTCAACAAGTACTACCAAATTCCCACTTTACTGGTAGCTAACTGGAAGGCACATAGTACCTCCTCTGCGTGTATTTTCGGTCTTTCACCATGGACACTTAGGCCAACTTAACCAATACCATCTACACCCCTCATCCGGACTTACCGACGTATTTACTCGAAAACAAATCGATACGATCTTGTTTCACAAATCAATTTCTGTTGGTCCATTTTAATATCTTTTATTTATTTATTTATTCATATTGTTCATGAATCTTCTTTTGTCTTATTCATGAATCTCATCTTGTTCATGAATGGAGATTCATTACTTTGGTGACCTTTTGTCTTGTTCATGAATGGAGTTTAATTAAAATTCATGAACTTGGTGGTGAATTCATATTTGGATACACTCTCATTTTTCTCTATGTTCATGGTCATTATTATTTTTTGGTGCATTTTGTAAAGTCTTAGTGACCTATAAATAGTTCCTCTCATTTACTCTTTTTTATACCAACATACCAACTATTTTCTATACAAGAGAGATTACTAGCAAATAAGGGTGTTTTTCTTGGTGGAGCTTTGGGTTCACCATCTTGTGCAGAGTTGGCCTGAATCATATGACAAGTGGTCGGGCTGTTGTATCATAGAGGGGACAAGTCATAGTTTTGTGACTGCTGCATCGATATTTGGGTTCTTCCTACCGCAGTGAGTTTGATCTCCTTAAAGAAAAAGAGATATCCGTGCCTCAGCCTGATCTATTTGTATCTCATTTTCTTTGCATTATTTATCAATAAAATATAATTTTTTCTGGTATTGTCACCAATAATTTTAAGGAGATCAACCATGGAACAAGTACCAGAAAAAATCAATGATGAAATTTGAGATCTCAACAAGCCTTTCAAGTTCAAGGGAGTTCATTTTAAGAGGTGGAAATGAAAAGTTCTTTTTTACCTTAGTCTTTTGAAAGTTGCATATGTTCTTACCGAGAAGAACCCAAACAAAATCCCAACTGAGAAGATGAATGATGAAGACTACGAGGCACATGAAGCAAAAGTGGCTTCTTATAATACAGATGAGTATAAATGTCGCTTTTATCTCTTAAATTGTCTTGCTGATCAATTTTATGATTACTATGACATCACTTACACTTCCGCAAAGAAAATTTGGAAAGCTTTACAAACTAAGTATGATACTGAAGAGGCAGGAGCAAAAAAGTATGCAACTAGCCGCTTTTTTCACTTCCAAATGGTGGATGGAAAATCTGTTATGGAGCAAGCATAAGATTTCCAAATGATAGTTGCAGAAGTAAGATCTGAAGGCATCAAGATTGGTGACAACTTGGTAGTTGCATGACTTGTTGACAAGCTACCGCCATCTTGGAGAGAATTCCAAAAGAGCATGCGTCACAAATAAAATGAGACTTCCTTAGAGGCGTTGATCACTTGCATCCGAGTCAAAGAGGAGGCTAGAGGCCAAGATGCATTAATCACACAAGAGGGTAATGACAATTCTACCACAAAGGTAAACTTTGTTTTAGCAAATAATAACTTACCCAAAGGTCACTATTCCAAGAATGCTTATTTGAAGCCTTATAAAAAGAATATGAAGAATTATGGTAAATCTCACAATAAATGGATTAATCCAAATAAGAACCAAGATCCATCACCTCTACAAAATTTTGCATGCTTTGTCAGTGGCAAAAGTGGGCATATTGTTTGAACTTGCAAATTCCAAAAAGGTGCACCTGCCCCAAAGGCTAACGTTATTGAGGAGCCATTTGTGGTGATGATTACAGACATTTGCATGGTTAATTATGTGGACGGTTAATGGGCAGATTCTGGTGCCAATAGACATGTTTGTTATGATCAAGCTTGGTTCAAAGTGTATACTCCATTTGATGATGAGAAAACAATTATGCTTGGTGACTCTAGTCTAACCAAGATACTTGGGAGTGGTGAGGTTGACCTTAAATTCACCTCTGGACATGTGTTTACTTTAAAAGATGTGCTTTATACACCGTCCATAAGGAAGAATTTGATGTCAAGTTATCTGTTGAATAAAGCTGGTTTTAAGCAAACTATGGAATCTGATCAATATGTGATTACCAAGAAGGGTTTTTTTGTGGGTAAGGGTTATGCTTGTGATGGGATGTTCAAATTGAATGTTGAGATTAATGAACCATCTATCAATTCGGTTTACATGTTGTCTTCTATTAATTTTTGACATGCTCGCTTGTGTCATATTAACAGTAAATATGTGGGAATCATGAGTAGTTTAGGATTAATTCCTAAAGTGACAAATTTTTTTAAGAAATGTGAAGTTTGCAGTAAAGTGAAAATTACCAAGAGGCCTCATAAAAGTTTTGAAAAAAATACCGAATTACTAGAATTATTTCATATTGATTTGTGTGAGTTTGAAGGAACTTTAACTCGGGGTGGTAACCGATATTTTATCACTTTTATTGATGATTTTTCAAAATACACAAACGTATATTTATTAAAAAATAAAAATGATGCTTTTGAGAAATTTAAAGAATTCCTTCTTGAAGTGGAAAATCAATTCGGTAAAAAGATTAAGAGAATTAGAAGTGATAGAGGCCGGGAGTATGAATCTCTTGGATTCAACTCTTTTGTTCAGTCATTGGGAATTATTCATGAGACTACTCCACTATATTCACCTTCATCTAATGGCATAGCTGAAAGAAAAAATAGAACGTTAATTGACTTGATGAATGCTATGCTTATCGATTCAGGTGCTCCCTTAAATCTTTGGGGCGAGGCTATTTTGACAGCTTGCCATATGATAAATAGAGTGCCACACAAAAAGACTAAAATTGTACCTTATAAGTTGTGGCAGGGGCATAAACCAAATCTAGGTTATTTGAGGGTTTGGGGTTGTTTAGCTTTTGTGAGGCTTACAGATTCTAAACGACCTAAATTGGGTGAACGAGCTACCACCTGTGCTTTTCTTGGGTATGCGTTGCATAGTATAGCTTATAGATTTTTTGATATGGAAAATAATATTATTTTTGAATCAGGTGATGCTATTTTTCATGAAAATAAATTTCCTTTCAAATCTAGAAATAGTGGGGGTCAAATAATTTCTGAAAATATTTTATCCATGCCTAACTCTTCTACTCCATCTCAAGTTTTTCAAGAACAAGAAAATTCTCAAATCCAACCAAGGAGGAGTAAATGAGCTAGAGTTGAAAAAGATTTTGGCCCTGACTATTATTTTTACAATGTGGAAGAAATTCCTTTTACGGTGCAAGAAGCTTTATCATCACCTGATACTATTTTCTAGAGAGAGGCTGTAAATGATGAGATAGATTCACTACTTTCAAACAAAACATGGAAGCTAGTGGATTTACCCCTAGGGTGTAAAACTATTGGGTGTAAATGGGTCCTTCGTAAAAAACTTAAACCGGATGGAATTATAGATAAATATAAAGCGAGGCTTGTCGCTAAAGGTTTTAAGCAACAAGTTGATCTTGATTTCTTTGATACTTTTTCTCCGGTTACTAAAGTTACATCCATTAGACTATTGATAGCAGTGACTGCAATTCATGATTTAAAAATTCATCAAATGGATGTGAAAACAACATTTTTAAATGGAGATATAGATGAGGAGATTTACATGAACCAACCCGAAGGCTTTGTAGAGCCTGGCCAAGAAAGCAAGGTATGTAAGCTAGCTAAATCCCTTTATGATTTAAAACAAGCTTCTAAACAGTGGCATGAGAAATTTGATTCCTGCATACTTGAGAATGGCTATAAGACTAATGAATGTGATAAGTGGATATATTATAAAACTTGTAAGAATGCACATGTGATTATTAGCCTATATATAGATGATTTACTTATTTTTGGCTCTAATTTGCATATTATAAATGAGACTAAAAATATGCTTAATAGCCACTTTGATATGAAAGATCTTGGTGAAGTCAATTTTATTTTGAGAATTAAAATTACCAAGACTAATGATGGTATTTTTCTTGATCAATCGCATTATGTTGAGAAAATTTTTAAAAAATATAATTTTCTAAATTGCAAACATGTTCCTACTCCTTTTGATGCAAGCATACATTTATCTGTTTTAACAAATGAAAAAGAAATGATTAATCAAAAGGAATATGCTAGCATGATTGGTAGTTTGAGATATGCTACTAACTGTACTAGACCTGACATTGCATATGCTGTTGGAGTACTTAGTAGGTTTACTAGCAAACCAAGTCGAGATCATTGGCTAGCCATGGAAAGAATTATGAGATATTTATCTAGTACCAAAAATTATGGTTTGTTTTATAATAAGTATCCTGCGGTACTTGAGGGATATAGTGATGCCGATTGGAACACTTTGTCAGGTGATTCTCTCTCTACCTCGGGTTTTATTTTTACCTTAGGTGGTGGTGCTATATGTTGGAAGTCTAAAAAACAGACTATAATTGCTAATTCTACAATGGAAGCTGAGCTTATAGCGTTAGCTTCAGCATGTGAGGAAGCGAATTGGTTGAGAGATTTGTTACATGAAATCCCTTTTTAAGAAAAACCAATTCTTCCTGTGTTAATTCATTGTGATAGCACTGCTGCTATTGGTAGAGTGAACAACCATTTTTATAATGGTAAATCCAGACCTATTTGAAGGAAACACAGTAATGTGAGATCCTATTTGAGTAATGGCATCATAACTGTGAATTATGTAAGATCTTGTGATAATCTTGCGGATCCGTTAACCAAGGTCTTAACGAGAGATAGGGTTTGGAATACATCGAGGGGAATGTGTTTGAAGCCTATAAAATCATAAACCATGTATGAGGATACCCAGCCTAGGGACCAAAGATCTTGTAACTAGGTTTAATGGGAAGAACGAATCATATGGTGGTTGTAAAAATGCACTCTTTAATATTTTGTTATCTATCTCTATGATGTAAGTGCATTTGTCCTGTAATGTTGGAGGGTTGAGTTTTTACACTCTTAATGAAATTATGTAGCTCTTGTTGAGTGAGGTGTGTCAATTACAGGAATATCCTTGACAGATGTCACCTATGTAAGCATGAAAGTGGGGCCGCTTTCTATGAGAACAAGGCTTATTCTCAAATATGCTCATGAAAACTAAGATAAGCACAAAGCCGTAATGTGCTGGCTATTAAAAGCTCATGTCAACACCTGGATTATTATGTGTGAGTAGTAACACTTTATTTCTCCTAAGCAGTCATAGGTCAAGTCTGAGACCACTACTGACTCTGGAGTAGATATTGCTGTTTCACTAATGAAGGTTCAATACAGAGCACACCTTCATGATGTATACTAGTCTATTTTTGTTTGGTAATCTTTCTTATCCTTGTAGATATTAAAATGAGTGGGGAATTGTTGGTCCATTTTAATATCTTTTATTTATTTATTCATTTGTATTGTTCATGAATCTTCTTTTGTCTTATCCATGAATCTCATCTTGTTCATGAATGAAGATTCATTGCTTTGGTGACCTTTTGTCTTGTTCATGAATGGAGTTTAATTAAAATTCATGAACTTGGTGGTGAATTCATATTTAAATACGCTTTCCCTTTTCTCTAGGTTCATGGTCATTATTATTTTTTGGTGCATTTTGTAAAGTCCTAGTGGCTTATAAATAGTTCCTCTCATCTACTCTTTTTTATACCAACACACCAACTATTTCCTATACAAGAGAGATTACTAGCAAAGAAGGGTGTTTTTCTTGGTGGAGCTTTGGGTTCACCATCTTGTGTAGAGTTGGCCTGAATTATACGACAAGTGGTCGGACTGTTGTATCTTGAAGGGGACAAGTCATAGTTTTGTGACTGCTGCATCGGTATTTGGGTTCTTCCTACCTCAGTGGGCTTGATCTCCTTAAAGAAAATGAGATATCCGTGTCTCAACCTGATCTATTTGTATCTCATTTTCTTTGCATTATTTATCAATAAAATATAATTTTTTATGGTATTTTTACCAACAATTTCCTTTCTCAAAATAATTCTTTCCCAATGTAATATTTAAAATCAATTGCATCACTGATAAAAGAGAATGGTAATGCAAATGTCCAATGCAATAATGAAGTTCCATTAAATAAATCTACATTTTCTCAATTCGTCCACATAATCTTCCATTGTGATTAAATTCTACATCTCCATCAATGCGAAATCATGATACATTACAAGAGATAAAATAATACAACATTAGCCTTCAAACATCTTTCATATATTAATCATCATAATATAATTTTAAAGGATGATATAACAATCTCAATCTTCATGTATTCTGCCCATGTAAATCTCTATTTTCCACTTGGTCATTTCAAGACCAAACATTAATAAGCTATACAACAAGCTTCAATTAAATTACTACTCATTTTTTTTCCATGGAATTTCCTCTTTATACACAATCATAGGAACATCCCAGTTACACATTCACCATAATACTAGACAACCATAGATTTCATAACATCATGACATTTTCTCAAAAACAAATCCCCAATTCTTAGGGTTTCCACAAAACTCGATTTTTCATCATTTTTGAAAGGATTTCCAAAACAACATCCCTCATCAACAATAGAGTTCATACTCCCAAGAGTTTTTAGAAAACATTGAGAAAAAAACCCCCTTTTAAGATCATCAATAACTCATGAATCAAAATTAAAGTTACATACTACAAGAGGAAGTTCCAAAATCAACATAAACTTGCAAAAATGTATATATAACTCAAAGATTATCCCTACCTCAAGCTTTGGAGAAGAAGAAAGAAGAAATCCCCAAAATCAACGGTATTAAAGCCTGATCTCCACCGCACAAAATGTAGCCCTCGAAGAGTTCTCCAATTTTAATGAAGGAACTATAGTCAAAGCTCTAATGGATTTGGAAAAATCAAAAGATTAATGTGATTTGGTGAGACTAATGTAAAGAGAATGAGGGGAAATGTGTTTTAGAGAGAGAGAGATGAGAGAAAAGTGAGATTGGTGCTCAGCCCAAGAAAAGAAAAAGAAAAAATTTTCGGACTTTGCGCATTCCCGTACGTGCTGCACCATTTTCGCACATGCGCCACTCTTCCCTGCACGTGCGGCTCACTTTCTGCACTTACCCTCCGCTTGTGCATATAAAGCAGTGTTGAACCATCGATGACCTCACCTTACCGCACGTACGGCCTCACTTCCGCATGTGCGGCCTAAGCCCCCGCACGTGCGCTCCTACCTTCCACCTAGAAATTGCACTAGCTGAAATCGAGACACCCCTGATCCAATTTCATGTTTTTCGAAACAAGCGGGACTCAACTTTGGAATGAAATAAAGATGAGGATCTGATGGAAGTTTTATGAATGGTGAACTCAAATGGTCGATGGGACCTCAGATTAAATCCCGACACTCCCAACGTGAGTAAGATAATCACAATTAAAGGAAAACGAGGTGGGTTATATATCCGAGCACCACAGAGAATAGGAGAGTTGTGGTGGTTGAGAGAGAAGAAGAGAGATAAGATAGAGGTGAGAGAGAAGTTGAACAAGTAGAGAGAAGGATTTCTGGGTTCTGGCTCTATTATTTCTCTCTCTGGAGCCACGTTGCTATTGAGAAATATGGGTAGTTTGGTCCTTTTGCAAAAGTATGTCTTTATGGACATAGTAATTTAGCATATGGACTTTTAGACCGAAGAAATTCAAAATTGAACTTATAAATCGAGTGCCCTATAATAAATACAAATAAAGTTTGAAACTTTCTAAAAATAGGAAATCTCTAACAATTTGAACCATCAACGTCACACTTCTAGGCCAATGGCCTTGATAAGAATTATAAAATTCTATTTTTTCTCCATTAAATTAAGGAAAATTTATCCATAAATCCCATATAGAGGAATGTTGATCCATTTAATCCTAAGAGTTTTCTTATGAACCAATTAGTCATTTCTGTATGGAAAAATTATATTTATTTGATTTGATACTATTTGAGTTTAATTGAATGTCTTTTGTGATCAATTTTTTTAATTTTTTGATTCGTTTCTGGGATGTGAACGGAAAGGTAAGGTGTGAAAGATTCTTTTTTAGAGGATTGGTGGTGAAGTATTGGTTGTTGAGCGTGGAATATACATTTCTATTAGTGTGGTTTTCTGGTATTACATTGGAGTGTTACATTTGAAAAAAAGTACACTAAGCTATTTTTGTGTGTAACATTGATTGGAGTGTTACGTTCGGGAAAAATATATTACGAAGTTTTTTTTTTGGGGAATGTTACGTTGTTATGTTTGGAAAAAATACACTGATGAGTTTTTGTGTTACATTGATTAGAGTGTTACATTTGAGAAAAGTACATTAATGAGTTTTTTTTTAGAATGTTACGCTGTTATGTTTAAAAAAAGTACACTAAAAAGTTTTTAAGTGTGTTACGTAGTGTTACGTTTGAGAAATTATATTAAGGAGAATATTGGAGAGTTACATTTGAAAAAAGTAGATTAAGGAGTTTTTTATTGTGTTACATTGATTAGATTGTTATATTTGGAAAAAAGTAAACCAATGAGTTTTTTTAGAATGTTACGTTATTACGTTTAAAAAAAATACACTAAGGAGTTTTTTAATGTGTTAATTAGAGTGTTATGTTTGGGAAAAGTACATTAAGATTTTTTTTTGAAGTGTTACATTTAGTAAATTCAACATTATGAGAAAACCAATATTTGTCCCTCAAAACATAACACACGTACGTTTATGCTTGGCCCTTTATGTAATTCACACTAGAATAAAACTTTTGGTCATAAGAAAAAAATGAAGAACTAAACAATTTATAAGATCACTATTTGAAATTTATTGATACTTCACCCTTAAATTGAGCCCAACAATGTAATCAATTTCATACTTGCTAAAATAATCTTTTTTATTATGTTCTATATTTGTAAGTTTTGAGAATTTTTTATTTTTATTTTTAAAAAGTGCAATGTATGAATTTAGGACAACTCAATATTTTTAACACTTGATAAATCTTGTGTTGAGTTTGGGCTATCCGAATCCAACTCAAATTCTTTGAGATAAACTCATATTCAAGTTTAGGAAAGTTCTTTAAGATTAAAAAATTTGAGTTCAAATTAAATTTGACTAAATCTCTCCACCGTTTCAGTAAAATCTAGGGTAAACTACCAATAGGTGCTATTTTGGAGACTTATTACCCAATAGGTTCTACTTTGGAGACTTATTACCCATTAAGTCCTATTGATAAATTTATTAAGTGATAAAGATAAATTTATCAGTCTTTTTTTTATGAATAAATTTATAGTGATAAATTTATCAGTCTCTTTGTTTTTATGAATAAATTTTTAGTGATAAATTTATCACTATCTTATTTTTATAGTGTTAAATTTATTAGTTAGGAACTGTAGGTAAATAAGTCTAGTTAATAGGACTAATTGGTAAGTACCCCTAAAATTTAAGAGCTTGTTTAGTAATAATTTTATTTTCAGTTTTCAATTTATATTTAAAAAATTATCATAAAAACTTGTTTGATAATTTTTTCGGTTTATAAATGGTTGTCTCAATTTATAATTTTAGGAAAAAAGTAAAATAAAAAAATGAGTTTACGTTGGTTTTTAAACAAAAATTTAAAAATTTGACTAACAAAATTTTTTTTCAATTAACTTTTTTCCAATTAATTTTTTTTTCAAATATTTTTTTAATTATTTTTTTTTCCAATTATAATGTGTATGATCCCATTGTCATAAATAATAAAAAATAAATAAATATATTTTAGGCCTGAAGAAACATATTTTTTAGTTTATGTTTTTTAAATTTTTTAGACATTTTGTTCAAACCAAATGCGTTTGTAGTTTATGTTTTTCTAAAAATTAAAAAAAAAAAAAACAATTTATAGAATTTTTATAAACATAAATAAAAAAAACGTAAATATTACCAAACGCTGCAAAAATAAACCCTTAACTTGGTTTAATCCACCCGAAACGAAACCCCAATGAGAGTAACAAAACAATTGCACTAGTCTTGTTATGTATGCTTTGCCACTGTGCTATATATAAAGACTACATGACATTTGAAACTTTTCAATAGGGTTTACTTATTATAGGCACTATTTTCCATTGATTTTACTGGTGAAAAAAACTCGTATGAGAGGGGCCACAAGGGTAGGAAGTTCAACGCATAGTAGTAGCTTTAAATGACAATTGACAACCAATAAAAGCACCTTTTAAGTGAAAAAAATCAGCATATTCATCACTTATATGAACTACTCCCACTAGGTTATACTTTCACATTTTTGTCTTCATCAAAGGCTCCTACTTGCTCCGAAAGTTCCCTTGTAGAGCCAATGTCCAACAAGAGGAGCAAGTGCTGCAATAATAGTTAAAGGGGCTTGTTTCCCTCTAATTCCGGATCTAGAACAGAGAGTGTAGTTCGGATTTTTGTTTTTACTAATTTTAACTGTGTGAGTGATTTTCTGACCACACTGCCCGCTTAGTACTCAGCTGGAGAGGCACCGGCAGAATAGATGGCTCCGGCTAACCTGTAATAGAAATATAAGAATCCCGCGGTGGTTCGCCACTCGGGGGTACTCCGACGATCAAGTCAGTACTCAATATCTCTCAAAGATAAATCAATTAACTATTTAACTCACAAGCTTGAGTATAAAAAGCATACCTTAGACCCATGGGGTGCCTCTTATTTATAGCCAACTCAATCCTAGTCCCAATAGAAGCCTAACTTCTATGGACTCAAGATTCTGGCTAATTGCTAATCTAGGACTCCCAGTGGGTTTAGGATAAACTCTCTAAGAGTCTTATCTTTACCCAAACTGAAGTCTTCCCAATCTAGGACTCTTGTCCATGTCTAGGTTGAGTTCCCTCTTCATTCTAGGACTCTTGTCCCTTATCCACTTATCTCGAATTCCGATATCTTCGGAGGTAACCTCGGCCTATCCGAGATGACCTTGGCATAACAATCAGGACACGTGCACCTCGGCTGACACGTCGGCGTCACCTTACACGTGTTGGTACTCAGAAAATATATCCCCACAACTGCCCCTAGGTTCTATTACTCCGCATTCTGAGGTGATGGAACCTACATTGTTCGTTCATCTGCACCCCTCTGTCCGAGATCAGCTCGCCGACCTCAAAGTTCTCTGGACTTTACTGTCCACTTCTGTCCAAGTATCAAGCTTCATGCTTTCCAAGCTGCTTGAGATTGCACCTCCTAACCGAGGTTCTGGTTCCACTAATTCATAAACTCCAAGAGTTTTGCAACTGCTTTATTCATATTCTCTGGTGGGTTTCTGATTTCCAGTCATCTATTTGACTCCGGCGATCTTCATATCGGCGTTCATTTCTCTTGGTAGGTTCATAAACTCTTTACTTGCTTTTAAGCTCAATCTTTATATAACTCTTCTGAACCTGTTTACTTGCCATCTGTTGCCTTCTATTTTCGTCTGTCTTCAAGTTTTGAATTGTTTGAATGCCTGGCACTGTTCTTGTCATATCCGCTTTTCTGTTGCTAGCATCATGTCTGGGTCATTTTTTCTTGTTCTTCACATACTTACTTAGTGCCTGTGCACTTGGCTTTATTCATGAGCTTTGTCGTCCTCTTGACTCTGATTTTCTCTTTAAACTCTTCTTCCCGAATCCGCCATTGTTCAAACTCCAGGCCCTGTAACTGATCCCTTTCTTCCATTCCAGCGAAGCGTTCGTTATTCTGTCTTGTCGGCGACCCTCATTCCGGCTTCAATCTTCCGGATAAGCCACTATTCTCTTTGTTTTCAGTTCATTGATGCTCTTCTATTTTCTTGTTGCCATTACTGTTTTGTTCACGCATTTATCTTGTGAACCACATATCTGAATGTTTTAATTTTGCTTTCGTCTAGGTCTTGAACACTTACACTGTTTCACCACTTCTTCTGTCACTGTTCTTGACCCTGTATTCTTGTATTCTTTATGTTTTTTGAGAACCTTACCTCTGTTCCTGATTCTGAAACTTCGTTCTTTGTTACTGTTTTCTGTGTCTTTTCCCAGATTTTTGCTTTCAATCCTTGCTCCAAAACTCCGAGGTGCCAATTGCGAGAACAGCTTTGATCAAACTCTTCAGGAGATTTGATGCTGATCGTGGCTGAGAAGGTTGCTGAGAAGTTCTTTTCCAACTGACTGCCGAGGTTGAACCATCGTTGTCTGTCGAAGCAAATCAGTCCGACGTTCCTGCTTTCATCATCTCAGTTCTTTAAGGTCTTTATTTTTGTACTTGCCTTTTTATACATGTTTCTATTTCCCAACTTTCTCAGTTCTTAACAAGCTAGTTTGGTCATCTCGGATGATCATATCTTGGAAACGTCTGTCGATGTTTATCTCGCTATACCAAACTTTGTAAATTGCTCCTGCACCTTCTCCCTGCCCCCTAATGTGAACATAAGTTGCACCTTCGGATCACTTTAGGGAAGTTGGCTTCGTACCGTAGTCACAGACCCTGATTGTTCTTCTTTCGCCGATGTATTAAACTTCTGGTATTTTAATTCACCCCCTAAGACCCTCTTTCTCTCTGGCCTTTGCCAAACTATCATCGTTGTTTCTTGAAGCATTTATTCATTTCACAATTCTGGTCACCACTTCTGGCATGCACTTAGTGTTCGTTCTAATCAAAACGACGTTTGACTCCGGCGAATCTTTTGCCGACATTTAACTTGTGCACTCTTTAACTTGTAAATTCTCTCAGAAATTTCAACAAGTGTTAAACATCATTTTGTTTTAACTCGGTTTAAACATCATCTCGGCTTGACTTCGGTTAAGCATCATCTCCGTTTAACTTCGGTTAAACATCATCTCGGCTAACTTCGGTTAAGCATCATCTCCGTTTACTTCGGTTAAACATCATCTCGGCTTAACTTCGTTAAGCATCACCTCTGTTTAACTTCGGTTAAACATCATCTCAGTTTTTCCTTTCTTGTCGTTTGTACTCATGTACCTTTTTGTTTCTTTTTAGATAATGTAAACTCTGCATACGGCCGATGTGCCTCCTTGTTCTTGAATGTCTAATTCAACTTCCTTCTCTGAATGCTTTGAGCCTTTGTCTTTTCTTTGACTACTTCTGCATGTTCTATATTTAGAATTTTGTATGCCTTTCATACTCTTCCTTCTTTGTGCAATCTTCTCGGGGTTTCATACATCGGGTATTAAAAACCGCAAACTTTGCTCGGCAAGATACTGACCTGCAAACTTTACTTCGGCAAGATACTGACCTGCAAACTTTTCATAAATTCAACAAGTATTATACTTATAACTTTTCTCAAATTTCAACAGTGTTTAAACAAATTCTCTTTAACCTATAAATTGCTACAAATTTCAACAGACGATTAAAATATCATATATCGGCTTAACTTCACCTTTGTAAATTGCTACAAATTCACATGTAAAACATCACTTCGACTTAACTTCGGTTAAGCATCATCTCGTTTTACAACTTGTAAATTCACACAGAACTTCAACAAGTGTTACTCAATGAACTCGGTCTATTCATCTTGTAAATTGTATAAATTTCAACAAGCGATAGACAATGATCTCCTCGGTCTATCTTCAACTTGTAAATTGCTACAAATTTCAACAAGCGATAGACAATGATCTCGGTCTATCTTCAACTTGTAATTGCTACAAATTTCAACAAGTGTTAAGGATCTTTGTCAGCTTAACAACTTGTAAATTGCTACAAATTTCAACAAGCGTTAAGGAATGGTTCAGCTCAACAACTTGTAAATTGCTACAATTTCAACAAGTGTTAAGGAATCTTTGGTCTTAACTTCGGTTAAGAATCTTCTCGGCTAACTACGGTTAAGTATCTTCTGGGCTTAACTACGGTTAGGCATCTTCTTGGCTTAACTTCTATTAAGCATCTTCTCGGCTTAACTTCGGTTAAGCATCATCTCTGTTTACTTACGGTTTAAACATCTTCTCGGCTTAACTACGGTTAAGCATCTTCTCGGCTTAAACGGTTAAGCATTATCTTTGGATTCAGCCGGGGTTTTCAACCCGGCCAACTTTAGTCTGATCTTGTGTGTTTCCTTTTTATCCTCTGGGATCTTAGATTTGCTCGTTGTGCTCTTCTCTTCTCGGACTTAAGCTCCGAGATCTTATCTTCTTAGATCCACTCACTCGGGTTGAGCTCTTCTTTTCTCGGACCTACTCATCCAGGCCGAGATCATGTCTTCTAGGATCCGGGATCTGGAACTCGGGATCTGCTCACTTAGGCTGAGCTCTCGTCTTTTCGGGCCTACTCATCTAGGCCGAGATGATGTCTTCTCGGATCCGGGATCTGGAATCCAGGATCTGCTCATTCAGGCTGAGTTCTTCTATACTTGAATGTCATCTCCTTGGGAGCGCTCATGCCCCCTGTCTGGAAGGGTCTTCGTTCCTCCGCAGGTATTTATCCTTCCATACCTGGAGGTCATCTTTTGTCGTAGTATCCGCTTCGATCTGTTGTCTTTGATGCGTTTACCTTCCTGGCCGGCGTCTTTCACTCCGTGACTCTGGTCACGAGTTTCAGTGTTGCGGTCGTCTCCTTCAGCGTCGAGGTCGATAGGTCTCCTACTCCCAGCAGGAGTGTTTGTCTTCAATCTGATCCTTCTGTCTGTCATTGACCATCTATTCTTCTTTCTTTCCCACAGACGGCGCCAAATTGTATGAGCGATTTTCTGACCACACTGCCCGCTTAGTACTCAGCTGGAGAGGCACCGACAGAATAGATGGCTCCGGCTAACCTGTAACAGAAATATAAGAATCCCGCGGTGGTTCGCCACCCGGGGTACTCCGACGATCAAGTCAGTACTCAATATCTCTCAAAGATAAATCAATTAACTATTTAACTCACAAGCTTGAGTATAAAAAGCATACCTTAGACCCATGGGGTGTGCCTCTTATTTATAGCCAACTCAATCCTAGTCCCAATAGAAGCCTAACTTCTATGGACTCAAGATTATTGCTAATCTGGGACTCCCAGTGGGTTTAGGATAAACTCTCTAAGAGTCTTATCTTTACCCAAACTGAAGTCTTCTCCTAATCTAGGACTCTTGTCCATATCTAGGTTGAGTTCCCTCTTCATTCTAGGACTCTTGTCCCTTATCCACTTATCTCGAATTCCGATATCTTCGGAGGTAACCTCGGCCTATCCGAGATGACCTTGGCATAACAATCAGGACACGTGGCACCTCGGCTGACACGTCGGCGTCACCTTACCATGTGTTGGTACTCAGAAAATATATCCCCACACCAACTATTCATTTGATAGTCTTTTATATATATCATTTGTAAAAAATTAAGTCGATTTGATAATCGTAATTTGTTTATTTTGTCACATTTGTTTGCAAAAAATAAATGATAAGTATATTTTTAAAAATAGGCCCCATTTTTTGTGACAAACATGGTAAAATGAACAGATTATAATTATCGAATCAATCTAATTTTTTGTATGGATACACGAAGAATTCTATAAAATGAACGATTCGAATTATCAAAACAAGACTCGTTATGGATCCCATGTGGCCGAATGGCACCCTTCAATCAATCTTGAAAACCAACCCAAGTATAAATACTAACTGGGGAAAGATTTTGGTACACACTTCTCAAAGGTGTGTACCATATGCATCTTATAACTACAAAAGAAAATGGTATAACTTCATATTTTTTAAGTCATAACTAAAAAAAATAAAAAATAAAAAATTCATAATCAAACACAAATTCATAACCAAAATCTCAAAATAATATCATAACTAAAGAAGAAAATTGATTATAACTAAAGTAAAAAATGATATAACTAAAGGTGCATATATGATACGGGGTGTGTATAATAGAATTCCCCTGCTAACTAATATAAGAACAAGCATTCTAGCTAAAACACAAAACATGAATATAAGTTCCACCATTTAACATGGGGCTCACCTATCTTTATGTCCAATTGATATATTGAAAAATATTTGTGACACTTAAAAAAATTCACAATTTGACTTATAATAATGTGACATAATAGATGCTAACTTTTGATTTGTCAAACGTTCAATCATATAAGATTCAACTCTCTTACCACATTAGTACCGATAAATTTAAGAGTTTAAATCGTAAGTTTGTAACGTTGCTTGTGGTTAAGGAAACTTTGAGCCTCATAACCAGATCTGCATTTTTTTTCTCAATAATAATATTATAGTGATTGAATTTGGCAAAAAGATGCAATCATACTCATTTACACACTCAAACACATATTCATAGTGTTGAACCCACATGCATGTATGTCGGATCTTCAAACTCTCTTTAATGACGTGTGTTTGGTTGTGTATGTAGCTTGATTGTAGTGCTTTTGTTAAATTTGAGTATCATATTTTGAATATCATTTATTATGTAATTAATGTATTGGTTTGTTGAGTTTTACATGTTGAAAAAAATAAACAGGATTTATTGTCAGAATATAATATTAAACTAATAATAAAAATAAATAAAAAATATTATTAGAGAAAATTTAGAAATGCTTGTTTGGTAGTCAAGGTACGCATATTGCTTTTTTTTTTTAGGAACGATACAACCTCTTCTGTACCGAGTTGAATGGTATTTCACTCCGAGATACAATGACTTTCAAAATTACTTATGTACAGTAAATGAATTTCACGAATCATAATCCCAACACCCACTTCTCTATGTGTTTTCAATAAATGATAAAGTCATATACGTGTACAAAATAATATAACAAAAATAGTGTAGGAAATATTATTGGATAATGTGGGATTTTATCCGAAACATCATGAAACCAACTTTGACATTACAAACGTTATTATATAAATCAAGATATTCTCTAAACACAAATGGGTGACAAAATTACAATAAAGACCAATAAAATAAAATAAAAATAAAATACAATACAATACAATTTTAAATTATAAAATAACATTACCATCCTTGTTTTAGACTGATATATTTTTCTATTAAAACTCTATCCAAAATAATTAAATCTGTTTGGGTTAATTGGTGAAAAGTTAATTCCTATGGGACCATATATTATTTAGTCTAAAGTTTAATCTTTTTTGACAATAAGGACACACAAAGAAAAGTTCGAAAATTGGGTCAGAAAAGCACCAGCGGCTAGCGGTAAGGTGGACAAATATGTGACATTTAACAAATAAGTGAATATATAAATGACATTTGTACTAATATGTAACATTTGAACAGATAATTAGACAAATATGTGACACGTGTATAAAAGGTGACATCTGAACATATAGACAAATAGTTAAACTTTAAACAAATATAAGTGTACTTTTGGACATATATTGTTTTTTTGACCCAAAAATATTTAAATTTGGGTCAATTGATCCAACAATTTCAAAAATGAATATCTGGCTTATGCTTAATCTATTTTTAATATAGTGTGGGTTACACATAGTATCTAAAATTTCATTTGCATTACTACTAACACATACAGACTAATTGATATTCCTACTTGAACTAAAACAAAATAAAAGAATAAAAACATAAACAAAACAAAACAAAACAAAAAGGGATTGATCTGCACTAATTAAAATTCTTGCACTAAAAAACTATTCTAATTGTACTTCTATTTTCAACCTTGTTCTTGCTGTTATAAAATCACTAACACATATGGAAGTTCCAAAAGATTTAAAACTAAAATTGAGCTAATCTATTTGATGATGCAAATTCTGATGATTTGCTGCCAATGTTTAATAAAATATTACTTCAGTTTTGCTAATTTAAATAAAGAAAAAGAAAGAAAAGAGACATTGATATATTTGTGTTTCCACAAAGTATTTTGAGAGTAGACAAATAAATGTAAGTAATATCTTTAAACTTCAATCACTAGCTTGTTCTAGTCATGCAATGGCTACACTACTTGCCTCAGCTGTCTTAAAGAATAGAAGGTAAATTATAACTTCAATCTAATTTTTAATGTAACTTTTAAATTTTAAAATTTTCTATTTAAGGTGATGCTACATTTTAGAAATATTATATTTTTATTTTTCAATTATTAGTTTCTTTTTTTAGATTTTATAAATTGTATCTTTCTACTTGAATAATAAATAAATAAATAAAATTGTATCTTCTTACTTATAATTGACACTACTCAAATTTAACTTGTACTATAATGCCATTTGATTAGTAACACTAATGTGAGGGGATTAAAAATTCATGGAATTAGTGATTAGTTATTCAGATGGATTATAGTGTAATAATTATTTCTTCTTATCCACGTTTGTTTTGCAATGGATATAGAAATATATATCTCTAATTATATGTTTGTTTTGCATTAGTTATGAGATTAAAAAGTTCACTAATTTTATTGAATAGAATATCCATCAGAATCTAATCTGAATAATAAAAATTTTAACTAAACACTAAAGTGTGAATCTCATAGATTAATAATTTCAATTCTTCTTCATTGTTTGCGAACATTCTTATCACTACGTTCATTCCATACATGCTCCGTGCATCATAAGGTTTCATTTGACAACTTCTTCAAAGTGAGTTTATTGACTAAAGAATTCATTGTACCAAAAAAAATCTGTCATTTGAGCATAATTAATTCCTACCCAAAAAAAAAAAAAAAAAAAGTTTTGGCCACTCTGAACATTCATTAAAAAAGTAAAAAAATAAAATAAAATAAAAAATAAAACAATAAGAAATATATCAAATGAACTAGGCTTTTTGTTAACTAAATTTTAACTAGTAACTCATTTAACTTTGTTACGTATTCTGTTGGCTTATGAAAATTACCAAAAAAATTAATAATAATAATTTTAGGCCGTGTTTGTTTTAGTTGAAAGTGATGAAATTGAATTAATAATTCGATAGATTCAACATAAATTATATTTCATTTGAAATAATATCATGAGACCAAAAGTCTCAATGGAATACAAATCCATTCCAAAGATATTTTTATATATGGGTAAATTATATTCACTTTCCTGGAGGTTCTAAAGAAATGCAATAAGTTTTACAATTTTGGTATAATTACACCATCACTGTAAATATGAAACCCATTAGTACCATTAAGTAAAATCAAAATTGGTGCAGTTACTAACCTGATTTTTAACTCTTAGAAAGCAGTTTCTCTTTGATCAGTCCAATCAAATGGTGTAGCTTTCTATGTCAATTGAGTGAGTGGCAAAGCAAGTTTGGAAAAATCTTTCACAAATCTACAATAATAGCCTGCAAGTCCTAGAAAACTTCGAACTTCTGATACATTTGTCAGTTTGGGCCAGTCCGCAATAGCTTTAATTTTCTGTGGGTCAACGGAGATACCATCCTTGTTGATCACATGCCCCCAAAATCCCACACTGTCAAGCCAAGATTCACATTTGGAAAACTTTGCATGTAACTTCTTTTCCCTTAGGGTCTATAAAGCAATTCTCAGATGATTTTCATGCTCTTCCCTGCTTTTAGAATAAATTAATATATCATCGATGAATACAACAATAAACTCATCAAGGAATTGTTTGAACACTCTATTCATTAAGTCCATGAACGCTGCAGGTGCATTAGTTACCCCAAATGGCATGACTAGGAATTCATAATGCCCATATCTAGTTCTGAATGCAGTTTTCTCTACGTCTTCTGCCTTGACCTTTAACTGGTGATACCCGGATCTAAGTTCAATTTTAGAAAATACTTGGGCTCCCTGGAGTTGGTCAAATAGGTCATCTATTCGGGGTAGTGGGTATTTGTTCTTTACGGTTACTTTATTCAATTCACGATAGTCTATACATGACCTCAAAGACCCATCCTTCTTCTTTACAAATAAGATTGGAGCACCCCAAGGTGATGTGCTTAGGCGGATAAATTTCTTGTCTAAGAGTTCTTGAAATTGGACTTTCAACTCTTTGAGTTTAGAAGTTGACATTCTATAGGGGATCTTGGAAATAGGTTGTATTCCAGGTACTACATCAATCGTAAACTTAATTTCCCTATCAATTAAGTTCCCCGAGTAGGTCATTAGGAAACACATCAGGAAAGTCACAAACCACAGTAATAGTTTCCACTTTAGCACTATCCGAAGACTCAGTCAACACACAACACAAGTAGTCCCTACAACCTTTCCTTAACAATTTCCTGGCTTTCATAAATGAAATCAAGTATGACGGAAGAACTACCCCATTTCCAGTAAAAACAAACTCAGGCATACCTGGTGGTCGAAACACAACGGTTTTATTCACACACCAATAGTTGCACAATACTTTGTCAACTAATCCATGCCCAATATACAATCAAAATGGTCTATGCTCAAAGGCAACAAATCAACATATGATGTCATATCACCAATCATAAAATCACATGTCAGATAAACATAAGTACATATCATAGAACCCTCAGACGGTATAGACACAGATAGTAAACAATTCATGGGTTCCAAAGGTCTAGTCAATTTCCGAGAAAAAGCACGCGATACAAATGCGAGAATCCAGAATCAATCAGCACATAGACATTCTGAGCACATATAGAGATTATACCTGACACCACATATTTGGTGTTCTGCACATCATTAGGAACAAGTGCAAATACTTGACCCTGCCTTAAGGTTTCCTTCCCGGTGTTAGCTTTTGTATTCATTCTTGATGCAGAAGTGGATCTGGCTGAACTTGCCACTGGACGGTTGGTATTTTCGAGCCTGATAGGACAATCTTTCATCATATGGCCGGTTTTACCACTCTTGAAACAAGAACCCATTGCTTGATGACAAATTCCCTTGTGTTTCCTACCACATTCTGGGCAAGTCGGTGCAGATCCACTACTTTGGCTAGAACTACTATAAGATCTTGTATTTTGCTTCTTTGAGAATGACCCACCTCTTTTAAAATTAGATCCCAATCTCTTACCCTTCCATTTAGTTGTCAGAGCATTAGTCTGTTTCTTCGCGAGTAAGTTGGCTTCAGCTATGAGGGCTCTATCAAGGACTTCCACGTATGTTAGCAACTTCAATACGCCTACTCGATCAAATATGTCCAGGTCTAGTCCTCCCTCGAACTTTCGTGCTTTCTTATAATCGGTGTCCACCATATGTAAGGCAAAACGAGCTAATTCAGTAAACTTGGCCTCATATTTGGCCATTGACATCCTGCCTTGTTTGAGTTCTTGGGATTTTGACACTTTTCGATCTCTGAAGCATTGGGGGAAGTATTTGTTGTAGAATATCTCATTGAATTGAGCCCATGTCATGTCCCCGTTGTTATTTCAGACCAACAGTCACCATTTCTGAGCTTCATCCTTTAGGGTGTAGGTGGCCAAGAGCACTTTCTGAGTTACGGAGCAAGGGAACACTTCAAATAACTTTTCCATTTCTAGCACCCAGGTTTCTACCTTCAATGGTTCAATGCCACCCAAGAAGGTCGGCGGTTTCATTTTCATAAATTTCTGAGTCAAATTGATGTCACTATTGTCCGGTTCAACTAGCATTGGTAGAGGCAGAGGAGGTAAAGGTTGTTGTCTTAGTTGTTGCGTCATGGCTTCAATCAAAGCCGCAAGCATCTGTTTCATTCGGCTCATGCGAGCCTCTGAGGATTCACTTGTATAATTTCCCCTTGCATTTTCCATGTTGCTATAGAGACACCAAGTAATGATAAACATAGGAATAATCTTGTTCATTTCTTTCAATTTATTTGTCCAAATTCAAATTCAGTTTTCACATTTATAAAGATTACCATACACTCACACATGTTGAAGATATGTCCCTACTTCTTTCTAGGACATCCTATAGCTCATATGGACTCGTGTGTGCTGTATAACATGTGCTCTAATACCACTCTATCATGACCCAAACCCATCCCTATAGGTTTTGTAACACCCTAAATTTTTAGCCCAAATGATAATACAACAATCATGGCTCTTTCAAGGAAAATCGAATATAAATCTCCAAACTTACATTACATGATACAATAGTTCTTCATGCAACAATACATTAATCCAACAAGTAAATAAACAAATAAATACCTCCAAGGGGTTTACAAGTTTCCAAGGCTTGAGCCTGGTTACACAAAACGGTTATTCAAACCCACACATATATAGCCATTGACTTACACACAGAGTGTAGACACCCCATTTTTTACCGTCCTCAAGACTTTGATGTGCTTGCAGGTACACCCAGCAACAAGTTTGATTGCTCGTCGAGCACTCGAATTTCGCTACGGGACGTCACAAGTTTGAGCTTTCCAAACCCTGTTTCATTTCTGTCCCATTTTTGGACCATGTTTTGGTCCCTCCCCAATGCTTGTTTTAGTGCACTGCCGGCCATTATCAAGGGTTGTCGACCATGGTATCTGCCCTGCCGGCCACCACTGATGGCCGGCAGGCCACCATGTTTCAACAGATATTGTTTTAGATGTTTTGAGCCAGCTATGGCTCACTGAGCCATCATCCACACACGTGTATGGAGGGATTGAGGCAAATTTAAGCTTGTTAAGCAAGCTTTTGCTTGCATTGCTCTATATAAAGGGAGCTCCCTCCCCCTTGAGAGGGGTTCAGAAAGTTTAGAGACAAAAAATCTCTTTCTCTCTCTTTAGAGTTCTCACACTCTCTCTATATATTGTGCTCAATAGTGCTTTAAAGTGTATTTTCTTCACACTTTTGCACTACAACACCTAGTAAAACACCATTACCTCATTGCTGAGGTACTTGAGGGTCTTGTTTGGATTCAAAAAGCTAGTTTTGGCTCAGAGAACTTGCTGTTTTGCTGCTGTGCTTCAAGGGTGAGCATGTTTCCCTTTTAAACTTATTTTTGTATACCATGATTGCCACCTTTGCATCCTGTTTTAGGCTTGGTTGTCAACTACAAAAAGTTCTGATTTTAAGTGTTAAAAATGTTGGTTTGAGGCCTTGTTTGAGTTAGAGGTGGTCTACCTGCTTTTGTGACTTATTTTGCTTTGCTTTATGCTAGCTATTAAAGCCTTTGAGATCACCCTATTTTGGCCTTTTAACCACTAAATTCCAAAGGAATTTCAGTGGTAGAAAGTGGGTTTTGGGACCCAAAATAGGTCGGGGTGGTCCCCCCCTCTGTATCTTGTTTGTATGTGTTTCTGGCCTATCAAATGAGCATGTGTTTCTACTTCTTTGTGGCTTTGTTCAAGCATATTTTTGTGACTTGTTAGACCTACCATAACTCTATTTTTGGCTTGTTTGATCATTGGCTGCATGCTTCATGTACTTGTAGTGTAATCCTACTTGTTGACCTAACATGTTTCATGCTTTGGTTCATCATTCTAGCTTGTTTTGGCTACACTCCAGCATGTTTTTGGCATTGTTTTAGCATGCTTAAACTCTATTCCAAGTGGTCTTGTTCATGTATGGCTTGTTTTGTATAGCTATGGCATACAAAACATATTTGTGATGTTTGTGTGATATGGCATCATTTGATATGTAATTTCAAAGCATAAACTTCTGTCATACTATATTTGTGATGTTTGTGTGATATGGCATCATTTGATATGTAATTTCAAAGCATAAACTTCTGTCATACTCTCATGTTTATCACTCTTTCATTGTGTTTAAGAGTTGTGCCCCCTTATGGCTTGTTTGTGAGCCATCAAATGAGCATATTTTTCTTGCCATCTATGCTGTGAGCCTAGCATGTTTTTACTACTGTTTTGACCTTCCTTAGGTCTGTTTTGAATGGTTAAGGTCATTTGACCATTGCTTAGTATGGTTATAATGTAAAGGGCCTTGACTAGCTTTGAGTTTTGGAGCCTTTAACATGTTGTGCATGTGATGTTTGCATGGTATGGCACCATTTGGCATGTAATTTCAATGCATATAGTGTAGTCACACTCTCATATACTTCACTTCTTTATAGCTTTTGAGGGTTGTGTATTATGCCTTGTTTGTGGCCTAACATGTATGCATGTTTGTCTAGTCCTTTGAACTTCAATTTCAGCATGTTGTAGCCTCCGATTTGGCATGTTTGAGCTCTGTTTAGAGCTGGTTTGGTTGTTTGGGCTGTGTATTGCATGCCTCTTGTATGATGCTTTTCATTAGCCTTAGTGTTTTGGGCCCTTAACATGTCTTGCATGCATTGTTTCCATGATAGAGTCTTATGCATGCCACCTTAGCATGTTGTTTGCGTAGCATATTGTTTGCATTGCATTGTGTTCAACCAGATGTTATGTTGAACACAAGGTAGATTGGCCTGCTTCATACTCAAAGTGATGAAAGTGAGCCAATTCCTTTTGTCTCCATTGCCTTTCATCACTTATGATAAGGGCGTGGTCTTAGTGTCTTGTTTGTTGTGCATTCATCGAATTTGTACAAGTTGGATCTTTGGCCATCATGCATTAAGATGCTCGATTGACGGTCTTGGATCCAATGATACCTCTCTATTGATGTTTTGAAGTGATATGGAGTGGCATAGTACGTACATACCTTTGGGAGACCCTCCATTTTCTCTGTTTGGTGCTCTGTTGTAGTTTGGTGTCACAGCACACCAGTGGCCAATAGTGCTTCACAAATGGTCGGCACTGCTTCATCCTTAGCCGGCATTGCACACCCCTGGCCGGCAGGTGGCTGGCAGCAACTCCTCATGGCTAGAAGGCCACTAGTGGATCCCTCAGAGTTGGTTTGGTAAGGTGGAGCAGAAAGTTCCTAAAGACACTGTAACAACCCTCGTTACTGTTTACCGATTAATCACTGATCACTGATTGACTACCGGTTACTGCTATACTGAGACTGATTATGATGGATAACTAAAGTAATTGAAATACTGAACTGATTGACTGAAAACTGAAACCGAATTGATTGAGTGTATTTATTTGAATTGCATTTCTATCTTTTGCCTGTTTCATTATCTGTTCATGCTTTTATGTTTAAATTATAAATTGAAGGCCTTATCGACGGCCGAACCGGAAATCGATTGATGTTTTGAGATCATTGGAATTTATGTGATTTTATGGTATATTTATCTGAAATGTGATTTAGTATGATTAAATTAGATTAAAATAAGCTAATCTAAACAAGTTGCCTTATTTACGGAATTGCCATTGTTAGTGGGCCCTTTATTATAACATATTTGAGCCTTATTGCACTTGCACAAAACATTTCTTTGGCCTCATTTCTTGTTCTTGCCGACTTGAGAGAGTGAGAGATAGAGAAAGCTTGAGTTCTTCACAATTTGGCTTAGGGACTTGTAAAGATTGAAGGGATTCTTGCATATTGTGCTTCCATTCTAGTAATTAAGGAACCTATGTATGAATTTCATCCTTTTGATTGTGTCTTTAAGTTGATTCATGCATGGTTCATGTCTAATTAAGGAATAAGTCATGAATTGGTCCTAAAATGTTGAATTGAAGCTCATTCCATGCATGCATGTTTATATTGTTGAAGTTTTGAGGTTGTAGTTCATAATTCCTCACATGCATGTTCATAATATTGTTATAGTTCATGTTGTCATCATGTTTTTGCAAGATTTGAGCTCATTTGAGCAAACATTGAAGCTTTGAATTGAATTAAACTCTTGCATGTCATGTTTGTAGCATGTTCATGAAAATTGGGTTTGAAAATAGATTTAATTAAACTACCCTTAGGCCTTGATTTTACAAATTAAGTTTTGAATCATGTTATTTTATGTGTTTACAAATGTTTTCCAGAAATTTGGCCCAAGAGGATCGAATTTAGTGCATTTAAACTTGTTTTGAGCTTGGAAGTTCAAATCTGGAAATTCCAGATTTTGGACTCCCGCTCGAGCGGGGAAAGTGGCGCTCGAACGGGAAATTCGTGCTCCCAGTACTTTGCACTGTTTTACATTCCGCTCGAGCGGGACCTTGTGTCTTGCGCTCGAGCGGCTATCGAGCGCCTATCGAGCGTGATTTTCGAGCATCCAGTACTTTTTGGTCCGCTCGAGCGGGGAAACCTGCGCTCGAGTGGGACTCTGTTTTTCTGAAAATTCTGAAAATGTTTTCTGAGTGCATCTTTGCATCCTCATCACATCCTAGGCATTCTTAGGCCTAGTTTAAGACATCTTAGTGAGGATATACATGTAGAACACACCGAGGCAATTAGGGATTAAGTTATTATCTTTCCTAACTGTGTAGCTTAGTGTGTGTTCAATCTGTAACTGTGTAGGGTTGGCTTCCGAGGAGACGCTCTAGCTTACTGTAGCCCAGAACTCTGTGAGTAACAACTGTGTAAAGATATGTTCAAAAATGATTATCTTCTGAACAATTGAACTGTACTGTTTTCTGAACTAATACTGTTAACTGAATGAATGTATGTCCTATATTCTGAACTGTATTGTGGCATCCTTAGCAACTACTGTTACTGACTGTTACTGTTACAGAGATCTCTGTCGGTTCTCTTGTTGGAACCACTACTGTTTACTGATTGATGGCCATCAATGACTGTTCGGTCTTTTTAGACCTACTGTTTACTGTTATGCTAATGGATGTACCACATATGACTGTTTACTGTACTGAACAATTGATATACTGATTGAAACAACTGTTTTCAATACTGAAGGACATTCATTCTAAACCCCTTTACGCTTTATGTTATTCACTGGGCTTTAGCTCATTGCTCATATATATATGTAGGTGTACAGGCACCAGACTGGAGCTAGGAGCGTGGGGTAGACTCCCCTTTTTGTCAAGCCAACTACTGTGTCTCACTGCGAGGTTCCGAGCCTGTCTAGCTACGGCTTAGGGGTGTTTTTATTTCCCCTGTCTGTCTCTGTACCTGTTTTTTGTACCGTACTATTTAATAGGGATTAGATCCCTGTTCTGAATTATTATGAGTATTGTGCATACTGTTCTGTACTGTATATATATATATATATATGTATGAAAAGTCTTTTGGCATACAAACTGTCACAGCTCATTGGATATTGTTTACTTACTATATTGGCTTAGGCCATGCCCCTGTACTCTGTTTTACTGTCTTACTGTTAAGCAGGCCTTCGGTAATCTCGAATTACTGGTTGGTTACGGTGCTAAACCCATAGGGGCGGGTTTGGGTCGTGACAGACACCCTGTAAACAGAGCCTCTCAAGAGCAAATCAGAAGGCATTTCGAGGCAGCAACTGAGAGCATGCATCCTTCATTGTTCAAGGCGGAGCTGAGGCAGCCTAATTTACATATCTTACATGCTTAGTTATTTGTTAATTAGTTAATTGTTATAATAATTAGTAAGTAGTTTACTAGTTATTCAATTTGTTGTGTAATAATTAGTCTAATTAGATTAGTTAGTTAGCTTAGCTTAGATAAGCTTAGCGTATTTATTCGGACCCTCCGTCGAGAGGGCAAATGTTGTAATAAGTGTGCGTGCATGTGTGAATATCTTCAAACCCCACGTCTTTCTCCCTTTTATTTACCCGCTTTCGATGGTTAGATTAGGGCATATTTCGATTAGCATACCTTATGCTTGCATGCGTTCATCATTCATTTATCTTGCATGTATCGGGCTCGGAGCATCATTCAAACTGCATTGTATTTCAATACCTATTTGAATACATGTTATCAAGTGTTGCATTCATATGCCATCTTAGATAGCCGAGCCTATTTTAGTTGCATTTTGCATGTGTTGCATTAGGCACTTAACATAGTTAGGATCATGCATTGATTTCTAATTAGCTTCTGTTTTGGCTGGGAGTACACTGTAAGTGTTTACGCTTTAGCATCCTTGCATGTGTGTAAGTGACTGCCATGATAGCATGCTTGCCATGAGACTATGTATTTAAATGATTAACTGCATAAATGCCTGTGGGTGAAAGCTTGATTGCCTGAATTGGAACAACTTGATAATTGTGAGTTTTAAGCCCACTTTGCGAAGTGGCAAAATCATGTTTTAAAGCCCACTTGAGGGTGGCAAATCCGCACTTTAGTCTACTTTCAAGTAGCACCTTCAAACCATTTTCGAAAACAAACATGAGTTGTTTTGTTCCAATTCTCGTGATTGAGTCTATACTTGTATGCTGTGCGCATCAGATAGTAAGCTAGATTAATAACCGGAACAAGAACACATGTGTTTTCAAAAATAACATATCATGTTAGTAAAGGCCGATCCTTTGATCGGGCAAGCGGGGGTGCTTATTTCATGACCTTCCCTTATCGTACCCAAGTTCCCGAGCTGATGCAACTTTGGTGATGACGGACACGTGGCCTTAGGCACGAGTTAGGGTTTTCTAAATTTCTCAAAATAAAATATTTAGATGGCGACTCTGAAATCTGGCAAAGCGGTCCATGTTTGGCGTTTTTTGATTAAAATCGATTTTCTAAAACGATTTGCCGGATTTGGACTCTTTGGTGATTTATCAGTCTTACATTGCATTTTGTGAGATTAGATTCAAAACCGTGACAGGAGTTCGAACTGTAGTAGCTAGAACCCAATTTGCGCCCTCTCCGAAAGGGATGACTCGCAGAGAGAGTTCGGGCGGTCTACATAGAGTCATAGCAAAATAGGAGTCTCATACTCTCAACACACATTTCCTTGCCCCTAGGTAGGCGGCATGACCACATCTTTTCCTGTACAAAAATCCCGTAGGGTGAGCATAAAGCCCAGTAGGAAATCCTTAACAAAGTATATACATTTTATACAAGTCTCAAGAGATGAAATGCACATAACATGTTATGCCATTTTGAAAGAAAATCACATCTTCATCTTTGAAAACCATCATGCTCAATGATGTCATGCAATTTCAATTCTTCAAAACTTAACAATTCATTTCAAGAGCAGCAAATACGACTCTGGTACCCCCTAAGTTGGTGTCTGCAAGTAGACTATACAAGTACTACCAATTTGTCATTTTTACCAGCATTGACTGAAAGGTTCGACATCTATAATCTATCATTTTTACCAATATTAACTAGAAGGCCCGACACCTATTCAATTTCATCTACACCACCTATCAAGACTTACCACCATATTTACCCCAAAACCAATTCATAGAAACTTGTTTATCAACATTCTTTTCTCAATATAAGTTTTCAAATCAACTTTCAAAATTTAATGTAATCAAATGAATTGATATGCCAATAATACAAGATGAATATAAATAATTTTATTCCAATTCATCATCCAAGGAATAACACAATTCCCTCTTCTCAAGTATCTTCAACAATTAGTCATTTCAAGACTATTTGAACGTTTTGAACAATAGTTTCCAAAATGAACAACAATTCTCATATTTCCTGAAATTCATCATTTATATAAATATAAATAAGAAATTTTCCAAACATCCATTTATTTTGACACACAAAATAAATATAACAATATCATTCATGGATTTTCAGTCTCTTTTTTAAAAAAATCCCCAACTTCTAGGTTTTCTCACCAAAACTATACAACTCAAATTTTTTGAAAGAAAACTTTCCAAAATCATCTTTTCTTCAATCAACGAAGATCAAAACCCATAAGATCATTTTGAAAGAACAAGAGACAAATTCACTTTCAAAATCGCTTAACTTCTTGAATCAACAATCAATTTTCAAAGTTATCGAAAGATGATTTCGAAAATCATATAGATCTTGCAAAAATATATATATAACTCTAAGAAAATCCCTACCTTAAGTTTTGAAGAAGAAATGAGATAAAACCCCCAAAATTAACGGTGTCGAAACTTGATTTTCACCGCACACAACAAAGCCCTCGAGAAGTTAACCAACTTTGATGAGGAACCTATGGGAGAACTCTAATGGATCTTGAGAAATCAAGGTTTTGATCCAATTTGGCGTAGGGAAATATAGAGAGAAGGGAGAGGAAATATTTTTAGAGAGAGAGATATACAAAAGTAATCTAAAATATTAGATTCACGAACTGATATAACATGGTCCGCTCGAGCATGGAAAGCCCCGCTCGAGCGTCGAATACACATTCCTAGTATTTTTGCAAACATGCCAAACTTCTAGAACCAAACATTCTCCGCTCGAACGCATGAATGGCCGCTCAAGCAGACAAACAACTTCAAATGCATTTTGCATTTTTGCTTCGAGGGGCGTCCCCTCGACCCCGCCAGGGCGTTGCCCTCGGACCCGCCAAGAGGAGCTGCCCCTAGACCCCCGCGAGCTGACCGGGCAGTTCGATCCCCGACCTGCCCAGTCGAAGTAGCAAAACATGAAAAAAGGGTCGAAACCGGGATCGCTACAGGTTTAGCATCGTAACCGGCCAATAATCCTTGGATTACCAAAGGCCTCTTAGCGGGATAACATATAATTAGGGGCTGTGGAAGCAACTATACGAAATATACATAATCCATAGAGCTGTGCAGACATATATGAGACAGAAATTTTAAACCTCTTACAAATATACATGACGTCATAATGCAGGTCTTACGTCACATCCAATACAAAGGTAGCCAAAGGGGACTTAGCCCAATATGCACATAACAGAAAACTTGTTCACACTTCAAAGAAGACAAGGTCTAAAACATATACCATTTAGACTTGACTTGTTCACAAAAGGGAACCTCCTTGGAGGCACAATGGCTGGCTGACAAAACATAATCTTAGGCCATTAACTCTTATCTGGTCACGTGCCTGCTCACCTATATACATAATAACCAATAGTGAGCTGGTGCCCAGTGAATAATAACAGAGTAGATGGTTTTAATGAATGATGTCCATTACAGAGTTAGAAATCAGAGTTTATATCAGAGATAGATTTTTATAAAAAACAGAGTCTTGTGTATATTCAGATTTCAAATCAAGAGCGGATTCATATACATGTTCAGTCGTCAAGAAGAAACAGATTCATATACGTAGTTGCATTTGTATTCAAAGTTTGTATATTTCTCATCATAATACGTGGCACATCCATTAGCGTTAACAAATCTGATGACCCATAAAGGGACGGCCGTAAAGGGCATTCCGATGACTTGTGTGTACAGAGACGTTTCTAATGACCCATAAAGGGATTGCCATGAAGGCATTCCGATAACCCATAAAGGGACGGCCAAAAGGTATTCCAATGACTCATGTGCACAGAGACGTTTCTGATGACCCACAAAGAGGGCTGCTATGAAAGCATTCCGATGACCCATAAAAGGGACGCATATCATATGATGCTAAAGATGCCACGTATACATTTCAGAAACTTGGACAATCATTCATTCATATAAAACATAGCATTTCAGAAAACTGATCATTTTCATATCATCAGAAAATAATTAAGGTCAAACATAACTTCACAGGGTTATTACTCACAGTAATTTGTGTTGTCACTAAGCCTTGGACGTCCACCTAAACAAAACACATAACAAAAGCACAATTAAAGCACTATTTCATTTTAATTCAATTCTCTTTATGTGTTTCTAGCTTATTTCATGACTATGTGAGTCCAAATGGTGCTTAAGAACACTTGGAGTGGCATGAGAATGCAAGTATGCACTTAAAAGAGTTAGTTAAAAGTTACTGAAAACAGGGTCTCCGCTTGAGCACAACTTCCTTCGCTCGAGCGGGGGTTCAAAAATAAGGGTGGTCGCTCAAGCGTAGCTTCCGTTGCTCGAGCAGTCTACAAACTTGGCAAACGTACTGGTTGTGTGAAATTCTCACTCGACGATCGCTTAAGCGGAAAACTGAGTAAAAGGGTTCTCGCTCGAGCGCCACTTTGGTCGCTTGAGCGACCTGTAAAATTTTGTAAAACTTCTGGGAGCTCGATTTTCACGCTCGAGCAACACTTTCTTCGCTCGAGCGGATAGTGCGAATTCTGGAATTTTTAGAACTGCCTTTAAGCTTCAAAACTCAAATTCAAAACCACAAATCATGTTATTTTGGGCCAAAACTCAAGAAAACTTGTCTAACTTGAAAAAATTGAGAATTAAAGATCATTTCATGAAATCAAAGTCCAAAAGTATGTCAATTGTGCAAAATTCAACTTGAAATGTAAGAACATGATGTGAACATAACATGCATATATTCATTTGAGCTCATAGCTTCCAAAACATGATCAAATGAGGTCCAATGGTGAGAAATGTCATGAATTCTTCAAACCATGCTAGAATCGCAGCATGCATGAGAGGAAGTCTTTGAAAACTACTTCAAAATGCAATGAAACATTTATGCATGCATGGCATGATCTAGACACTTTCATTCTAGTTCAATTTCAACTTAATTCTCTTATATTCATGAACTTACTAACTCAAAAGCAAGACCAAAGGCTTGAATTATTACCCTAGATGCTCAATTGCACTCTATATGGTTAATTGTTGAAGTCCTAAGCCAAAACGTCAAAGTTCTCTAGCAATTCCGTTGTTGATTACTTCTCTCTAGGTCTCTCTTTCTCTCCCACGTTTGTAGGCTTAAAAGATGAGGAAATGAGTGCGTTTTTATTATTCTTGAGTCATTCTTGGCTTTATATAGGCTTGCCTAATGATGGTTAATCAAGGCTAATCAAGTGGGTATCAAATTAATCTAATTTAATCGTTGCGAATCGAATTTTAATTAAACCGACTATGAAATTCTAAAAATTCCAACGAATACATAAATCAAGTTAATTTTGTGGTCGGATGCTGGTAAGGCCTTTAATTTGTAGAACGAAACAGAAACAGAAACAGAAACAGAAACAGATTTTCCTACGATTAACAGATATAAGCACCATAAGGCAACACACATATGCAATAAATTTGGAATTTCACCTTAATTAATGATTAGGCTTATTTAACCATGAATTAACGTAAATCAGAGGTTGGGGTTGTTACAGTTAGTTCGCAGTCTTGTCTATCTCACGGTTACTCGTCCAAATATTGCTTATGTTGTTCACATTGTCAATCAATTTATGGTTGTCCCTGTTCTCCACACTATGATGCTCTAATTCGTATTTTGCGCTATCTCAAAGGCACTCTATTCATGGTCTTCATTACTCTACCCAGTCTTCTCTACATCTCTATGTCTTTTCTTATGCAGATTGGGCATGGGATTCTACTGACTGTCGTTCTACTACCGGGGTCTTCTTCTTCTTAGGCAACTCTCTCATTGCCTGGCGTAGTAAGAAGCAAACTCTTGTTGCTCGTTCTAATACTGAAGCTGAGTATTGTGCTCTTGCTGACACCACTCAGGAGCTTGTGTGGTTTCGTTTGCTTCTTTCTAATATGGGAGTTTCTCATTTTGCTGCCACCAATCTTTATTGTGACAGCTAGAGTGCTATTCAGATTGCATATAACGATGTCTTCCATAATCGCACCAAGCATATTGAGATAGATTGCTACTTCATATGCTAGCATATTACTAGTGGCACTGTTCGTCTTCTCTTTGTTACCTCTACTGATCAAACTGTCGACCTCTTCACCAAATCTCATCTTCTGGGATACTTCTCTGATCTCCTCGCCAAGCTCAAGTTGATATTTGCCTTACCACCTTGTGCTTGAGGATGAGGTGTTAGCTATTACTATTCCTATTATACTTAAGATTCTTGTATTCTTGTACACTTAGATTTTTT
Source organism: Camellia japonica (assembly GCA_030407325.1). Taxonomy (NCBI): domain Eukaryota; kingdom Viridiplantae; phylum Streptophyta; class Magnoliopsida; order Ericales; family Theaceae; genus Camellia; species Camellia japonica. Next base: position 48,952,432 of record JAPPVO010000010.1, on the reverse strand, counting down.
GGTTTATATATACAAACTTCTCTTATTATATTGATTGATTAATTATATACAATACATATTATTTTTTCTCTCTCTACTATTCTAACATTTCCTAAGCATATGTCTAACTTGATTCTTGGAGAACCCTTAACAAGAATATCCACCACTGAGTTCTCTAGGATTTGTTTGCAAGTTTTTCAAGGAGAAAGCTCACACAGACACTTTCGAAGGCTAGCCCATCCACATCTAGTTCGGTCTATAAGCCATCCATTTATTGTTATCATGTATATATCAATGATGATAAAGAGTTTTAATTTTAAAATTTTAAAGAGAACCCTATTGATATGGTAAGAGAAAAAAAATAAAAATATAAACATACATATCACATCACATATAAATTTTACTTTTTACCATATCACTAAAATTCTATTTAGAATTTTAAAATTATAACTCTCAATTTTTATTCCTCGTATATAGCAGAAACAACTTTGATGGAATTTGAGCTGTCACCTATTCCATGTACAGGTTTCTCCTGTGTAGCCATTACTAGGCTAGGCTAGGCTAGAAAAGCTCCGGTGGCTATGACGAGTTCGGATCTCTCCTGCCGGTTTCTCCTGCCCTTCCTCCGGGGGGACGGGTCAGATTTAGTCACGTTACCCCACAAAATATCTGTGGCTCCGATTAATTCAAAAAAAAAAAAAAAATCCTCCTGACACCTCTGTTTTAGACGTTCCACCAGTGTACTCTCTTTTTTTTCTCTCTCTCTCTTCTAATAAAAAATTAAAAAATTTATTTTAATCTTTTTCATTTTATTTTCATAATATATATAATTTTTAATATAAAATTTTAATTTTATAAAATTAAAATATCATTGAAAATATACCTTTAAAATGAGACTAATATTAAATATATTTAATAAAAAATTAAAATAAATAAAAAGTAATTACTATGTTTAGTTATGTTTTGAAATTATTATTGGGCGAATTACACTAACGATTCCTATAGTTTGGGTTTTGTGTCACTTTGGTCTTTGACTTTTCAATTGTGACACATTTAGCCCTAAATTTTGAATCTTGTTCCAAATAAGAACAATTGAAGATAACATTACTTAATTTTAAGGGTAAAATTGTCAATTTGATAAAATATAAATTAATTTTATAAAAATAAATGTCAAAAAAATATTTTTGAATTTTTAATAATTATTTCTACTCACTAAAAATAAAATTATTCAAAATTGATAAATCTTTTAGACATTTATTTATTTATTTTATCAAATTAATTTTTATTATGTGTTTGAATGATGATCATGTAAAAACTCCTCCTGAAGTTAAATTTATTATGTGTTTGGATAATAATCATGTAAATACTCCTCTTGAAGTTAAAATTATTTCTATCTTGAATTTTTTAAATTTATATAGATTACACATTACATGATTATCATCCAAACACATAATAAAAATTAATTTGGTAAATATATAAATAAATAAATATCTAAAAGATTTATTAATTTTACATAATTTTATCTTTGGTGAGTAGAAATAATTTTTAAAAATTCAAAAAATATTTTTTGACAATTATTTTTGTCAAATTAGTTTATATTTTATCAAATTGACGCTTTTATCTTTGAAATTAAGCAATGGTATCTTCAATTGTCCTTATTTGGAACAAAATTCAAAATTCATGGTCAAATATGTCACAATTGAAAAGTCAGGGACCAAAGTGATACGATTCCCAAACTATAAGGACTATTAGTGTAATTTATCCATTATTATTTTTTAAATATAAAAATTATTTTGATGAAATAAACACATAAAAATCATATATTTTTGAAATTCTCAAAAACAATCTTCATTCCAAAAAAAATCATATGAAAATAAAAAAAAACATGATCACATCATCTCTCACATTTTTTACATGTTTTTTAAAAAAAAAACCAAAAAACTATCTTTTAACTATATTTCCAGAACTTATCTGTATTTGATTTGCACCTATGCACAGATTGGATTTGCACCAAGTCATGTTTTTTTTATTTTCATATGATTTTTTTTTTTTTGGAATGAAGATTGTTTTTGAGAATTTCAAAAATATGATTTTTGTGTGTTTATTTTATCAAATTAATTTTTATATTCAAAAAATAATAATTTCAAAACATAACTAGACCTAGTAATCACTTTTTATTTATTTTAATTTTTTATTAAATATATTTAATATTAGTCTCATTTTAAAAGTATATTTTCAATGATATTTTAATTTTATAAAATTAAAATTTTATATTAAAAATTATATATATTATGAAAATAAAATGACAAAGATTAAAATAGATTTTTTAATTTTTTATTAGAAGAGAGAGAGAGAGAGAGAGAGAGAGAGAGAGAGAACCGGTGGGACGTCTAAAACAGAGGTGTCAGGAGGATTTTTTTTTTTTTTTTGAATTAATCTGAGCCCTAGATTTTTTGTGGGGTGACGTGGCCAAATCTGGCCCGTCCCCCGGAGAAAGGGCAGGAGAAAATGGCGGGAGAGGATCCGAACTCGGCTATGACGGTTCATAGCCAGACTGAAATGCTATATCAACAAGAGAATGGTTTCTTTGCATTAGTATTTTTTTATGAGCTAAAAGTTTAAATGCTATCTATTCATTAACTCATAATAAGGATAAATTACATTAACCCCTTTTGAGATTTGGTTCAATTATTATTTATCTCTTGAAGTTTTGAAAATTATATTTTTACCCTTATAATTAATAGTCTCATTTCAGAAACCCTCATACTTCTATAAAAGATAACAATTCCTAGTAGAAAAACAGAGAAAATTACATTAAAAAAAAAAGTAAAGGAAAAAGAAAAAGAAAAAGAAAAAGAAAAAGAAAAGTAAAGCAAACCAATAAAGAGAGAGTACATGAGTTTAATATCTTTATTCCGTCTAAATAATTACAATGACAGAAGGGTTAGTGTAATTTCCCAAACGTTAGGGGGTGATATGTATTAAATCCAAACCTTAGGGGGTGTAAGTGTAATTTACCCAGAATTGTATCAAAATTTTTTTTTTTTTGGTTTAGAATTAATATTGAGTTTGTAAGTAGATGGACAAAATTTAAATTAAGGTAAATTACAAATATATCTCTTGAGATTTGATTAAAATATAAATTATCTCCTATAATTCTAGAAATTACATTCCACTCCTGAAGTTTTTAATTTCATAACAAATCGTCACTTTTATTAATGAATCATCAAGTCAATTAACAATTTTTAATGATGTTATAAATATATTTTAATTAATAATTTAAGTAATTTTATTATTATATAAAAAAGTAATTATAAATTTTTTTTTAATTAATTCTATTGAATAAAAAATTTTAATAAAAAATATTTATAATTTTTTAAATTACAAAAAATAATTTATAATTTAAATAAATCTTTAAATAAATCTTAAAAAATATATTTATAATTTACCCTTTAAATTATCAATTTAGAAAAGATACTAAGGCCTCGTTTGGAAACAGGTTTTTTTAGTAATTTTTTGGCTTTTTAGCTAAAATATGATGTAAAAGAAACTAGTTTGTTTGGAATGACTTTTTAACTTTTTACGAAAAGATATACAAAAAGTAGAGAGAAAAAGAAATCTTTAACTTTTTAATATAAATTATTAATTCTTTGATTTTTTTAATGATTTTTTGACTAAAAAAATCACTTGCCAAACGAAATCTAAATGGGGAACATCATGTGCTCAAACTGAATGCATAACGTAGACATCTGACCTAGAGACAAGCTAGTAGGGAATAAAAGGACAGCAGTGATTTAGACCCCTCAAACTTCAACTTCCACCATCCCCACATATACGTAGCGGGTGGTGATTGAAGGAGGAGAAAAAAAAGAAAAAGAAAAAGAAAAAGTGACTAATCAAAAAAGAAAGAGAGTCAAAAAGGGGTGGGGGAAAGGGGGTCCCAATCTTTATTCATAAAAGAAAGGGTTAATTACACTAATAGTCCCTATACTTTAGGACTTGTGTCACTTTGGTCCCTGACTTTTCAATTGTGGCACATTTGACCCTGAATTTTGAATCTTGTTCCAAATAAGAACAATTGAAAATATCATTAGATTTTTTAAGGGTAAAATCGTCAATTTGATAAAATATAAACTAATTTGGCAAAAATAAACGTCAAAAAATATTTTTAATTTTTTAAAAATTATTTTTATCCACCAATGATAAAATCATGTAAAATTAATAAAAATTACATGATTAATTTTTTAAAATTAATTTTACATGATTATCATCCAAAAACATAATAAAAATTAATTTAGTAAAAATAATAAATGTCTAAAAGATTTATCAATTTTACATAATTTTATTTTTAGTGGGTAGAAATAATTTTTAAAAATTCAAAAAATTTGTTTGACATTTATTTTTGTCAAATTAGTTTATATTTTATCAAATTGACAATTTTACCCTTGAAATATCTAATGATATCTTCAATTGTCCTTATTTGGAATAAGATTCAAAATTCAGGTTAAATATGTCACAATTGAAAAGTCAAGGACCAAAGTGACACAAGCCCCAAACTATAGGGACTATTTGTATAATTTTCCCTCAAAGAAAAGGAATGTGCATGTTATAGTAAAATCAGCCATCATATCTACGCAACATCTAATCTATTAAGTTAACCCATTTTCCCGCCCAACTAACCCTTTGTATTAGCTTAAGGACTCATATGGCCGATACGTGGCAAGAGTGAGACACATGGAGGGTCTAGACCTCGTTTGGGAACTCTCATTTTTAGCCAAAAAAGTCAAAAAGTTACTAAATTAGCCAAAAAACCAACAACCTATACCAAAAAGTCAAAGATTCTCTTTTCTCTCTACTTTTTGCACATCTTTTTGTAAAAAACCAAAAAGTCATCCCAAACATACTAGTTTTTTTTAGCTCATATTTTAGCTAAATAGCCAAAAAATTACTAAATTAGCTTGTTCCCAAACGAGGCCTGAGGCCTCACTAAAGGTTGAGGCTAGCACGTCTGTCAACGACTTACAGGTATACGGTCTACAAGCACTCTCTGCGACACGACCTATCCTTACGCGACTTGGATGATGTCCCACTAACCCTAACAATTAGTTAACCTTACAACAGCACAAAGCCAGGAATAATCATAATCATAATACATGTATAAAAACATAAATTACAACATATATGATCTCATGATGTTACTGTTGAGGTGGTGGAGGCCTCCTGGCCGCCCACGCGACTATCTGTTCGTTAATCAGAATATGAAGATCGGCTATACGCCTATCACACTCTGATATACGGTCAGATAGATACTGTTGAGTATATGGATCTACTGGTGTATTAAGATAATAATTTTTCTGATTTTGCCAAAATTCTAATAATGCTAAATACTGTTCTAAAGCATTAACAGAGGGCATTCATACTTACAAACATGGAGGATGCACAACAAACTGCAAACTTTTTATTGAAGAAGTACAACTATTTTACAAGAGGGGGTTGGAAGAGAAATATTACAAGAGAGAGAGGGAGAGAGAGACTAAAATTGAGCGTGCCTCAACAAGGGTGAAGCCATCCCTATTTATATTACAAAACGGATAAATGAAGAGGACAGGTGTCGCTTTTGTACTGGACCGACAGATTACCCCTTATCCTTATCTTCAAACTTTTTCGGTTGTGGAGACAGCATCTTTCTTTATTGATAGTGGATATCTTCTTTTACCAAAGTTGTTTGTCTGATTCTGCCGACACTTAGTTGTCGTGTCCTTTTCCTTTACTGTTTTTGTCCTTAGCTATCTTTTCTGCAATGACAGCTATAAGGGAATCCCAAAAATCTCCAAGAGTGGGCTCCTCATCTTCGGGTAACTGTGATTCTCCTGCCAACACGTGTTCGGCTGGATCTATGTCTGGTTCAGTTGAGGGCTGACTGGTGCCTGATCTCATGGAAGCATCATCATCTTGAGGTACTGTTTGGAAAAATTGTTCTTTCAGAAAATCCATACTTTTGATAATTATTTCATGGTCTGAAAGATGAGGATTCTGTTGTTTCAATTCCTTTTGGATTTGAACAAAAGGATTGCTGGATAATACTGGTGGTGACGATAGAGCTGGCTGCTTAACTGATTCCCAACATGCTTTGGTATACTGTTGAATCTTCTGAACAGTTTCTGTTAGAATAGGGTTCATACCTTTATCCCACCATTTCACAAAAAAGATTCTTTTAAGGCGGGGAACCTTATTCTGGTAATCACATGCAAAGTCCCATTTCCATATCCATGGGATATTAAACCGGATAGTAAAATGGACTACTGATTTACTGATAGAAAGATCACGGTTTTTATTTAAATAAGCATAGGCACGAGAATATGCCACATGCCATTCATTGAATGCAGTTCGGATGGATTCTGGTAAAATATCAAGGGAAAGCCCAAACTTATCCCACCACACGAGGAACCAATTAGGGACATCGTGTTTAAGAATATCAGGGCTGACACGGATAAACCAAGAATGGTTTTTAATCAGATTCTGGTAATAGAATACCTGAGTAAAGGCATCGATATAATCCCAGTAACTGTATTTGGTTTGCTTATTACGCAAATCAAGATCTCCGGTAGTATGGGGATGAATGCCCCATGTAGAAATGGGCATGATAGCACGGATAGTAATTTTACTAAAAGAAATCGGACTGGTGGCCTTATTGGCATCATGGAGTGTGTGCTTAAATTCACAAGCTCCTGTTTCTGTTAATATCTGTTCATAGATATAACGATACTGGTCAAAATGAGGAGGAGATTGTTGCGTGGTAAGATACCGGCGCTTGATCTCCCATGGATCTGTTATCCATTATTCATCTGCTGTATCGATCCAGAGGACTGTTTCCTCAGTAATACTGTTAGGAGTATACGGATCTTCAGTCCTAAGGAGAACATTCTTAGCTGATGGATTACTGGTTTGTCCTCTCAAAGGAGGAAATTCTGTTGGATCATAGCGAGGGTGAGAGCCCCTGCCACGACCTCTGCCTCTGTGACCTCTACTGCTCATTCCTCTTCAGGATGTGCTTTCTGCAAATATTCACGGGTTAAGAAATCAGGCAAAGAATTAGTTTCTCCTTTAATATATTCAATATCAAAGTCAAAATTAGATAAATAACTTTGCCAAGTTAAGAATATCTGTTTTGATGCAAGATTTTTAACATCTTGTTTGAAAATCTGTTTTGCAGCAGAGCAATCAACTCTGATGATAAAATGCTGGTTTAATAAATCGTCCTGAAATTTATCAACACATTTTACAATGGCTAAACATTCCTGTTTAATTGTTGAATAATTTAAAGCGGCTCTATTCCAATGGCCAGAGTGGAATCTTAATAATTCTTCCTTCTGGGTCTTGGGATTAAATTGCTTTAAAATTCCACCAAAGCCTTCATTAGAAGCATCAGTTTCCACAAATTTTTTCCAATGAGGATTTGGTAACTGTAAGCACGGTAACTGTTAGACTTTAGCTTTGATGCGTCGGACGGCTAAAGTATGATTTGCATCCCAGGGCGGTGGATTCTTTCTTAGACGGGTATATAAAATGCTGGCATCTGCAGATAACTGATGATAATAATCTCTGATATAGTTAAGACTTCCTAAGAATCTTTGTAATTGAGTTTTATCTTTAATTTCATCAGGAAATTTGGAAGCAAACTCAATACTTCTGTTAATAGGGATAATACTTCCGTTGGAAATATTATGTCCTAAATATCTTACGGTTGTCTGGAATAACTGCATCTTAGGAGCAGAAATAACTAAACCATTTCTGATAATAACATGTTTAAATATGTTAAGATGTTTAATATGCTGTTCTATTGATGAAGAAAAAATTATAACATCATCAATATAAGATAAAGTGAATTCAGTATACGGATTAAAGATATCATTCATGATATGCTGAAATTTTGATGGAGCATTTTTTAGTCCAAATGGCATAACATTCCATTCATAATGCCCAAAAGGTACGGTAAAAGCGGTTTTATACCTATCCTGTTCTGCAATCTGAATTTGCCAATATCCTGATTTAAGATCAAATTTAGAAAATATGATAGCATCCTGTAATCGATCTAGGAGATCTTTTTTATTCGGAATTGGGTATCTAATCCATTTTAATTTATCATTTAACGGTTTGTAATTAATAACGAGGCGAGGAACACCATGCTCAATTTCTGCATTCTTGTTAACATAGAAGGCTGTACAGCTCCAAGGAGATTGACTAGGTCGGATTAACTTTTTAGTTAAGAGACTTTGGATTTCTATTTTACATAATTCCATATATTCCTTTTTCATTTGACTAGGGCGAGCTCTAGTTGGAATATATTTCTCATCAAAATCATGTTCATAAGGTAATGTAACCGTATGCTTCTTGCGTTCCCAAAACGCATTTGGCACATCACCACAAACTTCTGTTTGAAATTCTTTTTCAATTAATTTAATTTTCTGTTGCAAAGTAGGTTGCTGTAACCTTTGTTCTGTTGTTAAGAATTGAACTTCTTTTTGTAAAAAATTTATCTGGTTTTGTTTTAAAGTAACTAGATCTCTGATCTGATCTAATTCTTTCGTATACGGTTGGGTAATGAATTCAAAAATTACAGATTTTCCTTGTATGTGGGAATAAATACCTGTTTGATCAATTTTCTGGATAGGCATGAGTAAACACAAGAATGGTGTGCCTAGAATAATATTTGTAGCAAGATTTCTTACAAGCACAAATGATGTGGGAAGACATAAATCTTGATTACAAATATATGCTTCTGGTATTTTATACCTGATTTGGAGAGAATTGCCACTTGCACTGGTTAAGCTTTGAGTAGTTTTTTCAAAATACCTGGTTGGAACTATTCCTTCTTGGATACAGTTCATATCTGCTCCGCTATCAACTAAAGCAATAGCATCCTTGATAATAAAATCGGGTTTGATCATAAAAGATATCTTAATATACCATTTCTGGAATGTAACTTGATTAACAAGTAACAAATATCGAGTTGAGGATGATTCAGACTTATCCTGTCGTTCTGGTTTTTGTTCTGGTTCTTTATTAACTGGTGGAGGCAGTTGAGTATGAAGATATTTAGGCCCCGTTTGGGAACTCTCCTTTTTAGCTAAAAAGTCAAAAAGTTACTAAATTAGCCAAAAAGCCAACAACCCATACCAAAAAGTCAAAGATTCTTTTTTCTCTTTACTTTTTGCACATCTTTTCGTAAAAAGCCAAAAAGTCATCCCAAACATACTAGTTTTTTTTAGCTCATATTTTAGCCAAATAGCCAAAAAGTTACTAAATTAGCCTGTTCCCAAACGAGGCCTTAATATCTTTTATGGCTGTTGCACTTGCTGCTTGCAAATGTTTAACTTATGTTTTTAAGATGTTTATCTCCATTTTCAAATCCTGTATGGTTGTGGGTTTTTCTACCAGAGGATTTGTTTGGATTCTGTTAATCACATTCTGCAGACTATAAGAATAGTCTGGGATTAGAGGTGTTTCTTATACTGTTTGCTGATGTTCATAACACATCTTTAAATATTTTATTTTTATCTCTGGATCCTGGATCTGGTCAGCTACAGCAAGCATATCCTTTTGAGTATCTGTTAAGACATTTATATTGCTGGGTTCTCTTAAATGCAAACCATTCATTTCAACAATTGATTTCCAATAGTTAATTTTTGATATTTGTTCCTGGGTAGTACTGCATGGGCAAGAATTTTGCTCATCAGGGTCATCGTCACTATCAGAAGTTGAATATAACTGGTTAATTTCATCCTCAGAGGGTGAGTCGTCTTCAGTAGAATTTTCTTCAGCTTCAAGAGCTTGTATTATCTGATCTTTGACATCTAAGTCAAGATTTAATTCATTGATCTTAGATTTAGTTTTTGCTTTACAACGGTTAGCATAGTGGCCGGTTTGTCCACATTTATAACACTTAATTTCGGATTTATTTTGTCTTTTGTGTTTTTTGTACGGAGTGGTTTTGGAATAAAACTTCTTATTTGAATTCGGATGGTTAGTCTTATGAGACTTTTTTCTAGTGGGTTTATACGGTTTTTTATGGGAAATTTTTCTAGGTTTTCCTGGATATTTAATGTCTGGTTCATAGGCAAATTGTTCACAAAATTCACCTAACTCTTTTCTTCATGTTAGATTTTGTTGCTTCATTTGATAATGAAGTTTGAGGTCATTACAAAGGGAAAGACCTTCATCTGTGATGATAGAACAAAGCTGACCATAAGTATACTGTTCGTAAGGAATAGACATCCGGTCATGGCTTATAGCTTTATCCCTAGAGGTAGTGCGCTAGTCTTTATTCCACATGGCAGACTTCCATTGAATAAGGCTTAACTAAATTATTTCTCCACCACATGAAAGAGTAACTCTGGAGAGTGTATGTCTAATATATACTTAACAGCAATGATTTATAACACTAATTTTAGTATTTTAATGAAACACTAATAATACAGTAAAGATAAAAAAAAAAAAAAATTTAGACCAAAACATTACATCATAGTAGGTGAGACTCATTATCAGTTCATTAGAACTGATTTTAAAACTCCAGAATTAAAATTCATTGAGCTCCAAAACATTTTCCATATATATGGGGGGACTCTAGGGGAAGAACACTCTGGCTTTATTTGTTAAAATTTAAAAAAGTTAAAAAGTCAAAAAGTCATTATCATATTTAATTCACATCATCTTATTTAAGTCATATCATCTCTTTATCATATCACTTCAAATTCAATCCATACTCAATCCATATTTCATAAAAAATTAAAAAGTACACTTATTTAGATCATCCTAAACAACCCCTCTCATTGTACCTAAGGTTGTGCCTAGATGATTCATTTGATTTGAGTAAAGATTTAAAAATAAAAAAGAAAACATGCGGATAAAATATTATTTTTATTTTTATTTTCACTTTTATATCTCGATCTAAATTTATAAGAAAATTATTTAGAGTATCTCCAACGGTGGACTAAATTTTTCATCAAATTTGAGTAAAAAAAAAATCAATTTCTCAATCTAATATGGCTTGCTCCAATGGTGAGCATCAAAAGGGGAGGGTCATCCAATTGATTGACCGGTAACGCCATAATTTATTTATTTTTTATTATTATTATTTTTTTTCCTCTCTGTGCCCAATTCTTGTAAGCCTTACCTTCACTAAATAATAATAATATTAAGTGACCTTGTGGGAAGTAGACAACCACATTCCCTTTCTTGGGCAGAGTGCGGAGAGGGCCAGCACAGGCATGCCAAAGCTCCATGTAAATTGAAGAAGAAGCAAGTGAAGAAGATGAATTTGAAGAGGATGAGGAAGTTGAAGAAGACACAACAACCACCACCCCATCCACCACCACCACCCTTGTCACAGTCACCATTGCCACATGCATTCTTCTCTACCTCAATCACGGCATGGTTCAGATCAATTTCCATGAAATCCCCGGAGCTTGCCACTCACAATACCAGTACAACCAACTACCCAACAGGGAAGGAAAAAAAAAGAAAAAAGAAGCAAATTAAAGTTGGGAAGAGGACAATCAAGTGGCTACTGAAGAGTACCCACAAAGCAAAAAGAAGAAAAAAATAGAAAATGGGAAATTGAGTCAAATCATAGCAAGAATTGCACACACACACACACATATATAGTTATCAAAAGAGGGTGTTCACAAAGAAGGAACAGGAGAGAAACTGAATGGAAAACAAAGAGAGAGTCATGTTTGAAGGGATATTACACAGGAGAAAAGGAAGGCTAAAAGATAAGAAGAAAAGTGAAGGTATCAAATAATAACAAGAAATTCAAAGTTGGCCAGAATTGAGGAACCGGTCGACCGGTTGATCGGTAGGTCTCCCCCAACGGTCACGCACAGTAAAATGGTGAAACCTGAAACCTGTTCTCACTTTGATGAATTTTTTGCTCCATTCTCATTTTGATACCAATTTGCTAAAATCACTGAAACTCCAAAAAGTGACTTTTTCACCAAATTTTAAATCTGATGCAAGGTTTGATGAACAATTGGAGATGGCCTTAAGAGCTCTAAAATAATGAGCTCTATTAACTCTAAATACACTGTAACTTTAATTGATTTGATGTTTTGCTTTTTGTTTTTTTTTTTTTAATTTTTTATTTCTTGCACTACCAACTCATTGGAGCTGATTTAGTGCTTCTTTTTAGTGATACGTATCACCACTGAATTTATAATTCTAATGTAGTGTAAGATTTGTTTTGGAGTAAAGATCTAGCCCACTAGTGTAATCCAGTCTATTCATCCATTTATTGATATATCATCATAGAAATATAATATATATATATATATATATATATTTAAGTGAGAAGAAGAAGAAGGAAACAGTAGCCTAAAAGATTAGGTGGCCATGTTCACAAGAAGTACCCCAACTATTATGCTCTTTACAACAATGCTACAGATCACTAAATTCCTACCACTAACACCACCATTAATGATGTGAAAAGTAAAAAAATAAAATAAAACTAAGACGCAAAATACATGTGACAGTGGGTGGGACCCACTGCCACATAATTAGAACAACCACTAATTAGTGGTCTGCATCATTTTTCATGCTCTTTATTATCAAATTGGCAGACAAGGTCTATGTGGATGCACATGTCATGATATCTTTATAATTTCAATGGCAATCTCAATCAACAACTTTAAGATGCTAACATACAGCTCACACTTTCAAAGGCTAGAAATGGGGGAAAAAGAGCTGTTCTTCTTCACATTACATTTGTGAATATGAGCTTTCTTCCAAGAAAAGCAGAAACTGAGAAGATAGATGCTCCTTCTATAGATAAGATAAATAGATGGTGTGTGTTTTACTCTCTATGCATAGTCTTTGTCCTTAATGTTGGACCCACAAGAAGGATAATACTTTTGTTAGAAATTTACAATTTACTATTCATTCACAATGATATGGTGAGGAAATTGAATTTTATATATGTTATTGTGAATAAATTATCAAAAAAAAACTTTTTTAGGAATTTCAATCTTTTTCTTTAACAATGTAACTAAGCCAGAAATAATATTACAGGTCTTGATTGTTTTACCGAAATTTTTACCACTCTTTCGGCCGGGGTTCTTACACTGTAAGGCCCCACTAGGAGTGATAAAATTTGTAGTAATTTGTGCAATATCTCTAACGTTTTTGTTTAGTTAGCTTTATTTTAAGGGTTGTGCTCCACCTTGTTGAAACGAAAAATTATTAACAGTTGAAATGAAAATAATTAAATATTTAACCAGATCTATATTGGAATCTTGAAGGGTATTCTTCAAGTTCGTAGGAACCATTACAGGTCTCGTTTTGATGATTTGATTATTCATTTTGTAAAGTCCTTCAAAAAAAAAAATATTAAAAAAATAGATCGATCCGATAATTATAGAATGATCAATTTATCACGTTTGTCATAAAAACAAAAAATGAACAATCTATTTTAAAAAATGGATAAACAACAACCTCTAATCCATAACCATACCCTTGTTTTTAATGATTGAGCAAGTCTTTAATATTTTTCCCATGACCTGACATTTGCAAATCTCTTCAATAAGTCTACAGATATAAAACCCATTAAAATACTAACCACATAAAATATAAATAGAGTAATCTAAGTGACATTGTGTTTTCTACTATGAGTGCCTCTATCTAATATATATGACTAAAAATATTTTATGTGGTTAGTTTTGTGGTTGATTTTATATTTGAAGTCTTGTTGAACCATCTTTTATGGGGCAATGGCATAGTGTTGGTGTAATCATATCTAATAATATATCACCTTGTTGACATGAAATAATATTTAAAGTTTTTGGAGTAATATTTTACATCAATTATCAATTTAGACATTTTATTGCCACCTAAAATATCAGTGTAAAAAGTGATGGACCTTTTTGTATAGACCAATAACTATCAAGTTAAAATACTACCCAAAAACCAATTTTGGGAGTACTAAATAATTTCTCCCACTAATTTCATATGTCATGTGTACATTTTTCCACATAAAAAAGACATAAAACTAAATTGGTCAAATATTAATTTTCATGTCATAAGAATTTTGTTAACAGTTTTTAAGAGATTGTATGTTTTTTTTATAATAAAAGTAAGCAATTTAAAAATAAAAAAAAAATCTTTTATGACTAAAAATCCCGCAAATAACTTGCAGCTTATGAAAAACTTAGACCAAAAAATTTTAATGCCTAAAATCCATCACATTATATTTTTTATTATAAAAAAAGACAAATTGAACACTTTTAGGGTTATTTATGTTAAGACTCTCTTAATTATTATTACCTCCCCTCACCTATGAAGCTGTACATTTTGACCCTTCCAGCTATAAGAATATACTCCCTCCATCCCAAAATATTAGTCCCTTATTCTATTTTTCATTATCCCAAAATGTTAGTCCCTTTTCAAAAGTCAATGATTAAAATAATATGAATTTCCTATTTTGCCATTCTTTTAAATTCATTAACAAAACAAAAAGTACAATTATGATAATTGATATTTTCAAAAAAAATGTACTATCGAAGAGTAATTTTGAAAAACTAATATTTTTAAAGTGTAATAATTGTACTACCAAAAAAAGTTGGATTCCCCAAAAGGGATTATTATTTTGGGACAAAGGGAGTATCACTTTTACTCATTGCAAGCCCTCTGCAGACCGCCTCCAAAAGGGATATATTTGTACGATTTTCATAGTTGAGGTAGTCAATATATATGTGTTCAAAAGTAAAATGATATTTACTAATAGTTTAGAGAATTTTAGTGCAATTAACCCACACTTTTACCCCTAAACCCTCACCTTTTATAGCTCTTTCACAATATTTTATCTCTGATGAAAATGTAATTGTATTGATTCAATGAATTTTGATACAATCTGATCAGTTATATTTATACACAAATATCCTAACAAACCTCACTCTTACTCTAATCAACACCACAATAGTTACAGTTATAATAGTTGGGTTCTCTAATCCTACATGACTGTGATATACAAGATGTCAAAGCTTTATATGGAGACTGCTCTTGTGACTGTGATGGTTGGAGTTGTGTTATACTTCAGCTCAGTCTGTTGCTTATGCTGCAGTTGAGTATCCTGATATATACTATTGTCATCCCCCTGCAAGCTGATGGGGCAAGGAATCACAAGCAGCTTCTCTCCAAGATAACGAAATCGAGAAGTGGGGGAGAGAATTAGTGAAGATGTTAGCAATTTGGTCAGAGGTAGGCACATATTTGAGATCGATAATCTTAGCCACAACCTTTTCCCTGATAAAATGGCAATCAATTTCAATGTGTTTGGTGCAAGAGTGAAAAACTAGATTGGGGGCTACAGCCATAGCAGAAAGATTGTCACACCAAAGTTCAAGAACAGAAGAAAAACAGATGTGCATGTCTGTGAGCAACTGTCGGAGCCAAGTTTAGCAGTGACGTAGGCCAAAGCCCTATATTCAGCCTCAGTGGAAGACGGAGACACAATAGAATGTAGATAAAAAGAACTCCAGGAGATTAAATTGGGACCTAAATATACACAATAACCAGAGGTAGATCTTCTATCCAAGTTATCCCCAGCTCAATTGGAATCAGAAAATGAATGAAAAGAGAAAAGACCAGAGGTAAACCGAAGACCATGATGAAGAGTGTCTTTAATTTATCTTAGCAACCTTTTAATAGCTTGAAAATGAGCATTTGTAAGAAGGTGCATGTGCTGACAAGCTAGATTAACAACTAAGGATAAGTTAGGTCTAGTAATGGTAAGGTACTGCAAGCCACTTGTAATGCCCTAAAATAAATACAATAACCCATCCATAATATTAATTTCATAATAACATGCAACGAAATAATTATCTTTCATTTATCCCGATTTCTTGTATAAAATGGTGACATATGCAGATATAAATTCATAAGTCTAATCTTGAATCTATAGCACATGTTACAACAAGAGGTAAGATGTGAAAGTAAAACAGATAATAAATGCCCTAAAGGCTTACAACTTTCCAAGACAGTTCTTGGTCACAACAAAAGTGAAATTTTAAGTCTAATGCAGTTAAAGGACCTTGGCTTGTACAAAACATACACAAAAGAACCAACAAAATGAAGCTCTTACTCCAAGTCCTCCTAAGCTAATGCCTTAGCGGAGGCATATCATCAACACCTGAAATGTTTTCCTATATAGGGTGAGCCAAAGCCGAGTAGAAATAATCCAACACAATATATGAACCTTAACAAAGCTATAAGGTAAATGCATATGCAATGCTTGTGCCAAAATATTTTATATCTCTTTCCAAAACTATGCAATGCCATGTTGATATCATAATTCATAAATCATTTCCTTCAATGGGATAGGCACCCATGTATACGCGCGATTTTTTAGAACTTTCACCATAGATACTCAGGCCAACTTATTTCAACGGGACAATACATGTTTCCCAGATTCACTCATTTTTCTCAAAAAGATAAACATTTTCAAAGTATAAGTGTGAGATAATGCTCAATGCAAATGAATGAGAAAATAATTTCAATTTCCTTAATTCTCATGCAATTTCTATAACAATCATAGTTATCCTCCACCGATAGCCCAAAATAAATATTTATAAATAGATAAAGATAAACTTTTTAAATTTTCAAAATGTAAGTGATAATAAATATCCAACTCCGCCATCCTCATCAAAACCAATCTAATTTCATATTCCCAACACCAATTTCATAATTTATATAAAATCAACATTTAACATAATTAGGGCAAAGCCTCATTTTCTTCTAAAATCAATTGTACACAACGAAACCAACTATTTTATCACAACTCAATCTTGTTTCCAATTCTACAACCATTTCCAAGTATCCATTGTAAAAACCCTTCTTTTGATCTTTAACCCAAAACCCTTCTTTTGATCTTTAACCCAAAACCCTAAGTTTGTTTCAAAAAATTTCAAAATCACAATATTGTTTATAAATCACAAATAACTAAGTTAAAACTCGCAGAAGGTACGAAGAATCCCTACTTCAAGCTTAGAAGAATCCCTACCTCAAGCTTAGAATCCCACGTCATGCTCTACCCTTTAAACAAAAAGGGATACATGTGAGGAACTCAATTGATCTAGGTGTATTTGAGTGAAATAGATGAGTTTTAGAGAGAGAGTGAAAGAAAATAGGGTTTTGAAATGTTTAGAGAGAGAGAAAAGTGAAAAAGTGACTTTACGAACTGATATATGTACAGAATGCTTGAGCGCAAGAAGTTTCGCTCGAGTAACCAGACACAATAAGTTGTACCGCTTGAGCGAAGAATACAAACTTTCCGAAGTTTTACAGACAAAAGACCAATGCTCGAGTGTAATAAGGGCTACTTGAGCCAACACTGCTCGAGTGCAAAAAGCACCACTCGAGTGCAAAATACCACTACTCAATAGTTTTGTAGATCTGCAAAAGTACTAAGAGTTCACAAAGATTACTCAAGCGCAATAAGTGACGTTCAAGTGAAGGAACAAAATTCTAAACAACAACAGTTTTATAAAAAAAAAAAAAAAAAAAAAAAAAAAAAAGAGCTATCAACCTGTTCAAAATGTAGCCAACACAACCCAATAGCCAGACTCAAAGAGAAATAAGGGGGAACAAGACAAGAACAACTATATAAGGAAATGAAACCCGGATCCAAAACATCAAATTGGTCGGGTCTAAACCAGAATTGCTATAACCAACTATACTTCTATACAAAAAGGGTTAAGAGAAAGGAAGATCATTAGAAGGAGAAAAAGATTTGACAACTATTGGAGTAGAATAAGGTTTGCAATCAGTAAGACCTGCTTTGTAAAGTAACTCAGCAGCATATTTAGCTTGAGACAAGAAATAACCATGAGGAACAGACTGAACAGAGATGCCCAAGAAATAAGACACATTGCCCAACTCCTTCATGGAAAATACAGTATGCATATGATGAAGTAACTGAGAAATAAGGGGCTGATCACTGCCAGTTACCAAAATACAATCCATATAAAGGCTAAAGGAAGTATGTTGAACAAAAAGAGAGGAATCTGAGTGACTGTTGACAAAACCCTGTGAGAGCAAAAATGTAGAAAAAAGTAGAATACCATACTCTAGGGGCTTGTTTGAGCCCATAAAGGGCCTTTTTTTAACTTACAAACTAGATGAGAAGACTAAATAAACCCTGGAGGTTGCAACATATAGACTTCCTCTTCTAACTTGCCATGGAGAAAGGCATTAGAAATGTCCAATTGTTGAATAGGCCAGTGGAAATGTAGAGCAAGGCAAACAAAAATACGAATAATGGGTTACTTGGTTACTGGGCTAAATGTTTCTTGAAAATCAACACATTCCTGTTGTAGTTAGCCCTTAGCCACTAAACGAGCTTTGTATATGGCCACGGATCCATCAGAATTCCCTTTTATTCTGTAAACCCATTTACAGCTAATAGCACTCTTGTTATAAGGAAGGGAAACAAGATCCTAAGTACCCTGTTGTTGCAATGCCTAAAACTCTTCATTCATAGTAGTAAGCCAAACAGGAGATTAAGAGCATCTGTAACAGTAGAAGGTTTTGTATCAAGGAAGGTAGAGGAAATAGCAGTGAGACAAAAAGGATGTTTAGCTTTGGATCGAGTGATCATAGGATGAGAATTAGGAGAAGGGAGACATGAATAGAAGGAAGATGAGGATGGTGGGAAATATCAGCAGGATAAAGGGAAATATCAATAGAAATAGAATAAATAGGTATAGTAGAAGTGTTAGCCCCAAGGTTATTCAAACTTGAATTTCTATTGATTTTGATTAGTGACAAATATTCTATTCTTCTGATTATTTGAAGTTTTGAAATTAATATCTGTGCTTCATGATTCGAAATGTTTTGTGACTCTAGAATATTATGTTTCAATAACTTTTGGGATATCAAACATATGAGCATTAGCTCTTGGTTGCAAAACTCTATCATTGTCTAACAAAGGTCTAAGGGTCGACACCAGAAAAGCAAGGGTCAACACTAGAATAATCCTCAAGAGTGATAAGTGTTCTAGAACAAAGGGTCGACATCAGAAAAGCAAGGGTCGACACCAAGGAGAAGCTGAAAAACAACTAAGTGTTCCAGATGCAAAGGTTGACACCAACAGCAGCAAGGGTTGACACCGAGAGTAGCAATGGTCGACACCAAAAAGCAGTATACACTTCAGCTGCAAGGGTCGACACCAAATGAGATAAGGGTCGACACCAGGAACACCTGTAAATCAACTCAGGAAAAAAAAAGACAGAGCAAAGGGTCGACACCCAATCTGCAGGGGTCGACACCTTTATGTCTGGGTTACAAAAAACCTAGCCGCCATCTTCCAACTCAAAGAGGGTCTCTGTGACATCATCATCAGACAAATGTTATTCTAATCAAAAGGAACTTTGGGACAATAATCTCTGACTTAATGGAGGAAACATTCTCCACTCACACCACTCCTAAGATCAGAAAAAGAAAAAGCATGGAAACAACATTATATCCATCCACCATAGTTTTGAATCCCAAGCATGGACATCACTTTCTTTGAGAAAGCTCTATCTCTAATAGTCAGATAACAGCCTGTACCATCCATGATCCACTTACAACAGCAGGAAACTTTTTCCTTGCCCAGCTTCAACGGCTAGTAGACCCACGTGGGTGTGTTTTTACTTCAAGAGATAAGTTGGATGAAGGCTATAAATCTGGATCTTTTCCAGATCTGAAGCATAGAGAAGATACTCACTGCAAATACACTAAGTATACTGAGCATCATTTTTAATCTCTGTGATTTCACTTGTGTTCTCCTATTTTCAAATCTAAGCAAGTCCTAAACTTACTTGTGAGCTTACACCTTCATATCCATCTTTTGAGAGATAGTATTTGTCAAAGAGGACAGTTGGACCTCTCTTCCTAGTTCATTAGTTTCTGAGTGAAACACTTGTAAAGTAAGGCTTTTCGTTGAGAGATCCTCAACAGATTGAAGCAAGTCAGTTGTAAAAATCCACAAGTTGGGAAAAGCTTGGTGGTGCATTAATTCATAGTGAAGAAACTCTCAGTGAGGACTCTTGAGGAGTGGACTTAGGCCGGTGAGCCAAACCACTATAAATCCTTGCGTTAAGTTCTTCTTTCCTTTTCTTTTTACTTTCTGTGAAGCTATTGATTATTTACTGCATTTAATTTCATAAGTCTTTTGAACTTTATTTTCGGACCAAATTTTTTATATAACTCAATTCACCCCCCCTCCCCCCCCTCTCCTGGGTTGCTTTCCTGGTTAACAAGAAGGTTTTGGATTAAAATAAAGAGTAGGAAATCAAAAGGAAGAAGAATGAGGAGAAGAAAAAGATAAGACCTGCAGATGAAAAGGAATAAAAGAAGGAGATGAAGGTTGAGAGGAAGAAGGATGAACATGAATAGATGAGGAAGAAGGAGAAGAGCAGAAGAATTGATAAAGAGTGGATAAAGACTAAGTAGAATTAAAGGAAAGAAATATAGAAGGAGAAGAAGAGGGAAAACATGTCTCATTGAAAACAACATGTCTGGACACAAAGATTTTTCCACTGAGAGGGTCTAAACATTTGTATCATTTTATAGTAGGGTGGTAGCCTAGAAATACATAGGATAAAGACCTTGGTTGAAGTTTATGAGTGGTAGGCTTAAGCCAAGGGAAGCATTGACAACCAAACACTTTGAAGAAAGAAAAATCTAGAAGAGATTTAAACAAAACTTGATATGGAGAATGGTTGTCAAGAGTGGAACTAGGCAATCTGTTGATAAGAAAAACTGCTGTAGCAATGGCATCAAACCAAAATTGCAAAGAAAGAGAAGAATGATAAAGAAGAGCTATGGCTGTTTCTATAACATGTCTATCATTTCGCTCTGCAACACCATTCTGAGCTTGTGTATAAGGACAACTGGTTTGATGTACAATGCAATAAGAGGTTAAGAGAGACTGAACTCTCTTGTTAACAAATTCAGTACCTCCATCTGTTCTTAAAAGTTTAAGAGAATTATGAAATTAATTTTCAACATATGCCTTAGACTCAAGCAATTTGTAATAGACTTTACTCTTATAGTGCAATGGACAGATCCAAGTAAATCTACTATAGTCATCAACAAACAAAACATAAAAACCGAAATGGAGCATTGTTGACAGTAAAGGGTCCCCATACATCAGCATGAATAAGAGAAAAATGACAGTCAACAAAAGAACTAGACAACTTGAAAGGAAGTCTATAACTCTTCGACATATAGCAATCAGTACACTCTATATTTTTATTGGAAACATGTTTAGTTGGTATATGGCTAGCTAAGTGCTGTATTTTATCAGATGAGGGATGGCCCAGTCTATGATGCCACAGTAAAGCAGAGATTGGTACAGTATGGAAAAATTGATGGAGAAAATTGATAAAGATCATTCATATTGGTGCCTTTATGCAGAACCTAATTCATTTGTTTGTCCTGAATGACAAAAGAATTAGAATCAAAGATAACAAGGCAATAATGATCCTTTGTTAACTAATGAACAGATAAAAGATTAGAAGAGACAACAGAAACATGCAAAAGATTAGGAAAATGAAAAGAAAATTGAGGTGTTGAAAGAATACCATTACCTATATGCTGAATAGGTAAGGCAGAGCCATTACCTACTTAAACCTAATATGAGCCTTTATACACTTGGTTTTGCTGAAAATTGGCCAAATCATGTGTAAGATGATTTGTGGCTGCAAAATCTATATACCAAGGAGGAACATAAGAGACCGAAGAAGATTGAGGCACAAATGCAGCATAGGCTTTGGTATGGGAAGAAGCAGACATTTGATGGATAGGCTGATAATTTGGATCAAGTCTATGCTAGCAATCCAAAGCTAGATGACCAAATTTGCCACAAATTTGACAGATAAAAACAGTTCCAGATGAAAATGTAATTGTATTGATTCAATGAATTTTGATACAATCTGATCAGTTATATTTATACACAAATATCCAAACAAACTCTCTAACAAACCTCACTCTTACTCTAACCAACACCACAACAAATACAGTTATAACAGTTGAGTTCTCTAATCATACATAAGTGTGATATACAACATGTCAAAGCTTTACACGGAGGCTGCTCTTGTGAGTGTGATGGCTGGAGTTGTGTGTTATACTTTAGCTCAGTCTGTTCCTTATGCTACAACTACTGTTATCAATCTCTCTCTCCTTGTAGTAGTGCTTATCTTCACTGTCCGCCACCACATTTCAATGCTTCCACTGTCTACAACCATAGTCTCTCTTATCTCTTCCATCATTACCATCTTAAATCTACCACTATCAACCACCACATTTACCGTCCACATGGAACATCTCAAATCTGCTATCAAAACCTCAGATTTGAGATTGGATCTCAAATATGTATTCTCTCTTATATTTGAAATATGTGTTCTCTCCTATATTTGATGATCTCTCTCTCTCTCTCACACACACACACACACACACACACACACACACATACACACACAAACACTTTTGGTACTTTGTTTGTTTCAACGTAAACTTAAAGATGATGCCTTTGTGGTTTAATGCATGGATTTTTTGTTGTGTCAAACAATGAAATTCCATTGTCCTTCCATACAAACATTTTAAATTGACAAGTAAAAAATGTAAATTTGATGAATAATTATTTTAATTTTGAGGGATAAAATCTCAAATTGAAGGATACAAAATTATAAAATTATTTTGAAAAATCTAAAAATCCCTAAGATATTGATTTGTGATTATGTATCAATTTTAAATAGTAAATAAAAATATTAATCAAACAATCAAAGACAAATCGACACAATGATTTAACGTAGAAAAATTACAATTGGAGCGCCCCCAATTATGATAAAAAAAAAATCATGGTCCAAAGCCACAAAACAATCCACTAAAAAGACAAAAATGAAGTACACAAGTGTATTATTAATTACCTAGCGAATCCACACCCGAATTGAACTAACCCCTATCTGCCTCTTCCACCACTGTCTTCACCTCGGAATTGTCTTGCCTGACGTTGAATTCACAACGCCGATGTTGAATTCACGACAATGAGCCACTCCAGAATCCACCAAAGCTTCAAGCCCAAGTTTGCTCGAATCCACCAAAGAACAACTCTATCTTTTGTGAATAAAAGAAAACAAACAAACCCTTGATGATGTCGATATGAAGTTCACGGATCCATTAATCACTCTTAAATCATTAAGGAAACACTCATAAAGCACCTTCTAATATAAAATACTTTGTATCTTGTTCCTCTCTGAAAATTTAGACGACACAAACCCTAGAAACAGCGAACAACACACTTTATAGAAAATAAGATCGCGTAGACTGCTCAAGCGCACATTTCACCGCTTGAGCAGTAAAACTTTCTTCTCAGAAGTTCAGGCGCTCTGTGAAAATACTGGATGATCTGTTTCTTTGCTCAAGCGCACAAATGACCGCTTCAGCGGTCAAATAGCTCGATCCCCATACTTAGTCGGCGAAATAGCAAACATGAAATGATTAAAATCACAAACTCTTCTACATAGGTACAATTCGAGTTAGATTCGCATCTAAATACTCATGGCCTCATTGAAATAAAAGAACGAATAAAATTATAACTGAAAGGAATTTTATCAAATGGGATTGCCAATAACAAAAACTTAACATATTTGAATGTTTGTCATTTTTATAACCGTAAAATTTTACTCTCATCTTTGGATAGAAGTGTGATAATGGGGAGAGTTGTAGGAAGTTTTTGTCAGAGGAGACGAGTCGTTGGAGCAAGGTAAGGAGAGTTGTCCAAGAAGACGATCGAAAATTGATTGTTGGAGATTCTCGTGGGAAAATAGTTGTCGGAGATTCATTAGCTACAAGTAATGGTTGCTGAAAAATTGTTGCTAGTAGTAACTATCGCCAGACATGGTGTGAAGTTGTTGGAGAGGAAGCTATAGTAAATTTTCAATTGAGAGTATTTTTTCATATTTATGAAATTTTTTAACTTCTTTGTGCAAGAAACCTTCAAATTGAGTTACATCTCACCAAAAGTAAAAATAAAAAGAACATAACTATTTTAAATTTTATTAATCAATGTAGTTAAGGTATTCATTAAAAAATATTCTAATTACAAAGTTATTTTTGCATAAATCATAATCATCGGCGTCAATCAGAAGATCATAGGCCGCATGTATACCATCATTTTGTCGCTTTTTAAGTTACAAGGAAACATATGAACCTCTTAATCAAATTCATAAGTGAAAAAGAGCAAACAAACAAATCTTAGGGTCTTAAAGTTCACATTTGGTAAATGCAAAAAAGAACAGAAAAAAACAAAAGTTCAGATTTGATACTGGTGTGTCGACGATGGAAAGATATGCATCTAGACATTTCATCCATTTCTAAGTTAGCTATGCCCCACACTTTAATATACAAATAGTATTTACAACATCTCTAATTAGGGACAGAGATAAAGAGGGTCTAGGGGTCACGCGTCTTCTCTCGATTTTGAATTTTTTTTTTTTAACATAAAAAATAATTTAAATAAAAATATTATTTAGAGCGGAATGTCAATAATAATTTTAAAATTATAATAATAATAATGATTATTTTGATTGAAAATAAATAGATTATAATAACTCTTATTATTATTTATGAAAATTTTAATATAATAGTGATGTCTATCATTATTGATATGCAAACAAAATTAATCTCAATGAAGATATGAAATTTATTGAATTGTTAGTTACATTTGACATATGTGGTTCATGCTCCATGTGTTTGTTTACTATTGATTTGTGATATCACATGTTAATGATGACGTGTTATTACTATTTTATTGAATTTTTTTTCTCATATTTTGTATAAAAAATTATTTTATCATTATATAATTTATTTTAAACTTATATCCATGACTTTTTATATTGTCCATGATACATTAGTTATAAATAACAATTTTTTTTTTAATATTTCTTGAAGTCAATCGTAAAAATTTATGTGAAATATTTTTGTAAAAAATTTTAATGTTGTAATTAATAAGTGCACTCTCTGATTTAATTTCTTAACTCTGCCACTATCTCTAATCCACTTTTTAAAAGAGGTTTATTGACTATTGTAATTAGACTAATCTTATTTTACTCTTTTAAACAGGCAAATTACAGATTTTTTTTATGGTATATATTAAATGGACAGTTACAATTTTTCCATTTCATTTTATTTTTTACAGTTATAACTCAGCACCAAATTTATTCCGAACTAGAACCAGTTTGATCATAACTTAATTATGAGCAATCATCACTTCTTCAAACTTACTAACCTACTAATATTTTATTGTTGCACAAATATAAATAAATAAATACATACATATCTCTTATGCATTTTTGTGTTATTTTGCAGAACCTTTTATAACACGAAAAAATTGTAATCACAAGTAATAAATGTCATTCTGGATGGTATTGTCCTAAAAAATATTGTAGGAATTTTTTACTTGGGTTTTTAGATTAATATTAGAAAACATTATTTTATTTTTATTTTTTTCGTGTTTTGTCCTATATACAGGCTACAGCCTTCTCCGTCAAATTACAGGGCGCGACATAGGGAGGTCGCTACAAATCCATAGAGCACCAATTGGCATGGTTTTCTAGAGGCTTTTTTCAAATTAAGTCAAATTATTATTTTAATTTTTAAATTAAGCCTAATTTAGATGGAATTTTTAAATTAGGTTAAATTGCTATTACAAATCACGCTTTCACTGTTTAGAACAGAAAATTTGTCAAATAGTGAAAGCGCTATTACAAACCACGCTTTTAATTAAGAAAGCGTGCTTACAAACCACGCTTTTAAGATAAATTTGTTTTCTTCATAAAATGTGGTTCCAAACCACACTTTCACTGTGTATATTGTTTAAATTTTGTTTTCCGAAGAAAATATAGTTCTAAACCACGCTTTCACTGTGCATATTTATTTTCTTAAGAAAACGTGATTGTGAATCACGCTTTCACTGTTCGCTACAATAAGCGTGGATTGCAACCACGCTTTTACTGTTCATTTAAATTTTATTTTATTTTATTTATATATTTTTTTTAATTTTTTTTTTCTGTTGTCAATCTTTTGGTGATAATGTAATTCATAAATTTTTTTTGGTTTTACTAAAGCCGTCCTCATGTTAATTTTTTTTTTTCTTTTGTCTTTGTTTTAAGTTAAAAGGTGTGATTCAGAAATTTTTTTTAGCTTTACTAAAGCCGTTTTCATGTAAATTTTTTTTGTTTTTTGTTTTGTCTTTGTTTTGGGTTAGAAGGTGATAATGTAATTCATAAATTTTTTTTGGCTTTACTAAAGCCGTTTTCATGTAATTTTTTTTTTTTTTTTTTTTTTGTCTTGTTTGGGTTAGAATGTGTTATTCAGAAATTTATTTTGGCTTTACTAAAGCAGTTTTCATTTAAATATATATATTTTTTCTTTTGTCTTTATTTTGGGTTAGAAGGTGATAATGTAATTCAGAAAACCGGTTTAGTAAAACCGTTTTCTAGCCGTTTTCATTAAAAAAAAAAAAAATTTCTTTCGTCTTTATTTTGGGTTAGAAGGTGATATACATGCTCTACAGTCCGAAGCACACCCACACACTGTGCAGTTCGACGAACAATGACGAAGGGTGAGACGCGAAGAGCATCGCGGAGTAGGCCAAGAAGACGAAGGCCATCGCGAGAGCTGCAGCACGAAGGAATAAGAGAAAGACCTCAAATTTTGGTGATGTATTTTTTACATACGAATGGTACTTTTTCCATTTTTTGCTATTTAATGTAACTTGTATGTAATTTGAATTCTGATTACGAACATGAACTTATGTAATGTAAATATTGAGTTGGAGTTGATGTTATTGTAATTCAATTGGTTTCGCTTATTTCATAAGAGTGATGTTGTGCAATGAATGAATGAATGTAAAAGTTATTTGTTTTATTCAATTGGTAGTGTATTTTTTGTAAGAATGAAAACGTTATTTGTTATATTCAATGAATAATGGTTACATTTTTGGGTTGTCACGATTGAGAAGATGAACAAGTTAAGAGAATGTGTATTTCTCCTAAAATAAATTTTGTCAATATTTTTGTAATAAAACTTAATACGTAATATACGAAGTCACTAATTTACTAAATACTCATACAGGCATGAAAACAACATAACTGAAGTTGCAAATGTAACAGTTTTCAGTTACATAGGCAGTACAGACATAACATTACAAAAAAAATTGTTTTTTGCGACGACAAAACGCCGTCGCATATACCCAAAACGCCGTCACTAAAGGTTTTTGCGACGGCAAGTGGGGGTCGCAACAAAGGGGGTTGCAAAAGGGCTTTAGCGACGGCAAGTGCTGTCGCCATTGTTTTTGTGACAGGAATTTTTTTTTTTTGCGACGGCAAATTTCTGTCGCCAAAATCCACGAAAATCTGGGTTTTGTTGCGACGGTACAGTATTGCCGTCGCTAAAAGAGGTTTTTGCGACGGCCAAAATCCTGTCGCTAAAAGTGTCCTTGCTAATGACTATTGTCGACGGCAACCTGAGCCATCGCTAAAGGCCTTATTTTCAATTTAATTCCTACCTTTTGTCACAGTATTTGTGCCGTCGCAAAAAGCTTGCTACCATTTTCTTTTTGCGATGGGGTGCTCTGCCGTCTCAAAAAAAAATTTAAAAAAAAAAAACCCCTTTTTTAAAATTATTAAAAGTATAAAAATAACCAGTATTAAATGAAAAATAACTAAAAAAAAATCTAAAAATTACATAATAATATAAATACATACATAAACAAAAGTTGGCACATGATGAACATTCATAATGTTGTTCCATTCATAACAATACATAAATAAAAATTCATAACAATAAAAATTATGCCACTACATAATGTCGCATAATACATACATAATGTTGTTCACAAATTTAAATAACATAAATCAAAATCAAAACCAAAAGTTTTTGGTCTTGATTCTTTCGTGGGTTACAAAAATAAAAGTTGGTCATTAATCTTTACACGCCCGCATTCCACAAGAGCAAACTGCTACTCAGGAAAATATCTGAAAAAATAAAAAATAAAAATAATTAATAACAAGATAATGGCGTTCATATTTAATTACAGAAAAAATATAAAAAAATAACTAGATATAATTACAACAAAGATAGTTTAGTAAATAATTTTGACTAGACCGAAATCCAACTCTAACTCCCAAATCGGGAACCCGATTCGAGCCTCGTTTTCTCCCACAAGTCTCTCGTGCCTAGGCGGTCATGTGTGCCAAGTTTCGTGCTAAACCAACGCCGTTTGGTGATTTTGGGGCGTTAACACCTCGAATTCAAGTTTCTTAAGGAACTAGTTTGCCTAAAGTGAAATCTGGCTCTAACTCCCAAACCGGGAACCCGATTCAAGCTCCGTCTTCTCCCACAAGTCTCTCATGCCTAGGCGGTCGTGTGTGTCAAGTTTCGTGCTAAACCGACGCCGTTTAGTGATTTTGGGGCGTTAACACCTCGAATTCAAGTTTCTTAAGGAACTAGTTTGCCTAAAGTGAAATCCGGCTCTAACTCCCAAACCGGGAACCCGATTCGAGCCCCGTCTTCTCCCACAAGTCTCTCATGCCTAGGCGGTCGTGTGTGCCAAGTTTCATGCTAAACCAACGCCGTTTGGTGATTTTGGGGCGTTAACACCTCGAATTCAAGTTTCTTAAGGAACCAGTTTGCCTAAAGTGAAATCCGGCTCTAACTCCCAAACCAGGAACCCAATTCGAGCCCCGTCTTCTCCCACAAGTCTCTCGTGCCTAGGCGGTCGTGTGTGCCAAGTTTTGTGCTAAACCGACGCCGTTTGGTGATTTTGGGGCATTAACACCTCGAATTCAAGTTTCTTAAGGAACTAGTTTGCCTAAAGTGAAATCCGGCTCTAACTCCCAAACCGGGAACCCGATTTGAGCCCCGTCTTCTCCCACAAGTCTCTCATGCCTAGGCGGTCGTGTGTGCCAAGTTTCGTGCTAAACCGACGCCGTTTGGTGATTTTGGGACGTTAACACCTCGAATTCAAGTTTCTTAAGGAAATAGTTTGCCTAAACTGAAATCTGGTTCTAACTCCCAAACCGGGAACCCGATTCAAGCCCCGTCTTCTCCCACAAGTCTTTCGTGCGTAGACAGTCATGTATGCCAAGTTTCGTGCTAAATCGACGCCGTTTGGTGATTTTGGGGCGTTAACACCTCGAATTCAAGTTTCTTAAGGAACTAGTTTGCCTAAAGTGAAATCCGGCTCTAACTCCCAAACCGAGAACCCGATTCGAGCCCCGTCTTCTCCCACAAGTCTCTCGTGCCTAGGCGGTCGTATGTGCCAAGTTTCGTGCTAAACCGACGCCGTTTGGTGATTTTGGGGCATTAACACCTCGAATTCAAGTTTCTTAAGGAACTAGTTTGCCTAAAGTGAAATTCAGCTCTAACTTCCAAACCGGGAACCCGATTCGAGTCCCGTCTTCTCCCACAAGTCTCTCGTGCCTAGGCGGTCGTGTGTGCCAAGTTTCGTGCTAAACCGACGCCGTTTGGTGATTTTGGGGCGTTAACAGCTCGAATTGAAGTTTCTTAAGTAACTAGTTTGCCTAAAGTGAAATTCGGCTCTAACTCCCAAACCGGGAACCCGATTCGAGCCCAGTCTTCTCCCACAAGTCTCTCGTGTCTAGGCGGTTGTGTGTGCCAAGTTTCGTGCTAAACTGATGCCGTTTGGTGATTTTGGGGCGTTAACACCTCGAATTGAAGTTTCTTAAGGAACTAGTTTACCTAAAGTGAAATCCGGCTCTAACTCCCAAATCGGGAACCCGATTCGAGCTCCGTCTTCTCCCACAAGTGTCTCATGCCTAGGCAGTCATGTGTGCCAAGTTTCGTGCTAAACCGACGCCGTTTGGTGATTTTGGGGCGTTAACACCTCGAATTCAAGTTTCTTAAGGAACTAGTTTGCCTAAAGTGAAATCCGACTCTAACTCCCAAACCGAGAACCCGATTCAAGCCCCGTCTTCTCCCACAAGTCTCTCGTGCCTAGGCGGTCGTGTGTGCCAAGTTTCGTGCTAAACCGACGCCGTTTGGTGATTTTGGGGCGTTAACACCTCGAATTCAAGTTTCTTAAGGAACTAGTTTGCCTAAAGTGAAATCCGGCTCTAACTCCCAAACCGGGAACCCGATTCGAGCCCCGTCTTCTCCCACAAGTCTCTCGTGCCTAGGCGGTCGTGTGTGCCAAGTTTCGTGCTAAACCGACGCCGTTTGGTGATTTTGGGCGTTAACACCTCGAATTCAAGTTTCTTAAGGAACTAGTTTGCCTAAAGTGAAATCCGGCTCTAACTCCCAAACCGGGAACCCGATTCGAGCCCCGTCTTCTCCCACAAGTCTCTCGTGCCTAGGCGGTCGTGTGTGCCAAGTTTCGTGCTAAATCCGGCTCTAACTCTACCCTAGTCCCGTCTTTCCCACAAGTCTCTTAACTTAGAATGTAAAGAATGCAAAGATACATTTTAGCTTAGAATGCAAAGATACATTTTATACCTGATCTTCTGGTGGTGGTGTATATGGATTCTCGTCTTCTGCAGATTCCCTAAATGCCCGGTGGCCACTCGATGCATCAGGAACCTATGATAGTCAATGCATAATGTGTTAATCATATTCGAATTTTATACATAATCTTGTGTGAAAATTGAACTATCAAACAATTTAATTTATATCGAACCTGTCTGTTGGGATCCACACTCGCCCCCTGTGACACAAGGCCATCATCTCAGCTCTCATCTGCTGTAAATGTGTAGAGAACTCTGCTCGCAGCTCCTCCCTCAACTCATCCCTTAGCTCTGCACGAACCTGCTGCGTGATCTGATCAATAGTCGATGGCTGGGGTGTTGACTGTGATGGCCCAGCACCATCTTTATACACCGCTCTCCGAGGCACAATTCTCCCGTATGTGCGACAATATCCATGTCCGTCATGACCTATCAACTCATGGAAAATGGCATTCCTAGCCTCCAAAGTCCGACCATCCTCAGGTAGCATAGAGAGTTGACGATTAAACTCATCCTGTATTGAATAAGACATACAAGTATATGCCAAATTAAGATGGTTGACACACAAAAAATAAACTTTAAATACAATCAAAGGTGTTTGGAAACTACCAAGGTCTGGATAACCTCTGGGTCATCTACTCTACGTGTCATAAGCCAAACATTCATCTTATCAGTAGACTCCCCCTTACTGGTCATCTACATTTTTTTAGAAATATGAAAATTAGAATCCAAATAATTTGCAAATATACAATGTTTATTTATATACAAAAATAAAACAATAAAATGTAAACCTCATGCCGTATCTGAGAGAAAGTAGTACGCCCTGTGGTATGAGCTATGCCGTGAGCTCGCCGATTTTTAGCGTTCCTACTTGCAATTTTCTATAACAGGTTCAACAAATGTAAGTATGTAAATATGATTTGTATGTTTACATATCATAAATATAACTTATTTGTATACCTCAGCATCGGAAGTACGCCAATACTCCACAAGTTCTTCCCACTGGCTTGGCACAATGTGCAAGGAACATCATCCTTCAGATTAGGATCAGAACTTCTAGGCTTGAAATACTTAGCCTTAATCTTGTTCTTGTGATCCTTCCATATGCTGTTGCAGTTTTTCATGCAGATTGGCTTGTACTCCTCTGGACATATATTCAAATTGTCCTATAAAACACAATTTCAAAGTTTAAATAATAATAACACAATTTTGGAATTCGAATTTGTGGACAAAAATATACTTTTACCTTCACATCCTTCCAGATAGCATCAACAATATCATCAGGCACATTGTTCCAGTCAAGAAAAGTAAGAGGAACAATGTTACCATTCCGCACAATAATGCCAAGTTGAGTAGTTAACTTAGCCACGTTATCCCCTATTGGGCAGTAATTTTCATCAAATTGTATGTCCAGCTTTTTACCAGTACCCCACTCTTTAATGCCCTTGGCACATCCTCTACCACGCCTAGTCGAGGTTGATGAAGAACTAACATGACCTGCGAGATACAATAACAATAAACAATATGCAATGGTAATAAACAAATGCAAATTTAAATAATGTGAATACAAATCGAATTCTTATACCTGAGGTGGGCTGTGAAGAAGTCGAAGGGTCTGCAAAATACAATGAGAATAAACAAGTTATATATAATGAGCATAAATAAATGTATGTTTAAATAATTTTCATACAAATCAAAGCAAATTTATATACCTGCGGATGGCTCATAAGCTGATGACTCTAGTGATGATAGTGCTGTGGTGCCACTGATGGTGCGATGCGGTGGGACTATGGGGCCCCTCAGATGGTGGTGGCACTAATGGCCCCTCCGATGGTGGCCGATGTGATGCCTCCTCTGATGTGGTGGTGCTACTGATGTCCTGTTATGTAGCACATCAGACATCATGCGCCGGGGATGATCAGGCTTCCTCTTCCTTCCCATAATAATCTGCAAGCAATATAACATTAATTGACATTAGAAACATAGACAATGGTTTGTCATCGACTATAATATGACATTAATTGAACTAATACAATTACAAAGACAAAGTAAATTAAGAAATTGATGATTAACTACAACCTTGGCCTTAATTGAATTATTAAATATCAGCCTATTTGAACATCAACTGTTTCCCCTTCTGCGGCTTCCCTCACCCAACCAACTTCTTCATCACGAAGCATTATATTTTCTTCCAATTGTTGGCTCATGTACGGCTCGATTTGTGGATTAGTCGAACTCATATCAAATAAATCTCTTTGAGACATCTTCACCACGACTTGCCAGTCTGGTTGTAACGGGTCTGCAACATACCAAACTTGCTCTGCTTGGGACGCCAAGATGAAAGGTTCATTGGTAATTCGATCATCTCGGTACAACAAATGATTGAAGTTCACCAACGTGAAATTGAAGACATCTTCTTTCTTTCCGTGAATGTTGTCAATCCAATCACACTTAAACAACACATGTTTCTTCTCATTGGAATATCGAATCTCAACAATATCTGTCAATTGTCCATAATAGTACACAGACCCCACACGAGGATTCTTGTCTTTTCGACTAGCATAACTTATGGTATCTGCCTTCAAAGCTACACCACAATTTTGTGTGGCTCGACGATCATCCATGGCCTTTACTCGATACCGAAACCCATTCAGTATATACCCGTTGAACCTCCTTGCCAGGTTATGAGGACCATTTGCCAATAGAATAATCTCTTCAGAAAATATGACATCAGTAGTCCTTCGCAAAGTTTGGACCTATTTAACACGAAAATGTAAAATTTAAAATGTAGATCGACTTAAGTAACTAGAATCTATAGAGTTAAATACATACATGTTCCTTGAACCAAATGTGAAAAGTTTCAAAATGTTCACGCCGAAGCTGATGATCGTCGACACGAGGCATTTTGAGCTTAAGTACTTCAAGGTGTTTGCTGTGTAGATTGAAATTTTAGCAATACAAAAAATTTTGTTGAAAATTCAATAAAACATAATAAAATATTGAGTGAGTGACTTAACCTACTTTATGAATGGTTGAACCGCGCTTGTATTGAATAAGATGTACCGATGAGCTTGTACCCAAGAAGTATTATCAAGATAAAAGCTTGTGTTTTCACCAATAGCATGACCCAAATTATCAGCACCACTATAGTTCCTCACGGGTCGACTAGATTTGGTTTCCACATCATTGAGATATTGTGCACAAAAATTCATGCATTCTTCCATAAGATATCCTTTAGCAATTGATCCTTCAGGATGAGCTCTATTACGCACGTATTGCTTCAAAGTAAGAAGATACCTCTCAATTGGATACATCCATCGAAACTGAATCGCTCCACCCAATAAGGCTTCATCAGCTAGATGTATAGGCAAGTGCTCCATTATATCAAAAAAACTCGGAGGAAATATTTTCTCTAGATGACAAAGTGTTATAGCGATACGATCTTGAATATATTGCAAATCCGTCGCACGATTCACTTTCGAACACAATTGTCTAAGAAATTGCTCAATTCAATCAAGGGTTCAATTACATTCTTCGGTAACGATCTTCGAATAGCCAATGGAATAAGTTGTTGCATCAGAATATGACTATCGTGGCTCTTAAGACCCCCAATACTTCTATCATGTGAGCGCACACGACGTGATATATTGGATGAATACCCGTCGGGAACTCTTACTTCCTTCAACACTTTCAAGAACAAATCTTTTCATCCTTGGTCATCGTGAATTGTGCTGGTGGTAAATAGGCTTTATTCGACCCTCTTAACTGCAAATGTAGGGGTTTTCTAATATTCATATCTTGTAAATCACGCCGAGCATTAACACCATCCTTCGATTTTCCTGCAACCCCTAATATTGTCCACAACACATTGTCACAAACATTCTTCTCTATATGCATCACATCGAGGTTGTGTCTTATTAGATTGTGCTCCCAATATGGCAATTCATAAAAGATACTCTTTTTCTTCTATGGGTGCGATGTCCAGCTTTCTCCTTCTCTACCTGTCTCCTATGCCTCTCCTTAAGGTCATCCCTCTTGTATTGGGTTAAAATACCCTCAGATTCTAATTGTAGCAACATCTCAGTTCCAGACAACAATTTTGGTTTGAGTCTGACTTCCCGACTACCATCAAATGATACTTTATCCTTCCGGAATTTATGGCCAGTAGGTAAAAATCTGCGATGACCCAAGTATGATTGTTTCCTACTATGCTTCAACCAACACGATGTAGTTTCCTTATTGCAACAAGGACATGCATATTCGCCTTTAGTGCTCCATCCTGACAAGTTTGCGTATGCAGGAAAATCACTAATTGTCCACAGTAAAGCTGCATGCATTTGAAACATTTGATTTGTTGATGCATCAAATGTTGACACACCCTCATTCCATAGTTCTTTCAACTCCTCAATCAACGGTTGCATATACACATCAATCTTGTCACCAGGTCCTTTCGGGCCGTCAATAAGCACGGATAAAATTAGAAATGGTTGCTTCATGCACATCCATGGCGGCAAGTTGTATGGAATGAGCACAACAGGCCAAGTGCTATGAACTATGTTCATCGTCCTGAATGGGTTAAAACCATCAGATGCTAAGCCAAGCCTTACACTTCGGCAATCATTACTAAAGTCAATATTCCGACGGTCAAAATCTTTCCATGCAAGGGAGTCAGCAGGATGCCTGAAGACACCATCATCAGTTCGTTCCTCTGCATGCCATCTCATTAACTTGGCCGTCTTGGATGACATAAACAACCTCTGCAACCTTGGCTTTAAAGGAAAATACCTCATCTGTTTTGCAGCTTTGTTTGCCACCTTTGTTAGGACCATTTGAACCACCATCACCATTTGATTTCCATCTAGAACTGTTGCATATGACACATTTATCAAGATTGGCGTCCTCGTTTCGAAACAACATGCAACTGTTGGGACATGCATCCCACGTCTCATACGTGAAGCCCAAATCTGTTGTGACCTTTTGAGCTTTATAATATGAGTCCGGGAGTTTCACACCCAACGGGAACGCCTCATTCAATAACTCAAGCAACATGTCAACAGACTTGTCTGTCCACTGATTAAGCACCTTCAAATGTAGAAGTCGAACAATGAATGACAAAGATGTGAACTTCTGACAACCCGGATACAATTCACTTTGTGCATCTTGAAGAAGTTTGAAATACTTTGCAGTCTCTGCATTTGGACCGAGCTGGGGTTCAGATGCATGGGGATCAGGCCCCTGTGGTTCATCACCCTCAACACTTGTACCGGCATGTGGATTTCCCATAGCCCCTTGTATCATTCCAATCATATCATCCCCAATGTCTAAATTAGCTAATGTTTCATTCTCTCGATTACCATGCAGAGATACGTAAGATTCCCCATGATTAATCCAATGTTTGTATTTTTTTAAAAAACCATTCAAAATCAGATGCTCCCGTACACCCTCTCGTACAAAATAGTATCGATTCTCACACTTCCTACACGGACAACTGATCATCGAACCTTCAACCCTATTGGTGTAGGCAAACACAAGGAATTCATCAATCCCATTAATGTATTCGCTCGACATCCTATTTGGCAAATCAATCCAACTCTTATCCATCATCTGTACACATCCACAAAAATATCTCATCAAAGTAACTCTAAATATAATACCTACGTATTCATGTACCATGATACCTATCCGTCCAATTTCTCTCAAATAGGTAGGTGGTCTTATCCCAGTTAGTTATTTACCAATTTGATGGGAGAACATAAAAAATGAAATACTTATCCCAGTTAGTTCAATGCAAGATGAATCACAAGTCCAAGAGAAATTGGAAAAACTAGACATAAAAGTGGAAAATTATAGATGGAGATGTAATAGACAAGCATTGAAAAGAGAATTTATTAGAGTGATGCAACCGACTTTATTAAGGAAAAGTGACTGTCGACAAGCCTGCGGGGGACCTCGCTACAGCTCGGACTCGATTTGTGTCACGGTTCGTAATCTGAACCAAAGAGTCCAAATCCGGCAAATCGTTTTGAGAAAACAGATTTTTGAAAGAAGTGCCAAACATGGACTGCTTTGCCAGATACAGAGTCGCCACCCAAATATTTTATTTTGGGAAATTTAGGAAACCCTGACTCGTTGCCTAAGGCCACGTGTCCGTCATCACCAAAGTTGCCTCGGCTCGGGAACTTGGGTACGATTGGGAAAGGTCACTTCGTGAGCACCCCCGCTCGCCCGATCAAAGATCGGTCTCTACTAACCATGATATCTAGTTTTGAAAACGTTATGTGCTCTTATTCCGGTTATTAGCCTAGTTTTACTATGTGATGCGCACAGCATACAAGTATAGACCGGGTCGCCCGAATTGGAACAAAACATTTCATGTTTGTTTTTTTGAAAGATGGTTTGCTACTCGCAAGCAGGCTCAAAATGTAGATTTTGCCACCCTCGGGTGGGCTTAGAAAAGATGGTTTTGCCACTATCTAGTGGGCTTAAAACTCACAGTTGATGATTTGTTCCAATCCAAATAACCCAACCTTCACCCACAGGCATTCAGGCAGTTATATCACATAAGCAAATAGCCTCATGGTAAGCATGCTACTCATGGCAGTCACTCACACGCATGCAAGGATGCTAAAGCATAAAACTCACTGAGTACTCCAAGCCAAAACAGAAACCGATTAGAAATCCATGCATGATCCTAAATATACAGAAATGCCTAATGCAACACATGCAAAAATGCAACTATAGCAGGCTCGGCTATCCTAAACATGGCATATGGAATGCTACAACCAACATGTATTCAACTCGGAATTTGAAATACAAATGCAGTTAGTATGATGCGCCGAGCCCGGTGCATGCAAAACAGATGAATGAATGCAAACATGTTATCATACTGTATGCTAATTGAAACATACCCTAATTCTAACCATCATAAGCGGGTAAATAAAAGGGAAGAAAGACGTGGGGTTGGAAGACATACATCACACTCACGCACACTTATTACAATTATGCCCTCGCGCAGAGGGTCCGAATAAGTAGTACAGTCCCAAATAAATAATACAGTCCAAATAATACAGTCCAAATATGTACAAATCCCTAATTAATTTACAAATTAACTAAGAAAAATAATAAACTGGCATGCAAGCCAGGGACTGTCTTGACTCTTCTCCAGATGATGAATGATGCATGTCCGGGTTGCCTTGTGCAGAAATCCACTGCGATGCCCTAATTAGCCTCTGTTTGCAATTGTTTTTGGAATGCGTGCCAAGCTCCGGAAGGCTGCTGATTCTTGATTTGCTGCAACAGAGACCAAGAAAGGGGCATGGAATGTGTTTTCACATATGTATGCATACCTCGATCCTCGTGCCACCAATCACGCATCTCGATGCATGATGGCCGAGGAGTCAAATTGCACAACTCAATATGAAATGAATGCACATATGAACACAACAGGACCTAACTCCATCATGGATGATCCGGAGTGTTGGTGACTGGGAAATTGAGACACGTTCCGTCACTCGGAGTACGAAACGTACTTCGTTTCCCGTGCTCGGGCTAACTCCTATCCCGAACACAATGCAGTATGCATCACATGCATGAAATAAAACTAAGATACAACCTAACATGCAACATGCTATGAAATGGCATACACGATGCACGAGATAACATGGCATACGCAATGCGCTAACATACAGCCTAGCATACACAATGCTATGGAATGAAATGGCATACACAATGCATAATGGACTTACGCCAACATGAGTGGACCTCAGCCACACTCACATAAGAGGCCATTAGATGAAAATGAGACAACTCGAGATGCGTGTACGTGTGCACGCAAACCGAGGACCGACCCTAAGGCACCGAATGCCACTCTAACAAGACACATGGCAAGGCATGGAATATGACATACTAGCATGCAAATTTCAGTAGCAAAATTGATGCAAAACAGCCCCGAAACATGGCAAAAAGGCACCCGATGCGTGGAATAAGTCTCGAAACATGAAATTAGGCATACGAAATGACCTATGGCTATGCAATGCATGCATTATTTGAATATGAAGTGTGAAGACAGAATAAAAAAAACCCCAAAACAAGCATATTTACAGTTTTAAGCAAGGCCAAACAGTGAACACCAGTGGGGCTAAGTTAGCATGCAAAAATGGCCCCGAAAGCGAGATAATGAAGCAAGTAACAGCTGCTGACCTTAAACAGAGAAGGGGACCAAAATATGGTACTTTACAGTTTACCATAAGCCACAAAAATAGACAGAACTATGGAAAAACTCTCATGCAAAAAGTGGGCCTAAAGGAGGACAAAGAAGTAAGTGATGCATGTTGGCCCCAAACAGATGAAGGTCCTTCAACAAAGTTGAATATGGACCTAAAATATGACCTTTTACAGTTTATGATCAAACCCAAAACAGTGCACAAGCATGCTCAAAATACTATGCAAGATAAGGCAAAAAGAGAGCTATAACACAAAGTATAAAAAGGATGCTTCAAACAGAAAAAGACCCTTAATAAAACATGAAGAGGGGGTCAAAATGAGTCCATTTACAGTTCGGACCAAAGTCCAAAAATGCAAGCACAAGGGGTTAACCAATCATGCAAAAATAGGACCATAAGATGGATACAAAGGCAAGTGACAAATGGAAACCTCAAACAGTGATGAGACTTTCAACAATGTTGACGAAGGGATCAAAAGAAGCTACTTTACAGTTTACAACATGCCTCAAAACAGTTTACATATAGGCCAAAAATACTACACAAGAAATAGGCATACAAGAGAGGTAAAGAAACAAGTGCAAAGAGGAGGCCTCAAACAGTGAGAGGCCCTTAATCAAACATGCAAAATGGCTCAAAATAATGCTATTTTCAGTTAGGGTCGGAGCCTAAAAATGCAAGCAAGAGAGGCTAATGTATTGATCAAAATAAGGCCAAAAAAGAGGGGAAATGTACTTACCCTTGTAGCCTAATCTTTGACAGCTTTTTGGCTTGAGAAGTGGTGCCTCCTAAGCTCTGAAAAGGTCCTCCAAGCTGCTGAAATGGAGTGGTGGTGTGGTGCTAGGTGATGGTGTAAGGTTTAGGAGGTTTGGATGCTTGAAGTGAGGGAGTGAGAGAGATGTAATACAAGGCTCCAAAGGGAATTTTTCTAATCCTTAAAACTAGAGCTGGAGGCTGGTTTATATAGACAAAAAGAAGGGGAAAAATGGGGGGGGAAACAATTCAAGTTTCCCCCCAAAATGGCAGCCCTCCGGATACAAAATCTGGGGGGAAATGAAATAGAGATTTGTGATGTACCAACTGTAAAGAATCAGGCCGGCCAGGTATCTAGGTCACAGGTGGCCGGTCGGCTCTCCCCATGGCCGGCCGGCCAAGGGTCAAAAGGGCCAAGTGTAATTACTAGCCGACCACCACAAATTGGTGGCCTCCCATGTGTGCTCAACACAACCCTGTGGTCAAAAATTGGAAACAGTGAAGCAGGAGAGAGAAAAGGCCACTTTTAGGAGGGGTTCAAAAGGGTCAATCACAATCACTAGCCGACCATATGATATTGGTGGCCTCCCAGGTGTGTACAACACAAACATGTGGTTTAGAGCTGGAAAAAGTGGCCTTAGGGTGGTCAACCTTGGCTTTCAAGTGAGAAAAACGGGCGACGGAGGGCGATGAAGGAATATAACTGGTTGCTGAAACAATTACTGGCCTCCCACCCTTCTACGACCTTCCTGGTGATGAAACAGAGGTCCCTGCCAAAAATGAACGCAAACCAATGCAAAATGAAGGTTCGGGGGCCGAAACGCGCAGTCCGAGGCCCCGAAAACTGACTGTTAGGCACCAGGAGTGGTGTTCGACCACGGAGTTGGTCTCTCGGACCACAGTGTCCCTCAAAAGGGAGGAAATAAGATGCATGCTAAAAATCGGAGCAAACGGAGGTGGTTAGGCGGTCCCGAACCGAGGCACTCGGCCTGACGGCTCCGAAAACCAAGAACCGGGCTCCGAAACGGGCAAAATGGCCTATGACCATGAAATGT
Source organism: Camellia japonica (assembly GCA_030407325.1). NCBI lineage: Eukaryota > Viridiplantae > Streptophyta > Magnoliopsida > Ericales > Theaceae > Camellia > Camellia japonica. The sequence continues at coordinate 48,911,869 of JAPPVO010000010.1, read as the reverse complement.
AGCCCACGGCCACTAAGAGATGATCTACGAGACCTCTCCCTCCCTCTGGGAAGAGAAACAGAGAAAACCGAGCCTGGTTCGCAAACCGAGGCAAAGCACAGAAAAGCCCGGAAGTCCGGAGGCAAGGCTCGCAGCCGAGACTCTGAAACTTCGAAACAAGCACGATATGCAACATCACCAAGTGCTCCATCGGTAACGTCTGAGTTTTAAGGTCGGTCAAAAATGGGGTGTCTACAGTGACATGCAACCTTGGCACCTATTTTTTGACTTTAGATCCAATGATATGTTAATTTCATGCACGTCAAGACTGTTGCCATAAACTTAATGGCATATATAAAACAATGGTCCATAAAGAAATACTCTTACGTAGTATTGTTACACTAAAATTTGTCCATGTCAAATATGCTTTGTTGAGTAGAGAACTATCATTTTGGGGCATATAAATGATTACTTGGCAGATTCAGAGTAACTGTAATCAAAGAATGAACAGTATGATCTTACATTCCATGACTTTGAAAGGGGGATTGTCTACTTGATGATCTACATTTTGTGCCAATTCAGAACTTCTAACTTGGGTTATTTGCGTAAGCTAGTGAATTATGTCACAGTGGGTTGAAAACCTTCTCTATTGGAGAGTTTTTTCCACTGCAAATCATTGTCTCCAATGCATGTGATTGCTTATTCTTATTGTGGATGAATGCTCTTCCTCACGGCTAAACTAAATTGATTTGGCTTTGACATTACTAATTAATATTGTAGTTGCGTCTTGCTGATATACAAAGTTTATTTATAAAATGATAAATTAAATGTAGTACAAAAAAATAGTAAATATAGCATTGTTGTCAAGCTTCTTGGTAGTATTGTAGGTTTTTTTAAGAATCCTGCTAACGACCACCTAATAAATGTTGGTTAGAATAAAATAATATCCAAAAAAGATTAAAATTTTGATACATATAATTTTTACATATTTCAATATAATTTTTATACATATACAAGCATTTTCTCATGCAATGCAAAGTGGTACAGGTGATTCTGGTGCCAGGACTACTTTCTCAAGAAACAAGACCAGCTAGGAAACACAAAAATTTGAAGGATGGAGGACCTCTGGCCTGTCTTCCCCTCCAGCTAAAGCAATTAGAAAAAGAACAAATATATATATATATATATATATATGTTGTAATTCAAAACCAATTAGAAAAAAGTAATGCCTATTCTCTAAATTTTGATTAAACATATTTTATGCCAGTTAATGTGGCCACCAAATAATGTAGTGACAGGCAAATCAGCTCATAGAATTAAGACCACAACCCCGTTTTCATCACCATCGTTGCCCGAGGAAGGAGAGGGAATACTGTCGCCTAAATGGCCATTGGACAAAAGAAGACAAAAAAATAATAATAATAATTGTATTGATGGTAAATCACCACTAGTAGTAAATAATAATCTCTGTATTAGAAAGTTGAGCTTCAGTCTGTAATAGAAGCAAATAGTAGTAAATAATGATCTCTGTATCAACTATCTTTTCTACTGAAATCTGCACAGCTATATATTATGCACAAGGGAAAATAGAAATTCGATATCACTCTTACTCCTTTCATAGGCCTCCATATTATGTGAGAAGCTGCTTCACGTGATTAGAGGGAGAGAAAGAAGAGAGAGAGAGAGAGAGAGAGAGAGCATACGCTGAGTGAGAAAGTCGTCGCCGGTCCGGCCCTCGATGTCGTCGTCGCCGCACCACCGCACCACCGCTACCTTGGTCGCCGTTCGTCGCTCGTCCAGAGGGGGAAAAAGTTCGCCGTTGGTCGTTTGGGGATTTCGAACATTTAGGGATTTCAAACATTTAGGGATTTCGACCCAAATGCGACCGCCAAGATGAAAGGGAAGAGCGGCAAAAATTTTTCACTTTTTGCGACGGTAAATTTTATACCGTCGCAAATGATAACTTATTAGAGCTAACCGACGCCGTTTTAATAAGCTTTTTTGGTGACGGACATTTTGCCGTCGCAAATGAACCACTATTTGCGACAGCCAACTCATGCCGTCTCAACAAAAAAAAAATTTTGCGACGGCAACAAACGCCGTCGCTAATACTTCCGTATTTTTATCCATATCCGTGTAGTTTTATTTCCGACGGTAAAATGCCGTCGCTAAAGATCTTATTTGCAACGGTAAAAAACGCCGTCGCAAAAAACCATTTTTTGCGACGGGAATCGCGCCATCGCAAAAACTTCTGTGTTTTTTACTCCCTTTTCTTGTAGTGTAAGTCTCCCACAAAAATACATTCTGGACACCTTGAACTGAACACACAATACATAAACATAACAGTTAGACAGACAAATATTAGGCAGACAATCTAACAAACTCATTACGGAAACACTTAGTCTAACACAGACATTACATATTAATGCATGACCTAATATTGCCGAAGTGTAGACATTAATACCTAATTCGCGCTTAAATCGACAATATCAGAGTCTGAATAATCCGAAAGCTCAGCGTCAGAGACAAGTTCAGGATCCTCCATGATACCCTTGATAGCAGCAACATTTGGTTCTGTTTTTTTCTTCTGGGCATCCTTCTTAACTATGTATAGTTGTATATCGCGGGCCAACCTACGGCGCATTTGAGAAATCTCATGTTGTAGTCTTTCACATAGTTGATCAACATTATCAGGATCTTCCTTTTGGATCTCAATAGAACGTGCATTTGGCACCTTAAGTTGATTTTCCCGACTTAAGGTTTCCAGCTGTACCCGCTCTATCAATAGTGCGGGCCACTTGAGACGAGCAGCGTCAAATAAACCATATCCTGTTTGATTGTCAGATGGCTCCATACATGAACCTCCTTGAACTGGATAATACTTGGGCATCAAAAAATGTTGCTTCCCAACCCTATCACGATAACCACAAGCATAATCTAAAACAGGTATTGTTGTTTCGTCTTCAGCATCGCCACGTCTCCTTCCCCCTCCTCGTCGTGAACTGCCACCCTTTTGCAAGTTCCTACCACCTCTGCGATTCCCACTCCCTCTCATGAATTGTGTAGTGATGCTAATTTTTTATAACTAATGAATGATAATTTCGTAGGGCGAAATGAGTTGTAAGGTTGTGTCTTCACCTTTAGTCGTTTATATAGTTGGTTATGAACGGCTTTAGAAAGACATTGAAAGAAAAACCATAGAAAATAAATGCCTCTGCATGACAATCCCACATATACGAACAAGGTATGAGTTGTCACTAGAATGAAAAAACAGAGAAAAGCAAATACTGTGTACCAAGTCACGTGATTTGACAATCCATCTGTATATACCGACAAAATAAGGGTATGCTCACTGTAAGGTAAATCAGTGAATTCATTGTTGCCATGTGACTTTCTGAATTGACAATCCCACATATATCAATAAGAGATGAGTTGTCACTGTAATCAGAAAATAGAAAAAACCAAAGCCTGTGCACCAAGTCACATGACTTGACAATCCATCTGCATATACCGACAAAATAAGGGCATGCTCACTATAAGGTAAATCAGTGAATTCACTATTACCATGTGACTTTTTGAATTGAGAATCCCACATATATCAATAAGAGATGAGTTGTCACTATAATCAAAAAATCGAGCAAAAAATCGAGAAAACCAAAGCCTGTGCACCAAGTCACATGACTTGACAATCCATCTGCATATACTGACAAGTCTCTCCACAATTTTACTACTCAATGTGTGAAAAAAGGAAGCTTATGTAGGCAATGTTGTGTTTCACTTAGCTATGCATCATTCGTTGTTACGACCAACTATTTGTATTTCATTGAAAAGTATGACTATTTGAATTTTTGTTGTCATTTGGAATTATTTTAAAATCAACTTTTGAATATTCAATTTGTAAGATCCCGTTTGGTAACACTTACATTTTCAGTTTTATGTTTATATTTACAAAAATTTAAAAAACTCAAATAAAAACTTATTTGGTAAAATTTTTGATTTATAAATCAGTGGTCTCAGTTTATAAATTTGGCCAAAAAATGAAAACACAAAAAATGTGTTTCCATTTTGAGTTTTCAGTTTTTTTTTTTTTACCACCCAACACTAGCCACCACCCGCCACCGTCTTCCACCACCGTCTTCTGCCACCACCACCCACCACCCATCCCTCACCAGCCACCTGCCACCCACTCGCCACCACCACCACCCACCACCCACTTGCCATCCACCCGCCACCACCAACCACCCGCCACTACCATCCACCGCCCGCCACCACCACCCGCCACCTACCTGCCACCACCTACCTGCCTTGGATACAAAGGCAAGTGACAAATGGAAACCTCAAACAGTGATGAGCCTTTCAACAATGTTGAAGAAGGGCTCAAAAGAAGCTACTTTACAGTTTACAAAATGCCTCAAAACAGTTTACATATAGGCCAAAAATACTACACAAGAAATAGGCATACAAGAGAGGTAAAGAAGCAAGTGCAAAGAGGAGGCCTCAAACAGTGAGAGGCCCTTAATCAAACATGCAAAATGGCTCAAAATAATGCTATTTTCAGTTAGGGTTGGAGCCTAAAAATGAAAGCAAGAGAGGCTAATGTATTGATCAAAATAAGGCCAAAAAAGAGGGGAAATGTACTTACCCTTGTAGCCTAATCTTTGACAGCTTTTTGGCTTGAGAAGTGGTGCCTCCTAAGCTCTGAAAAGGTCCTCCAAGCTGCTGGAATGGAGTGGTGGTGTGGTGCTAGGTGATGGTGTAGAGATGGTGTAAGGTTTAGGAGGTTTGGATGCTTGAAGTAAGGGAGTGAGGGAGATGTAATACAAGGCTCCAAAGGGAATTTTTCTAACCCTTAAAACCAGAGCTGGAGGCTGGTTTATATAGACAAAAAGAGGGGGAAAAATGGGGGGGAAACAATTCAAGTTTCCCCCCAAAATGGCAGCCCCCCGGATACAAAATCTGGGGGGAAATGAAATAGAGATTTGTGATGTACCAACTGTAAAGAATCAGGCCGGCCAGGTATCTAGGTCACAGGTGGCCGGCCAGCTCTCCCCATGGCCGGCCGGCCAGGGGTCAAAAGGGCCAAGTGTAATTACTAGCCGACCACCACAAATTGGTGGCCTCCCATGTGTCCTCAACACAACCCTGTGGTCAAAAATTGGAAACAGTGAAGTAGGAGAGAGAAAAGGCCACTTTTAGGAGGGGGTTCAAAAGGGTCAATCACAATAACTAGCCGACCATATGATATTGGTGGCCTCCCAGGTGTGTACAACACAAATATGTGGTTTAGAGCTGGAAAAAGTGGCCTTAGGGTGGTCAACCTTGGCTTTCGAGTGAGAAAAACGGGCGATGGAGGGCGATGAAGGCATATAACTGGTTGCTGAAACAATTACTGGCCTCCCACCCTTCTACGACCTTCCTGGTGATGAAACGGAAGTCCCTGCCAAAAATGAATGCAAACCGATGCAAAATGAAGGTTCGGGGGCCGAAACGCGCAGTCCGAGGCCCCGAAAACTGACTGTTAGGCACCGGGAGTGGTGTTCGACCACGGAGTTAGTCTCTCGGACCACAGTGTCCCTCAAAAGGGAGGAAATAAGATGCATGCTAAAAATCGGAGCAAACGGAGGTGGTTAGGCGGTCCCGAACCGAGGCACTCGGCCTGATGGCTCCGAAAATCGGGAACCGGGCTCCGAAACGGGCAAAATGGCCTATGACCACGAAATGTAGCCCACGGCCACTGAGAGATGATCTACGAGACCTCTCCCTCCCTCTGGGAAGAGAAACAGAGAAAACCGAGCCTGGTTCGCAAACCGAGGCAAAGCACAGAAAAGCCCGAAAGTCCGGAGGCAAGGCTCGCAGCCGAGACTCTGAAACTTCGGAACAAGCACGATATGCAACATCACCAAGTGCTCCATCGATGACGTCTGAGTCTTAAGGTCGGTCAAAAATGGGGTGTCTACAGTTGCCCCTCTTTGACAGAACTCGAAAGTCGTAAGTGACGGGAGTGAATGTCAAAGCCCAGAGACGACCCATTTTTGACAAGGCTGAAGACTTAGACAACAGGCGAGATAAACAAAGGTGCCGGCAGGCAAAGGGGCAAAATGCAAAATGATACGCACAAGGCCAAATGTAACTTGATGTTCATGCCAAGTGCAGCAAGCTGTGTAATGAAGCAACTATTCGCAAACAGATGCAACAGTTTTAAGCAAGAATACAAAGCAACAACTACATTTCATGCAGTTAGGAATGCAGAGAATTATTCAATTCTCGTCACGTCTCACACGGAGAAGATACGATACCAGCTTCAAATGAACCGTACATACAATATCGTGCCTGCAAAAGAGAGAAACTCAACAAGCACAACATACTAACAACATATGTTCAATGCGATATCGAAAGTTCGACAAGCGCGGTGTCGGTGGGTGAGTACATCGCAATGCGAGAAAGGAGTGTGCGTGACAACGCAAGCTTAAACACAGAGGCATGGTAATATCAAAGAGACGTGCATAACAATGCAAGTATGTTCATGAGAATGCAAGTTATGTGCACAACAATGCAGAACAAATGCAAACTAGAACGCATATTTGTCACGAAACAACGAGCAAGGAAATGCACGTTTCGGCGATGGCGACTCGATCGCGACCTCCGGTTCACCTCCCGGGAGGGTTACAACATGTTCAAAAAGGATACTTCTCACTTTTGATGAATAATGATGAGACACGCATCGGAAGCTGAAGCTGAAGTTCCGGCGGAGCAATTTCGCGACAGAAAGTGCACTTCTTTTGTACTTTTTCAAGTCCTGGGAACTCCAATCTTCCCCAAAATTTGCAGAGAGCTTGGGACCAACCTAGGGATCACCACCGGCCAGTTTTCTTCCCAATTGGAAGCCATCGGCTATCTTTTGAAAAGGAGATGGCCGGCCAGCCTGAAAAGGTGGCCGCCGGCCACATACCCAAATCCGCGAGCATTTTAGTCCTTTCACCCTCTTTTCTTTAAATTCATTCGGCCAAACACTTTGAGCTCATACCTCAGCTCCGAATCATCTCCTCTAGCTTCCCAAACCATTTTCCTCCTCAGATCTGCGCCCTATACGCGTTTTCCAATGCCCACGCAAGTTGTTTTCGCGAAAACTTTCAGTTTTAAGCACTTTGAACCGATTAAATTTTGATTTCGGTGCTTCTTTTTTCATTTTCGCCACTTGAGGTGAGTTTGTCTCAACATTTGGAAGATTTTCTCGGAGTTGACTTTTGTTGACTTTTTCATTTCCCGAGAGTTGACTTTTGTTGACTTTTTCCAATTTTGGCTCATTTTTGCTCATTTTTGCTCCTTTTGCAGATTTTCTGAAATGGCTGGTCATTTTCCTCACGGTGGAGGTCCTCCGGGCGCTGGGGGATGATCCTGACATTATGGCTCTGCCTCCGGGGCTTCGGCCCTTCATACCTGAGAGGTACGCCCCGCTAGCACACATTCTTCCGCGAGTTGTTTTCCATCACTTCACAAACTTTGATGAGCGAGCACCCGGAGATCTGTTTCTGCGGGAGCCAGAGTATCACCTCTCTCATGAGGCACGAGAGGTATTCACTTCGTTTTTACCTTTTCTGCAACGTATTCTGCATTTTTCGTGCATTCTGTTTGCATTCTGAACACACGGTTCAATCACTTGAGTTTCTGAACACTTAGCCCATAAATTGATTGTAAGCACACGGCACACACTGGTTGAGAATTGAACACACGGCCCAAGCACTGATTTTCTGAGCACACAGTCCAAATTGAAGGTGAACACGCAGCACACACTGATTGAGGGTTGAACACGCAGCCCAAACACTGATTTTCTGAACACACAGCTCGAATTGAAGGTGAACACGCAGCACACACTGATTGAGAGTTGAACACGCAGCCCAAACACTGATTTTCTGAACACCCAGCTCGAATTGATGGTGAACACGCAGCACACACTGATTGAGAGTTGAACACGCAGCCCGAACACTGATCTTCTGAACACACAGCTCAAATTGAAGGTGAACACGCAGCACACACTGATTGAGGGTTGAACACGCAGCCCAAACACCGATTTTCTGAACACATAGCTCGAATTGATGGTGAACACACAGCACACACTGATTGAGAGTTGAACACGCAGCCCAAACACTGATCTTCTGAACACACAATCCAAATTGAAGGTGAACACGCAGCACACACTGATTGAGGATTGAACACGCAGCCCAAACACTGATCTTCTGAACACACAGTCCGAATTTGAAGTGAACACGCAACACACACTGATTGAGAGTTGAACACGCAACCCAAACACTGATCTTCTGAACACACAGTCCAAATTGAAGGTGAACACGCAGCACACACTGATTGAGGATTGAACACGCAGCCCAAACACTGATCTTCTGAACACACAGTCCGAATTTGAAGTGAACACGCAGCACACACTGATTGAGAGTTGAACACGCAGCCCAAACACTGATCTTCTGAACACACAGTCCGATTTGAAGTGAACACGCAGCACACACTGATTGAGAGTTGAACACGCAGCACACACTCTGATCTTCTGAACACACAGTCCGAATTTGAAGTGAACACGCAGCACACACTGATTTAGAGTAGAACACGCAGCCCACACACTGATTTTCTGAACACACAGTCCGCTTGCATTATTTTGCACACAGCCTATTCATTTTTTTTTTGCACGCAGCTTATTCATTTCATTTGCACACAGCTTATTCATTTTATTGAACGCATGTATTCATTCTGAATGCAGGTGACTTCTCGCACTGTGCGGGGATACGGCTCCACCGTAGCTAGAGATTGGTACGCCGAGCTCCCGGAGGCTGTCCGGGATTTGGTTGATTTGGCAGGGTTTGGGCCCTTCTGTACTGGGCTTTCTCGTTGTCCTGCCAGGAGGACGTTGATGACAGCTTTGGTGGAGAGATGGTGGGACACCACCAACTCCTTTCATTTTTCTGCCACGGGGACTTGACTATGACCCCGCTTGACTTTGCTGTTGACTGGCCTCGACGTGGGAGGTTGGCCCATTCCTTACGACGAGGACATGGGTCAGTGGGAGGCCGCTTGGATATTTGCTGGGGGCTCGCCCACCTGTTGATAGAGCTTCGGGGAGAGTCCGATACACCTGGTTCTCTTCCCATTTTCGGAGGGTGGAGATGGAGCCCGGGACTCCTGAGGAGGCAGCACAGTATGCCCGTGGTTTTCTGATGTTCCTCTTCGGGACTACTTTGTTTGCCGATAGAGGGAACATGGTTGGGCTGTATCTGTTGAGCGCTTTGGTGGACCTATCACAGGTCAGACGATATGACTGGGGTGGCGCCGGCTTGGCTACCCTTTACTGCTACATGAGCGCGACCTCCCGCGGACGGGGGGACTTACTTGGTGGCTATTGGAGAGCCTGGGAGGTACTTTCTGCCCTCCTGATTTACATTTCTGCTCCTCATTACTTGTAAACTGCACACACGGCGTACTTTACACTCTGTATTTTGCCCTCAGCACTTTGCATTTACATTCTGCACTGTTTTCCACAGTTATGGGTCTATGTGTACTTCCCGACATTAGCCCCAGAGATGGTGGTGGAGGGGCCCCTCGTGACCCCGTATTCACTGGTATTCGAGGGCCAGCACCGGCCAAGACCTCGAGAGTCTCTTTTTTATCTACGGCAGTATTTTGACACGGTGCGGTCGACGGAGGTATTTCAGAACTCTCAATTCTTTGTGTTTTCATCTTCGATTTGTCTTGTACCTTCCTGATTCTTGATTGATTGGTTATCCGCAGATTACATGGGAGCCCTGGGCATCCTTAGGTGAGGGTCTCCGATACCAGTTTGCTGGAGGGCGGGGTGCCTCCCAGTACAGGATCCTATTCGAGGGGCCAGTTGGTAGGGCCTGGTTTCTGGGGGAGCGCTTCTTGCGTCAGGTATGGGGCTATACTTCTCAGGACCCTCCCTCAGCACCCCCAGTCGAGATGCGGATTGCCGATAGGCTCTCTTCCCGGGATGTTGTTAATGCTATGCTGGGTACTGATGCCTTACTTCATCTTGAGGAGGGGGATTATGCTACTTACCGTCACATATACCTGATGCCTCCATTGACGGGAGTCCGTACTCCGACGATGAGGCCTGCTGGTATGCCATCTTCGAGCCGGCCCAGGCTCGGGCTGCAGACGCCCCTTCTACCAGCAGGGCTGGTACGTCTAGAGGTGGGGGCGGATTTGTTCCCCCGATTCCTCCGACTTATCATCATGTTGGGTGGCCGGACATGCCGACTGAGCTGATGGGGTGGCAATATGGGACTACCTCTCCGATTCCGATCCCGATAGAGCCTCCGATGCCTGGCCACCGATATGTCAGAGACCCCGACTCACCACCGGTATGTTTTACAGCTTTGATTCATTACTCAGATACTTGGACACTCATTCCTTTACTGATACCCCTGCCTTTTGCATCTGCAGCCCCCTGTTGAGTACATGGATCAGGTGCTCGAGATGGTAGCCTCACTTGAGGGGATGGTCCTGCGGAGGGAGGCGCAGTTGTCCATCATGGGCTTCCAGGTACCTTTTAGTTTTCTAGCATTGTACTTCTGATAACATGCTGATTTTGGACATTTTACTGCATTAATAGGCTACTTATGTAGAGCACATCTGTCACACACCACATTCATGCATTATTCCTGCGTACATCCACCCTGTGTAGCTTGTTTGCATCTGTATCTGATACACATGTTTTGGCTGATGTATTCAAAATGCCTTTTTCATTTTCAGATGCCTCCAGTATATGCTCAGCCGCAGGCCGGGCCACCTGGGCCTTCTCGGGGAGCTGGGCCATCCAGGCCTTTTCAAGGAGCTGGGCCATCCATGCCTTTTCGAGGAGCCCGAGGAGGAGGGTCGTCTCGCAGACGCAGAGCACACATTATAGAGGAGGAGCCTGGTGAGGATGAGGAGGAGGAGGCTGCAGATCGTCAGTCGGAGACATCTGCTGACAGAGAGGAGGGCTCTGGTCTTGGCTCCGAGAGTGGAGGCGAGGCTGAGGGGGATCCTGAGGATGACAGCTCCGACTCGGATGGTGATGGGGGTGCAGAGGCTATTCCGCAGAAGAGGATGAAAAGGGCCTCTTATTCCCGCTCTTGAGAGCATTGCAGCTGCTCCCTGTTTTATTTACCTTTGTACTAGTAGTTTGTAGCACATTGCATTTTGTTAGGCAGTTTTATTACTTTTGTAAAACTTGTGCCCTTTTGTTTGTAAAATGTTGTAACAAACGAAGCATGATGGAATGAAACAGCTTTTGAAAAAGTGTTGTATTTTATGCTTTCAGCATTGTATCGCACCAGTTTGCACAAAAATGAGATTTGAATGGAAATGTGCACTGTGTATTTGCCCAGTCAGGTAATGAACCGACGCAACAACTTAACTTACTAAGATACAACAAAACCTTAGCAAGTTTACAACTCGATAAGCAAAATACAACAGTGTTGACAACTTAATAAACAAGACTCAACAAACATTGCTTAAACAAAGAGTAATAACTCAAAAACACGAAACACGACAGCTCGACAAACAACTCGATAAGCAAAACGACAACTCGATAAGCAAAACAACAACTCGATAGACAAAACTTAACAAAACAAAGTGTACTTCGGACGATCTGGGCAACGGAATGCATCCGAAACAGAGGGAAATGGAGGCCTTCGACACACCCGTTGCATGGAAACGCTTGAGACTTCCTCCCGGAGGGTAAAACAGGGTCAGGGACACACATTGGAGCATGGCCGGCCACTTTTGGGGGCCGGCCGGCCAGCTTTTTGTATGTGAGGGGAGAAATGTGGCCGGCCTGCTAGGAAAGGTGGCCGGCCACTTTGCTCAGCAGCCACCAAATTTTCGACACGTGTCCCCCGAATAGTGTCCCATCCTCTTTAAAAGCCCCAACTTCGGGACTCATTCATTTCATCACTGCTTTGCACAAAAATGGAAGCATTTCTCACCGAAAATCTCACAGCTTGGATGGCTTCTCTAGATGGCTCGGAAAAGTTGAATTTCCGGGGCTTTGGCTTGAATGCACTATTCACGCTGAGCCGTACTCCGCTGCACTTTCCCTTCCTCCACGCCGCGGCGAGGTTTTGGAACCCGGTGACGCATGTCTTTAGCTTCGGCGGGCAAGAGGTATGTCCAACTTTTGAAGATTTTCAAGTTTTGATGGAATCTGAACATTATGAAGAGATTTTGCCTCAGTTTCGTTTTGGCCACGCCCAAGCTTTAGGGCGGATGTGTGGACTTACCGCGCATGATGCTCGGTCTCTGATCTGTAATGGAGAACTGGATACCCTCGGTTTGATTCATCGCTTTTCTGGTGTCGGTGACCGCGGCGACCACCATTGGCAAGGTTTCCGACAACATGCCCTCTACTTGTGCATGCTATCTTACTTCCTGCTTTGCCCTGGGGTGGACCCAACATTCGTTTGATTGAAGTTGCTCAGGGCTTGAAGGAAGGAAGACTGTATTGCTATGGCATTGGCCGAAACACTGATGGGCTTGGACGCTTTCCACCGTCAGGAGACGACCAGATTTGGGGAGTCCACTACTGCTGCAGTAATGTTTCCCACCCAATCTCACATGTCTATTTGCTCACATCATTCGGCCCTCAGGCTCGGTTTTTCTCACAAAACCCTTTCTCACTTTCTCTCACCGTACATCTCTCTATTCTTTATTCTCTCATTTTTCATCCCTCCCCAGGTATGGTTGATGGATAAATTGCAGGTTGTGGACTCTTGCCCAGCCTATTCAGCTCGCGGCTACTTCTTTCGCCAACGCCTAGTTGATGCCCTTGATGAGGGATGGTGGTTCAACTGGATGTGTAATTTGTCTGCAGATCGCATTGCTTGGCGCTGTCCTTGGCTCAACCTCCTGGCGATGAGCTATAGCATGTCCTGGCTAATCGAGATCCAGTTGATTGGTCTGATCCACTGTGTGTTCTACTTTCCGTTCCGATTCCAACGCCAGTTCGGTCATGATCAGACTTGTCCGCCAGAGGGGATAGAATACCCAACTGCATTCCCGGTCCGAGGCGCACAGCTTGCCCGTTATGCCACAGCATGGAGGACTCGAGAGCTCCTGGCCCCCGCTCCCACTTTCAGTTGCATTTTGTCTAACGAGTGCTGGGATTGGATCAATGAAGAGGCGCAGATTGGGCCTAGCTTGGCATCAGAGGCTTCGACTAGCTCTGGGAGGGGGCGCAGGGACACCTGACTTATCTATGCCCCGGATTTATTGCTTTACTAGTACTTTCAAGTTTTCTTTATGAGTGTAATAAAAAAAAAGCAACTTCAATTGTATGCAAGAGCAGGAGGACTCTGTTTTGAAATCAATGAAATTGAAGGTTGTGGTACTGAAAATTTTCCGCTTTGGTCCAAAAATGGTCTTAGCTGTAAAAAGATTGATTTGAACAAAGTCAACTTTTATTAAAACTTTCCAAAACTATTTTCGATATGGATCAGAACTGGACACGCCTGAGATCTGTCACTGAGATGCACAACCCCGGATCCTAGCAACTGGAAAGTTGCCCCTAGTCTGAATAGTACCGCAGCACTGCAAAGCAACGGAAAGTTGCCCCTAGTCTGAATAGCACTATACCGGAGATCGCGATAAATGCTGATGGACAAAGATGACTGAGATGATCAAAATGGACAAAGTTGATCGGGGAAAAGTTTATGGCTGAACTTCAGGATGAAGTTGCCTACGTATCCCAAAGATGGGAATCAAGCCTTACGTAGTTCAGGCTCAGGTTCGCTCGGGTATTTTCACTCTCCTTTTACGCTCTAACTTTTGCCAAGGCCGCCCTTTGCGGGTTTTCAACCTTGCGAGCTCAGTTTTTATAATTTCAAATTTTCTGTGCTCTGAGTTTTGCCTAGGTCGCCCTTTCGGGTTTTCGGCCTAGCGAGCCTCTCAAGGGTAATATTTCTTCAACTTGTCCATATTGATCGGTTGTGAGAACTCCAAGCCATCTAGATCCATCAGAACCACAGCTCCACCTGACCAGATTGACTTGATGATGTAGGGACCAGTCCAATTGGGTCTGAACTTGCCCCTTGGGTCGTGGATGGGAGCTCGGTTGTCCTTGAGCACCAAATCTCCTTCTTTTAAATTCCTGGACTTAACCTTCTTGTTGAAAGCCCGGGCAATTCTGCGTTGATAACCCTGAACATGGTATAGTGCTTTCAGCCTTCTCTCATCAAAGAGCATGAGTTCCTCAAATCTGCTCTGCTGCCAATCCGCTTCGGCTATTTGACACTCAGCCAATACTCGTAATGACGGAACCTCAATCTCGATGGGTAGAACGGCCTCCATCCCGTAAACCAGAGAATACGGAGTCGCCCCAGTAGAAGTTCTGATTGAAGTCCGGTAGCCCCACAGAGCAAACGGCAGCTTATCTGGCCAGTCCCGGTAGGTTTCCACCATCTTTTGTAATATGTGCTTGATATTCTTGTTGGCGGCCTCAACCGCTCCGTTGGTTTGCGGCCGATAGGTAGACGACTTATGAAAAGCCACATTGTATTTTTCCAACAAGTCAACCACCTCCTTCTTGAAGTGGGAACCGTTATCTGAAATTATCTCATTTGGGACTCCGTAGCGACAGATGATGTTGTTTCTGATAAATTTTGCAACATGCGAAGCCTTCAACACCGCATAAGATTGGGCCTCGACCCACTTCGTGAAATAATCTATCGCTACTAAGATGAACTCATGCCCATTCGACCCCTTCGGAGTGACAGCCCCGATTACATCAATTCCCCAGACTGAAAACGGCCATGGCGAAGTCATGTTGTACAGCTTCGACGGCGGGATATTCATGCGATTTGCATGGATCTGACATTTGTGGCATCGCCGAACAAAGCCGATACAATCCTCCTCCATGGTGGACCAGTAGTAACCTTGTCTGAGGATCTTCCGTGCCAGCATTACTCCATTCATGTGCGCACCACATTCTCCCCCGTGGATGGCTTCCATCAGACGCTTTGACTCTTCGGCATCAACACACAGCTTATGCATTCCCAGATGGCCTCTTTTATACAGCTTACCCCCACAGATGATGAACTGAACGGCCATTCTTCTGATTGCTCTCTTATCCTTGGCATTCACCCCTGGCGGGTATGCTTCCTTTTCCAGGAAATTCCAGATGTCGTAATACCAGGGGTTTTCGTCCTGAACCTCATCTATAGCAGCAATCGACTCGTAGGCAGGTGCAAATTTCTGGTCAATGATGACTGGACGCATTCGGACTCCACACGGGATGTCTATCATGGAAGATAGAGTTGCTAAAGAATCTGCGAACCTGTTGTTCTCTCTTAGTAGATGAGTAAAACTTAGCTTCTCAAACCGAGGAATTAGCAAGTCCAAGGTCTGGTGATACATCATCATCTTTTCCTCTTTTACTTTCCAGTCTCCTTTTGCTTGAGACACAACAAGGTTCGAGTCCCCGATGACGTCCAACCGTCTTGCCCCTAGTTCCAGGGCTGCTTCTAGACCAGCAATGCACGCCTCATATTCTGCTTCATTGTTCGAGACTTTGAACCGGAGTTTGAAGGCTAGAGGGATACGGGAATTGTCGGGTGCTATCAGCAACACTCCTATCCCATACCCGTATTGATTGGATGCTCCGTCAAAGTACATCGTCCAAGCTTCGTCGTCGATGTGCAAAATAGCTTCATCTGGGAATAGGTACTCGACTGCTTCACCCCCTTCCACTGGATGGTCGGCTAAGAACTCTGCCACTGCTCTTCCTTTGACTGACTTGCGTGTTACATACTTTAGATCAAATTCGGAGAGCAACAGCAACCAACGAGCTAGCCTACCCGTAAGTGCTGGTTTCTCGAAAAGATATTTGATGGGATCGAGTCGTGAAACCAACATTACGGAGTGAGCTAACAGGTAGTGCCGCAGCTTCCTGGTAGCCCATACCAAAGCTAAGCAAGCCTTCTCCAGCGGTGTATAGCGAGTCTCATACTCTAGCATCTTCTTGCTCAGATAGTAGATGGCTTTCTCTGCTTTGTCCTCCGATTCTTGTGCTAGCATACAGCCCATTGTAGTCTCAGTCACTGAAAGATACAATATCAACGGTTTCCCCGGTTCTGGCGGTGACAGCACGGGCGGGTTCTGTAAATATTCTTTAATCTGTTCAAAAGCAGCTTGGCATCGGCCGTCCCATTGGAATTTCTTGCCTTTCTTCAGGAGACCAAAAAGTGGTTCACAAGTTAAGGTTAATTTTGAGATAAACCGTCTTATGAATTGCACTTTACCCAGAAAGCCTCGCACCTCCTTTTCAGTCCTTGGTGGGGCATTTCTAGGATGGCCTTGATTTTGGAAGGGTCGACTTCGATGCCTCTCTGTGTAATCAGAAACCCCAGCATTTTTCCCGTAACACCGAATGTACATTTCTGAGGATTTAGCCGCAACCGGAATTCCCTGATCCTTTGGAAGAACTTTTGCAAGGCGGTGTAGTGGCCCTCTCTTTCTTTGGACTTGACAATCATGTCGTCCACATACACCTCAACCTCTTTGTGGATCATGTCGTGTAATATTGTGGTCGCGGCTCGTTGATAAGTAGCTCCAGCGTTCTTCAACCCAAACGGCATTACTCTGTAGCAATACGTCCCCCACGGAGTGGTGAATGCAGTCTTTTCCCGGTCTTCGGGTGCCATCACTATCTGGTTATACCCTGAGAAGCCATCCATGAATGAGAGCAAAGCATGCCCTGCTGTGAAGTCCACTAACTCATCGATATGCGGTAAGGGAAAGTCGTCCTTCGGACTAGCTCTGTTCAAATCCCTGAAGTCCACACATACCCGGATCCTGCCGTCCTTCTTCGGCACTGGAACAATGTTGGCCAACCAAGTCGGGTATTCGGATACCAGCAGGAAGCCTGCGTCGATTTGCTTGGTGACCTCTTCCTTAATCTTGAGAGCCCAATCCGGGCGGATCCTCCTGAGTTTCTGTTTGACAGGTCGGGCCTCGGGGTCAAGGGGGATCCGGTGCTGTACAATCTCAGGATCGATCCCAGGCATGTCTTCGTAGGACCACGCGAAAACATCTTTGAAATCTTTTAATAAAGCGACTAAGCGCTCGCGTTCCTCCGAAGACAACGTGGACCCGATCTGGACCAGCCGCGGGTCCTCCTCAGTACCAATGTTCACGGTAGTGATTTCATCAACTAACGGTTTAACAAATCTTTCCTGCTCTTGCTCAATTAAACGTTGCAAAACCGGAGGAACTTCGTCCTCGTCGTTTTCATCAAAGTTTTGAAAGTCTGAATTAATGCAATAAATCAAGGGCACAGAAAAGTACTCAGAAACCACAGTCACTTGATTCTCATTAAGCACATCCAAATCGTCCGATTCATTTACAACAGACTCAAATGAAAAGGAAAAAGACGACCTAGACAGAACTGACTGTGGTATCCGGGTTATCATCCCCAGGATTACCAGACTCAGACTCAGTCGAGCTGGAACCTGATTCCGACTCACAAGACTCGGTGGAATCAGATTCCGGCTCACTACCTGACCCGGTGCTGCTGGACAAAATCCCTCTCGTATTGCCAAGTGAGAGAGGGTGCGATAGATGCATCCAAAATAGTTGCTGGCAGGCTCGCAGCCGTTTCATCCCCAATCATGGAAACCGAGAAGTTATCCCCCAAGCACTTATGGTCGATCGGAGGATCTGAGAGTAGACTTGCCAATGCTACCCCCATTTCAATTTCAGCGCCCTCGGCATCCCCTGCTTTGCACTCTTCAACCTCAGCTGATGGGTCTGTCTGCTCTGTGGCAACGTCATCCCCGGATAGTTGCAGGTCGAAGAAGATCTCGAAACCTGGCACGCGCTTCTTCTCCGCGTTTAGCCACGGCTCTGGGAAGCCGCAAAATGGAAAGTCCTCCCCCTCCCGGACAAAGCGTCCGTTCAGGGTACCCTGGATGGGCCTATGCATTAATTCAAAAGGCTTCCCAGCCTGCTTTGCTCTGGCTCTTCCGGCCATTTCTTTTCCCTTCCTCACCCAGTCCTCTTTGGTGGGCAGATAACCCAAGCCAAAGGTATGAGGGTTGTGTGGCACTTCGGCCAATGCTGCGACGCCTTTTCGGCCGCTCCTTCCAATCCCATCCCGGGGATGTGTTGTAGCTTGTTCATGAGGTAGACGGATTGAGCACTGACGTACACTCCCTCATTCACAGCCATAATATTCTGCACCACCCGGGCCTCAGCCAAAGTGAACCCTGATAAGAACACGTCCTCTGCCATGCTCGATTTCCAGGACTGGCGTAGATACCCCGGAGGCGGATGGATTGATGAGTTCCCGAACACAATGGCTACTCCCTTTCCATAGGGTATTTCACATCTGATGTAGAGTGGAAGAGACTGCCTTCACTTGGTGCAACCACGGCCGCCCCAAGAGTAGATTGAAGGTTGCGGGAACGTCCAAGACATGAAATTCGATGTTGTGTTGTCCTGGACCAACCTGGGTCTGAACCTTGACAGTCCCCATCACTTCCCTGCTAGTATTATCATATGCTCTGATCACCTGAGTAGTTGGTGTGAAGTCCGCGGGCTTCAACCCGATTGCATACGCTGTTCTGGCTGGGCAGACGTTGATGGCGGATCCGGTATCAACAAGTACCACCGGTATCCATTTCTCTACATTCCACAAAATGTAAGGGGTTTGTTATGATTTGCCCTCAGGCAGTTCTTGTCTGAAAAGGTTAGCGTCGGGGAACCTCCTCCCGGAAAAACCAGCCCAACCAGCTGCTCTGGTGTAGTATCTATAGAGAGTTTGGCCTTGTCCATGGCAGATAGGACGGCCTGTCTGTGCACCCGCGATGCCATAAGCAGTCCCCAGATGGAGATGTCTGCTTGTATCTTCTTTAATTGCTTAAGCACAGCTTCTTCTTCAATCTGCTTTTCCCTCTGTTTCTCAGCTTCCTTGTCTTTCCCAGACGCCTCAGGTTGGTCTAAGTGCGGGGGCTTGAAATACCGCCCACTTCTTGTCATATGAGCGACCTCGTCAATATACCAGGTATCATCAGGCTGATTACTCCCCCAATCCTCATCTGTGTGGGCAAGACATAAATCCTCGTCTTCCCACCACATTCCGTCGGCAGCCGACAAACACCTGTCCGGCTCCGGTGTGATCGTACTCGCAGTACCTTCAGTCCGTATGCCCGCAGCATTTTCTGTTCCCGTGCACACAGCACTCTCGACCCCCACATGGGCCTTAGCTTTTCTGATTCTCTCGGAATCCTCAAATTTTTGTTGTTCCAACTGCGTCAGTACAGCTGGTTGTTCAATACTCCCTGCATTTACAATGCCCAAGTTCTGAGCGAAATTCTTAGTGCCGGCGCTCTCCGGCGGTGTATTCTGACTCTCGGCCCTTCCGGCCACCACTGATACTCTCGCCCCTGCCGGGCCCTGTTCTGGTTGATATTCTACGACGTCTGGTTGATCATCTAACCATCCGGTAACTTCTGCCGACTCCTCATACTCGAACCAGTTGATTGCCGCATCCCCTGATTCTTGGTCACTGAAGAACTGGAGGTTGGCAAGGTCCTCTCCTACAGCTGTTAGATCATCCGTTCCCCGTTCAAATCTGTCCCCCTGTATTACACATAATTCTGCTCTTTCTGGCAGCCCTACACTCAGCTCAGACTGGCCCACTGACTGGATGTATTCACTTGGATCGTAGACCCCTCCAGCGAGATTCCCATACTGTTCAATCCCAGATTCAACAACCCCACTTTCCTCTGAAATCTGCCCTGTCTCATCTTCGGTGGTCACCACCATTGGCTCAGATTGGGTTGTGGAGGTGTCCAACATGCACAAGTCGGTGCAGTCAGGAAGGATCACCTCCGGCTTAGGTAGGTGGGATGGGGTGATATAGATACTAGGATCGTAAGACGCGACCCCAGTTTGGATGAAGTTGATTCTGTTGGGAGGAGGAGCTTGGTTATGTGGTGGGAGAGGATTTGTTGTGACGTTGGGTTTGTCGGGAGGCGCGATCACCTGCTTGTCAATAAGATCCTGGATCTCATGACGCAATCTAAAGCAACGGTCGGTGTCATGACCATGCTGTTGGTGATACGCGCAGTATTTTGCCGGGTCATGAGAGGGAGGGAGTGGATTTGGCAGTGGCCTCGGCTCTAGGGGCGTCAAATGCTTCTTCCTGATTAATACCCCCAGAGCTTTGGACAGGGGCATATATAGGGGGGTGAAGGTTCTTTGGCCTCTGGGCTGGTATTTGGCGGTTTGGGTATTGCTTCCAGATGCGCCAGAGAAAGGCGTGGCTGCCATGGGTCTTGGGGGAGGGGGAATGGTGGTGACCATGCTCACCTCTGAAGCTCGTGCAGTTGCAGCGCCACTCGGGCCTGCGTTGTTGTTACGGTTGAAAGTCCTCCTAGGTTGCTCCCTATCCTGGTCGATCAGACCTTGTTTCATGGCATCCTCGATCTGTACCCCCATCTCGTGTAGATCTGAGAAGGTGGGAAAGGGGAGTACGATCATCTTCTGCATCAATTTTGGTTGGAGATTGCGCACAATCATCCTGATTTGATCTTTGTCAGTAGGCCTCAAAGTCATCATCGATGCCTTCGCCCTCCATCGAGTTACGAAATCTGAGAAAGTCTCTTTAGGCTCCTGCCTCGTTGTTTCGAGATCACGAGTTGTAATCTCGATCTGGGTATTGTACGAGTACTGTGCAACAAAGGCCTCAGCCATTTCATCCCAGCTTCTTTTTACCTCATCCTCTAACTTCGCGTACCAGATAGCGGCCACACCCGACAGGGTTCGGCCGAACAGCGAAAGCTTTTGTGGTCGGGTTAGGCCCATTGGCCGCAGGATGTCTGAGAATAGCCGAAGATGGACCATGGGGTCCCCGGACCCGTCGAAGCGGTCAATTTGCGGCATCTTGAACCTATCGGGCAATGTCACGGCCACGTCGGTATATCCGTCCTCGATGTCCGGAATAGCCTTTACCCCTTGTGATTTCTTGAAAAGCTTCTCGAGCTTGCTCAGTTTTAGAGCTGTATGGTCTATTTCGAACTCGAAGGGAGAGTCCGGGTGGTTGGGTGTATGGGTCTTGGACAGTTGAGGCGGAAGCGGGGGCGGAGCTGGCCCCGTTGGAAGGTTTGTGTCCTCTTGGATGTTCTGGGCATTTGGCACGGTGTTCTGGGTGTTTGGCAGAGCATTCTGGACAGTAGGTGCCTGCTCGGGTAATGGGGCCCCTGGTGGAGGAGGAACTTGATGCGAAGCAGATGCCGCATTCTGCTGTTGCAGTCTGGTGATTAGCTCGGCCTGCTGGCCATGATTGTGGCTTGTTGCTTGGAGAACTCCGCTTGGCGGGCAGCGTCCTCTTGCATCTGTTTCATGCTCTCCTGCATTTGGCGCATCAGGGCTTCTACCCCTGACGTATTTTGCTGATCCATCCGACTGACCGGTATGTCTATTTCTATAGCAACAATTGGGATCTCAGTCCTACTGTCCTCTGATGGAGTAACCCACTGTTCTGGCAACCTCTGTTCTGACACACTGCGTTTCCTTGGCTTTCTCCTGGCAACGGGGGGTAAAGAATGGAACACGAGCTGTCCGCCAACCAGATCCTCAGATCGATTGAGCCGGCGACCTCTCTTCCAAAGTGCTTGGGGAATATCTACTGGTTTGGAAGCAATGGTGCTAAAACTGCCCCCTAGCAAAAGATAAATAAAGCAAAAAGGAAATAAATAACCAGATAAATGAACAGCATGACAGCTTAAAATAAATACACAACACACAGTCGAGCATACAACACACGGCTGATAAGCTGAAAAACACACTGTCCCCAAATACTGATCACTGTCCCTGAATCACTGTTCCCCAAAGACTGAATCGGATACCCGCAGATAACTGATTCTCAAATACTGATTGATGCCCGCAGGCCTGATGCCCAAACTCATACACTGATACATGCATTCCTGTAGAGACGCACTCTAAAGCACATAACAGATAAGTGAGAGCCAAAACACCCCTATGTTGGGGTAGGGTTTCCCTGTCCTATTTTGTCAGGAGCTAGGGTTTCACTACGCACGCAGCGGTTTCAAACAACCTATATCGGGTAAGCAACCTGTCCTAGTTTGGAATGGTCACTACGGATTTCGATATGCACTAGGTCGAATGGTCAAAGAGGGTGCCCCGGTAAAACCGGGGTTTGTGTTCCCATACTGGCAGAGCCCACAACCGGTCAGCCTTATGGTCATGCCTTGACAAGACAAGCCTCCGGCAAACCGTTCAGGAATAGCAGATGGCAAACACGGTGTCCTAGGCGCACCAATGCAAATGCAATGCAAAGAAACACACAAGTGTAGTCAAAACCAGATATCATGAGTTCGAGTCAAGTTCTCTAACTCCCCAGCAGAGTCGCCAGAAACTGTAACAAGCCCGCGGGGGACCTCGCTACAGCTCGGACTCGATTTGTGTCACGGTTCTTAATCTGAACCAAAGAGTCCAAATCCGGCAAATCGTTTTGAGAAAACAGATTTTTGAAAGAAGTGCCAAACATGGACTGCTTTGCCAGATACAGAGTCGCCACCTAAATATTTTATTTTGGGAAATTTAGGAAACCCTGACTCGTTGCCTAAGGCCACGTGTCCGTCATCACCAAAGTTGCCTCGGCTCGGGAACTTGGGTACGATTGGGAAGGTCACTTCGTGAGCACCCCCGCTCGCCCGATCAAAGATCGGCCTCTACTAACCATGATATCTAGTTTTGAAAACGTTATGTGTGCTCTTATTCCGGTTATTAGCCTAGTTTACTATGTGATGCGCACAGCATACAAGTATAGACCGGGTCGCCTGAATTGGAACAAAACATTTCATGTTTGTTTTTTGAAAGATGGTTTGCTACTCGCAAGCAGGCTCAAAATGTAGATTTTGCCACCCTCGGGTGGGCTTAGAAAAGATGGTTTTGCCACTATCTAGTGGGCTTAAAACTCACAGTTGATGATTTGTTCCAATCCAAATAACCCAACCTTCACCCACAGGCATTCAGGCAGTTATATCACATAAGCAAATAGCCTCATGGTAAGCATGCTATCATGGCAGTCACTCACACGCATGCAAGGATGCTAAAGCATAAAACTCACTGAGTACTCCAAGCCAAAACAGAAACCGATTAGAAATCCATGCATGATCCTAAATATACAGAAATGCCTAATGCAACACATGCAAAAATGCAACTATAGCAGGCTCGGCTATCTAAACATGGCATATGGAATGCTACAACAACATGTATTCAACTCGGAATTGAAATACAAATGCAGTTAGTATGATGCGCCGAGCCCGGTGCATGCAAAACAGATGAATGAATGCAAACATGTATCATACTGTATGCTAATTGAAACATACCCTAATTCTAACCATCATAAGCGGGTAAATAAAAGGGAAGAAAGACGTGGGGTTGGAAGACATACATCACACTCACGCACACTTATTACAATTATGCCCTCGCGCAGAGGGTCCGAATAAGTAGTACAGTCCCAAAATAATACAGTCCAAATAATACAGTCCAAATATGTACAAATCCCTAATTAATTTACAAATTAACTAAGAAAAATAATAAACTGGCATGCAAGCCAGGGACTGTCTTGACTCTTCTCCAGATGATGAATGATGCATGTCCGGGTTGCCTTGTGCAGAAATCCACTGCGATGCCCTAATTAGCCTCTGTTTGCAATTGTTTTTGGAATGCGTGCCAAGCTCCGGAAGGCTGCTGATTCTTGATTTGCTGCAACAGAGACAAGAAAGGGGCATGGAATGTGTTTTCACATATGTATGCATACCTCGATCCTCGTGCCACCAATCACGCATCTCGATGCATGATGGCCGAGGAGTCAAATTGCACAACTCAATATGAAATGAATGCACATATGAACACAACAGGACCTAACTCCATCATGGATGATCCGGAGTGTTGGTGACTGGGAAATTGAGACACGTTCCGTCACTCGGAGTACGAAACGTACTTCGTTTCCCGTGCTCGGGCTAACTCCTATCCCGAACACAATGCAGTATGCATCACATGCATGAAATAAAACTAAGATACAACCTAACATGCAACATGCTATGAAATGGCATACACGATGCACGAGATAACATGGCATACGCAATGCGCTAACATACAGCCTAGCATACACAATGCTATGGAATGAAATGGCATACACAATGCATAATGGACTTACGCCAACATGAGTGGACCTCAGCCACACTCACATAAGAGGCCATTAGATGAAAATGAGACAACTCGAGATGCGTGTACGTGTGCACGCAAACCGAGGACCGACCCTAAGGCACCGAATGCCACTCTAACAAGACACATGGCAAGGCATGGAATATGACATACTAGCATGCAAATTTCAGTAGCAAAATTGATGCAAAACAGCCCCGAAACATGGCAAAAAGGCACCCGATGCGTGGAATAAGTCTCGAAACATGAAATTAGGCATACGAAATGACCTATGGCTATGCAATGCATGCATTATTTGAAATGAAGTGTGAAGACAGAATAAAAAAAACCCCAAAACAAGCATATTTACAGTTTTAAGCAAGGCCAAACATGAACACCAGTGGGGCTAAGTTAGCATGCAAAAATGGCCCCGAAAGCGAGATAATGAAGCAAGTAACAGCTGCTGACCTTAAACAGAGAAGGGG